>CAVLGL010000148.1:13847954-15047954 GCA_963668995.1 Parnassius mnemosyne
GAAAAGTAATGTTGTGTACAATACTTTTCTTTTTTGCTGATTGATGACGAACGTCCAAGTGCGAGACGTCGGGTACCTATTGTAATTGTCAATCCGCCTGCCAATCATGACCATAACGACAAATCCTCCCTACAATAGAAGAGACCCACATTCAACAGTGGACTTGTACGGAATGAAGAACATTCTGATAACAAGCCAAAAAATTGTAACCAATTATGGCCGTATGTAAATCTAATCTTACCATTACAGCCATCGATCACTAATAAAAAACTAGATACACAATCAAAAGTTGTCCTTAACGAATGAGCGCCCACTCGAACATTTGGGTGCGCTTTTAATTTGTACATAGCATTGTGAATACAATTTTAAGCAATGCGTTTAAGGTTGAATTTTATTTTTATTCGATATAGACAGATTACAAGTAATTCTTATTGAAAGTATTTTTTTTTTAACTTTTACCACTAGAGATTTGACTTGACTTGAGTGGCAATTGAAAATTTCATTTGTGCCGTTGGAAAATTGACCCCGGGTAGCTCGCATGCTGTGAAATTTACAGCGTGTGCTTTGCCCCTGAGCTATCACGGCTCTCTGGGCCTAATAGCAAGAATATGATCACGGAATATTTCAACAATAGCGAATATGACATACTCGTATTATTATACTTACATCATTGTTTTCGGTTGTTAGGACGGTTATGCTATTTAAGTTTAAAATATAAAACATGCGTGAGTATCGTGGAACACTCGATTGAAACGAAGTTCCTTTCGTAATATATTACTAATTGATAAAATTCTTATATTATTGATTAACAAATACAAAGAAATGAATTACCAGCGTCTATTAAAATGAATCGTCATATAAAATGAAATAATATTTATTTCATGGCAAGATAAGAAAAAGTGCGAGGGAGATAGATTTTATTCCATCTCGCTTCCTTATAGCCGTCAAGGCCGCCTACACTACGTCAGAAGGGGTCGTGACGGAAAAATCTTACACTTTTCTCGCCTAGCACCCATCCGCCAAATTCGTACCGTCCAATAAGGAACTTCGTTCCAAAAATGTTAAACTTTATAAAAATGATATTGTAATCATATGAAAAATACTTTTGAGATCAGATTATATAAATTAAAACCACGTTTTAGTCAGTATTTTTCCTAATAGCTTTGATTATATTCTTTCAAGATTGGAGCGTTGGGATTCTACAAACTTTTGACCAAAATAAGGAACGATTATGATAATCCACCTGTTATTATCACGGAGAACGGCTTCGCAACAAAAGGGGGACTGGATGACGATGATCGCGTCACTTTCTTCAGAAGTTATTTAAATGCTATGCTAGATGCCATCGACGACGGATCTGACATTCGATCTTACACGGCTTGGAGTATGATGGACAATTTTGAATGGCTCGAGGGTTTCAGGTATGTAGCAACTACAACAACCAACGTAATTGCCTTCTAAGTTAACAGTTGCAAGTTAATTACTATCTTTAAACTCATGTAAAGTTATAGCTTTTAATATAATATACGTTCCATAATCTAATATATATAAATTAAAATTTGTTTATCCGTATTTTATGCTCAGACATGCTGGTTAAAATTAATTATCCCAGCCAGGGTGACCAAAAAATGACGTGTTGGTTTAAATGACCAACTGCTGGTTCAGAGTTATTAAAAGGATGATTATATGTAAATTAATGGACTGTATGGTAAGGTGCGAATTTACTATTTTGCAAAACTGCAAATGCCCTAAAGTTGGGCTACAGGAAGGACTTGAAGGTCCCCAAGTCCTCGGGGCCCCGCTATTCCTGGCTACGGTGACGACCATGGTAACAGCGGGGCAGGAGATGCTAAGAATCTCCGATGGAGGTTCGGTTGCCACAAGGCGACTCGACCTGGTCGGCAATCGACTGGTCGACTTCATGGTGAAAGAGGGGATCTTCATGATAAACTCTTTCTTCCAGAAGCAGCCCCACAGGAAGTGGACCTGCTTAAGCATCGACGGTTCGACAAAAAACAAGATTGACTTTATTATGACGACTAGACAGCAACTGTTCAGTGATGTTTCAGTGATCGCGAGGGTGAAAACTGGCAGCAATTATCGAATGGTTCGAGACACACTGAACCTAAACGTCAAGTTGGAGAGGTCTCATCTAATTAAGTCAACGCTCCTCTTGTCCTTTAATCCAAAGTCCCGAAACCTTTCAGCCGTTTGCAGTACCCAGAAGACTGCAATGCAGTGGATGATATGAATGATATGCTCGTGAAAGCTGTCCATGCGGTCGGAGCTAAGTTCTGCAAAAAGAAGAACACAAAACTTTCCGATCACACTCTTAATCGCATGGCTGTTAGACGAGAAATGAAGCTGCTGACTTCGGTAGGTTTGACAGCATACAGACAACTGAATAGACAGATCTCCAAATGCATGCGGCAGAACTTACGCAACTTCAATACAGGTCGTATTGAAGAAGCAATCGAGCGGAACCAAGGCTCCATAGTCTTTGCCAGAGATCTGTCTACCAGAACAGAAACCAACTGTCGAAGCTGAAGACTGAATGTGAAAGCATTGTTTTCAGGACATCTGATATTTTGAGTGAGATTGAGAGGTTCTATGAGCAGCTGTATACGTCATCGTTGGAGCCACACGCAAGTGTGAGTAACGATCCAAGAGCAAGTCTTATCCGATACTATTCCGATGATATCACGGACGTCAGTCTAAGCGAAGTTACAATGACTCTTCAGCACCTTAAAAACGGCAAGGCCACAGGCGAAGATTCTGAAAGCGGGTGGAAAACCGGTATTTGAGGTCTGTGGGACTGCTCCGGAGGCATGGAGTAGAAGTACGGTGATCTTTTTTTTATATATAGAATAGGGTGACAAACGATCACACCGTCCACTTGATGGTAAGTGGTTGCTGTGACCCATAGACATCTACATTTATCCTCAATAAAGAATCAAAATGCAGATGCGTCGTCTCCCGTGAGGACTAAGATGGAATGCCTCTTTTCCAGTAAAATGGGTCTCCGGTTCTCTACACTCACCATACGAAACACAGCAGTGTCAAGCTGTCATTTTACGCTGGTATTCTGTGAGAGCTAGGTCCTTCCCCGGTCGAGCCGACCCATTCGTGCTACAACTATACTACTAATATAGCTGCAGCATGGCTCTACCACGTAAATCTTGCTTTTCAAGAAACGTGACAAGACGCTCTCTTGAAAATCTACAGACCGCTATCCCGTCTGAGCCGCGTACTTTGCCTTGCGTATGTGCACTTGAGAAAACCTTTGATTCCGTCGAAATTTGGTCGGTGCTACAGTCCCTTCAGCGGTGCCAAGTTGACTGTTGGTACATCGAAGTGCTGAATTGTTTGTACAGTAGGGCTACGATCCGAGTAGAGAACTAGAGTAGTAAGCCTATCCAACTGCAGATAGGTGTAATAAAGGGGGACGTTATATACCCGAAACTTTACCGCTGCATTGGAAGATGTTTTCAAGCTACTGGACTGTAGAGGATACGGTATTAACTTCAATGTCAAGTACATCAGAGGCAAATCGAAGGTGAGTGACCTTCGAATTGCCAACGAGATAGTCCTTATGACAGAATCTCTGAAGGACCTAAGCACTATGCTCAAAGACCTCAATATTAGTGTCTCCCAGCGGATAGATAGATCTTAAGATGAACATGGACAAAACAAAAATCATGTGTCCATGTCACACCTATGGTAGTAGTCGTTGGGAACACTAAGCTCGAAGTTGTATACGAGTATGTTTATCTGGGACAAATAGTTCACCTAGGTAAGTCCAACTTCCACCGAGAGGTCAATCGACGGATTTAACTCGGCTGGGCAGCGTTCGCGAAATTACGACACATCTTCCTGTCTGCGTGATGGCTTATGGATCTGAGACCTGGTCCTTCACTACTAGCCGTATGAGGAAGCTAAAGGTCGCTCGGAAAGCTATGGAGAGGGCTATGCTCGGAGTTTCTCTACGTGATGAACTCAGAAATGTGGATATCCGCAGTAGAACTAGAGTGACCGACATAGTCCAACGGAATAGTAAGCGGAAGTGGCAATGGGCCAGACATATAGCTCGAAGAACCGACAACCGATGGGTAATAAAGGTTCTCGCTTGGCAGCCTCGCACCGGTAGGTAAAGTGTAAGGCGACCCCCCCATTAGATGGAGTGACGACCTGGTAAAATAAGTCGATGTCAAAGTCGATGGAGGCAGATGGCTCAGGACTGCGCTTTGTGGCATTCCTTGTTCAGCAGAGAACTTGTGAAGGTCTTTAATGATGATGATCATCCCCGCACCTCACCTCAATGAGGTGGCTATAGTACGAAAAAAAAAGCTATATATCATTCAAGTTCAATGAATGTATTATCATTCATATTATATTTACACAATCATTTTTCTGCGGCTGCAACGCGATCGGTACCTTCTAGTCGTATAATAATTACCACAAAATAACAATGGAGGGAACCCTATTATTAAATGTGATTTTGCTGATAGGATGTACCACGTATTGACGACATAACAGAATCCATTACCCAATTTCGTCAAAGAAGGGTAAGAAATTATCCAGACCTGTAACGAGCATCACCGTCAAGCGAGACGTCTGGTACTGTTATTGTCAATCCACCTACCAAAAGTGGTATTTATGGTAAACTATCCTCACAACGGGAGAGGCCGGTGTACAGCAGTGGATTTCTACAAATATGCGAACGTTGGATTTCTAAATCACTCATTCACAACCATCAGTATATATATATTGCTCAAATTACTAGTTTTTATAAAAAATACTATTTTTTAGGACGCAGTGGGACGTATTTAAGCTGTAACTTTTATTTGGAATTTTTGTAGTGAACGTTTTGGCCTGTACGAGGTGGACTACGAGAGCCCCAATCGCACGCGCACGCCGCGCAAGTCCGCCTTAGTGTACAAGCAGATCGTGCGCACGCGCGAGCTCGACTGGCACTACGAGCCCGACACCCACGTCATGACCATCGATGAGGGACACTAGATTTTAAAAATATTTATTAAATATCGTCGCATTAGTCTATATACGTTTTTATTATTTTTTTACCCACCTTATACGAATAATAGCCCGTTCTGATTCATTTTGTTCCAGATTTCTGCGATAGACCCATTTAATAATGATATATTTTTAAAGGAGAAAAAAAATAAAAAAAGAGAAAAAATATATTAATAAATCAACGGTAAAAAAATATTTAAGTATCAAGATTTATTGAAATGCTGTAAAAAGAAGAAAATAGACTTTAAATTAAATCAAACCCATCAAATTATTACATTACACAATTTATACGATATAAAACGTTGTCGCGAGATTTACCTGCGTACATAAACAAGAATACAATATTATGTAATGATATTGACCTCAGGAGGTAATTCTTAGAAAAAATAATGCTTTTAAAAGCTTGGTTTTATAAATGTTTTTTTTTTTACTATTTATTTATTTTTATTTTTTAGTTATTGCTGGACATGTTTTTAAGTCTGTAAATTTAATGAAATGCGTCATTGTTGATTTTTGACCGCCCTCTTAGATCTTAGACTTGAACCTAACAAACAAACATTGCAAGTTATTTAGAAGCTTTTAAACACTTTTAAAGACATATTTCTTAGCGGGTCTATAAAATACTGGTTGTATTGAAAGTAAGCGAGAGTTTGCGGCACTCTAGCAGAGCGTCATATCGATGGTGGCGAGGTAGAATTGAGGGTGTATCGAGAAACCCCCCACTCGTTTGTGCAGTATAAAGTTCACTGTAGGCGCCGTATGCATGTAGATTCCGTCGAAGTCATTCTACGTAAAAGACAGATTTCCTAACGGAGCTCTTTTTGATCCCGAGATGGAGATCGAAGGAGGAAAGTAAAATTTAAGCGTATTAATAATTAACTAATACTAGGTTAAGGGCTACCTTGTCGGCCGGCCGCGCTAGTGATAGCGCGCACAACATAACCAAATCTACCTCCTTTTCTCAGGCATCCTTACAGGCTCTCTATAGGGCTTGAAGCGCGGGTAAAAATTCGGCAGACTTCGACTCAGCGCGGTCCTCGAGCAATGACACCGAAATCGAGAAGCGCCCTGAAAGCGCCTCTTCATTAGGCGACGAGGGTTTTAGTCTCATTTGAGGTAGGAAGAGGCGCAAATCCGGCAAGAAGGATGAAGCTTTGAAGAATTTATATTAGCAATATCTTAAAACCCTTAACCTTAACCGACGAGCGTGTATGCGTAGGTATGTGGATGTGGAGGAGGCGAGGGAAGTGTGTCAGGATCGTGCCAAATGGAACTCCATAGTCTCTGCCTACCCCTCTGGATGAGAGGCGTGAGTGTTTATGAGTGTTTACGTTATGTTAAAAAAAGGAAATTCCGGAGAAACTGTCCATGGCAGTAAATATTTTTCTCCAAAGATCATAACTCGAAAATACAACTTTACGATCTGATTCTTGGAGAATTTTTTTTAAGTTTATCGTTAGAATCACCTGGCATTTTTTAAATTTGAATTAAAATCCAACAAAAGTTTGACATGTTCCTGGGAATAAGCTGAACCTAGGAACCTAGGTCCCAGGAACATGTTATATGAATATTTTTTTAATTATTTGAGAACTATCGTTGGTAAAATTTCAGTTAATTTTTGAAGTTATCAAATTTCGTGTATATTTTTTAAATCTTTTTACCACTTCCTTAACAATAATTTTTTGCGATAGTCCTTGTAAGTAAAATGTACATCACTAGCTAACGAACACAATGACAAATCAAAATTAATCACGGGTTTCCGGGCTGTCAGGTCGGCTATACGCCAGTATATTCCAAGTCTATGGTTTTTCATACAAAATCAAGAGTCCAGACGTCATAATGCGTTGCGTACGTGGCACCAGTCTGTCTCTACCTTAATTGACTGTCGTTTGAGTTTGAAAATTAAAGAGGTATCACTAGTAAATAATTCTATATCATGATTGGGTACAATATAAAGTAAGTGAATAATATATACTAAGAACAGAAATGGACCAAGAATCTACTACTACTGATCCGGAGGAAACTTTACCATTGTTATCGACTTTTTGATTTCTGTTATTTAAATATGAAATGATAAGTTAAAGGGCCGTGGTAGCTCAGAAGGTTAGCGCTCGCTGTGAATTTCACAGTACGCGAGTAACCCGGGTTCAATCCCCGCCGACACCAATGAAATTGTTAATTGCAATTTTAAGTGCTGATTTACTACGTGCTCGGCGGTGAAGAAAAACATCATGAGGAAATCTGCATGTCTGAGAAATAAGAAAAAAAAGTATTTCGAAGACATGTGAAGTTCGCCAACACGCATTGGGGCAGCGCGGCGGACATTTCTTTGCCCTAACGCCCTAAAACCCTCTCAGAAATGAAGGGGGGCCTGTGCCCAGCAGTGGGACGCATATAGACTGTAACTTTAAGTCTAAGCGCAATATTTTGACATCGTAATGTTGTAGTTTTCTGATTAATATCTCATGAAGAACACAATACAAAGCCTTGGAAAATCACGAAAAATAACTTAGGGATCTTATGAACTCTCTATGGTTGGAGATGATATGATAGATGACAACTCTATGGTCATTACACATGACTGTAATGAAAAATACCACTTTAAAGCTAAATATTTCGCAAACGATGAATTGAAACCTTGAATCGATAAGATGTTGTTCCACATTCCCAGTGTTTTTGGAAGACCTATCTAACGATACCCCACACGATGGAATAGATAGGTAAAAAAATATCATCCTCCATTTTTTGTATGGGAGCTACCCAAAATACAATTGTTTTTTAATATTTTATTTCACAATTTAATATAAATGTTTTCCGTGTTTAGTATTTATAAATGTGCCAAATTAAAGATATGTAATACCTAGGGTATCTGAGTAAAACGGTGGACAGACGGACGGACACGGGGAAACTATAAGGTTTCCTTGTTGTGTAACTACGAAACCCTAAAAAGTCCCGTTGGGTTTCTTGTTGGTTCCGCCCAGGACAGAGGCTTTTTTTTCGAACCAGTAGTAAAGTAAAAATTACTTTCAATAAGAATTACACATGTTATCTATATTGAATAAAAAAATATTCTATTTTATTCTAAAAGCCAAGGGTAAAGGCGCGGATGATCGCAAAGGAGATTCTAACAAGAATCTCCCAAAACAGACTCTCAAGCAGAAGGAATCAAGGGGCCCTCTGAGCAAGGTCAGGGCCTCTCTCCCTGCTTTTGTCCCAGCTCCAGCCCCAAAGCAAGGTCCTGGGGCTCAACCTTTGAAAATGGTTAGTGTAGCGTCTGTAAAGTTGGCCATTACAGAAATGTGCCGAACCGATCCTTCCACCAGTGCGCGTGCCAGCTCCTGTAGCAAATCACATCCTGCGGAAGGAGTCACTTCCTAACCGGCCTAAAAGCCGGTTTTTCCTTGGTCACGGAAGATTCAGCCTATGGTTTTAATCTAGTCTGTGACTTCGTTGACAGTTTCGATGTCAACGAGTTGCGCATCTAGCACACAAGATTAGGACGATGCGCTGTGCGAGTGACGGATTATTCTTAAGGAAAACTAGGCACGTGCCTAGGGGCGCACGAATAAAAAGGGTGCGGAAATGTTTAAATAAAAAAATCGTCTATTTCATTACTCCTTACATCATCCTCACTCTTTTATCACATTTTTTCATTCACGTCCTTCTGTTAAGGGAACTCGTGTCTTTATTATTTTGCAACTATTAGTTTACTATTAACCTATATCACAGCCTAAGAAGAACACAGTAGAACAACATTGTAGTTGCAGTTAGACTGTGCCCATATTATAATGTAAGAAATTAAAATGTTAGGCTACAAGAAAAGCCTGCGCGATTCTTTATATTGCCCGAACAAATGGGAGATTACAGTTCTACCCTCAATTCTCCTTTTTTATTTTTTTCCCTCATTCCTAACAATAAATTATAATATATAAGTGAAAATAAAATATACAGTATAAATATTAGTAAATAAAATATATAGTATAATATTTGACGGCTCCGTGGCGCAGTGGCTTAGCAATCAGTTGTTGCCCTGGGGCCGCGGGTTCGAATCCCGCACGGAACAAGTATTTGTATGGCCTACAAATAATTGTTCCGGGTCTGGATGTTTGTCCTCGTGCAATTTATGTTTGTAAACTGCCTCCACGACATAAGAGAAAATCCTAGTGTGGGGGTGAGGTTTTTTAAAGAAAAGAAAAAAAATATAGAGCGAAAGAACATATAACTGACGTCAAGCACCGACGCTCTGGGAAGTCTGCAGTCTGTGAACATGTTCAAGATCATCCCCGCCATTACACCAGATTTGATAGACCACAAATCCTCGCAAAAGAACACCGATTCCTACCAAGGATGATACGCGAGGCTATTGAAATTAAAAAAAAACCTAATTTCAATAGAGAAGATGGATGGGTGCTGCCATCTGCTTGGGATCCTATAATCAACAAAATTAACTCCAAACCCAAGCATACCACTGCTAGACTTCAAGATACTGTAAGTTCATTCTGCGTAAATCGAATCAAAAATTAAAAATTAATATTAAAAAACTGAAGGTAGCCGGGCTAACTGTGACATCGGGACGTCAAACATCTCAGTCCCCCCCCCCCCCCCCGTGACCATGGGTTGCTGTAAAGCACCCGAAACGTCGGGAATTAAAATAGTAAATTAAACGCGATAAAATCCGCAAAAAATAGTTTTATTCAATATAATATAGACTCTACGTGGAGTCGGGGCGTTCATACCTTATAGTAAGGTCGTCTGCTTATTAGTAAAATAGTGCAATGGAACCTCAAACGTGTCATAGAGTTAGTAACAGAAAAGTTAAACCAAATGTGACCATATGAATGGAAATCTCTACGTGATAAAACAGAAAAAAAGGATGATCTGTCAACTCCTGGAACAAGTGGTATATTTTCTAGAGTTAATGTCTTGCAGCCACCGAATTTCACGCTGCTGTATTATGTAATAAAATATAGTTAAGAATTTTAATATACTTAGTATTGCTTTACACCTAACTCCGAATATCAACCAAAATACCCCAAATATACTATACACAAAATATGGATAACTATTTCGTACGTGATTGTACCTGCGCAGGCTCCCCACTACTGACGCTCGTCACGTAAATTAAAATATATCTCCCTGTATACTTCATGATCTTTGCATTTAATTTAGTGATCACTAGCACTAGTTCGAAATTGCTACTTATATGTTTTAATTTTTTTTTTTTTACTTTGTAATAGAATCACAAACCTTATAATTGTAACAGTGTGCAACAATTTCTGAGTCTGCTAAACGTGTACTTGGCACTGCACTTGTACATTACAAAATGCGTTAGCAGCAGTAAGTGTGATTATGACATTTCTATTTCTTCTTTTTTATATTATATTTTTTAATTTAATAATCGCTCAAAAGCTAAGTATAGCCATTCAGCGGGAAAACGCAGCTAGCGTACTTGGCACGATACCGCGGGGAGTAGGAATGCATGATAATTAAGTTACTAGTTTTAGTTTTTTTTGTATTATAGTGTTAATATTGTATATAATAAAATATTGTATATTATGTTATGTAAATGAATGTAATTTAATAATATTTCAAGTGTTGTGAAATTTTAATTGCATTTATAAAGTTCTAATAATATCCTCCAGACCGAATTTCGGTCACGCCGGCCAGTCTTCAAAGGAGACTCGCCATCTAGGCAGGACAGGATTATAGTGCCCAAGTGTATGTGCAAGCACAGGCGCACTCTCTATTCCTTCACTCTCATAGTCCGATGGCACGATAACTCGACACGACCGGAGAGAGATCAAGCGCAAGACCAACGGCTTAACCTGTTTTCCGAGGCACGGGGATGAATGAAATACAGCTAAATTCCTTACTACGGGATGCTACTGAGAATTTCTTGACAGATAAACGCCATAACTGATTTTTGCCCGACCCGGGATTCGAACCTTCTCTTACCTATTTCTACCGCACTCAAGGGTATAGAGGGCTCGTTTAGTTACAGGCAGTGAGATATTCCATCTAAGTCCTCAGAGGCGGCAACGTGTGTGTAGCCTTTTTTGTAAGGAATCCGTCTGGTTAGGTACCACCTCTTACATATTTGTGCAGTCAAATAGCAGCGCTTGCACTTTTGTTCCAGTCCGAAGTGTATAGAGAGTCAGTACAATTACAGGCTACGAGGCATTCTGTCTTAGTATTCAGAGGCGGCAACGTGTTTGTAGCCGTCTTTGTAAGGAATCCGTGTGGTTAGGTACCACCCTCTTACATATTTGTGCAGTCAAATAGCAGCGCTTGCACTGTTGTTCCAGTCCGAAATGTATAGAGAGCCAGTACAATTACAGGCTATGAGGCATTCTGTCTTAGTGTTCAGAGGCGGCAACGCATCTGTAACCTTCTTTATTTGAAGTTGGTTGCGGATGTCCATGTACTGCAGTCGCCACTTACTTGTATACTGTTTCTAAATGTTTTCATTACAATTGTACAAATATTATATTGTAAGTTATGCTTTAAAAAAATCCCGCTGGGTTTCTTGCTGGTTCTTCCCAGGACCGAGGTTTTTTTCCGAACCAGTGGTAAATATTAAAAATGACTTTCAATAAGAATTACATGAAATCAATATTGAATAAAAATGATACTATTCTATCTATTCTATTATATTATATTACACTTACTTAATTTTCTTTACGTTATTTCATACTAATTAAATTTTAATTTGAGAATAATGGTTGTAGTAAAAAATAAAGAAAATAATATGTTTTATTCACTTTTCAGAAGTTTAACCGCAATCAGATGAACGGTATGGCAGCGCATAAAATTCGAATAAACAAATATTATTTTTTATATGTTAAATATATTTTCAGATGCAAGCAATGGGTGAAATTAGTTGAGAAGGAAGACCTGGCATATGTACCAATTGAAAAGCTTCACATGTTGAAACATATTTGTGGCAAATATTGCATATTCGAGAGATCCGGAGACCCTTTTTACTGGAAATGAGGCATTCCATCTTAGTCCTCACGGGTGACAACGCATCTGCATTTTGATTTGTAATAGAGGATAGATGTAGATGTCTATGGACCGCAGCAACCACTTACCATCAGGTGGACTGTGTGCTCGTTTGTCACCTCTATCCTATAAAAAAAAAGATATAACAAAAAAGGGATGATCTGTCAACTCCTGGAACAAGTGGTATATAGTTAATGTGTCCGAATTTCACGCTGGCGTATTATATAATAAATTATAGTTAAGAATTTTAATATACTTAGTGTTGCTTTACACTTAACTCCGAATATCAACGAAAATGCCCCAAATATACTATATACAAAATATGAATAACAATTTTGAACGTGATTATACCTGCGCAAGCTCCCCACTACTGACGCTCATCACATAAATTTAAATATCTCTACCGGTATACTTCATTATATTCGCATTAAATTTGGTGATCACTAGCACTATTTCGAAATTGCTAATTATGTTTTTTTTTTTACTTTGAAATCGAATCACATACCTTATTATTGTAAGAGTGTGCAACAATTTCTAAGTCTGTTAAACGTGTACTTGGCACTACACTTGTACTTTATAAAATGCGTTGGCAGCAGTAAGTGTGATATGACATTTCAGTTTCTTCTTTTTTATATTATATTTTTTATTTTAGCCAAAATCTAAATTTAACTTTAAATACAACAGCCTGGACTTTACCTATACAATTTGGTGGTATTGGTGAGAGAAATCTTTCTAGCGTTGCGTTGCCTGCTTTCCTTGCTTCCGTGCAGAATGTCAGTAATTTTATGTAACATGATTTTAAATAATAAAGTAGACCTATGCTTTGCTACGGAGGCAGGGCAAACATGGCGAGCGCTATGTTCCGGCGAAAATGTTCCACTGGAAGTTAACAAACAAAAACAGTCGAATATTCCGTTGGTACAGAAGGTGCAGAAAGATTTGTTTCATAATCTCCTTAGTGACCAAGAAGGCGTGCCTTGCCTTCTAGCTGTTTTGACTAAGGACTCTAGTTACTGATTATACGTTTTACCATCAGGTAATCTCGACACACTACTTGATGGGGAAAGCTTGCGCATCGCCGTAGGAATCCGATTAGGAGCGGCGATTTGTCTACCCCATCAGTGCCCCTGTGGTAGCAGCGTCGACATGTTTAGGCTCCATGGACTTCCATGTAAGAAAAGTGTTGGTAGTTTTCACGGCACAGTTCTTTGAGCGATGTCATCCGAAGGGCTCTTGACTCTATAAATGTTCCCTCGGTCTTAGAGCCTTGTGGAATATTTAGAGACGATGGCAATAGACCCGACGTTATGACATTGGTCTCTTGGGAGAGAGGTAAAGCCTTAGTGTGGGATGCTACTTGTGTAGACACTTTGGCGGCCTCTCATCTCAGGGGTACTTCGTTTAGAGCCGGGGCGACATCACAGGCAGCTTAACTGAGTAAGTGGCGCAAATATGAGTCTCTGAGAGTTGACTACATATTTGTGCCATTTGCTGTAGAGACTATCGGTCCACGTGCGGTGAAGTTACTAAAGGAACTCCATCCGCGGCTTGTCGTGGCTGCTGGTGATAAGAGAGCTGGCTCTTTTCTCACTCAAAGGCCAAGTATAGCCATTCAGCGGAGGAACGCAGCCGGCGTTCTTTGCATGATACCGCGAGGAGTAGGGCTGTTTGATAATTTAGTTACTAGGATTGATTACTTGCGGATGTCCATGGGCTGCGTCACTTACTTTATACTGTTTATTTATTTATTCTTTTTGCACCAAATATTTGTACAAAAGGCGAGCTTAATGCTATATGGCATTCTCTACCAGCTAAGCTGTTTCTAAATGTTCTCATTACAATTGTACAAATATTATATTGTAAGTTATGCTTTAAAAAAATCCCGCTGGGTTTCTTGCTGGTTCTTCCCAGGACCGAGGTTTTTTTCCGAACCAGTGGTAAATATTAAAAATGACTTTCAATAAGAATTACATGAAATCAATATTGAATAAAAATGATACTATTCTATCTATTCTATTATATTATATTACACTTACTTAATTTTCTTTACGTTATTTCATACTAATTAAATTTTAATTTGAGAATAATGGTGCTGATAACATAACAACTTAGGTTATTTACAAAGTGTTATTTAAGTAGTTTAATCATTAATAGGTTGATGTTGGTTGCAGTAAAAAATAAAGAAAATAATATGTTTTATTCACTTTTCAGTGTTCTGTTACTTTTGTATACAGTGGTATCGGAATGTCAAAGTGCTCAGACGCAAAATTTGAAAAGAAAATTCCCAGATGACTTTCGTTTTGAAACAGCTACAGCTGCCTATCAGGTTGAGGGAGGTTGGAATGAAGGGGGTAAGCGTTTTACTAAATCAAACTAAGTGCTTAATGCTACTAACTACTTTTGCGCGGTTGAGTCACGGTGCAGCTATATTATTTTTAGTCTCAGATATATAGTTCATATCTGGCAACACGCACTGGTTGAAAAATTTTGAAGAAGATGTGTCGTAATTTCCCGAACGCTGCCCAGCCGAGTTGAATACGTCAATTGACAGCTCGGTCGAAGTTAGACTTACCTAGTCGGACTATTTGTCCTAGGTAGACATATTCGTCAACAACTTCGAGCTAAGTGCTACTAACAACTACCGGCATAGGGGTGACATAGACTTTACACATAACTTTTGTTTTGTCCATGGTCATCTTAAGATTTATCCGTTGGGAGACACTATTGAGGTCACTGAGCACGATGCTTAGGTGCTCCAGCAATTCTACCATAAGGACTATTGTCGACAAATCGAAGGTGAGTGATGTACCCGCCATTGACGTGAATACCGTATCCTTTCCAGTCCCGTAGCTTGAAAACGTCTTCCAATGCAGCGGTGAAGAGTTTCGGGGATATAACATCACCCTATCTTACACCTCTATGCAGTTGGATAGGTTTCGTACTCTGACTCTGTACTCGGATAGTCATCGTATCCCTACTGTCGTCGACACCTTGGCACCGCTGAAGGGACTGCAGCACCGCCCAAATCGAATCGAATCAAAGGCTTTCTCATAGTCCACATACGCCAAACATAGTGGCAAATTGTACTCCTCGGTCTTCTGTACAATTTGCCGAAGGGTATGTATGTGGTCTATGGTGCTAAAGCCGTTTCGGAAAAGGGGTTCTTCGGGAGGCTGAAAGTCGTCGAGTCTGCGTGCGAGACGATTCGTAATGACTCTCGAAAACAGCACGTAGACACGGCTCAGAAGGGAAATCGGTCTGTAGTTCTTCAAGAGAGCATTGTCGCCTTTCTTGAAGAACAAGACCACTGTACTTCTGCTCCACGCCTCCGGAGTAGTGACACCATGGAGGAGGGAATTAAAGAGCTTCTGCAGGACTTCAAGTACCGGTTTTCCACCCGCTTTCAGAAGCTCCGCTGTAATTCCATCCAAGAAATGATTGTGGTAAAATTGTTTTAAATTTGAAGAGTTATTTTTTATAGTGTTTAATTAGAAATTATAATACATTCTTTGAAATGGATGATTTATAACTTTCAAATAATTTTGTCAGTACGATACGCGCGTCACCTACAGTAAGTTAATTGTACTATGCCTATAACATTCGCGCAAGTGCCAGCAATAAGTTGACAAAGTTTAACCGCAATCAGATGAACGGTATGGCAGCGCATAAAATTCAAACAAACAAATATTATTTTTTATATATTAGATATATTTTCAGATGCAAGCAATGGATGAAATTAGTTGAGTAGGAAGACCTGGCATATGTACCAATTGAAAAGCTTCACATATTGAAACATATTTGTGGCAAATATTGCATATCCGAGGTTTTAAATCCAACTGAAACGAATTGCCATTCCATCCGTGTACTTAAAGCTTCCACAATTCTGTGAATGTTAAATAGACTTCCTCTACATGTAGCAAAAGATAATATCCCTCTAAACACACCGCCGACCATCCCACGGTGTGAGTGCTCCATGCAGGAAGTGCTGTTTACACTGCGCTCAGTGCGTAAAGCACTCCTCTCCCTGGACGTCAACAAGTCGAGTGGGCCTGATGGAGTCCAACCTATTGTGCTGAAGACGTGTGCTCCCGAGTTGGCACCGGTTTTAACGCGTCTTTTCCGGTACCCCTACTCCCTAGGCGTAGTCTCGAACTCATGAAAGACAGCTTTGGTGCACCCGATCCCTAAAAAAGGCGTCCGCTCAGATCCGTCCAACTACAGGCCTATCGCTATCACCTCCTTGTTCTCCAAAGTAATGGAAACCATTATTAACAGCCAGCTAATGCGGTACCTAGAGGATCACCAGCTGATTAGTGACCGCCAGTACGGTTTCCATCGAGGTCGCTCAGCTGATGATCCTTTAGGTTACCTAATTCATAGATCGGCGGAGGCAGTGGAGTCCAAGGGGGAGGGGTTGGCCGTTAATTTGGACATAGCGAAGGCCTTCGATCTGGTTTGGCAAAAATCACTTCTTTCGAAGCTGCCTTCCTATGGGCTTCCCGAAAAATTGTGCAATTGGATCACCAGTTTTCTTGCAGATCGGAGCATCAAGGTCGTAGTAGACGGTTCATGCTCCGATTACAAGCCCATTAACGCTGGTGTTCCACAAGGCTGCGTGCTATCACCAACGCTGTTTCTTCTGCATATCAATGATATGTTGCAAACCAGTAACATTCATTGCTATGCGGACGAATGCACTGGTGATGCTTTATACACCGGCTGTGTTAATATTTCTGGGGAAATTTCGCCGAGTACCGTAACAAACTTGTGTCTGAAATCAGTGTGTCTCAGACTGGGGTCGACTAAATCTAATCCAGTTTAATCCCCAGAAGATACAAGTTTGCACGTTTACGGCTAAAAAGAACCCCTTTGTCGTATCTCCTCAGTTTCAAGGCACTCCCCTTGTTGCCTCAGCCAGTATCGGAACCCTCGGTGTCAACATATCGAGTGACGTGCAGTTTAGTGGTCACTTGGAAGAGAAGGTCAAATTGGCCTCTAAAAAGCTTGGCGTGCTCAGCAGAGCGGGACAATATTTCATGCCGGCACACTGCTTACAACTTTACAAGGCGCAGGTTCGGCCTCACATGGAATACTGTTACCAGGGGCTCCCCAGTGCCAGCTCCTTCCACTTGACCGCATCCAGCGCATAGCGGTTCGAATCGTCGATGACCGAGTTCTTTCCGATCGGCTTGACTCACTGGCACTGCGTAGAGATGTTGCATCTCTTTGCGTATTTTATTGCATCTATCACGGGGAGTGCTCTGAGGAATTGTTCGGACTAATTCCAGCCGCTCAATTTCATCATCGCACATCGCGACATAACTCGCGATACCATCCATACCATCTGGATGATTTGCGGTCCACCACTGTGTGATTTAAAAGAAGTTTTCTCCCTCGCACAACTTCCTTGTGGAATCGATTACCACCAGCGATTTTTCCGGACTGATACGATTTAGGGACCTTCAAGAAAAGAGCCTACTCCTTTTTAAAAGGCCAGCAACGCATCTGCAATTCCCCTGGTGTTGCAGTTGTTCATGGGCGGCGGTAGTCACTTACCATCAGGTGAGCCGCATGCTCGTTTGCCCCCTCTCCTATAAAAAAAGTCATATTCTGGTAAGAATTCGATTAAATATCTAAACGCAAAATTATTTGCAATTATAAATGTTTACTGTTTTTTATGTAGAGTCATCTACAAACATTAGCTATTAGTGTCATAATTACATAGTATTTATGTCACTTAAAATCAAATTAATCAATCAGTGTTAAACAAGAACATAATTTTTATCCTTACTCCTTAAAAAAAAACTTTAACGTTAGAAAGGAGGAGTTAGAGACGGTTTGCATAAATAAATTGTTAAACTGCACAAGAACAAGTATTTAGACGCAGACTGTTTATTTAAGGCTATAGAAACACTTGTTTATTGTGGGATCGAACCCTTGCTCCTGGAGTGCCGCAGCCAAACGCTTAGCCACTGCGCTACTGAGTCGTAATTTATTTTTTACTTAATGAATAACTAATATAATTGTGCATTGTTTTTTTACACATATTTCTGTGCCTAATAATTGTAGTGATATAATGACAAATCGCTGTGTGTAAAATACATTCTTTTCTTATCCTGATCGGCATTTTTACTTAATCCCCACGTAAACACTTTTATAATGTTTTACTTATTTTTAATAAATCATTCAGTATAGCGGTCTAACTTTTATTATATAAAAATATCGTTAAACAATATATCGATGAACGTTATATCGATAAAATTATTCGAAGATAGGCATTTACGGTAATATTATAATTCACCTATGTTGTCAGCACTGATTGTCAAAAATCAAATGTCATGTCTTGATGTTGGTAGAGTAGCTTAGCTATTATACAGCCTAATCTGATGTGTGTTTTATTTACAAAACTCTTCTCAATATACTAATGCGTTATTTTAAGATTCCCTCTATGCTAGTAATTACTCTACGTAAGCATAATTAAACGGGCATCAGCGTCAAGCGAGACGTCTGGTTCTCAATCCACCTACCAAACCCTGGCATTTATGGTAAATCATCCCCAAAGCGGGAGAGGCTGGTGTAAAGCAGTGGATTTCTACAAAATTGCGAATGTTGGATTTCTGAATCACTCAGTCACATCTATCAGTATCTATTTATTGCTCAAACTAGTAAATAGTAACTAGTAGTAAAAACTAGTAAATAGTATTTTTCTAAAAAGTAGTAGTTTTTAGAAAAAATACTATTTTTGAGGACGCATGTGTACAGCAGTAGGGCGTATTTAAGCTGTAACTTTTATTTGGAATTTTCGGTAGTAAACGCTATGGCCTGTACGAGGTGGACTTCGAGTGCCCCAATCGTACGCGCACGCCGCGCAAGTCCGCCTTCGTGTACAAGCAGATCGTGCGCACGCGCGAGCTCGACTGGCACTACGAGCCCGACACCGACGTCATGACCATCGATGAGGGACGCTAGAATATTAAAAAAATTCATATCTTCACATGAATATATGTTTCTCTTTATTTATTAACCCGCCTTATACCAATAATAGCCAAATCCGTTCTGATTCATTTTGTTCCAGTGCGTTTCGATTTCTGCGATAGACCCGATTTAACAATGATATACATATTAATAAATGTATATCATTATTAAATCGGGTCCAAAATAATGTCCATCAATGACTAAAAAATAAAAAAAATATAGTTAAAAAAAGTTTTTAAAAACAAGCTTTTATTGAAATGCTCTAATACGAGGCATTAGAGAGCCACACACATTGCGATAGAATTATCGTGATAAAACTTCGCCTTCGGCCTACCCCGAAGGTGTCCAGCCACACAACGCGCAGTGTGGCCAGGCACCTTCGAGGTATGCCGAATACACGCCACTTATTTTGTCAGTTTTTGAAAAATAAGCAAATATATATATCGGCTCGGAATAGTAATTACTTATAAATTCCAAAATTTTTTCATTACACCAATCGATGTCGGAAATGCGTCGCAAACCCCAATTTACTTTAACACATCCGCTACGCACGATGTCTGTGGACAGACCTGAAGTGTGGCGAACAAGCGAAGTCCATCGCGATAAAACCCTTTGAAGTGCGAGAATTTACTGACAGCGAAGCGATGTGCTTGTACCTTCACATGAAGTGACGATGTTATCACAAAGGGACGGCCACATACATTGCGATAACGCGCCATAAAAGGAAGAGAATAAACTTTAAATTAAATCAAACCCATCAATTTATTATATTACACAATTTATATGATATAAAAGCTTGTCGCGAGATTTATCTGTTTTATAAAAGCATTTTTTAGAATTACCTACTTGTGTCAATATCAAGTTACATATTATATTGTATTCTTGTTTATGTACGCGTTTATATAAAATATTACTTACACTGATTAGTAGGTTAAGGTGCATACATTATTATAACGATATAGTCAACAGCAACAACAACTCAAAAACTCACGCCTGTCACCCAGAGGGGTAGGCAGAGATTACGGACTTCCATTTGGCGCGATCCTGAAACGCCTCTCTCGCCTCCTTTACATCCATATATCTACGCATACACGCTCGTCGTCGGTTAAGGGTACTCCTAATCTGGCCCATTTTTAATGTATCGCCGATTTGGTCGATAATCCTTCGTCTAGGGCGTCCCTTCCCGACCCTGCCGTTCACTTCTGAAACATAAATTTGCTTTGTCACTCTTTCCTCGTTCATTCTTTCTACGTGACCAAACCACCGAAGCATTCCTTTTGTTAACGATATAATCGTTTACAATAAATAAATTGAAAAACAAAAGTGATTAAAATGATTAGGTTTAGTTAACCAACAATTACGTATCAATATATATATATATATATATATATTGATACGTAATTGTATATATATATATATATATATATATATATATATAATGACCAGACAATGTGATAAATAATGAAGTTTAAATTATTATTAATCACATAGACCGATTTGATTTGTCATTATTCATATGGCCTGGGCATTATAAATAGTGGCCTAATTAATCACTTGGTCAATAACATATGTGTATACAAGGTTATTTTTCTAAGAGTAGCGAAATTTTAAACTTTAGTTCAAACATATAAATAATGATATACTGTTATGGCAATTTTTGAAAATACGAATAAGTAAGGCCTCTATTTTATTTGGGCAACAATTATGTGTACGTGTGCTCCTCTGTGTGCGATTCAATTCACAATCTTTTTGCCGACCCATCTACCCTTAAGAATGTGTGCGTGCGTAGTAAAATAGTAGACAATCACTTAAAATAAAAAGATAAAAAGGACAGAATTTTTGAGATTTTTTTAAATAAATTTTTCTTTACCACTTGGTTATTCTGAACCTTCTCTGCAAATTTTGCCGGTTATTGCAAAATAACTATCTATTTAAAGATTAAAACGGACTTGTTTAGGTAGACAGTTTAGTACTTTACGCAGAGCGCTTATTAAAGGAGTGATTTTAGGCTTAATATATTTAATAAGTTCACTATCAAGAACTACAAGTGAATTTTTTATTGAAATTTCTTATGTTTTGCTGAAGACACTATATGCGATATTTTAGATATGTTAATTGTGAGTAAGTTGTATTGGAACCAGTATATTTTATCATCTTATCCTCATCACATTGTCTTCGACCTCAGTGGATCGAATGGGTGTACTACAAGGATCGGATTAATCCAATTGTATGTTTTTAGAACTTGCATCTTACTACGTACGTCGAAGCGGTCAAATACATTCTAAAATAAGCTTTACCAAAAATAATCAATCATCAATTACAAAATAAAACGCTACGAAATATCGATAACATAATGTACTTACCTATTAATGATTTCTTATATTTACGCGAACACTACACTAATCAATGTAAAGGCGGGGGCCATGATCACAAACGGCAGACTTCCCGGAACGTTGGTTCTTCACATCAGTCATTGTGCTCATAGCCATTGTGATCATATCCTAGACGGCCCCCGCCATTACATTAAATTTGATAAACCACAAATTCTCGCGAAAGAACATAGATTCCTGCCAAGGATGGTACGTGAGGCTATTGAAATTAAAAAACATCCTAATTTCAATAGAGAGGGAGGCTGGGTACTACCACCTGCTTGGGATCCTGTAATTAATAAAATTAAAACTAAACCCAAGCATACCACTGCAAGACTTCAAGACACAGTAAGTTCATTCTGCGTAGATCGGGCCAAAATTAATAATTAAAAAAGGTGAAGGTACTCCGGGTTAACTCTCACATCGGGACATCAATCACCTTAGACCCCCTGACCATGGGTGGGTGGCAATGATACAACTTATCATGAATAATCCGCGCATTACAATATCGCATGAATTTTAGCCGACTAAAGGCATAATAAATATAATCAAGAGTAAAGAAACATCAAAAAAATATTATGACACAAATAGTAAAGATATATGCTACAAAACAGGCGATATGGTTTACTTACAATATCACCATAGACTTCGCAAAGCCTTATCTCCTATCTGGAATGGTCCTTATAAAAGTAGTAACTCTTCTCATAGGTCGTAAGCAAATGAAATACCATATTAATTAAATTAAACCAGCTCATCCCTAATTTCACTTTATTTCAGGGCCATAAGTCACCAGTTCAACGCTGAAACTCAAATTCTACCTATTTACAAATTAACAATAGTCCAGATATTTATTTCGATCGAATAAGTATAATTAATTTTTATAACTATTTTTGGAATGTTGTAACGCATATAGACGTAGTTTCCCTTAAACCAAGTCTAGACAATATATATTCACTTATAATCAAAACTGCAACGCTCTGTGAAAACTTCCAGTTCCGTGGTTTCGTTGCATGTAATGATATCATAACTCCTATTGAAGTATTAGAAAATTTAAATTTTGCTAAATTCGGATCTTTGTCGCATATAGTTTCTACCGAGAAACAAACAAGGCATAAACGAGGTTTAGAATTCGGTGGAGAAATTTTGAAATTATTTTTTCGGAACTCTAGATACTTACGATGCACGAAAATACGATGTAGCCATTAGCGCTTGTCAAAATAGCGAATTCGAAGTTTTGAAACTACTGAAGGATAATATCCATATAATTCAATCTTCTATTAATGTTTTTAACTCAACAAAATATAAAATAAATTCTCAAATAAATTCTTTAAATATTGTGTTATACCAAATTGTCAAAAACAATAATCAATTATCACATATTTCTAGAATATATGGTTTACTTACTATAATAGAAAGCTCTTTGGCCACTATACCTTATTTCTTAGATAATGTACTAAACTCTATCCTATTTTCTAAGGTAAACATTTTACATCCTAGTGTGATAAGTCCTACAAACTTATTTCACGAGCTATTAAAACAGCGTAACTTTATAAATAAGCGACTAGATTTTCCAGTACCATTAACGGTTGAAAATATATATACTCTAATAGATATTTCAAAACTCACATCTTTTTATTATAATCAAAGAATAATTTTCATATTACGCATACCACTGATTTCTTCTTTAAAGTTTACTTTATACAAATGCATACCCTACCAACTCCTCATAACCCTAGTACTCCTAACTTTTTCGCCCTAATTCAACCCACCAAGCCTTACCTTGGAATAACAGAAGATAGACTTAGTTACAGTTTGTCAGATAATTTAAACGATTGCAATATTGTCAGTAATGATTATTCTATATGTTCTTTAATTTCTATATTTTTCACAATAAAGAATCCATGTTGTGAAACAAAATTGTTATCCGAAGTAACGTTATCTTTACTATCTCAATGT
Organism: Parnassius mnemosyne; assembly: GCA_963668995.1. Classification (NCBI taxonomy): domain Eukaryota; kingdom Metazoa; phylum Arthropoda; class Insecta; order Lepidoptera; family Papilionidae; genus Parnassius; species Parnassius mnemosyne. Next base: position 13,871,288 of record CAVLGL010000148.1, read on the forward strand.
ACCTCTTAACTTTTATATGGACGTATCTTTATGTGGCATAAAATAAATAATAATAAGTTTAGTTAATTAATTTTAATTATCTATGTACAATCTGAAGAATGTAAATTAACTATAAAATGCAATAAGGTAATACAACATTTTACTATGGTAGGAACAGGTATCCTAAATTTAAATGAAAGCTGTATTGTTGTTTCTAAGGAAATTCAATTATTACCATCTACAACTAAATCTATTAAAATCGAAAATAAAATGAATTTAAACTTTAATATTACAGACGACGATTGTTGTAATAAAGAAGTTTTAAATAAATTGATTCTTTACTTATCTCCTATATATTTAACTAGCCTAGACATGGAAACTCTAAAATATCCTTAACATTCCTTAAATAACTTAGAAAATGAGATCAATAAGGCATTGCGTTTTTTTAAATCACGGTAACGTTAAAAATATAGTCTAACAAATGTGTTTGAAATATTAAAAAATGAACTTCTTCCTATTTCTTTTCCTCTCATCTGCTTATGCTAACATCGTCAGAAGAACTCCCATTTTTTGGGGTTTTGATAAAACTAGTGGCATTTGAAATAAATAAAACACGCGCTCTAATTTACTCGTTCGATTACCTCTAGCACGGTGGATGTACGTACGAGAGTGTATCCAGCACCGCGGCCTTGATCGGCCGTATAGCTGTGATGGATCGTGAATAAGGCTCTTATGCTAGAACCACAGATTAAAAATAATGTTAATTTTCAAGCGTTGCAGCATATGTAACATGGGTATTATAGATAGATTAGCTTAATATTTTTATTTATTGTGTAGTATTCGTGCAAATATAGGAGGAAAGAAACTTAAGGAAAACTAAAGGTTGGGTTGTAAAAATTAAAGGACGATGTTATATTTACATCTCGATATTAACAATTTAACCTCTCAGATTCCGATATTGTAACGGACCAACTCCGTCAAGACCTGTGGTCAGGCCAAGGTCAATAATATTTTTTTGGTAATAAACTACATTAGTTTCGCAGGTCGATGTAGTACTTGACAAGCCATGTAGATGGCGCGGTAACAGAATTATTTAATTTGTGAGATTTGTTTATAGTAGAATATTAAGTTTATAAAATGGCAACACCTAAAAAATAAAAAATGGGCGCGTATGTTTTCGTTCAAATTTCAACGTAACATATTGTTATGGCGTGTTGTTTGTGTTTTTTTTTTTTTACTTTTTTTGTCAGTAAGATAAAAGATCTACGTCTTACTGACAATGAAAACATGGTCAGTTTTTATGTTCAGTCTACATTTACATGCCTACCTGTTAAAGACTGCATCGCAATTGTAACTAGGAAACTAGAGGAAAACGACATGCCAGCAGAATATGCAATATTACTCAGACATTGCTTTACATCTGGCTATCTATTGTGGAAGGAAAAGTTCTACAAGCAAGTAGATGGTGTTGCGATGGGTTAGCCTTTTTGAGGAGAAAGCCCTTCTTACGGCACCTGTAAATCCAAGGTTCTACATGCGTTGTGTAGACGATACTTTCACAATTTTACCATCAAGCAAAGTAACTGCATTTTTAGAACATCTTAATTCTATAAACTCTAAAATTCAATTTACTGTAGATGTCTATAGGCAAATAATTCCTTAGACTTCTGGCCTAATAGCTGCCTACCACTCGCGGTGTTTAAGGCAAATTTAGCTAATACTGGTACTTTAGTAGTTCTTTGTCCAGCGGTGAACTTTTAAAACTTGGAGAAGACATCCACTACGTCGTGAACCCGAAACATCTGAACGAAATATTTATGCAAAAGACAAATTGTAGATTTGGAACTTGTTGTGATGTTATTAATTCCTTGTGTCTGATGGTACATCCTATCAGATCTAACCGCATAAGTATAATAGTGTCTTTGATATAACCCGAACAATCCTTTGCGAAATTAATAGTGGCGGTCGAAGTCTAATTGGATTATCATCAAGTTACACAGTCACAATCGAAAATTTATTTTAAGGGTCCGCTATCATAACGCATTTTTAAATATTCAATGTAAACAATCTTTGTGTGTCGAGGCACAGTATTCAATAATTTCAGATGATTTAGTGGTTTCTAGTCATTAGTAACTTAAAGCTTGATATTGTCATTGAACAATATTATTCTTTCCAACTTTTACTTTTTGATTAAACTTTTTTTTTTAATAAGGCACGATACAAAATCCTAGGGAATATTTGCTCCTCAATGTTTGACAAGTATTTTAATAATCACATACCAATCATAATAATTATACAAATCAAACAACCTAATTAACACAACTGGAATTATTTTATTCAAATAAACACGAACATATGAATGCGAATGTCACATTCACATAAGACAGCATTTGCATAAAATTCAAATTGGAATATCTGTCCTCGTGCCGACCGCGCCGTTCATTCCACAACTGTCCAAACTTGCTAACATTTTCTTTCTTTCGGCGGGAACAAATGCTATGTGCATATAATTATCATATGTGCATATCATTTAAACGTAAATTGGTAGGTATAAAATGTAATTTCCTATACTTTGAGTGAGCAAATCTTGTATCATATATGGTATATATGTAATTGATTTCTCGGTAACGGCTCTAACGATTCGCATGAAAGTTTGTATTTGGATAATGTTTGACTTTCCAAGTTTATTTAGATAGGTTTCATCCCAGAGAAAATTATTTTTTTCTAACGTTATTCAAATTCATTCAATTTCTAAGAGCCGTGGTAGCTCAGATGGTTAGCGCTCGCGGTATATTTCACAGTACGCGAGCAACCCGGGTTCGATTCCCGCCGGCACCAATTTTAAGCGGTGATTTACCATGTGCTCGGCGGCAAAGCAAAACACCGTGAGGAAACCTGCATGTCTGAGAAATAAGAAAAAAAAAGTATGTCTAAGACATGTGAAGTTCGCCAGCCAAAACACGCATTGAGGCAGCGCGCGGACACTTCCTTACTCTAAAACCCTCGCAGAAATTAGAGGAGGCCTGTGCCTAGCAGTGTATGTATAGGCGGTAACTAACGCCATTCAAACCTCTGTCGCGCCGGTATTGTAGTTATGAAGTGAATGTTATTTTACGTAAAAATGTTACTTTCAATTTTTACATTTTAGACGTGATTTTTAATACCTACTGTATTCAACTAGTTATATTGGAAGCATATTAAAATCGAAGTGAATCAATCTATTCATACATATAAATAAAATTGAAGTGTCTCTCTGAAATATTAAAATGACTAGCTTCTATTAAGCTCATGATGTTATTTGCATCTTATTAAGACCATTTATATAAAAAATTGTGTATGTCTGTTTGTCCAGGCTAGTATTCGGAATGACTGAACTGATTGTGGTGAAACTTTAAGAACAGATAGAGAAAAATGCCAGGAGGGATCTAGGCTATATTATCCGAAAATCTTGAAGTTTTCTTTTTTAAAACGAAACATTGATTAAATAAATGGTCTTTGATTATCTTAATTTCTAAATAACGCCACATTAATAGATCCTATCCAGGCGAAGCCGGGGCGGGTAATCTATTATTATTTCTTTAAACTTTTTCCTTTTGTTTTTATTTTTTGAAATTATACTTTTTTCGGGGCGTTTGGGAATAATTATGAGAGAGAATGAATTTTTACGATGTGTGCCCACCGACATCTAAAAACGACACCATGACGTTGTTACACACTAACACCTAAAAGCGACGACTTCAGTAGGTAATTGTCTCTCAAGTTTTTTGTTTTGTTACGCTAAAGAAGTATAACATCCTACGTGTGTACATAAGTACACACACATACTTTTTTTAATAAAATAAGGGTGACAAACGAGCACACAGTTCACTTGATATTAAGTGGATTCTGTAGCCCATTGAATCTGTCCTCGATTAAGAATCAAAATACCTATACGTTGTCACTCCTGAGTACTAAGATAGAATGCCTCGTTTCTAGTGAAACGTTTCTCCGGTTCTCTATAACCACCATACGAATCATTTCATATTACATCTCAAACTATAAATATTTATCGATCGACCGAGCGATATTTTCATATTATATTTCGCCCCCTGTACCCCGCACACAGTTCCGCGCCGCAGCAAAACGGTGTGCGGGGTACAAGGGGTAATCCAATAATGAACGCACACTGGTTAAAAGATATATCTCACAGTGTGAAAGCCAATCGCGGGATATAATTTGTATTTCGGGATATAATATATATTACATCCCATAGTGAAAAGCCAGCTTTAAGGTCGTGACCTAGTCCCAACACTCAGCTGTTATCATCACTTTAGTAATCGATCATCACAACCTTTAAAATTTTATTTCGACCAATTATGGTAATCTTGCACAAACACTAATTCATCACTATGTCTACTTGACGACCACGAAGATTTTGTTCACAATCGATTTCGAAAGTGACTTGGTTTATAAGAATGCGGATAAGTCGTTGACCATACGTGTTCATTATGAGCGTTAAATAGGTACACATATTTTGACAAAAGAGCATTCATCCGTGAAAAGTACACGGTTCAAAAAATCAGGATCTCCTTCAACCTTACCAAGTAACCATCTACAGTAATCTATTCTCGACTCGTAGTCGTTGGGAAGAAGACACTGAACTCGACGATAATGACACGGGTGCTGGCGATCATCTTTGTGGGCTCTCCAAATGCGCACATGGTTCACACCTAGTTCAATGTGCCACCGAGCGCGTGCTCCGCGTCTGATCTTCCCCAAACATGTCGAGAATGTGCTCCTCGATGTCGTCGTCGTACATTCTCGATCTTCCTGAATCAGTACGTTGTTGATCACGGCCATGCACACTGCCATTATTATACATACGAATGTGTAGTCGTTGGAACGTCATCGCCGACGGCAATTGTATATTTCGTGGAGTAGCAGTCACATTTCCTGAGACACATCAAATATTAAAATATTTCTCGTTTGAGTAAGACATAAGACAAGTCACTCACGGCGGATACTTAATTTCGCAATATAAAAAACAGATCCGTCCAGAAGTAATTTATGCGGATGATAACAGCTATCAATATCAGCGCTAGCGCGCTACTGGTGCTTTGGTTTGTTGTACGTGCACGTGGCAAAGCGACTATACTCTACAACATGAATTTGATATTTTCTGAATCGAGGAAATTTGTTGATTTTTGATGCAATTTGTTAATAATAGATTTTATTTATTTATTTACTTCATGCAGAGCCCATAAGTGTTATTAACAAATTAAATTATAGCTAGAATTAGTAAAAATACATTAAAACACTACAATAACAAGAAAAAATAAAAAAAATTGTGGGATAAATCCACACAATAACATATACCTACCTAAACTGTTATGCTGCTGTGTTTTTCAAAATCTACTAATTAGCTTTTTTATCGACCGTCGATAAACAATACTTATTTTTATTTCTATTCTTGACTACTGAATTGTGACAAAATTATATGTTTATAAAACTTCTCATGTTTTTAAATATTACTACTAAATATTAGCACAGAATAAATAATAGATATTAGGTAGATCAAAATAAGTGGATCAAAATAATAGTTGCAAATTTGGAATTAATCTAGATATTTTATGCTTGAAATAACCTTTTTTAACTATTTTTCCCAGATCTATTTAGTAATAAAGTGGAAATTTATAATATAAGTATTCAAATACAATGTGTATTGGGGTTGATAGAATATCCACTAACCCAAATCGTCTCGTGGGTGTGGCATCTTGACAGCATCTTCTTAACAACAACTAGATCCAAAGTAAAAAAAAAAAACTACGATTGCCAACCCGCCTGCCAAAAGTGGAAAGTATGGCAAATACCCCCCTTATGAGATTATCTGTGGGGTAACCTGTATGTTCAGAGATGTTCAGTAGATTTTTTTTTTTTTTTTTATAGGATAAGGGTGACAAACGAGCACACAGTCCACCTGATGGTAAGTGGTTGCTGTGGCCCATAGACATCTACATTTATCCTCTATTACAAATCAATTTGTAGATGCGTTGTCACCCGTGAGGACTAAGATGGAATGCCTCATTTCCAGTAAAAAGGGCCTCCGGCCACCTGCACTCACCAAGCGAAACGCAGAGGTAAACCTCTACTTCACGCTGGTTTTCTGTGAGGTCGTGGTACCACCCCGGTTCGAGCCGGCCCATCCGTGCGACAGCAAAAGCTGCCGCGTGGCTCTACCACTGTTAAGACTGACTAGATGACTTTGATAGATTGTAATGAACGTAATTTCAGAAACTGTTAGATGCATTGAGATAATATGTTACGTATGTTACTACGTAACATATTATCTCAATGGTTAGATGTCGTCAAAACATCGTCATCTACTTATCGGGAGCTTTTTCGTTAAGTAACTTCGTAAAATGATATTTGTAAGATATTATAAAATAGGAAATAAATATTAACATATTAAATATTATTAGGTATTCAAGAAGCGAAATGGAATATTCATAAACTGCCAGCACATTATTAAAAAAATACATTTCATTATAATTTATATTATTTTTAAATTTAAATTTTCGCAGAATAACTGTGTTTAGATAGGTAGGTATAACGATTTACACAAAAACCTTGCGGAAGCTCGTGCCGCGCAGCGGCTTGCTTTGTAGCGGCCGTGTCAGTGACCTCACAACCGCCGTAGGTAATAATATGTCGGCACGTGTCGGTAAGTTCAGAAGCAAATAACATTTTTAGAAATATTAAATTTAGTATGTTATCTGATTGGAAACTCTAAAACCCCATTTAAAACAACCAAAAAATTCCATTATCATAATTGTCATGCCTATGCGTACACCTATACGTCCCTGAAACGACCAACGGGTTTTTTGTTACATACTGTATATTGTATTAAGATGTTAATTTCAATGCTAACGTATGTGCATGCGTTCGTAAAATGCAATGGTATATATATAATAGGTTTTTTTTTAATACAGAACTAAATTATATAGATAAAGTACCTACATTTAGAACTCCATTACATAAAGACGGAGAACAAGAACTTTCAATTGTGCAAATGCTTCTATAAAATGAAGACAAAATTAATACATTTGCTTATATGAATATAAAAATGACTAAATATTTTTAATGACGCGTTTACTTCTATAGCGGATACGAAAACTTGATTTTCTTCAATTTTTTCTGAATTATATTTACCTACAGGCCTATCGCTATAAATAAGCCATTGATTTGTTATTTTACATAAACTTATCTCAAGTATATCTTTTGATACGATTCTCAGAGTTGAAGATTAAATATAATCTTAACAATCGGGTCCCTATAAATATCGCATTTATTCAGCAAAAACTGCAAACTTGCGTAATAAACAAACCTATCACAATGTATAAGTTTAGACTATTGTCAGTAACATAATTTTCTTGAATATATTATTACTTACTTTCATATATTCCTTAAATTTATTAATTATGATTTTCATGTAATTTGCAGGATATTTTTGTCAGTGCTAGTTTTATCAAGCACCCATCAAATAAAAAAGGCCCGAGACAATGTAAGGAAATTTCCAGATGAATTTATTTTTGGTGCAGCCACTGCATCTTACCAAATTGAAGGTGCTTGGGATGAAGATGGTAGGTATCTTTTATACGATTTTGGTGCTAATATCTTGTTTATATCTGTAGAACTTAAGAAAATTTTTCTAAAAATTTAATCGCTCCTTATTAGAATTTGGCTTAAATGGTTTTTAAACTTTTATTAAATAGGGTTACATAATATAATATGTAGTTGACTCTATTTATAATAATTTTGCTATTCGCTTTTAAAAAGCATATTAAAATGTCTTTAATATAGTTAGAAATAATAAAGTATTTTTATTAGGGAAATCTGAAAATATTTGGGATCGCTTAACCCATGCTGATCCATGCTCTATCACTGACTGCTCTAACGGAGACATCGCCGACGATTCTTATCATTTATACAAGAGAGATGTAGAGATGATGCGAGAGCTTGGACTAGATTTCTATAGATTTTCATTGTCTTGGTCACGAATCCTACCCACTAGCTTTCCAGACAAAATAAATGAAGCTGGCGTGCAGTATTACAACAACTTGATCGACGAAATGCTTAAGTACAATATTGAACCTATGGTCACATTGTACCACTGGGACTTACCCCAGAAATTACAGGATATGGGCGGTTGGACCAATCCGTACATTGTGGACTGGTTTGCCGATTACGCACGTGTTGCTTTCGAAATGTTTGGTGATCGAGTAAAATACTGGATAACAATGAACGAGCCACGTGAAATATGCTATCAAGGTTATGGAGCAAATACAAAAGCACCACGTCTTAATATAAAGGGTACTGCTGAATATATGTGTGCAAAAAATTTATTAATGGCTCACGCGAAAGCTTATCATATATATAATGAAGAGTATCGATTTTCTCAAGGTGGAATCATAGGTATAACACTAAGTGCTAATTGGTATTATTCTGAAACTGAAGCAGATATTGAAGCTGCAGAAGAAGCAGTACAATTTGAGGTAATTATACTAGCTTGATATTTTAAAAGTAACTCTTTCTTAAGAAAGGAGTCCTATTAGTGGGAATCCTAGACCTACTACTAGGAATCCCTATATAAGAGTTCGTCTGAGTAGCACCACGCTCATACCTTTATGTCAATTTATATTCCGGTCTGAAGGCTATGGAGAGTCAGAATAATTGCAAGTTATGAGTTATTCCGCATGCCATCAAAAACGACTTCATTTTTAAAGATGGTTGAAACTGTCCACGGGCTGCAGCAGCCAGTTACAATCAAGTGGACTGTTAGCTCGTTCATGTCATGAATGTTATAAAACAAACTATTAAATATTTTACCTACATGAAGGAACACGTTTATTTAACTTATAGTTGTGATTTCTGCGTTCGATTCTTCCCTGCCGAGCCAACTACTTCCGAACGCTGTCCAACCGAGTTGGATCCGTCAGTTGACTACTCGGTCAAAGTTGGACTTATCTAGTCGGACAATTTCTTCCTAGTAAATTACAGGAAACATAAGTGTGACATGGATGTTACACAACACGACCTTTGTCTTGTCCATATTTATCTTTAGATCTATACGTTCTCATGCGAAAAACTTTAGAGGACATTGAGTATAGTGCTAAGCTTCGACAATAGATTGGGAAGAAAGGTTCTCCAGTGATAGTTCCGTACCGGTAAGCGAAGTATATAGAGAGTGCTCACTAGATAAAGTGACGAACTGGTAAGCCTTGCACGTAGTCGATGAAAGCAAGTGGCTCAAACCGTATTTTATGGCATTCCGTGGGAAAGGCCTACTATGAAAGGCCGTTATGATGATGATGATGATGACAATGGCGTCGTATGACGTCGGCTATAAGGATTACTTTCCTGGGCGTGTTCCATCTGATATTCCTCTCCAAGGTTAAATATTTTTTACCTATTTTAACCGCCAAAGTGAAACTTTCAGTGAAACCAGGTAGGGCCAGTATAATTACGTTTTATGTCTTTTTGTAATTACAGTGGGGGCAATATGCTAATCCAATATTCTCAGAAAAGGGTGACTTCCCTCCGGTTATGAAGGAGAAAATTGCAGCTAAAAGCGCTGCCCAAGGTTTCGCGAGATCTAGGCTACCTGAATTCACTCCCGAAGAAGTTGAATATGTACGGGGAAGTGCTGATTTCTTTGGTATAAACCATTACAGCTCGTATATTGTATATAGAAATGAATCAATGGCTACTTACCATGAGGTACCTTCTTACTACGATGACCTAAATGCTGTTATTTATCAATCTAGTGAATGGGAGCACGGCGCGTCAGATTTTCTTAAGGTCAGATAATTCTACTGATTTTTAAAATATTCCAACCCTAGTTTTGACTGAAATATTTTATGTCGGGCAGTAGTAAGAGAGATCAGATATTACCTATTTCATGTTATATTGTCATGGTCTCCGATAATAATTGGCGGTATAAGCCATTAAAATAATATTTACTACAGACTAGAATAGACAATCATATTTTGGCAAAGACGTAAGTTTGAACCCGTGGGTTCTAACGCGTATTGCCAACAACCGAGTCTCGGTCTCTCTTCTAGTACGTAGTACCTATTACTTCAATTGTATAAACATCCCGTTTAGGCAGACACAAGACTAAAAATATTAAGACCAGTAATGGAGACTAACTTCAAACTCGGAGTGTGTCATGATAATAAAAAAGTGAATTAAGTGAATTTTAATGATTTCTTATATTTACTCGAAGACTACACTTTAAATGAAACTAATTTTTACGGATTTTATCGCGATTAATTTAACTTTTTAATTCCTGACGTTTCGGGTGCTTTACAGCACCCATGGTCACGGGGGGGACTGAGGTGTTTGACGTCCCGATGTCATAGTTAACCTTCAATTTTTGAATATTAAGGTCTGATCTACACATATTTATGATTTTTTTATTCCTATTTTATATTTCTTATCATATTTATTAAATCTGAATTATTTTGTTATTGTAATCTTTATGAATACATAATATTTTAAATTAATTAAAATAAATGTTCCTAATAACGAAACAGTGATTAATGCTTTAGGTAGTGCCCGAGGGATTCTACAAACTTTTAACTGACATTAAACAAAAATATAACAACCCACCTATATACATTACGGAAAATGGATACTCCACGTACGGTGGTTTAGTTGATGATGATCGCATCGCCTACTATAGGAAGTATATGGACGCCATGTTAGACGCCATAGATGAAGGATGTGATATACGAGGCTATGCAGCCTGGAGTCTTTTGGATAACTTCGAGTGGATGGAGGGTTACCTGTAAGTAATTTAATATTTTTATAAAATAAGGATGATAAACGAGAACACAGTCCACCTGATGGCAAGTGGATGATTAAGCGTATAGGCACCTAAATCTATCCTCGATTAAGAATCATAATGAAGATTCTTTGTCACCCCTAAGGATTAGGGTAGAATACCTCATTATCGGTTAAAAGGACCTTAGGCGAAAGCAAAGAAAGTCACGGTTATGCTCGACCGGGAAAAGACCACGCAATCACGTGAAATAGCAGAAGAATGTTGTGTTTTGTATGATAAGTGTAGAGAATCGAAGACCGTTTTTCACTGGAAAGAAGGCATTTTATTATATTAACCGATAGATATCTATGGGTCACTGTATTTGCTTTCTAATGGACAGTGCGCTTTTTTTTATCACTAATTCTATAAAAAGAAGAGATTCGGTTTTTTAATTAGATAACAGTTTTTATAATATAGTAAGAATAAAGACCAAATGAAAAGGGCTCGAAATTGGGCTTTCGAGTGAAACACAGTTATTTTTTTAAAATTATAACGTTACCAACACACTAGGATTTTCTCCCGTATCTCATGGAGTTAGTTTATAAACGTAAAGGCAATATCTACATCCAGTAGTCTGTCAGAAGAATACATTCTAACAATAACATTCATCAATCCCTAAACCCTGTTGGAATCCGTGTTGGACATGGACCTAACGTAATAAGAAGGTTGGCGAATGATTGTAGTAAACGCAGTATTGAATCAATCGAATTTTTGACGAAATAATAAATAAGGTACTATATCCTTATAAATGTAAAGGCTTAAAAATTTGTACTTAACAATAATAATATGTAATTATTTATTGCTTGTTTGTTTACTGCTCTCCGTTCCCATCACATATTGGTGAGGAAATGGCAAGCAACGTCAATAGCATTAATAATCCGCCTTCAGAGCGAATCGAGTATGGGCTAATAATTTTTCAAATCATACATGCTTGATCTTTGAAAAAGATGTGACACACCTGACATAAATCTTCAAGTGGTTGCAACAGATCTATTCTTAGTTGCTCCTTTTTTTTCCGAATTAGTAATATTATTTTCCATATTTACCACGTTTTTATTGAGTCACTTTCTTGTTTGCCTGCCTATCTGTCTGTATGTCGTTCCGGGTGGAATCTTGCAACTCAAATTTCGTGCACTTCTCGATGAGCTAGAGACTTCAAACGTTGATCATAGCTCGGAATCGGAACACAATGTAGGAAAAACACATGGTACATTAATTTTTTTAATACAAAAATATCAATTGTTTTTTATATAATTAACTGATTTTTAAAATCAATCATCACAAAGATGAAAAAATCATCAATATGTTTACGTGGTAGAGCCATGCTGCAGATATATTAGCAGTATAGTTGTAGCATGAATGGGTCGACCGGGGGAGGACTACGCTCTCACAGAATACCAGCGTAAAATAACAGCTTAACGCTGCTGTGTTTCGTATGGTGAGTGTAAAGAACCGGAGATCCTTTTTACTGTAAACAAGTCATTTCATCTTAGTCCTCACGGGTGACAACGCATTTGCGTTTTGATTCGTAATCGAGGATAGATATAGATGTGCATGGGCCACAACAACCTTACTTACCATCAGGTGGATTGTGTGCTCGTTTTTCAACCTTATCCTATAAAAAATCAGAAAAAAGGCTTGCACAATGAGATCGAGTGGTTTCGCGGACAGCTGAATGCATAGTCCGGTGACAGAACAACGGTCAACGGTCGACGGTCATCGGGGTTGATTGGGAGAGAATGTCAAAAGGCATTAAGTCGCATTAAAAATAAATAAATAAAAAAAATTGTCATTGGAGACAAGTTTGATATCAAGTGTCTTATCCAGGACTAAGCAGCAGGCAAGCGCAGTGTATTGTATAGCGGTCGCAACTAGAGATAAAGTGAAGCCTTAGTGAAACGTGCAGGCTGCAAGAACGATGACTATGAATAATGCCGTTTACATATTTGTAATAAAAATCCCAAACGGCTTACCTAACATAACAATTCATAAACGCCGTTAACCCTTTAAATTTTGTGAGCCTTGTTAAGTAATTTCACAGTAATGCGCCTCGTAGTGGCAGAGTAAGAGAATCGTAATGTCATCCCGTGGGTGTCGTAAATGGTGTTAGAGGGAAATAAAATAACAACAAACTATGCAAATCATATACATACACGGAATATTAAAATCCGGAGGAAGAGAATAATTAGAATATTGTTTTAATTTCAGTGAACGTTTTGGCCTGTACGAGGTGGACTACGAGAGTCCCGAGCGCACGCGCACGCCGCGCAAGTCCGCCTTCGTGTACAAGCAGATCGTGCGCACGCGCGAGCTCGACTGGCACTACGAGCCCGACACCGACGTTATGACCATCGATGAGGGATACTAGATTTTAAAAATATTTATTAAATATCGTCGCATTAGTCTATATACGTTTTTATTATTTTTTTAACCCAACAAATACTAATAATAGTTGGTAGGTAGACCGCCAATGTATTTAAAAATGAATGTAATGCCTCTGCCGATGAATCAGACGCCGTAGACGTGGTGGCCTAGAGATCGCGAATAGTTACAGTCAGAGCTATGTATTGTAGTTATGCTCTCACAAAATAAGGTATTATGTCCAGAATTTTTATTAGAAACAATAGTCAGGTTCAGAATGATCCAGAACATAGCATAGACCATAGCATACATAACCCTTAAAGACTTATGAGAACGATTTTTGTAAACTTAAAATGTTTTACAAAATTCACTAAAATAATGTTATTCGGATTTTTAAAGACAATTTAAAAAAAAACGCATGATTGTGGTATCAATACAAAATGTTTTATCTTTTGCAAACGAGATTTAGCAATTATTTATTCATTTATTTACTATTTATTGTACACCAAAATAGAAAATAATGAGTACAGTTAAATCTAAAGTAGAATATGTACAACAGGCGGTCTTATCACTCAGAAAGTGCTCTTTTCCAGACAACCTTAGCGTAGAGAACTGATGCAAACAATAGTTAAAAATAGAGAGGGGCGTGCAAAATAAAAATAAAAATATGAAAATACATATAAATAAAGATAAGTTAAGATTATATCATATAATTGATTAAATGAAAAGAGTACGAAAAAGGAATAGTAATTAATTTTAAAGCGTAAGTAATACGATTTAACAACACTTTTGAAAGAGTGAAAAGATTTAGCACGACGAATGTGGAGAGGTAAAGAGTTCCACAAACGCACAGCTGTTACAGTAAAGGATTTCTTAAAAAAGAGGAAGAGAGCAAAGTATTAGAGACAGAAATATTGACAGAGGATCGATGGAACCGATTATAAGTAAGGAAAATATACTAGAAACAATCTTTTAAATAATAAGGAGTAGAAGGATTAAACAGCACGCCATACAAAGCGGAGAGAATGTGAGTATTCCTGCGAAAACGGATCGGGAGTAATTTGAGCTGTTTGCGAAATTCAGAGATATGATCATATTTGCGAAGCCCAAATATAAATCTAATATTTAAATTTTGAATGCGCTCAAACTTATTAAGTTGCTCCTCGGTATTGTCAGGATAACAAATATCAGCATAGTCAAGGATAGGCAGAAGTAGAGACTGGGTGAGCGTAACTTTAGTTACTGTGGGAAGAAAATTACGTAATTTACGTAAATAGCTTACCACAACAAACATTTTTCTACTAACCTCATTAACCTGTGAGGTCCAAGACATACAAGATTCGAGATACAACCCCAGGTTTTTAATCTTGTTACTGTAAGGGATTTGAGTGCAGTCTAATAAAATAGGAGGTAGGTAAGACCAGGAATTTTGTAAGAGGAATGGAGCCGGAGCGGGAGCTTTTGAAAGATAATCCAAAGTATTATGTTTTTCTTTATCGTTAATGCAAGACGAAGATAAGAAATGCAAATTAAGTGGATTGAGATCAAAGTTATGGTGTGTGAAATTTTCTCGTAATTTCCCAACTCCTAAAGACTTAAGAAATTACCAGACCCTAGCAGGGTCAGGATCTTGGACTGATTCATGGATATGGCGCGGTTGTGCTTTTCTACACAGATTGTTGCAACGATTCCGTACTGATCTATACTTCTTTCGGAACTGACGTGTATTTTGCTTTGGAACAATTTTTAATGTGGATGATTTTTTTATATCATCAGTCAGCCAAGGAGAGGGAGGATGCTTTATACGTACTGGACGAACAGGAACATGAACGTCATAAAGCTGAATTAATAAAGAGTTGAACAAAGCTACCTGTTCATCAACAGTAGACGCACTGACGACTAAACTCCAATCAATCTTTAGAGCGTCATTTAAAGCTGCTTCAAGTCCAAGTTACAAAAGTCACGCTGAAGTAGAATCCTTGACTTAGCTTTAGTAGGACGAATTTGGTAAGACAAGTATAAAAGGTCATGATAGGAAAAAGAATCAGCAGCATATTGCTCAAATTTATGAACAAGGTCAAGTGAAGACACAAACATTATGTCGGGCAGAGAAGGGACACAGTTTGGGAAAAAGTGTGTGGCAGAAGTAGGAAGAAGTTTTAAATTTGCTGCTTCGATAATAGATTTTAGTAATTATTGATCTGGCGCTGGTTTTTAAAAGACAAGTATAAAAATCACTCATAATTATACTATGATAATCTAGGTGTAAGGTTTTCAAGAATATTTTCTAACGTGGTGAAGTAATCAATAGTGAGAGAGGGGCTGTAAAAGATTCCGAGAAGTAATTTAGTATGACCGAGAAGAACTTCGATAAATAGAAATTCAGCTTCGCCTCCAGTCTGAGAACCAGTTGAAACTTAATTAGTAACTTAAGTAAATGAGAGCGTAGATAAATAGCCACACCGCCACTGCCCCGATCGGTACGGTCGTTACGAATCAAATAAAAACCTGGAAGCGAGTAAGATGTTGATGGAAGACTTAGTTATAACCATGGCTTCGAAACAAGGATAACTTGTATGTGTTAGCTATTAAAACTTGATAACATGTCGGGGTAATGAGCAGTAATACTTTGAGCCTGTATGTGAATAGCGTTAAAGTTTTTGCTAAATTCAGAAAAAATGAATGTAACATAATATTTAAGGGTGCAATGCTTGCAAAGCTATCAATGCTGCTTAATCCTGATGGATTAATCATACTAATACCAATTACTAACACTAATACTTTTAATACTATAAAAGTGCCTATCAAGAAATATCAGCACGAAAACGGCACTAACTGGCATAAAGTGATATGACAGATAAACTGGTATTCGATAATAGAACTAGTGCCGATCACATGTTATACACAATACTGTATAAAATGTTACCCAAAAATAATTATACATAATTTAAGTAGCAGTAGTTTAGCAATAAATTAATCTATCTCTTCCTGTATACTTCATTATCTTTGCGTTTAATTTGGTGGTCATGAGAACGATTTCTAATTTCATACTTATATGCTTTAAGGACTTTATTTTGCTTTATAATTGAATTGTAAACCTTGTATTTGTAACAGTGTGCAACAATTTCTGTTTCTACTACACGTGCACTTGGTATATCGTACAATGCGTCGGCAGCAGTAAGTAGACCTGATATTTCAATTCCTTTTTATATCATGCAACATGTAACAAAAAAAAATGTGTTTTTCAATTTAATAATCTTCTAAGTGTTGTGAAATTTTAAAGGTATGGTATTTATAAAACCTATTAAAGTAGTTGTTATTACTTTAAAACATTTATTACTTATTTATTGAACCTTATAACAATATTTATGTACCAAAATAATAAAGCATTAAGTCCGCAAATTATAATGTGTTTAGTAGCATTTTAAAATATACATAAAAATAATTTATTCAAAACATATAAAAACTTACTTTTTATACTGTACATCATCAACAGCATAATTATTTACTCTGCTGATCATATACCTCCCGCAAGGAATGCCACAGAACATGGTTCTGAGCCACCTGCAACCATCGACTTTATTTATTTATTATAATTTACATGTCGCAAGAAATATTATACTTAACTTATACTATACTAACTTTTTAGCTGCGGATTCTCTCGCGTGGGATTCAATTTAGGAACATCATTAAATGCTATTCCTTGCCAAAATTAGCAATATCGATTACTTTTAGAGTTACATCGTTGCACAGAGCACAATTACTCTCTACCGAGAGAAGAACGCCATCTCCAAACTAAAAAATTAAAAGACGCGTCTATACGTTTATATTTCTAGCGCCACAGTGGGCGCCCGTATGGAACTTTTTTCGCGGGAATTTCAAACCTTTGTGCAATACAAAGGTTGTATTAACAAAAATAATACTAATAATAATAAATAATGTATTAATAAAAATTAGTAACTTAAAACATTTTATTAAAGGCATTATCGAGTAATTTCGACTCAAGCCTCACAAGCCTATGGGGTAAATTCCCATACATTTGAGAGGTTGCACCAAAATTACTCGAGTATACTTTAGATTAGATTTAGATTAGTATGTGGCATAAAATAAAACTATAAATAAGTATAATTATGTAATTTTATTTTCTGGAAGACAAATTGATGTTTTATATTGCTTTTGCACATTATATTTTCACGCTTGTTACTGATATATAACACATGTTATTGTCAGAGAGTTATTCTTCACAGAACATTAAGGGCGCGTTCCGACGACACCACGCCACGCGTACGCCACGCGTGTCAGCACCCGCGTCTAACTCGCTTTGAAATTTGTTGCATATAATTTGAGTCTTATGACAAATCAATAAATCTAACGCGCCTTAACGTAAATTTTAAGCAGCAAAATCCTCATGGTAAAAGCTTTACAACTTACGCTTTTACAACAAAATTTCAGAAAATATACAAAATTTGACCTGCTCAAAGTTCAAAAACTTTATTAAACTAAGTTTGTATAAAAAGGGTTATTAAAATATTAAAGAATTTATTTGTAAGCTGTTATTTTTCAAAAAAAAAGTCCCGCTGGGTTTCTTGCTGGTTCTTCCCTGGACAAAGGTTTTTTTTCGAACCAGTGGTAATAAAACAAGAGTGATTTTCTATTATCGATCATTAATAAAAGACGAGATAGACAATCCTATGCATAAGTTCTCTAAAACCTGTCGCCAATTGTTTTGGCGTAATTCTACTTGAAATAAATATAAATTAATGTAAATTCATACATTTGTATTCACGAAGCTACCTACAAATTAAAAGCGCACGCAAATGTTCGAGTGGGCGCTCATTCGGTAGGACATTTTTTTGTCTCTGATTGTGTATCTTGTTTTTTATTAGTGATCGATGATTTCAATAAGTATTTATTTATAATCTATATTGAATAAAAAAGTTTCTGTTTCTGTTTCTTAACTCAGCTCAAATACTTAATATGTAATAGATACAATTCGAGTCAATATAGTAATAATCCCTAAAATTAATGGTCAATAAATTCAAAATGATGAAAATGACTTACCACAATATTTTCATAAGTTTTTCTTTTCCTATTATACGAAACCTGCAGAAAGTGATAATATGATTTTGTGCTTTTTATTTGCATAACACTTAACTTACTTTCGATGCTAATCACACATCGTGCATAAAATTTTGAAATAATGAATTCATTTATAGTCAATATCTTAAAATCTCACAAGAAATCTTTACTGTATGTTCTCGACGATATTATGACTGTGTAATTCGCCTACAAACGAAAATGAAGGATTTTGAGCCCACAATTTTTTATTTATTTATTATAAGCCAGTGCTTGATCACAATCCCACCTGGTGGTAAGTGGTGATGTAGCCTTAGATGGTAAATCGCACTGTCTTATCGTAACAAAAGCCTATTCACTATTGCCTTGAAAACGCCCAAATTGTATTCGGACGGAAACATGGACGCCGGCAAATTATTCCACTCCTTTGCTGTACGCATTACAAAAGACGAAGCAAACCGTTTGGTTCTAATGCGTGGAATATCGACAACAAAGGGATGAAGACCCGCCGACCGTCTGGTTTTCCAATGGTGGAAAGGAGAGGGACGAATTAAAGCGTGTAATTCCTGCGTACACTGACCGAAATGCATCCTATAGAATACCGAGAGACTGGCTACTCTGCGCCTGTACTCGAGGCTGACAAGATTGGTTTCAACCAAATCAAGATCACCAATGAGCCTTTTAGCACGTCTCTCCACTGAGTCCAATGCTGCCAGATGGCATTTTGCAGCACCAGCCTATATGTGACAGCAGTACCCCATGCACGACCGGACTTGCGCTTTATATAAGGTAAGAAGCTGCCCCGGCATGAAGTAACGCCACACCCTTGCAAGGACACCAAGTTTACTTGCCGCGGATTTGGCTCTGAACTAAATGAACCATAGTTTAGGTTCGGAGAAAATTCAATCCCTAACAACTGAAGGCAGTCAGTGTACTCCAAGGATACATTCCGGAAAGTAGAAGCCAAGGTGAGCGGGCTCCTTTTAGCGGTAAAAGGACACGCTTGTGTTTTGGAGGCGTTAAATCTTACGAGATTGCCATCGCCCCGTTCGGATACTGCCTGTAGTGTGAGACTCACGCGCTCAACCGTAGCCTCTCTTTCTGACTGGATTTGATCCCGACTGGCCCGGGTACTTGGTTATCTCTCCACAACTGTGCTGTCGTCTGCATACCCATAGATACCGTGAATGAGCAGGTCATTTATATGCAGCAGGAAGAGAGTTGCGGAGAGAACGGTCCCCTGAAGAACACCGGCGTTAGTCGCCACATTACCGGATGAGCAGCCATCTATGACGACCCGGAGAGATCGTTCACTCAAAAAGTCCTTCACCCAGGAAATCAGCCCAGGGGATAAGCCGTACGCTGAAAGCTTTGCCAAAAAGACTAGCATGTCAAACCCTATCAAAGGCCTTCGAAACATCGAGGGAAACAGCAAGTGCTTCACCACTCTTCTCAAGGGCTTCGCCCCATATGTGAGTGGCATACGCTAGAAGGTCCCCAGTTGATCGATTTCGGTGAAACCCGTACTGGCGATCACTGAGGAGATCATTTTGCTCTAGATATGCCATGAGGTGGGCGTTCAATATAAGCTCCATAATCTTACAGTGTGTGGAGGTAATTGAAATTGGCCGATAGTTGGCAGGGTCGGTACGGCTACCTTTTTTAGGCACAGGCTGCACATTGGCCAGCTTCCAAGATTTAGGCACTATACCAGTCCTGAATGAGAGACGGAACAAGCGTGTCAACACAGGAGACAACTCAGGTGCACAAGCCTTTAGAACTATAGCTAGTATACCATCAGGTCCACTAGCTTTGTTCACGTCTAGACTTCGCAAGGTTTTAAGAACCTCCTTGTTCGTGATACGGACCTCTGTCATAGAGGTACCGCAGTGAGGTAATTGAGATGGTACGCTATTGCTACTGTCCAGACGTGAATTGCAAGCAAAAAGAGAAGCAAATAAGTCCGCTTTCTCCTTTGGTGCAAGCGTCAGTGAGCCATCTGGTTTTACCAGCGGAGGCAGTGTAGACCGACAGAAGTTTGACTCGACCGCTTTGGCGAGAGATCAAAAAGCTCTACTGCCAGATGGTTTTACAGAGAGCTTTGTGCCGATGCGTTTAATGCGTTCAAAACTGGCTTGGCGTAATGCCTTTATGCAGGACTTGGCGGCTTGATTAAAGGCGCTCTTCTTAACGCTAACATCCGGAGCTTTACGGTCTCGCGCATCGACCCAGGATAAGTACGCCATATGCTTGTGCTTTTCAGCACGAGCGCACTCGGTGTTAAACCATAGGCGAGCTTTACCACCAATGGGCACGTCAGCAAAGGGGATGAAATACTCCATCGCTTGACGTATCACATTGGTTATAGCATCCGCGCAGCTCGACAGGTCTTTAGAGGAGAAGCAGGCCTGCCGCCAAGGATAAGATGCAAAGAAATGCCGCATTTCACCCCAATCTGCTAACTTGTATCGCCATATTCGTCGCACTCCGTGGAAATCGTAGTTAGATGGGGAATATAGCGACACAGATTTCAACAGATAGTGGTCAGAAGTTCCCAAGGGTGAGGTAACCTGAACACCGTACCTGTCTGGATTGGTCGTCAGCAGAAGGTTTAGGCTATTGGCTGTGTGCCCATCTGGGAGAGCCCCAGCGACAAGGCAAAATTCCACGCCTCTCTCCCAGCGTGGTCGGTCTTTTGATATGGGAACAGCCAGTCCTGATGACAGGCATTAAAGTCCCCCAGAAAAACCAACTGTGCATAAGGGTACCGATTAAGAGCCACATCAGAGGCTTCACTTATGTGTTCAAACAACCTAGTTGTCTCCTGGTCACCGCTGTGCGATCGGTAGACACAAGAATAAATAATTTTATCCAATTCCTGTGTCTATCAATACCCAATAAATTGATTCATATCATTAGCCCCATTTAATATTGATTGGCACCATAAAATTAATGGTGATGTTTTTTTTACGTTCCATCAGACTTCAAAATTTCATAAATGAAGTTCTATTCACGATGAACGTAGCAAGAACTACATTCATGAACGGGAGTAGAAATGTGTTCACCTTGTACTAGTGGCAAAAGAGAATCCGCCACCCTATATCGTCTCGTTGGTTGGTTCAGTAGACTGTACATAAGCCTGGCAGGCTGTAATGATGACGACAATGAGTTCTACTCATTTTTGCTGCCCTTAATGTTTACGGTAGAATGAGACCATTGAAAACAAAACGTAAAAAAAATAAGCAGGGTACATACGTCCCACTACTGGGAACAGGCCTCTCAGAGTTTACGGCCAAAAATGTTCAGTGATTAGTTTGATTACCGCTTTTGACAAGTAAAATAAAATAGACCTTTTCTTAAGTAAAATCTGTTTTCTTAGATAAAATTAAAGTATTTTTTTGCAAGACCCTGTTTATTTATGTGAGTTATGAAGCCTGGACTATCATAAAAATTATATATGTCTGAAAATATGAAACTCTCTTAAATGACATACAAAATTAAAGTAACAGCTTTCATACGTCTCACGACTTTGCACAGAGCTCCTCATTGCCTACTTATAATATTTATGGGCAGAAAAGAGTATGCTGCAATGCTTTAATGCGTATTATCGGTTTTCACATTTCCATGACTTTTTTAAACTACTCAAACATCTGGATTTCCCTGGGAAATAATTCTTCAGCATTTTACCGAACACGTGATAGTTAGCAAGTAGGTAAAATTCCCTATAATGTTAAGTATCATTTGTCCTCGCAGGAATCGTACAAGATGTGCTCCCGTGCTATGATGAAATCTCACGGCGATCCACACTCGTATTTATTTAAATAAAATTCATAAAAACTAAAATGACGCTTTTGCACGATTGTTGACTACATTTACCTAATAATAAGATATCCAACGATGCCACAAATTATTCCATCAAATAGAGATAAAAATCTCACAGAGTACTTAATTTTCAATTATTTACAAACTTGATAACAAATGAAGTTGTTAAAATTGTTGCTATGCTGATAGACACCCAATATATTCAATAAATCATCCCGATAATGGCCACCGCTCTGGATATATAAAGTATTGATTCTAAAGGAATAAGTATTCAGTAGCATTCTATTTTTTAATTTTATCGGTGACTTGTCATTAGTTTATTTAGCAGTAAGTAAATGCCGCCAATTTAGGATGAAATAATGAAAGCCAAAACTATACTAACTAGTAATATCAGTAATAGAAGGTTGAAGTGGGACCCCAAATACGAATTGCAATGCCGCGAACATTTATTTAATATGTAGGGAAATTAGGCATAAGGTGATGTCAATACTGTTAAAATTTCTGTTTCTGTTAAAAAATACACTTTCAGCCATAAAAAAAAACTATAACTATTCATACTTTTGATCGATCTCACTATTATCTATTTAAATCTACACTTTTAAAATGAAATAACCCAAAAATAAAAATTAAACATTAGATATACAAATAAAATGTAAGTTACACATTATGTAATTTATTAGTAACCTACAGTAAAATATACAACTTTTACCTTTGATAATAGATGGTGCATTTTTGAAATCAAAAACGTAGATCGTCGGCGTAGTCTTAAATTAGGCACAACAGTTAAAACTTAAAACTAATTTTAACATATATTTATAATTTATTTTAAATTTATTAGTAAATGAATGCAAATTAAGCTACTTATTCCAGTTGATGATAGATAGCGCTGTTTTTAAAACTAAAAAGTAGATCGTCGGCGTAGTTTCAAATTATTACAGAAAGGTGAAAACTCATTTTAAACTTTATTTATATATATATGATTTTTATTTAAAAAAAAACCCCGTCATTACGCTTATAACTAACAGAATCATATATAATAGAAAATGAACATACTAAAGATCAGTGCCCGATTAAGCAAGCGCCAGACCCGTAGCAAATTCTATCGAGGGGCCCTTGATCTGCTTTGGGTTCATAAGTAATAATTTAAAATAAAAAAAATTGTACAACCGATTTCAATACAAATTATTAAAAATAACTAAAAAACTATTGGTTAGACCTTAATTAAATTTATATGAGACTACATTAAAGCACCAGCTATCAAATAAAAAAGAATCATCGAAATCGGTTTACCCAATAAAGTTATTAGGAATTGAGTACCTTTTTGAAGTCGGTAGAAAAGTGGTAAAAAACAATTCAATACACAATACGTTTATTTGGCATCTATAGGTTACAATTTTGTTGGTGTTTAATAGTACAATACAAGTACAAAAAGCCAGAGATGAGATTGTCCTGGCTATTTAGAATTATTTTGATAAGAAATAACAATTTAAAACTAACGATACCACACAAATAATTGTAAATCTTTTTAGCACATATTTTAAAGTTTCGTACTGTCCATCGCAGCAGCCACATCCGTTTTGAACAGCTCGGCAAACTGCACTAATTCGCCGTCTAGGCTGTTTTCCAAAGCATTTACATAAGCACTGACCATAATTAAAGTTTTTTTCATAATCTCTGTTACTGTAATAATATATTTTAACTGTTAAAAAATTTCAGAAAAACTAATTAAATCGATGGCGATTTTTCCTCTGTCAAAATTGCTCGGCTATTTATCAATATCGTTGGAGTATATTGGAACGAAGTTCCTTATCGGACGGTACGAATTTCGCGGATGGGGGCTAGGCGATAAAAAATGTAAGATTTAATAAAAAATCCAACAACCTCCGTCAGCAACTTAGCAAATTGGCAAAGAAAAATGATATTCTAAAAGCCCTGTGCCAATCTCCACCTAACGACAGTCAAACAAGTCACTGCTCAAAAAAAGTATTAGGCGCTTTTAATGCTACAATCTGAAGCTGTATCTCCCATAACACTTTCAACACCTACATCAACCGTCAAAACAGCTCACCTGGACTCTTCACTACAAACCCTCTACGATCTTGCAGCTTACAAAAATCTACAGAAAAGGAGATATTGAAGCTGAAAAAATATATTGTTACATTGGAACAGAGACTATCATATAACTCACAAGAGATTCTTGAAAGGACGAACATTGAATGCTGTAGACATGCTGACGACAGTAAACGGATATTTGTCTTTGGAACGCAACGCTGTATTGGGATGTCGGCTGCCTTAATGGGACACATACAATATGAAAAATACGTCGTTACTGCAAACCGTATGCACTGTCCCCTGATGTATTATGTAATGTAAACAATTTTAAAGTTAACCCTAGTGACAAAATAATAATTTGTATTGGATAAAATGAATACGATAAGAAAATTACAGCTGAAAACCTACACAAATTAGTAAAAAAAGTCTAGCAAACATTACATAATTATAGTAAATATATTGTCGAACAAGTACTTAAAATGACTTTGAACCACAGTATAAATGGTAGTGGTGGGTAGGTGTAAAATAAGTAGTAGCTGTCTTTGATCTCTCTTTAATTATATTTATTTAAAATTAATTTAGAGGAAGACAAAGTGATATTTTTACTTATAACTTTTTGAACATAAATTATTATAATATTATAGTTACATCCATGTGAAGTATTCCGTAATTAGTTGCCTGCATTACCCATCAGTTCTGCTTAACCTATAATTTACTTGTTATTACTAATTTTGGTACATAATACAGTTCAAAATGGAAAATGTCGCTAATGTACACAACTTGCATAAAGAGCTAGAAGTAAGCTGGACGCAAAGGATGGCTGATTTTGAGGATCGTTTGCAAGCTGCATTGGTTCCGTCCAGCCCGACGTTATTGCAACTTAGTCAAGAATTTTACAACTTTAAGGAGCTTGTGAAAAAAATGCTTAGCCTACTGCAACATCAAGTCCAAAGATGCACAGATTCTATTGATGAAATGGATATGCGGCAGCGGCGTGAAATATTGTTGTTTAATGGCATAGCTGAAACCCCAGAATCTAACATTGAGAATGAGGTACTTTCTTTGATTAAAAACAAGATGGGACTTTCTAATGTAAGTAGCACTTCATTTAAGCGGTGTCATCGTCTGGGATCTCAGGGTAGTGAAGCTGGAGTTAGGCCTGTTCTTGTGCAATTCAATGAGCATAGTGTCAAATCTGAAATCTGGAAGTCCAAGGCCAAATTAAAAGGCACTCCCTTCACGATTACAGAGTTTCTCACGAAGATCCGTCAAAATATTTATAAAAATGCACGTAAACACTTTGGTGTTAAAAACGTTTGGACTTTTGATGGTACCATTTATATTAAATTGCCTGATAATAGCCGTGCCAAGGTTTTCACGGAAATAGAATTTAATAGTCTTGTGAAAAAGTGGTCTCCGACTAGTATCCCTTCGGCGGCCGATTCATCTCCTAAAAGTAATGAAAACAATGTTGTGGAAAATATGACTGTTTCGCAGCTGAGTTCATCAAAAACCAGCCCCCAACAGAAAGTGGTTCAGTGCAAGCAGGGAGTCACTGCAGTATCAAGTAACGAGAGCAAGAGAACAAGGCGAGTTATCTACAAGAAGTAAATTACGGTGGTGGTATACTTTTATCCCATAAATATACTGTGCTGATATTATATATAAATTCAATGGTAGTTACATTTAGCTAATTGATAAGTTGATGCTGTCGTCTTGTGTACCTGTTATATACACTCCATGGAGATATCATGGATAAACAAGCATTGGTGATTTGTTTGTAATATATTCTCGACGTTTTAATTTATCAAGCACAATTTTTTTTTGTCTCTCTCTTTATATACATGTAGTTCAGGCTTAGAGTACTAGCTTATTAGATTATTAACGTCAATTAGATATTTGGGTAGGTACCTAATTAATCTCAATATATTTAGGTGTCATAGGCATTGATCATTGGTCATTGACAAAATATGTAGTACTACTGTAGCAAGCTATTGGTTTGATAGTTGATTTTCGTTGTTACAAATCATCATAAGCAGACAAAGACCTCAGACCATACAGCCTATATTGGCTACATAGTTTATACTTTATAATTATTTTATTAATTTCAGTAGTTCGTACCACTAGTACTTTTGCCATTGTTAAGGTAGTTCATTTGTTAAATTTAGGTCACTTTTATAATTATGTACTCGAACCAAAATATCCTTCTTTTAATATTTTTGTTAAACTTTATTTTAGATATTCCTTTTTGTTGTGTTTCTTAAGTTTAGTTTTATAAGCCCTAGATGTATGTAACGGTATTGTGAGCTGGTATAAATGCTTTAGTGTTATGTAAATTATTATGTCATAAGTTACATATTTTTGGATTGTGCCCAATTCATTTGAATTGTGTTTAGCTGTTAATTTTGCCTTCTTCATTCGTTTTAACCTGATAAGTATATTTCTTTTTCTGTTTTTCTTTACCCTATTGTAAACCGTCAACTCGTGGCTGATGGGATAATGTAAGGTGAAATAATAATAATACTTGCAAATTAATTATTAGTATTTTATTAGGCTTTACAATTTGTTTTATAGATTTTTATTTTAAGTTGTATTTAATTATATTATTTAGGTAATTTATTATATATACTTTACTTAATAATTTTGTAATGTCTGGCGATGAATCATTTTATTCTGCTCAAGAATCAGAAACTTCGTTTACCTCTTGTTGTGATACGTCTGTTGATAATTTGCCATCACTTCGTGATGATTTAAATAATATTTTTTTGCCTTGTGGTAAATTCCTTAACGTCTGCCACATAAACGCCCAGAGCATTCCGGGTCATTTTTCTGAATTTGAACAATCATTCTCACTTGATTTAATTCATGCTATATTAGTATCGGAAAGCTGGCTAAAGCCATCATTATTGTCTAGCCTGTATCCTCTCAGAGATTTCGTGCTTATTCGTAACGACAGGATAGGAAGGGGAGGTGGAGGTGTTGCAATATATCTACGAGCAACAATACCTTATAAGATTGTTCTATCTTCTCCATTCCCCTATTCTGCCTCTGCAGAGTTCTTATTTCTTGAAATTGACATCAGGGGCGTTAAGGCGATACTAGGGGTAGTGTACTGTCCGCCGGCTGTAGATTATTTCCTTGATCTCGAAACTGCTCTTGACAAGATTGGGTCCGAATATACACACCACATAATAATGGGTGACTTCAACACCAATTTATTATTAAATAACTCTTGCGTCCAAAAACTTCGGTCAATCTTGGAATCAGTCAATTTCTGCATTCTTCCATTAAAGGAAACCCACCACAACATCGACAGTGATGATTCATGGATTGACCTTATTATTACCTCTTCTCCCGACCGTGTGGTTAAGCATGGACAACTTTCTGCTCCGTGTTTTTCACGTCATGACTTAATTTACCTTTCTTATAGATTGAAACCTCCAAAACATAAACCCTCTATTTTGCATTTACGCAACTTTTCCAAATTGAACATTGATCAACTTAAGAGCGACGCTTCCCGTGTTGATTTAGAACCTCTTGGCTTAGCATGTACAATAGATGATAAAATCTCAATCCTTAATAGTATTGTTCTCAATTTATATAATGTTCATGCTCCTGTACACCAAATAAGAGTAAAGCGTCCTCCTGCACCTTGGATGACCAGAGGCGTAAGGCTGGCAATAGCTAGACGAAACCGAGCTTTTCAGAAGTTTAAGAAGCAACGCACTATGGAAAATTGGACTAGTTTTAAGGCTTGCAGAAACAGATGTAATCAGATGGTGCGAAACGCTAAACGCCGCTACATTCACGATAATATCCTTAATAATTCGACCGCAGGTATGTGGAAATTCCTTGGATCCCTAGGTATTACCAAGCCTCCGTTAGCAGAGCTAGGTCCTTCGCTTAATTTAGATGACATTAATCGTCATTTTTCTGTCATTGTTCCTATTGATCCTAGTATTAAATCCCAAACGATACATTCTATCGTTTCTATGGAATCACTCTCCATTCCCTTTTTTGAATTCTCTCCTTTGACCCAAGATGATGTTGCTAAGGCGTTATCAGCTATTAATTCCAAGGCTCTGGGTTGTGATGACATAAGCAAGACTATGGTGAATATGTTACTCGAGTTTCTTCTCCCAGCAATAACACATATTGTAAATTACTCCTTGGACTCAGGTCAATACCCAACTTTGTGGAAACAAGCTTATGTTCGACCTCTTCCCAAAATTCCTAATCCTACACTACCCTCTCACTATCGACCAATTTCTATTCTCCCATTCCTGTCCAAAGTTCTTGAAGCCTGTGTGTATAAGCAAATCTCTTGTTTCATAAAAGAACATAACCTATTGAATGTTTTTCAATCAGGGTTTCGGTCTGGTCACAGTACCATCACTGCACTAATTAAGGTCACTGATGACATAAGAAGAGGTATGGATGAACAGAAAGTGACAGTGCTGGTGCTTGTTGACTTTTCAAATGCTTTCAACACAGTTGATCACGACATCCTCCTCTCTATTCTGACTCATCTTAGATTTTCATCCTCAGCTTTGTAGTGGATCTCATCCTATCTTCGCGGCCGCCAACAGTCCGTCCGCCTTGGAGAACAGTTCTCTGGCTGGGCTGACATCGAATCTGGTGTGCCGCAAGGCGGCATACTGTCTCCTATAATGTTTTCTTTATTCATTAATTCCATATCTTCTGTTATCAAGTGTTCGCACCATTTGTATGCAGATGATCTTCAACTATACGTACAATCTAGTATCGACGACATCAATAACGTCATAAGGCTGATGAACGATGATCTTGATGCTATCCGAGTTTGGTCGTACAGGCATGGTATCTCGGTAAATCCGTTGAAATGCAAAGCAATGATTGTAGGCAGTTCAAGGATGCTGGCTAGGATTGACTATAGAAACCTTGAACCTGTGGTTTACAATGGTATATCGATCCCTTTCAATGAATCAATAGTTAATCTTGGCTTGCATATAGATCAAACTATGAACTGGAGTTTGCAAATCTCTGAAATAAGCCGTAAAGTTGTTGTTGCCTTGCGTTCCCTGTATCGTCTGAAAAATTTCTTGCCCTTCAAAACTAAGCTTATGTTGGTAAATTCCCTCATTCTTCCCATTATTGATTATGCTGATGTGTGCTATCCGGATCTATCGCAAAATCTTCTCAACAAGTTGGAGCGCCTTCTCAATAATTGTATAAGATTTATTTTTAATTTACGTAAATACGACCATATCTCTGCCTATCGTTCTAAGCTTAAGTGGCTCACTATACGTCAAAGGCGTTGCTCCAGAATTTTACTGACACTTTTTTCCATCTTAAATGATGCTAATTCCCCGCCATATCTTAAAGAAAACTTCAATTTTCTCTACTCTATTTCCGGCCGTGAACCTCGTCCTTCTAACGCACTTAAAGTTAGCATTCCAGAACATAGAACAAAATTTTTTAATTCTTCCTTCACAGTTCAGGCTATTCTCCTCTGGAACGCTTTACCCGCTGATGTCAAGAAAGTTACGAATAAGCTTTTGTTTAAAAGATTGGTGCGACAACATTATTTAGAGGTAAACAACAATTAATTGCCTTCCCCGTTTTATATATATAATATATTATATATATTAATATATTATATGTGTATTTATAATTTATATATTTATATTTATTTATGTATATATGTGTGTGTTGTGTGTATGTGTATATATATTTACATATGTGTGTTGGTTATGTATACTGTATTTATATAATGCAATTAGGTAGTTTTTGTATTGTGTATTCTATTTATTATAGCTGAACTGTTTTCATTTATAACTTATGTTTTATTATTGTCCTTAATTTGCACCTGCCAACATCTTTATTTATTCCATTTTTCGTCGGGTTGACTGGTAGAGAATGCCATAGGGCATTAAGTCCGCCCTTTGTAACCCCTAGTTGGTGTGTTGCAATAAAGGATAAATAATAAAATAATAAATAAATTTGTAATAAATATCGAAACTGCCACTATATCAACTGTAACTCTAGTAATGTCTTTCAGTTAGCTAAGTCTATTAATTATGTAATTAATAGAATCAGGCGTTACTTTGCGGAAATCCATTATATAAAAGTAAATATATAATTATGTGATTGACTGTGTCGATTATGAACGCAACTATCTCAACCCTAAACAGCTGAGAAAATTTATAGTGCGCGGTATGCCTAAAACGCAAAATATTCAGGTAGGATCCACAAAAGGAACCATTCCACATTTCTTTTCCCGATCCCTAACAAGGAATAATAGCTATAACGATACTGCTATTACCATGACATCGCGATTAAATCAACCTACTTTACATCAGTTTTTCCCACGAATAAATAAAAACAATTCCTTTTGCGCCTCAGGGCAATAAAACCCAAAATCATTTCAATATAATGCACCAAAACATTGCCAGTATACTAGCAAAGAAAGATATTCTGGAAATCACTTTACGGGAACTAAGCAAATCTGGTAATGAGCTGGATTTTATATGCCTATCTGAAACCTTTATCAAAACAGGAAACGAAAAATATATAAATAACAATAATTATGAGTTGGCAACAGGTTTTTGTAGAGATAAGCAGAGGGGTGGTACATGTATCTTAGGAAAAAAAGAACAGTACTTACCGGGAAATAAGGTCTACCAAGTTTCTGGGCATACTCATAGACCAGGACCTAAACTGGAAATTACATATCGAGTCTTTATGTAATCGTATTAATAGTTTTGTCTATGCCCTTAACAAAATGAGACAAACTTACAAACGGCTCTTATTACATATATTTATAGCTCAAAAAAGTGTATTCGAGCAATCCCTGGAATACCGCCTGGCATATCCTGTAAAACAGCTTTTGCAAATCTAAACATACTTCCGCTGCCGGCACTATATATTTTTTAAATAAGGTGCTTCGTGAAGAGGAATGTCAATTTGTTTATGAAAGCAAGTGACATGAACACAAGATTGAAGCGAAATACTAATAGACTTGTGTTAGACGTTATCCCAAGGTCAGCTAAATACCATAAAAGTTGCCTAAAATATGTTTAATGATATCTAATATAATTCCTAATGACATCAAAATTTTAATATTAATCAATTTAAATCAAAATTATTTAAGTGGCTCATTCACAGAAAAATATATGACATCAAATCCTAACTATTAATTTTATATGATATATTTTAATTTATCTTTAATTCAATGTAATTTATTGTAATGAGACTTAAACTTTGTGATATTATGTTTACGTTTATAAATGAAAAATAAAAATATTAATTTTGCATGCTATTTGTAATAGCGAGACATGTGCACCTTTTAACATGTACCAACTTTATATACCATGTTCTTACGCAAATAAAAAATTCAGCAATAATTAAAGGGGTCTCAAAAATCAGAAAAATATACTTAAAGAAGAGAAAATTTCTTAAAAAATAGCCTTGACACACACGCACACGCGCGTACGCACGCACGCACGCACGCACGCACGCACGCACGCACGCATCACGCACATACGCCCGCACGCACAAGCGAACGCACGCACGCACGCACGCACGCACGCGCGCATGCACACGCGCGCAAGCACTTACGCACGCACGCCTGCGCGCACGCGCGCGCGCACGCACGCACGCATGCACGCACGCACGCACGCATGCACACACAATTTAAAAAGTTTTAATCTGCTCTGTTTCAAAACTTATGAATTTGGATATAAGAGTGTTAGATATTTTTATACTTAAAGAATTAATTCGAAACGCAGCCGGTGAGCGATCAGCTGAAAGAGTACTTAATTTCATTCACATTGGGGGAATCCCCGATTCGTTGGATGCATTACGTAGCGATTTGTGGGTGACCGTGAATTTGGTTTAAAAAGTTTCACGGTACTATGTTTTTTTTATAGGATAGGGCAAACAAGCACACAGTCCACCTGATGGTAAGTGGTTGCTGAGACCCATAGACATCTACATCTATCTTCGATAAAGAATCAAAATGCATATGCGTTGTCACCCGTGAGGAGTAAGATGGAATGCATTGTTTCCAGTAAAAAGGGTCTCCGGCTCTCTACACTCACCATATGAAACGCAGCAGTACTAAGCTGCTATTTAACGCTGGTATTCTGTGAGATCGTGGTCCTTCCCCGGTTGAGCCGACTCATTTCTGCTAGAACTATACTTCTAATATAGCAGCAGCATGGGTCTATCACGTATAAAACTATGTGTTTCAAAACCTATGAATTGGGATAAGAGTGAAAAAAATGCGAGGGGTAAGACTTACGATAACGCGTCGAATGTCTGGTAGTTACTATGGTCTTCAGGCACATATTCAGACAATAAATAATCTCGCACACTACGTTCGAATACAAATCTTTTACTGTAAATTTCTGAGGAGTTAGTCGTCAGGCTGGTGATTCTGCTGATGCTATTACACACATCCCTTCACGCTGGCTGAAAAGGCGCCCCGAGAATTGTATTGCCTAAGGGCCCTGACATGATTAATCCGGCCCTGTCTGTTTCTGTTTCTGATGTCCATGTTCTGCAGTCACCTCTTACTTCTATACTTACATTTTCACTAATGCTCTGTCCACTTTATTTCATTCAAATTTAATTTTTATTTGTGAATAACGGTGCTCGAAACATATTAACTTATGTTATTTATAAAATGTTATTTAGTTTAATCATTATTATGTTATTGTTGTAGGTTTTACTAAAAATAAAGGAAATATGTTTTATTCACATTTCAGCCTTCTATTACTTTTGTATACAGTGGTATCGGAATTTCAAAGTGCTAAGACGCAAAATTTAATAAGAAAATTCCCAAATGACTTTCATTTTGGAACATCTACAGCTGCTTATCAGATTGAGGGAGGTTGGAATGAAGGGGGTAAGGATTTTACTAAATAAAACTAAGTGATTAATGCTACTAACTACTTTTGCGGGGTTGAGTCATACTGCAGCAATATGCCTGCAGCACAAATTAGCGGTTCGATTGGGGAAAGTGCCACGCTGTTACAAAATGTCAGCTTAAAACCAACCCATAACGCTGCCGTTTTACATATCGTGCGTTACGAAACTCACAGACATTTTTTAACACTACGGCAGGCATTCCATCTTAATTCTGAGTGAAAATTTGTGAAAATTTTTTTGTGTAAATTTTATATATAATTTACCCACTGACGATAGACTTATTTGCCTTTCAGCCACCACAACTCCTTACCTATCAGTTAAATAAATAAGATAATATTTACAGGTAGAACTGAAAGTATTTGGGACCATCTAACTCACACAAAGCCATGTGCCGTTAGAGACTGCTCAAACGGTGACGTCGCTGCTGACTCGTATCATTTGTATAAGAGAGATGTCGAAATGATGCGCGAACTTGGCCTAGACTACTACAGGTTTTCTTTATCATGGCCGCGAATTTTACCCACTGGATTCCCGGATAAGATTAACGAGGCGGGAGTTCAATACTACAACAACTTGATCGACGAAATGCTCAAGTACAACATTGAGCCTGTAGTCACAATTTATCACTGGGATTTGCCACAAAAACTACAGGAGATGGGCGGCTGGACGAATCCTTACATAATAGACTGGTATACAGATTATGCGCGAGTGGCTTTTGAATTATTCGGAGAAAAAGTGAAAAATTGGATCACTATTAACGAACCCCAGCAAATCTGTGAATTTGGATACGGTAGTAACCTGCTTGCGCCATTACTCAACATTACAGGAGTAGCGGACTACTTATGTGCCAAGAACTTATTGTTAGCTCATGCCAAAGCGTATCACGTTTACGATGAAGAGTATCGGCCAAAACAAGGAGGTGCTATTTTCATTTCACTGAGCGCTCAATACAACGATTATGAATTCAACGAATTTAAAGATGCCGCCGAAGACGCTAATGATTTTATAGTAAGTAGTGGTTAAATTATACTTCTATTATTGTTATTATAAAGTGCACATTACTTTGCTTACATTGTCTATTTACATCACTAAAAATACATTTTTTAATAACTTTAAAATCACGTAGTGTGAACACAGGACTTTTATTTTCCTTCAAGCCAAAACATTCAGTTAAGGTATTCATTAATTAATATAAAAAAACAAATTAGTATTATTTTAAACATTTTTCGATTATGTTACAGTGGGCTTTATATTCTCATCCAATATTTTCAAAGTTCGGTGATTTCCCGTCATCTGTAAAGGAAAGGGTTAAAGCGAAGAGTATTCAACAAGGCTTCTTTAGATCCCGACTACCCGAATTAACCCCTAAAGAAATTGAATACATCAGAGGTAGTTCCGATTATTTTGGATTAAACCATTACTTCACATTCTTTGTGTATAGGAACGAATCTGTCAAAGGCTTACACCCATCCCCATCTGCCAGCGATGACCTTGAAGTAGCAACATATCAGAAAGAAAACTGGAAAGGTGATCCAACGAGTGTTAACAAGGTAACTTGCTTACTTTACGAATTTCCTCCAATCAGTAATCGGTCAACAATCATTAAGAAATTAAAAGGAATGCTTGGAAAATGAGTAAAAGTTAACAACTTTTGTCGCGCTTCTCTATGTTCAAAAACGTAATGTATAGAAACGGAATGTACACGATTGATAACGAACGTCCAAGTGCGAGACGTCGGGTACCCATTGTAATCGTCAATCCGACTACCAAGTTTGACGATAACGACAAATTGTCCCTACAATAGGAGAGACCCACGTTCAACAGTGGACTTGTACGGAATGAAGAAGATTAACATAAAGAGCAAAAAAAATTGTAACCAAGTATGGCCTTACGTCATTACATAGTTACTATTACACAAGACACACAACAAGACAGTACTAAGATTAGATTTAATGTTACTGTTACAGCGTACAAAATCCGCTTCTGAACATAGGCCTCCCCCACAGATTGCCTCATCGGGGGAATATTTGGCACAGTCACCACACTTAGCAGCGGATTGACAATTGCTGTTATTTATTATGTTCAGTTGTTATGAGGAAGATGCTACATATACATATATATATATATATATATATATATATATATATATATATATATATATAAATATATACATATATATATATATATATATATATATATATATATATATATATATATATTATATATATATATATATATATATATATATATATATATATATATATCCTATTTCATTTCCCTTTGTCGCCTCTTACAACACCCAAGAGATGATATAATAACGGATTTTTTACGCCTCCGCTACTCAGGAAATATCCTAAAATGTTTTGTTTGAGCACAATTTTGTAATGTAATTAGTTATTAAATTATATAATTAATGTAATTTTGTAATTAGTTATTACTGAATATGCACAATCTAACTCCACCAAAAATTTTCAAAGGTTATATAGCCTACAAAATCAAATCAAAATCAATTTTTTTTATTTTTGAACCAGTAATACTTAAAATTAAACACAATATTGGAACACTCCTTTTATGTTTGGAAACTTGTGTTACAAGGCTCCGCTCTTCCCATCCTTCACTAATATAAATTAGTGTTTAGATCTTGGGTAACACATAGATTTTTGACTTATAATGAAACTTATGTAATATTTTTACAATAAAATATCTGCAGGTGTTAGTTTTGTGTTTGTATAGTGTACGTGTATATAGTGTGTGCATGTTGAGGTATAGTATACGAGTATTAAGTAAATTATTAATTATGAGTAAGAAGTTAAGTAATTTTTTCTAAAATTGTTTCGGTTTCGTTGTAATTTAAAGTTTTCAACTATTCTATTGTTTTCTTTTTAACTTCTATGCTATGCAATGGATATATGCTTAAGATTTTATTTATTTTATTATATAAGTATACTGCCCTTTTTCTTACATTGTACTGAAGCAAATGTCGTTTTACAGCAATCGGTATATAGAACTAAGTCGTTTCTTCTTTTGCTTGTCCTGTCATGTTCATACCTGGTACATTTATGAATTTTAAGCAATAAGAACAAAATATATAACTTTCGAACTGACAAGACACCAGACAAGTTATAAAGGTCAGTAGTGGGGAATCGGTATAGTTTGAAATAGCAGATCTTAAGCAGGGCTCATTGAGCTCGCTTCACCTCAAGGAATCTTGTTTTTAAAGCTCCTCCCCATACTGGGATACAATAAGTAAGAACAGATTGAGCCAGTGCTGTATATACTTTGTTCAGTAATTCCAGGGTTGTTACATGTCTTTACTTTTTGAAAATCCACATTAATTTTCCTATGCAGTCAGTTATTAATTCCATATGTTTATACGACTAAAGATGTGACAGTGAGGAATAGAAAGTTTGAACAGCTCATATCCACATTAATTTTCCTATGCAGTCAGTTATTAATTCCATATGTTTATACGACGGAAGATGTGATAGTGAGGAATAGAAAGTTTTAACAGCTCATTAATATAGACCAAAAACAGCGTAGGCCCTAAGACGCTACCCTGTGGGATACCGAAAATAACATTTTCTTCATCACTCTACACAGCGTCCACATGAATACGTTAAATGCGCTCATATAGGTAGCTGAATATCAGGTTTAGCGAAGTATCCCTAAAGCCGATAAGCTCCAAAAACTTTAAAAGATCAGGAATAGAGACCGTTTCAAAAGCCTTTCTCAGGCCTAAAAATACTGTAGTGCTCTTTTTGCCATTATCTAAATTCTTTACGATTAAAGAGCTTAATGCGAGAACAACGTCTTCTATGGAAAGTTGTTTTCTGTAGCCATATTGTTGATTTGATAAAATATTATATTTATTTAAGTAGTTTAATATCCTATTAGTATTTAAGATTTTCTCTAAAATCTTGGACAAATCTGGTAGTACAGCAAAAAGAATGTAGTTATTTATATCGTCTCTGTTTGTCCACTTTTATAAACAGGTATTACTAATAATTGTTTAAGTGCGTAAGGAAATATAACACTCGTAAAACAGAGGTTTATAAGGTAAGTGAACACGGGCACAAACAAATCCTTTCCCAACTTCAAAAACCTGTTTGGAATTTTATCCCACCCGGGAGCGCTATCAGAGTCAAGACTTATCAACACCCGCTCTACCTCTGCATTATATGTTTCGAGCAAAACAAAAGAGTTTAGAAGTTCAGTAGTAGAAGTGAATTTAGGAGTCGAGCTGTACAACATCTTAGAATTAATTTCTTCAGCTAGGCAACTACCTATTCCGGAGAAATATTTATTAATAAAATTAACTGAATCCTGAAGTGTAGGTTTTATATTTAATAAACTCGAATTTTAAACCTCCTTTTTTTTTAAATTGAGTAACTTCATTTATATTTTTCCAGGGAACTTTATTATTTTTCCCCGATTTAGATACGATCATGTTTACGTTTTTGTTTTTTTAATAAGTTCATTAACAAAATTTACCCTAACTAGGTCCCAAGGCTGGTAACTAGTCTCCTCTTCTTTCTGGGAGAGTTTTAGGATTAATAAAAATCTTCCTATCGACCGAATTCGTGAATTAGTGTTATCTCTATAATAGAATAGAACAGAATAGAATAGAATAATTTTTCATTTGATAGAATTCTAATTGAAATTTTCTTTTACCACTGGTTCGGGAAAATCCTCGCTCTGAAAAGAACCAGCATGAAACCTAGCTGGACTTTTGTTTTTCAAAGTAAAATTATATAATAAAAATAGAAACAACTTGAAAGTTCCTAGGGGTTTTTTTAAACCCAAAAAAAAATTTTTATCACAATTTTTCTTCACAATGTTCTCCTTAAACGTTGAACTCGTGGTAAATCAGCACTTAAAATTGCATTTAAAAATTTCATTTGTGCCGGTGGAAATCGAACAAGATTGCTCACATACTGTGAAGTTTATAGCGAGCACTTTGCCTATGAGCAATTTGCAGCCAGCACGGCAGTCTGGGCTTGTTAACAAGAATAAGATCAATAGGTGTTTCAACAGTAGTGAACAATTGTCGATATCTATATCTATGTGACTATAGCTATGGTAGACTATTTATTGCATACATTCTTGTTTTTGGTTTGTTCGCATGTTATACCTCTTTCTTAGCTTTGACTGTATTCTTTCAAGATCGGAGCGTTGGGATTCTACAAACTTTTGACAAAAATAAGGAATGATTATGATAATCCACCTGTTCTTATCACGGAGAACGGCTTCGCAACAAAAGGAGGATTGGATGACGATGATCGCGTCACTTACCTCAGGTTTTATATTAATGCTATGCTTGATGCCATCGACGACGGATCTGACATTCGATCTTACACGATTTGGAGTTTGATGGACAATTTTGAATGGCGCCGGGGTTTCAGGTATGTAGCACCTACAAAAACAAACGTAATTGCCTTCTATGTGAACGGTTCCCAGTTAATTACTATTTATAAACTAATGTGAGTTACAGCTTTAAATACAGTATAAGATCGTTGGGCATAGATGTCCTCTCATTTCTGAGAGGGTATTGAATTAGTTAGCCCGCCGGGCTGCTCCTGAAAGTGTTGGCAAACTTCACATGCTCTCGTAATATTTAATTCCTTATACATTATTATGTTGGCTGCAAAGTAAAAAAAAAATGAGCGTAGCCGTAGTTACTTAGGAACTAAGAGTAGCAAACTCGAAATATGTATTTACCACAAAATAATAGACGGAATCATAACATTAAATGTGGCTCTACTGATAGAATGTACTACAAAGTACAAACGTAACGACTATGGTAAATCATCCCCACAACGGGAGAGTCCGGTGTGCAGTGGATTTCTAAAAAAATCAAATTGTTATAAATCACCCAGTCACAACCATCAGTATCGGTTTATTACTCTAATTACTAGTTTTGAAAAAAAAAAACTATTTTATAGTACTAATACTAATAATACTGTTTACGCCTGTTCCCAGCAGTGGGACGCATTTAAGCTGTAACTTTTAATTGGAATTTTTGGTAGTGTGCGCTATGGCCTGTACGAGGTGGACTTCGAGAGCCCCGAGCGCACGCGCACGCCGCGCAAGTCCGCCTTCGTGTACAAGCAGATCGTGCGCACGCGCGAGCTCGACTGGCACTATGAGCCCGACACCTACGTCATGACCATCGATGAGGGGCACTAGAATATAAAAATATTTAATATCATCGCATTGCATATATGTTTCTCTTTATTTTTTAACCCATCTTATACCAATAATAGTCAAGTCTGTTCTGATTCATTTTGTTCCAGTGCGTTTCGATTTCTGCGATAGATCTGACGTAACAATGATATAATAAAAAACAAACATATTATTTTATACACATTCTAGCTGTCCCCAATCAAAAAAATAACCGAAAAAATACAAAAATCTATAGAAATTAAGGAAGGAATCATTCGAAGCTAAAAAATTAACTACGTATAATATATCGTATCGTACCTTTGGTGCTATCCAGCACTGGTTATATGAAACATATTTCCTGTTTCTTACAATAAATAGACTACCCAGTAATTTCTCCATGACCGTAAAAAAGGCCATCATATGAAACATTTGCCGAATAGAAAGTTTTTGCAGAAAGACATCATTAGCCAAAATTGTAAAAATGGTCAGTGCAGTCGCTTCGTAATGACGTGACGGCTCTAATGCCGAACCTACAATATTTTCGTAGTGTAAGCATACCTACTGCGCGAAAATAATTAGAAATGGCGTGTCAACCTAAACGCTCCGAAAACGTCGTAGTTCACGAGTTCCTGCCCTTTGTTCAACAAAAATTGGACGTCATGAACCAGGTGTCTCTGGAGCAGATACTGATGACAAGCTTCACCGAGGACGAGATCATCCAAGCGAAGAAGGTGTTAGCAGATTCAGCCGTGAGCCAAATCCGTCTCATCACACGTCACAGGGATGGACGCGGTAAGAAAGGGCTGCAAGACATTTTAGGCTATTCAATGAGACCGACCCTGATGATATACCAACTTACGTCGCGCGTGATCTCAACAAGCTGCCTCCCGTGGCGTTCGATCACGTAGACGTGACTAGATTGTTGAAAGACATCACCACGTTGAAAGCCGATGTTACTGACATCCGTTCCAAATTTGAAGAAGCGGAACGAGCCGCAACAGAGCTGAGGAACAAAGTCAATATGTTGCGCAACATAATTGCAACATCTGCGAATTCACCGCCGTCGCAGAATGTTAATACGACACGCGGTAACCGTAATAGTAGTCATATTTCACCGATGATTGCGACTCCGTCATGCGATACCGCCTGTCAGCGGGTTGATGACCGTGAAACTAG
Source organism: Parnassius mnemosyne (assembly GCA_963668995.1). Classification (NCBI taxonomy): domain Eukaryota; kingdom Metazoa; phylum Arthropoda; class Insecta; order Lepidoptera; family Papilionidae; genus Parnassius; species Parnassius mnemosyne. Next base: position 13,911,693 of record CAVLGL010000148.1, read on the forward strand.
GGCGACCTCGGTTGTCATTGCATCACCACCTCAACCTTTGACTGAACCCATTAGTACTCCTCCGCCGAAGCCAACCTCAAAACAAGGGAAGACGTTTGCGGATGTTGCCCGAAAATCTTTACAACCGGCACCCTCTTGTGGTGGAAAGCGAAAGAACGTGGAAATAAAATCAGTTCCAGTGGTGACCCAAGACAAAATTGATAAGGACGGGTTTACTCTTGTTGAGAAGAGACGTCGGTCGAGACCCGTCTGTAACCAGCGTGGGACGGCCAAAATAAAGGCGAGTACAACTCTGCGTGCTGTGGAGCCAACTATACAGCTCTACATCTCCCGTTTGGACAAAAGTACGTCGGGAGAAGACGCAGGAGCATTTCGTGGAAGAACGATGCCGATGCCGCATTGAGGATCCGATCTCTTTACATTTGCAGCATCTGGAGTCTAATAGGTCAACGAACTTCAAATCCTACGTACTCCAGGTTCCTGCAAAACACAAAAAGACATTCCTCGCTCCCGATTTCTGGCCCTCTGGGGTAGTGTTTTGCCGATATAGGGACGCGCCAAAGAAAAAAGTTCCCTAAATACTGTTATAATAATAATAATAAATAATAATAAATCTTTATTTCGGATAAAAAATGAGATCCATATCACAGATATTAGAAAAATCACAACATAATAATAATAGTACAGCTAGGTGGACGGAGAAAGTAAAATGACACACATACACACACATACACACACACACACACACACACACACACACACACACACACACACACACACACATACACACACACATACGCGCGCGCGCGCTCGCAGCCATACATACACACATACACACACAGGTAAGTCAGCCATGCAGGACGTTAATAATTTGCCTTATTATAGTACAGTCATGTTTTTGTGCTATAACACCCAGGATACTGTTGGAGCTATTCCTTGTTCTGCTTAGTAGCGATGCTGCTTTTTTGCGCATTATCGCGTCAAACCCGTCAGTGCGGGCCTCACAGAACATGCCTGAAGCGCTGCAGTAGCGGGGCAGCCCCAAAAGAACTCTAAATGAATTGTTATATTGCACCTTTAATGCTTTATACGCCCTTTGTTTGTAGTTGACCCAAAGGGAGCACGAATAGAAAGACTGGCAGTATGCCTTAAAAATAGTTATTTTAACGGCATTACTGCATCGTGCAAACTTACGGGCTAACATATTACACCGGGTCGCTAAAGCCCTACGCTCCCTCTCCATGTCCATTTCTTCACGCAAATCCTCGGTCGCGTAGTGTCCTAAGTATCTGAATTGTGATACCCTCGATAAAGTAGTGTTGTAGAGTCTGATAGGTGGTATGTACGTGGGACTCTTGTTATTAGCTTTAAACAACACAAACTGACTTTTCTTTATATTATAAATAAGACCGTGTGCATTTGCATAAGCCTCACAGATTCCCAGAAGCTTTCTGAGCGCACTGACCGAGGGACTCAACAACACCATGTCGTCGGCGTAACTTAGGTTGTTGACACACTTTCCATCCACATGGCAACCGACCTTAGTGCTGCTGAGTCTCTCGAGCAGCTCATTTATATACAAGTTAAAAAGTTGAGGTGAACTTATTCCACCGTCTCACGCCACATTTCAACTCGTATGGTTCAGAAAGCTTATCTGCCCATTTTACATGATTTTTTTGATGATTGTACCAATAGCGGAAGATACCCAGAAGATCATTAGAAAAATTACATTCGGCAAGTTTTTTCCATAAAATATGATACGACACCAGGTCAAAGGCCCTCGACAGGTCTAAGAAGCATCCATAAACCGGGGTTTTGCGATCTGTATAATATCTGACTGTATGTTTTAAACCTAATATTGCACTTTCTGTTGACAGCCCTGCCCTAAAACCAAACTGTGTTTCATGAATCTGAAGAACTTTTTCTAACTCATTGCTTAGTAGCCTGTCGAGCACATTTGCCGTCACTGTTGCTAAAGAGATAGGCCTGTAATTGCTTTTATCTGAAATGTCTCCAGTCTTATTCTTCACTATTGGTATAACTATCGTTTTAATCAAATCTCTGGGTAGATACGCATGACTTATGCACAGTGAATAAAACATGGAGAGGACGCGAGGAAGGTGACAACCAACATACTGCAGATGTTCTATGCTGAGACCGTCATGTCCCGGAGACTTACCCCTAGACATACTTCCGATTATCTCTCTGATCTGTTTAGCGGAAAATCTAATTGGTGTTTCTATTCGATTCGGCTCAGCATAGACCATTGTGAAGAACTGAGAGGAGACTCTACACTAAAATGTTCTTTGAACATATTGGCTATGGCCTCTGAATCATTCACTCCGTCAACGCTCATAGGTAGGTCTGGTTTTACATTTAATTTATTAGTTTCTTTCCGAAATTTCCCAAAATTATGTTCTATATGATGTATAGCTATGATATCTATTTTAATTCTATCTTTATTATTTTGACACCAACGTAATTTTGAGTTATGTCTATATTTTATATATATTTTGCCAATGTTCTTAATTATTTAAGTCCTTGATGCCTGAAACAAAGTTATTGTATTGTATTGTATTTAAACCTGCGGTTTGATTTGTTTATGGAAATTATTATAATTTTCAGAAGAAAACTTTTATTCAAGACAAAACAACATAATATTTATTTTAACTATGCGTTTCTTTACAATTATATCTTCAATAAACATAAAAGTATAATGGAGGCGAGGAAAATGTCTTGGCTTGTGGAGTAAAGTAGTACTATAGTGTTCCTAACGCATTCCGTAATTATTCGTGTTCCGTGAAATAAATAGCAGATTAGTATTTGCTCTATTTTTTCCTATACGAGTAATCAAACGTATGTAATGTTTATATGAATATCTAAATATCACAAAAAAAATTGCAAAAGCTTATTACTTTCATTTTCTCACATACCTTGACTACTTAGTACGTTACTTATTATAAAAATTAAAATAAACAATTAGTTGGCGGATAGGAAAATTAAAATCTTTTACATTATTGGTAGATTGGCTCAACAACTTTAATTAGTTTTAGGACTTACCTGCATGAGAATGTACCTACCTAAATAAAATTTCATTATTATGAATACTGAAAAATGAAAACTAACGTTGTACGGGTTTAATTAAATTTTACATCCGTACAGGATTTGTTAAAAATAAATTTTGTTTTAGTATTATTTAAAAAAAAAATTTAATAAACATTTTTTTGTCAAATTTGAAAACCTTTAAGTTTGGACATCGCTTCACTACCTCAAGCTTCCACTAAATCATTTAAATGTGGCTTCACTAAGAAGTTATTTATGTTAAAACTGACTTGTTTTGACAAACAGTTTATTACCTTATGCAGAGCGTCTGCTAAAGAAGTGATTTTAAACTTAACATATTCAATATGTTTTTCGGATGTAAGTTCACTGTCAAGTACTACAGGTTAATGTTTCCTTTAAATTACGAGTATGTTAAGTTTAAAATCACTTCTTTAGCAGACGCTCTGCATAAGGTAATAAACTGTTTGCCTAAACAAGTCAGTTTTAACATAAATAACTTCTTAGTGAAGTCACATTTAAATGATTTAGTGGAAGCTTGGGGTAGTGAAGCGATGTCCAAACTTAAAGGTTTTCAAATTTCACAAAAAAAATGTTAATTAAATAATTTTTTTTTAAATAATACTAAAACAAAATTTATTTTTAACAAATCCTGTACGGATGTAAAATTTAATTAAACCCGTACAACGTTAGTTTTCATTTTTCAGTATTCATAATAATGAAATTTTATTTAGGTAGGTACATTCTCATGCAGGTAAGTCCTAAAACTAATTAAAGTTGTTGAGCCAATCTACCAATAATGTAAAAGATTTTAATTTTCCTATCCGCCAACTAATTGTTTATTTTAATTTTTATAATAAGTAACGTACTAAGTAGTCAAGGTATGTGAGAAAATGAAAGTAATAAGTGTTTGCAATTTCTTTGTGATATTTAGATATTCATATAAACATTTCATACGTTTGATTACTCGTAGAGGAAAAATGGAGCAAATACCAATCTGCTATTTATTTCACGGAACACGAATAATTACGGAATGTGTTAGGAACACTATACTACTACTTTACTCCACAAGCCAAGACATTTTCTTCGCCTCCATTATACTTTTATGTTTATTGAAGATATAATTGTAAAGAAACGCATAGTTAAAATAAATATTATGTTGTTTTGTCTTGAGTAAATGTTTTCTTCTGAAAATTATAATAATTTCCATTAACAAATCAAACCGCATGTTTAAATACAATACAATACAATAACTTTATTTCAGGCATCAAGGACTTAAAAAATTAAGAACATTGGCCCATAGCAATATATACCTTAAACTAAAAATATATATAAAATATAGACATAAAACTATTTAGGGAACTTTTTTCTTTGGCTCGTCCCTATATCGGCGAAATACTATCCTAGAGGGCCAGAAATCGGAAGCGAGGAATGTCTCTTTGTGTTTTGCATGAACCTGGAGTACGTAGGATTTGAAGTTCGTTGACCTATTAGACTCCAGACGCTGCAAATGTAAAGAGATCGGATCCTCAATGCGGCATCGGCATCGTTCTTCCACGAAACGCTCCTGCGTCTTCTCCCGACGTACTTTTGTCCAAACGGGAGATGTAGAGCTGTATAGTTGGCTCCACAGCACGCAGAGTTGTACTCGCCTTTATTTTGGCCGTCCCACGCTGGTTACAGACGGGTCTCGACCGACGTCTCTTCTCAACAAGAGTAAACCCGTCCTTATCAATTTTGTCTTGGGTCACCACTGGAACTGATTTTATTTCCACGTTCTATCGCTTTCGACCACAAGAGGGTGCCGGTTGTAAAGATTTTCGGGCAACATCCGCAAACGTCTTCCCTTGTTTTGAGGTTGGCTTCGGCGGAGGAGTACTAATGGGTTCAGTCAAAGGTTGAGGTGGTGATGCAATGACAACCGAGGACGCCCTAGTTTCACGGTCATCAACCGGCTGACAGGCGGTATCGCATGACGGAGTCGCAATCATCGGTGAAATATGACTACTATTACGGTTAACGCATGTCGTATTAACATTCTGCGACGGCGGTGAATTCGCAGATGTTGCAATTATGTTGCGCAACATATTGACTTCGTTCCTCAGCTCTGTTGCGGCTCGTTCCGATTCTTCAAATTTGGAACGGATGTCAGTAACATCGGCTTTCAACGTGGTGATGTCTTTCAACAATCTGGTCACGTCTACGTGATCGAACGTCACGGGAGGCAGCTTGTTGAGATCATGCGCGACGAAAGTTGGGACGTCATCAGGGTCGGTCTCATTGAACAGCCTGAAAATGTCTTGCAGGTCTTTCTTACCGCGTCCATCCCTGTGACGTGTGATGAGACGGATTTGGCTCACGGCTGAATCTGCTAACACCTTCTTCGCTTGGATGATCTCGTCCTCGGTGAAGCTTGTCATCAGTATCTGCTCCAGAGACACCTGGTCCATGACGTCCTATTTTTGTTGAACAAAGGGCAGGAACTCGTGAACTACGACGGTTTCGGAGCGTTTAGGTTGACACGCCATTTCGAATTATTTTCGCGCAGTAGGTATGCTTACGCTACGAAAATATTGTAGGTTCGGCATTAGAGCTGTCACGTCATTACGATGCGAGTGCACTGACCGGTAGCAAAATTGCGACGAAGCGGCGCTCATTTTTACAATTTTGGCTAATGATGTCTTTCTGCAAAAACTTTCTATTCGGCAAATGTTTCATATGATGGCCTTTTTTACGGTCATGGAGAAATTACTGGGTAGTCTATTTATTGTAAGAAACAGGGAATATGTTTCATACAATCAGTGCTGGAGAGCACCAAAGGTACGATACGATATATTATACGTAGTTAATTTTTCAGCTTCGAATGATTCCTTCCTTAATTTCTATAGATTTATGTATTTTTTCGGTTAGTTTTTGATTGGGGACATCAAACATGTATATAAAAAAATATGTTTGGTTTTATTATATCATTGTTACGTCATATCTATCGCAGAAATCGAAACGCACTGGAACAAAATGAATCAGAACAGACTTGGCTTGGCTAGAATCTGTTATCAGATACGGACTTTTAATGTGGGGCAATGGCAAAGAATGTCAAAAAGTATTTTCAGTTCAAAAGCGCTGTATTAGAGCTATAAGTAACATCCCATCGGACACATCATGCAAGCCTTATTTCAAAAGCTTAAACATACTTCCTTATCCCTGCCTCTATATATTTGAGATTGGCAAATTTGTAATGCAAACCAAGCACATGTTTTTACAAGTTAAAGATGTTACAAAAAGAAACTTACGGAACCCAGATAAACTAGTACTTGGCACAGTTCCAAAAAGTAAGCGCTTTCAAAAAAATAACTATGCAATGTGCAACATTATTTATAACAAAATACCCTCACACAAAAAAAAACATTTTAAGATTAAAAACCTGTTGTCGATGCATGAATTAACATATTTGTATTAATTTATTTATTTTTAAAATTTGTAAAAGGATGTTTTTAGTTATGTGATTTAGATTAAGTTTAGAAAGTAATTATATTATAAAAACTTTTGGACATTTGCATGCTGTTGAAAACCGCTAAATAGGTTTTCTCAACATATTGTTTATAACACCAAAAACAAAATATTTTTGTACCTATTTACTAGCAAATAAAGAATTTGAATTTGAATTTGAATTTGAATTTCCAAGGCCTTCGACTGTGTTTAACATGCGACATTAATCAGGAAATTTCGGCTTAATGGTGTTAAGACTACACTTCAACTTATTACCTATTTCATATTTAAGTAAAAGAACATAGAAAGTTATTATCAATATGTACACCAACTGTACGTACATTTGCTTTTCTGGTTTAATTCGATGATCGGGATGACAATCAAAACATTATTTAAACTTTTCACTTAGGATTCTGTATTGTTCTTTTAACTATTGTTGTCTTGACGGTTGCTGCTGTATTATGTGGTAGCTGGATTTTGTGATTTTAGTGCTGTTAGCTTCTTGAATTTTACAAGACTCAGGGCTCGAGGCCTTTTAGGTCTTTTAGGTCGCGAGCTATTATTGACAATAAATATTATTATTGGCAATAAAATTTATTTATGTTAAGTCAACTCAAGTTTTGATCTAAAATGTTGTTTATCAAAATTCCTTTGACAAATCGTTTTATTTTACAGAGTAGTGACGTTACGAGCTGAACAGCATGCCATCTAGCGTTTTCGAGCATAAATTTAAACAATAGATTAAAAGTATTTTTTATAGCACTATTCGGTTTTAAAAATTTATATAAAATTGTAGTGGTTCATCACTCTAGGATTCATTTAAACACTATTTGAAAATGAGTGTAATACACTATTTTAGCTATCTTTGTAAATACCACTAATTTAAAAAATTCGCCTTTGATGCTGCTCAATCCATCAGAATTAAGAAGCATTGATAGCTCTGCAAGCACTGCACCCTTAAATATTATGTTAGATTTAATTTTTTCTGAATTTAGCAAAAACTTTAGCGCTATTCACATACATGCTCAAAATATTCTTGCTCATTACCCCGACATGTTGTCAAGTTTTAATAGAAAACACATACACACTATCATTGTTTTAGAGCCATGGTTAACACCATGTCGTCCATCAACATCCTACTCGCTTCCAGGTTTTCATTTGTTTCGTAACGACCGTACCGATCGGGGCGGTGGCGGTGTTTCTATTTATCTACGCTCTTTATATAAGAACAAGTTGAAACCTGAATTACTGAATAAGGTATACCTTATTCAGGTTTCAACCGGTTCTCAGACTGGAGGTGAATCTGAATTTCTCTTTATCGAAGTTCTTCTCGGTCATACTAAATTACTTCTCGGAGTCTTTTACAGCACCTATCTCACTGTTGACTACTTCACCATGTTAGAAAATACTCTTGAAAATTTTACACCTATCTATTGTCATAGTATAATTATGGGTGATTGTAATACTTGTCTTTTGAAAACCAACGCCAGATCAATAATCACTGAAATCTATTATTGAAGCAGCAAATTTAAAACTTCTTACTACACACTTTTCCCCAAACTGTGCCCCTTCTCTCCTCGACATAATGTTTGTGTCTTCACTCGACCTTGTTCATAAATTTGGGCAATATGCTGCTGATTCTTTTTCCTATCATGACTTTTTATACTTGTCTTACAAAATCCGTCCCCCTAAAGCTTAGTGAAGGATATTACTTCAGCGTAACTTTTGTGACTTGGGCTTGAAGCAGCTTTTGATGACGCTCTAAAAATTGATTGGAGTTTAGTCATAAATGCGTCTACTGTTGATGGACAGGTAGCTTTGTTCAACTCTTTGTTAATTCAGCTTTATGACGTTCATACTACTGTTCATCCAGTGCGTGTAAATCATCCACCCTCTCTTTGTCTGACTGATGATATAAAAAATCATCCACATTAAAAATTGTGCCAAAGCAAAATAAAAGTCAGTTCCGAGAGAAGTATTGATTAGTACGGAATCGTTGCAACAATCTGTTTAGAAAAGCACAACGACACCATGTCCATGAATCAGTACAAGATCCTGACCCTGCTAGGGTCTGGGAATTTCTTAAGTCTTTAGGAGTTGGGAAATTACGACAAAATTTCACTCACCATAACTTTAATCTTATTTAACTAAATTTGAATTAATCATCTTCGTCTTGCATTAACGAAAAAGCAAAACATAATACTTTGGAATCTCTTTCAAAAGCTTTCAATCCGGCTCCATTCCTCTTGTAAAATTGACTGGTCTTCCCTAACTCCTATATACTCCTTCGCTAAGCTTGTCTGGAAGAGATCACTTTCAGAGTGATAAGACCGCCTTTTGTATATATTCTCCTTGAGATTTACCTGTACTCGTTATTTTGTATTTTGTTGTGCAATGAAGAGTAAATAAATAAATAAATAATTGCTAAATCACGTACGCAAAAGATTAAACTTTGTTTGTGTTGAGCTATTCAAACAATTTTTTGTGCATGGGAGAACTCAGAAGATGCTTTGGGTATATTTTGTTACTTTTACAACGCTTTCGACTGTGTTCACCTTGCGATATTAACCAGGAAGCTACATCATTATGATGCTAAGAACACGCTTAAACTTATTGTTTTATATTTAAGTGATAGAACAAAGAAAGTTATTACCAAGGTGGTTCAATTCAAGGATCAATAACCTATGTGTCAGGCGACGTATATTGTTATTTTAGCTATTGTTGCCTTGACGGTTGCCGCTGGACTGAGTCGCAGCCTTTTTTCCTCTGAAAGTGTATGTTGTTGGGACTGCGGCTTTTAAAACTTCGTCGCAATAGACTCGTAAGTTAGGGCTTTCGAGCTATTGAGTGCGCTGATTCTGCCGGCGGTAGTGCCGAAGCACCCCAGTCCCTGCTATTTTTGATTGGAGTGGGCTCTTAAAGCCAGGGGAAGCTCGATGTAATTCAAGGGCCTCTCAGAAGGAGAGGTACGAACCTTGGCTTGAACTACTATCGAAAAAAGAAGAACGTGTTGTAAGCTAAAAACGCACGGGGCGTCACATCACACAGCTATTGAAACCTTTGTACGGTATGTGTTTGTTACCTCGCGTTCGCCCACGAACGCGGTGTGCCCTACTGTTATGTACTATGTTTATATGTATGCATGTAAAAATGCCCGAGACATACAAGAGTCGAAATACAACCCCAGGATTTTAACTTTGTTACTGTATGGGAAATAGGATGTATGGAAGACCAGTCAATTTTGCGAGAGGAATTCGGATGATTTTTTATATCATCAGTCAGACAAGAAGAGGGTGGATGATTTACACGCACTGGATGAACAGTAGCATGAACGTCATAAAGCTGAATTAACAAAGAGTTGAACAAAGCTACCTGCCCATCAACAGTAGACGCATTGATACTAAACTCCAATCAATTTTTAGAGCGTCATCAAAAGCTGCTTCAAGCCCAAGTCACAAAAGTTACGCTGAAGTATAATATCCTTCATTAAGCTTTAGGGGGACGGATTTTGTAAGACAAGTATAAAAGGTCATGATAGGAAAAAGAATCAGCAGCATATTGCCCAAATTTATGAACAAGGTCGAGTGAAGACACAAACATTATGTCGGGCAGAAAAGCGACACAGTTTGGGAAAAAGTGTGTGGCAGAAGTAGTAAGAAGTTTTAAATTTGCTGTTTCGATAATAGATTTCAGTGATTATTGATCTGGCGTTGGTTTTTAAAAGACAAGTATTACAATCACCCATAATTATACTATGACAATAGATAGGTGTAAAATTTTCAAGAGTATTTTCTAACGTGGTGAAGTAGTCAAAAGTGAGAGAGGTGCTGTAAAAGACTCCGAGAAGTAATTTAGTATGACCGAGAAGAACTTCGATAAAGAGAAATTCAGCTTCGCCTCCAGTCTGAGAACCAGTTGAAACCTGAATTACTGAATAAGATATACCTTATTCAGTAATTCAGGTTTCAACTTGTTCTCATATAAAGAGCGTAGATAAATAGAAACTCCGCCACCAACCCGATCGGCATGGTCGTTACGAATCAAATGAAAACCTGGAAGTAGGATGTTGATGGACGACATGGTTTTAACCATGGCTCCAAAACAAGGATAGCGTGTATGTGTTTTCTATTAAAACTTGACAACATGTCAGGGTAATGAGCAGGAATATTTTGAGCATGTATGTGAATAGCGCTAAAGTTTTTGCTAAATTCAGAAAAAATTGAATCTTACATAATATTTAAGGGTGTAATGCTTACAGAGCTATCAGTGCTGCTTAATTCTGATGGATTAAGCAGCATCAAAGGCGAATTTTTTAAATTAGTGGTATTTACAAAGATAGCTAAAATAGGGTATTCCACTCATTTTCAAATAGTATTTTAAATGTATCCTAGAGTGATGAACCACTACAATTTTATATAAATTTTTAAAACCGAATAGTGCCATAAAAATTACTTTTAATCTATTGTTTAAATTTTTTGCTCGAAAACGCTAGATGGCATGCTTTTTTTTCATAGGATAAGGGTGACAAACGAACACACAGTCCACCTGATGGTAAGTGGTCGCTGTGGCCCATAGACATCTACATCTATCTTCGATTAAGAGTCAAAATGCAGATGCGTTGTCACCCGTGAGGTCTAAGATGGAATGCCTCGTTTCCAGTAAAAAGGATCTCCGGTTCTCTACACTCACCATACGAAACACAGCAGCGTTAAGCTGCTATTTTACGCTGGTATTCTGTGAGAGCGTGGTCCTTCCCGGGTCGAGCCGACCCATTCGTGCTACAACCATAATATAGATGCAGCATGGCTCTACCACGTATAGGTGCTGTTCAGCTCGTAACGTCACTACTCTGAAAAATAAAACGATTTGTCAAAGGAATTTTGATAAAGAACATTTTAGCTAACAGCACTAAAATCACAGAATCCAGCTACCACATAGTACAGCAGCAACCGTCAAGACAACAATAGTTAAAAGGACAATACAGAAGCCTAAGTGAAAAGTTTAAATAATGTTTTGATTTTCATCCTGATCATCCAATTAAACCAGTAAAGCAAATGTACGTATAGCTGGTGTACATATTGATAATAACTTTCTATGTTCTTTTACTTAAATATGAAATAGGTAATAAGTTGAAGTGTAGTCTTAACACAATAAAGCCGAAATTTCCTGATTAATGTCGCATGTTGAACACAGTCGAGGGCCTTGGAAATTCAAATTCAAATTCAAATTCAAATTATTTATTTATTTATTTATAAATAAAATTTATTTAAAAATTTATGCATCGACAACAGGTACTTAATCTTAAAATGTTTTTTTCTACCAGCCATCGTCGTAATGAAATTTTAAACTTGTGGTATGGTAATTGCTTAATATGTGAGGGTATTTTGTTATAAATAGTGTTGCACATTGCATAGTTATTTTTTTGAAAGCGCTTACTTTTTGGAATTGTGTCAAGTACTAGTTTATCTGGGTTCCGTAAGTTTCTTTTTGTAACATCTTTAACTTGTAAAAACATGTGCTTGTTTTTCATTACAAATTTGCCAATCTCAAATATATAGAGGCAGGGAAAAGGAAGTATGTTTAAACTTTTGAAATAAGGCTTGCATGATGTGTCCGATGGGATGTTACTTATAGCTCTAATACAGCGCTTTTGAACTAAAAATACTTTTTGACAGTCTGTGCCATTACCACACATTAAAAGTCCGTATCTGATAACAGATTCTACATATGCGAAATACGCTGTGATCGCAGTGTTTTTGTTTGCTGTTTTTGTCAATTTATGTAACGCGTATACAAACCTGTTAATTTTGTTACTCAATTTATGGATATGTTCTTTCCAATTTAGATTTGATTCTATAATTAAACCTAGAAATGTCGTACTAATAGCGTTCCGCAGAAGTTGTCCATTATATTCAATATTAATGTTATAATTTAAGTTATTAAAATTAATGATATTTATTTTACTTAAATTAATGTGTAGATTATTTTTATTAAGCCACTTATTTACTGAATTAATTGTTTTAACTATGTCCCTTTTGTGTTGATCAAGTGTATTTTTTTACTAGTCCTAATCGTCACCGAGATGTCATCTGCAAATAAAGTAAGAAATATACCCAAATCATCTTTTAAGTTCTCTCATGCACAGAAAATAGGTTTAATTAGCTTAACATCAGCGTCAGTTGTCAAGCGCTCCCTTGTAAATCTTTTGATTTGATTTGTATGCAGCAACTTGTTGATGTTAAATCAACTCAATTTTTGATTTAAAATGTTATTTTTCAAAATTTTTGCTAAATTGGTCTAAAGTTGCCAGGGTCTAATGTACTACCAAATGTTGATGTTTTATCAAATCAGGAAACTCACAAGATTTAATGCTTGTATTAAAAATGATGGCTAAATAAGGTGCAACTATATCTATTACTGACTGTATCGAGATTTATATAATTTGCAAATTAGCAATTATATACAAGGTAAGACATATTATATAGGTTATAATAATGCCCAAAGGTGCTTTATTAGAGACATTTCCTAGGAAATGTAAACGCTTCTTAGGCATTGCATTCAATTCCTAAATGGTACTAGGAAACGTATAAAAATAAAATTATACTGTGGAATTAGTGAACGAAAATGTCATTATACTATAAAAGTGCCTATCAAGAAATATCAGCACCAAAACCAGCACTAACTGGCATAAAGTGATATGACGGATAAACTGGTAGTAGATACTAGAACTAGTGCCAATCACATGTTATACACAATACTGTATAATATGTTACTTAAAAATAATTATACATAATTTAAGTAGCTGTAGTTTAGCATTAAATTAAAATTTCTCTTTCTGTATACTTCATTATCTTTGCGTTTAATTTGGTGGTCATGAGCACGATTTCTAATTTGCTATTTATATGTTTTAAGGACTTTATTTTGCTTTATAATTGAATTGCAAACCTTGAATTTGTAACAGTGTGCAACAATTTATGTTTCTACTACACGTGCACTTGGTATATCGTACAATGCGTCGGCAATAGTAAGTTGACCTGATATTTCAATTCCTTTTTATATCGTGCAACATGTAACAAAAAAAAATGTGTTTTTCAATTTAATAATCTTTTAAGTGTTGTGAAATTTTAAAGGTATGTTATTTATAAATACTATTAAAGTAGTTGTTATTACTTTAGAATATTTATTACATATTTATTGAACCTTATCACAATATTTATGTACCAAAATAATAATGCATTAAGTCCGCAAATTATAATGTGTTTAGTAGCACTATAAAGTATACATAAAAATAATTTATTCAAAACATATAAAAATTTACTGTTTTGTACTGTACTGCAAATATAACAAGTCTTTGTTCACTATCATCAACATCATAATTATTTACTCTGCTGATCATAGACCTCCGCAAATGAGTGCCACAGAACATGGTTCTGAACCACCTGCAACCATAGACTTCATTTATTTATTATAATTTACATGTCGCAAGAAATATTATACTTAACTTATACTATACTAACTTTTTACCCGCGGCTTCGCTCGCTTGGCATTAAATTTAGGAACATCATTAAATGCTATTCCGTGCCAAAATAGCAAAATCGATCACTTTTAGAGTCACATCGGTGCACAGAACACAATTACTCTCTACCGAGAGAAGAACGCCATCTCCAAACTAAAAAACCGAAAGACGCGTCTATACGTTTATACTCCTAGCGCCACAGTTGGCGCCGTTATTGTCAGAGAGTTATTTTTCATAGAACATTAACGTAAATTTTAATCAGCATAATTCTCATAGTGAAAACTTACAAGTTTCGCTTTTACAACAAAATTCCAGAAAATATACAAAATTTGACCTGCTCAAAGTTCAAAAACTTTATTAAACAAAGTTTGTATAAAAAGGGTTATTAAAATATTAAAGAAATTCATTTGTAAGCTGTTATTTTTTTTTAAAGTCTCGCTGGCTTTCCTGCTGGTTCTTCCCTGGACAAAGGTTTTTTTTCGAACCAGTGGTAATAAAACAAGAGTGATTTTCTATCATCGATCACTAATAAAAAAACTAGATACACAATCCTATGCAAAAGTTCTCTAAAACCTGTCGCCAATTCAAAGAAAAAAAATGTTTTGACGTAATTCTAGTTGAAATAAATATACATTAATGTAAATTCATTACAAATTAAAAGCGCACGCAAATGTTCGAGTGGGCGCTCATTCGGTGAGGACATTTTTTGTCTCTGATTGTGTATCTTGTGTTTTATTGGTGATCGATGTTTTCAATAAGTATTTATTTATAATGTATATTGAATAAAAAAGTTACTGTTTCTGTTTCTTAACTCAGCTCAAATACTTGATATGAAATACATACAATTCGAGTCAATATAGTAATATTCCCTAAAAAAATGTTCAATAAATTCAAAATATTTATGGAGTTACCACAATATTGTCATAAGTTTTTCTTTCCATGTTATACAAAACCTGCAGAAAGTGATAATATGATTTTGTGATTTTTATTTGCACAACACTTAACTTACTTTCGATGCTAATCATACATCGTGCATAAATTTTTTGTATAGTCAATATCCTAAAATCTCACAAACTATGTCTGCTGTATATTCCCGACAATATTATTACTGTGTATTCGCCTACAAACGAAAATGAAGAATTCTGAGCCCACAATAATTGAATATAAGCAAAAATCAATAATAAATATTAAAATCTAAGCCTATGAAACTATGAAATAAATTTAAGAAAATATTTTCAATATAAAAGACGTTGACAAACAAATATCATTTGTTTTCTTTTAATTCATGGCTTGAAGGAGCCCTTATTGGCCCTCAACGATAGTCCATCAACGTAATCCACTACTGCCCCGTCAAGCAGTTCCAAAAATTTAGGCCCATTAAGATTGCCTTCGATAAACACGGGATCAATTATTTGATCTCCGTGTATTCCAGCCCAAACATTAAAGGCAAATCTATATTGGTGCACAGGCTCTCGACAAAGTTGCGGATTTTCTTGACTCCAGTATCGTAAGTTCTACCGATTCCATATTCCGTTGCGCGTGAATGTGCTCTCGTTAGTCCACATTACTAAAAAGTTAAGAGTCATTAGCTACTTTGCTTAGGAGCCATTCGCAGTAGGATTCTCTGACTGGCTTATCTCTATCTAATAAAGCCTGTACCTTTACGTATTTGAACGGCCGTTGCTTGTTTTTTTTTTTAATATTCTGTGAACAGACTTGTAGTGCACAGAATTGGTGAGCTCTACGGAGACTTGACGAGCGAAATAATTTAATATTTGTTCTTCCTGAGCCACGGCGACTCGCGGAGGAATTTCAACCTGACGCGGGATCAAATGTTCGCCGTTACGTAATCTTTGGACTGCCCGTATAAAAATCCGTGAGTCTGTAGGACATACACGTGTGGTACTATACCTCTCTCTGTATGTTCGTAATGCCAGGGACGAGTTTTTGTAGCATTCTCCGTAAATCAAAACCATATCGGTGTATTCCAATGACGTAAGATTGATTGATGAACTTAAAAAAAGTTATACGTTAAAAAAAATAAAAGTGTCCAACTGCGCACGGGCTGTCACACAACTAAGTTATGAAATATGACTATCTATTATTAACGTGTCCTATCACAAATAAAAAAATACAATACAATAAAAGAAAGCGTCCAATTTCGCACAAACAGTTACACCACCTTCTTAACACAATTATTATTATAGTATTAACGTATCCTATCACAAACAAATCAAGAAACTTATGAAAATATCTACAAAATAAATTAAAAAAAAAAACAAATAAAACTTTAAGGACGTGTACGCGAAAAACTAAAATTAGGTCAAGCGACTCATGAACCATCCCCAAGGACGCCGGCGTCGGACTAAGTGACTTACTGTCTTACTTTATCGTCGCACGCGCCAGTCGACAACACGCACCCTCTCGACACCCCGTCTCAATTCTTGTCACATCGCGCATAGAGAATTATGTAAGGCATAATTCTTCAGTCGTCCAATTTAAGTAAATTTTTCGCTTGAATTTGATTTCACACACCCGCAGTGCGCGGTCTCTTTATTTTTAATTTCGCGCATAAGATATATGCCTTATATTGTTAGCTATTAGTATATTTTTTGCTTAATTTATTACTTTATTTGAATATTTCGAATTGGCAACGTTTGAACTAGGTATATTCGCCTTCACGGGCCAAGGGTCTTTGAACTTCTAGTATTCATCAGGTGATATCGGATGCATTTACATGATGTTGTTTAATATCAAAACAAAAAAAAACCTACCGCGACTAGATTGTTAATTGTTATAGTTTTTTTTAGTTGTGTATGTTTAAAAAACTTTGTGTAGGATACGCCTTATCATTTAACGTGATAACTTCATCGTCACATTGTATACAAGTAGGCTGGACTGGCTATGCCATACAAAATACTTATGCCGATTTGAAGCGCCCTCAATCCGTATCCGTCCGTACCGGGAACTAAAATTGACATATTATGCCAAAGTCTGTTGTATTCAATGATGTTTTATAGGTCGTTGTATTATTTAAATCGTATCTTTGTATTTTGAATTTTTAAACTAAAAAATGAAATTATTTTGTGTGGTTTGATTATGTTTGATTTTAGGGGTTGGATTTAGAATCAAGTCGCCTGAATTTGAGGAGTCTGCCACTGTGGGGAGGTCAAGAGGTAATCACGCCGGGCACTAGATATCACCTCGTAGCCGTTAATTACGTGATTGCGAGGGAGAATATATTATGTATCTTAAATTAGAGGAATTAAATTTACTTACCGAGAAGCTCGTACTCACAATCACTAATCGGCGTAAATTCTAAATATTGTGGTGTGTAATGTTGTATGTGTTACTGTATGTATATGATAGTGTATAGCCGAAAACACTAGCGATTATAAAATTTAAAACTAATTAAATTGATAATGCTGTAGGAGCACAACAAGGTGCAACAGCGGGCGCGGGTTAGCGAAGACTATATTGAACTCATGACCCTTTTCTTTGAAAGTGAAGTGGAGTGACAATTTTTACTCACACCACCGCCATCTATGATAAATACGAATATATTAATTCGAGCGCATTTTCGGCGCGACTATACTCACGGCATTTGAAAGGTTCCCTTTCAAAATATTTTAAGAGCAACTTATTACGTAAGTGACAAAATATATCTGAAATAGAGAGATATGATGCGAACTACGGACAGTGTGTGATGACTAATTAAAATTTGCAAACAAGATATAAATAGTATTACGAAATTGCGAGATTGATAAACAATACTTAAACTTAGATATTAATATCTATTTTTAATAATCACTATTGTGTAGGCAGTGGACACAAGCGTACCACAGGCCTCTTATAGATACCGCGGCTACTTTTGACAGTAGCTACTCTTGCAATCCCATCTGGACCTGGATGAACGTCAGTTATAACTCCCGTCTCCCACTGTAATGGCGGAACCTTGGTATCCTGTATTACTAGCACTACTGTACCTGGTTTGATATTGACAGATGGAACGTTCCATTTCACGCGCGCCTGTAGTGTGCTCAGATATTCGAGCGACCATCGGTCCCGGAACGGCACTAGGTTGTCTAACAGCTTAATCAAAAAATAAATGTTAATCCAGTGTAGTGCTACGGTGGAGTCAGAGAATGCATAAATGAGGTTAATGTTACTACGCGATGAATAGCTATCTGACACCGCGCGTAGTAGCTTTGCAAGTAGTAAGGCGGCCATAAGTTCGAGTCGGGGCGTCGTAATAACTCGATTACTAGGCGAGACTTTGGATTTTGCGCACACTAAGGTAGTCGTTCGCTTACCGTGGTTGTTCGCATGTAAACATACAGCGGCTCCATATGCACGTTTGCTTGCGTCACAAAAATCTAAAAGGCTGATATTGGTATTCTCGAACACCTTAACATGCCGCGGTATTTTTAAATCTGCGATAAGCGGTAACTCTGACTGAAACTGAGTCCATGCACTAACAAGATAGTCGGGAGGGGTATCATCCCAATCTAACTTCATTAAACAATCTTCCTTTATAAGGAGTTTGGCGTATTTAAAACCGGACCTACTACTCGTAACCCAAGTATATCCCACAAGCGAGCCACTGTTGATAGCATATTGCGTTTCGTGCAAGTGCGGTCGGATGGTAAAATACGAGGGTGGATTGAAAAGTACTCGGCCTAACCAAGAAAATAAACACATACTAAATCAGTTATATTTTTATTTTTCTACATAATCACCATCAAGTTCAAATCACTTTTGCCACCTCCCCTTCCAAGCATTTAGACCGTTGAAAAAAAAATGATTCTTCCTTAGAGTCAAAATATGCGTCTACAGCTGCTTTGACCTCGTCGTTTGTCGAAAATCTTTGACCTCCCAAGTGCTTTTTTAGGTTAGGGAAGAGAAAGAAGTCTGATGGTGCCAGATCAGGTGAATACGGCGGATGCGGTAACAGTTCAAAGCCACAGTTGTGAATTTCAGCCATTGACTGTACTGACGTGTGAACACGGGCGTTATCTTGATGAAACAGGACTTTTCTTCTGAGCATTCCTCGACGTTTTTCTTTTATTTCCTCTCGTAAACGACGTAGTAAGGTGCAGTAGTAATCAGAGTTTATATTCTGACCCCTTTCAAGATAATCAATCATAATCACACCTTTCGAGTCCCAGAATACTGATGCCATCACCTTATTTGCCGACAAAATCGACTTAGCCTTTTTAGGGGGTGGTGAACCAGGTCTTCTCCACTGTTTTGATTGTTGTTTTGTTTCCGGTGTACAGTAATGAACCCATGTTTCGTCCATAGTAACAAAACGATTCAAAAAATCATCTGCATCGGCTTCAAATAACTCCAAACAGTCGCGTGAAATAGTCAATCGCGTCCTTTTTTGTTCAACTGAAAGCAGTCGCGGAACCCACCTCGCAGACACCTTGTGGAAACCCAACTCGTTGACAATGATGTTCTGAGTTCGTTCATAAGAGATGCCTATAATCTCGGCTATCTCTCTAATTTTTAATCTGCGGTCTCCCATTATTAAATCAAGTACTTTTTTAATATTTTCGTCAGTAGTTGACGTCGAAGGCCTTCCAGAGCGGGGTTCATCTTTCACACTCTCTCTACCACGCTTAAATTCTGCTATCCATTTTTTGACGGATGAATATGACAGAGCACAATCGCCTAATGTACTGACCATGTCATCATGGATGGCTTTTGACGATAGCCCCTTCTTATGGAGGTACTTAATGACGGCATGCTGCTCGATTTGCTCCATTCGCGGAAATTATGTCCGATTACTTTGTTAATAAATTTATAAAATCACAACTAATTATCGCACACGTTTCGAACTTCACACAATGAACTAGTCTGAACTGAACTAAATAATGTGGGTAGATTTGATTTTTAGAATTGAATGGATCTGTGTTAGGCCGAGTACTTTTCAATCCACCCTCGTAGTAAACGAAAATTTATCGCAAGTCGGCAACCATTGCATGCCAAGAATTTTAAGAGACTCATCTTTTGTAAGGTCAATTGGTTTAGCTAACCGATGCGATTCGGGGACATTTGCTAGTAACTCATGGGAGTTACTAGACCACTTTACTAATTCGAAACCACCCGATGCGAACATTCTGATGAGCTGTTGTAATGGGTCTAGTGCAACATCTTTATTGGGAAAAGAGCAGGCTATATCGTCAACGTACAGTTGGGTAGTAGCGAGTTGCGCAGCGAGGCGAAAATTAGTTTACTCGCGTTTAGCTAATTCACGAATGGTTCGGATGGCTGTGAAGGGACTAGATCGTAAACCAAAGCATACGCGCTGGAAAGCGAAATATCATAGCGGTTCTCTATTATCAAAGCGGTATATTATTTGCTGATAAGGTCGATCTTCCTCACGAATTACATTCTGTAAATACAATTTGACGTATATCAGCAGTTGCGACGAAAGTTTAATAAGATTTCAAATAAATTACACTGTAGCGGCGGTCCGACGTGTAAAATATCATTTAACAATACTCGTCGGTGTGAGTGCTTGCGTCAAGGACAATGCGCAGTTTGGAAGTGAGTTTATCCTCGCTGATTACCCCATGGTGCGGTATAACGTAACCCTTGCTATAATTTTGCAGTTCCAGAATTTCTTTAAGATAACCCTTAGATAGGTATTCACGGATGACTTCGTCATATTGCGATTTAAATGCTGGATTTTTATGAAATTTGCGTTCTAAATGAAGAAAGCGTTTATTAGCCGTTTGTAACGAATCTCCTAAAAGGATGGTTTCGTCCTTGAAAGGTAAACCTACAACAAAGCGCCCAGTCTCCTCACGTTGTGTAGGGGCAGAATAAAACTCCTCGCAATATCTGTCTTGTTCGGAGAGAATCGGGGCATCGCCGAGGTCCTCTATCTCAAAAAACTTGCTTAACTGGTCATGAATTGGTTGCGGGGAGGAAACGTTGGACCTGCGCGTCTCCCATGACTACGTAGCCTAATGTCTTAAAAAATGCAGAGGGTTGTTACGGGGGTCCAGTTACTTTACCGGGCAGCAATAGCTCAATAAATAAATTTGCCCCGAGAAGTATCTCGACTTCTGACGGCTTAGAGAATTCTTTATCATCCAGCGGTAGGCATTTAAGATAATCTGGTAAGCGACGTGATATTAATGGGCGCGGTAGGTAAATTACTCGTAATTTGATTTAAAACCAAACCTTCAATAGCGTTTGCTTTGGAGGGATTTATTCGGCTAAATAAGTTGATGTTCACCTTTCCCTTTGTAAGACTCGAATGATCGCCTAATCTTTTTATGATAGTTTTGCGATTTAATTGTCTAATATTCAGCCCTAATTTGCAGCAACATGCGGTCGTGATAAAATTATTTTGCGAACCTGGTTCAACAATGCACCTACAAGTAACCATGTTATTATGGCGGTCCAGCACATTAACTTGCGCAGTACCTAATAATGTGTTAAAATTTTGTGGCTTTGAAATAAGACATAGTTTGTTGTCTGTGCTGTCAGCCGACAGAAAGGCTACACCACCGGATGAATCCTTAAGCACTGGCTGTCGAGCTGGAGCGGGAGAGCGCGGGCGCGTTGCAATCGTGTCGGGATTTGTAACAATTTGAGAATCCTTATCTCGCTTATTAATATAATTTGATTTTTGCAAATGAATGAATAAACGAATGATGGTGTTGTAGATTCAAGTAGGTTATTAGTCAGAGAAAAATACTGGCAGCTATTGCCTATGGTTATACAATATATATATATATATATATATATATATATATATATATATATATATATATATATATATTACTTTTTATTCTGACTTTGATCGATGATGTTTAAAAAATGAAAAAGTAACGATAGGATGTTTTAATGGACATGAAGAAAAAATATTATAATTAATAACTGTTTTAACTTGTTGTCTTGGTTATATTGATTAAAGTAATTAACAAAGAAAAGTCTTTAATTGCAACTATCACATATGGCGACCGTGAGGCAAAGAATTTAACTTATTAAAAGTCCGGAATGTCCGCTGTAGTTTGTGCTCAAATAAGGAAGTCTGATTAAGATTATAATAAAATAAATAGTTTGGAAGATTTGAGTACATATATTAAATAAAAATGGAGACTGCAGCGGCGATTAAAGAGAACCGGGAGAGAGAGCAACTAAGAAGAATTTTCAACCGAACAGCGACGAAGCTAGAAGCTGATATCAAAGTCGAAAATTTCTCGCAAGTGTTGATCGACATTGAATTTCTTAAGAGTAAGGTTGAACGATTAGAAGCTTTAGATAAAATGATACAAGACCTCATGTTAGAAAGCGACAGTTATGATGAAGAATCCTTCAGCATTGAAATTGATACAGCGGACACGTATAAATACAGATGGCATACAATTAACAATCAGATAAAGACAGGTATGTCGTCAAAAATTCCTCTTGATAAGATTGAAGATGTAAAGCCAGCCAGGAATTACAATTTACCTAAGTATGAGCTAAAGAAATTTGATGATAACCTGAAGAACTGGTTAGCTTATTGGGGCCAATTTAAGAAAATTGACGAAGATCACTCATTGTCTGGAGAGGATAAGTATCAGTACCTCCTTCAATCATTAAAGGAAGATAGTAACGCTCGAGTATTGGTGGAAAGTTTCCCTCCGTCTGCTGAAAATTATACAAAGGCTATTGAACAACTCAAGGCAAGATTTGGACGGGAGGATCTTCTCATACAGGTTTATGTTAGGGAATTATTAAGTTTAGTTTTAAACAATAATAAAAAACAAGTATCTATTAGACTATTATATGACAAAATTTCAACATATTTGATGTCTTTAGAAACGTTAGGTATTGTTAAACAGAAATATGAAATAATTTTGTATCCCCTTGTAGAATCAGCAATTCCCGAAACAATTCTTATTGCTTGGAATAGATGTAACACTGATCCATCTCTTGGTAACCAATTGACAAGTTTATTAAATTTTCTTAAAAACGAAGTAGAAACAGAAGAGCGAATTAATTTAGCGAGGTCCGATTTTAATTGTATTGGTACTAATCACACTCTCCACAGGGAACAAATAAGCAGCTTACCAACAGCAGCATCGTTAGTATCAAATATAAAACCAAAGGAGTCAGGTAAAGTAGTAAGTATTTTGTATTATATTATATCGACTCTACTATCATATTTTTCTGTGTGGGGAGGATGTTGTAGATTCAAGTAGGTTATTAGTCAGAGAAAAATACTGGCAGCTATTGCCTATGGTTATACAATATATATATATATATTACTTTTTATTCTGACTTTGATCGATGATGTTTAAAAAATGAAAAAGTAACGATAGGATGTTTTAATGGACATGAAGAAAAAATATTATAATTAATAACTGTTTTAACTTGTTGTCTTGGTTATATTGATTAAAGTAATTAACAAAGAAAAGTCTTTAATTGCAACTATCACAGATGGCGTGACCCACATATACGACAAACATAAGTGCTTTTGCATGCGTTCCAAATATGCTTAGAACTGAGACAATTTGTGCATAAACGATTTTCTTTCACAAATTTATGGCGTTGCTCGGGTGAAAAATTCATGAATTCGCGACAATTATAAATATGGTCGTGTGATTTATTACAAAGTATACATGTCGATGTAACGTCATTAGAATTCGATGTAATATAAGAATGCGAGATCTTTGGAATGGCAGGCAACTTGGGTTTATCACTTTCTTTCGTTGACACTTTATATGCGGGTGCGTTTACGCATTGCATTATTTTGACTTGACCTTTTACAAAATTAATAAAGCTGTCATTAGTAGGTATGTCCACGTCTTGGACAGACATTTCAAATGCTTTCGTAGTGTCGCGATCTAAGCGCTTGAACGCAAAATGAATGAAAACCTATTCACAAAGATTTGGTATATTGAATTCTTTAAGAGCGGCGATTGATGCGGCATATTTTTACCAATGAATGCTTCCAATTGAGTTGAAGTTGCGGGATTTAGGTAAAGCTTACATCTCTAATATTAAGTCGAGAAAGGTACTCGCGAAGTAACGCTTGTCCTGATATTTTTAATTAAAGCATCCCATATAGAATCGTAATTATCAGCGGTGGGGTTAATACCCGAAAAAACATGTTGCGCTTTGCCTTTAAGTTTGCTAACTAAATAATAGATGTTTTTCCGAGTTCGTTAACTCTGTATGAGAATTAATCGTCGAATTAAATGTTTCATAAAAGAGGCTCCATTTGGAAGGGTGTCCGTGGAACTCCGGAATTTCTATGGGAGGCAACTTAGGTGACGCGATCTTAGGCTTGGGAGCATTCATCGTTTGCGGTTTGCATATTTTGTTCTTAATACGTTTAACATAGCTGTACAGGTCTTTAAAGCTACACAGGCGTTGAAATCAGGAGTAAATTCGGGATCTAGTTCTATATTTATAGAATTAATGTCGTGGATGCACTTGTGATATTCACTCCTGATATCATCGATGGTTTCGCACTGTGATATAAACATATCCTGAATAGCGGCATTGTTTATTGTTTTGGAAAGATCGAAAATACGTTGCATGCGAGTAAAATAACCATCACGACTGTTTCATTAATAAGTAATTCCTTAGTCAGAGTTTTGCGAGTGGCTACCATATTTTCGAACTAATGAAAACAGAGTGCAAATTAATGTTGTAAAATTACAAAAATACAAAGTATTTATATCAGTATCCGCAAAACAATCTGCCGTACAAATAACGGTTCAAATAATAATAAATGCAATATTTTAACAAATCACACACACTATAAAATGATCAACGTCATCCAGAATACATGAATAATAATTGCGGGAAATAAAAATGGCGGGCGGTAAGCGAAGAAATTAACCGACGCTATGTGAGAAAATTTAAATTTCGGTAAGAAAAGTCCTCACAAGAGGCATCAGAAAAATAATCACGCCGGGCACTAGATATCACCTCGTGGCCGTTAATTACGTGATTGCGCGGGAGAATATATTATGTATCTTAAATTAGAGGAATTAAATTTACTTACCGAGAAGCTCGTACTCACAATCACTAATCGGCTTTAATTCTAAAGATTGTGGTGTGTAATGTTGTATGTGTTACTGTATTTATATGATAGTGTATAGGCGAAAACACTAGCGATTATAAAATTTAAAACTAATTAAATTGATAATGCGGTAGGAGCACAACAAGGTGCGACAGCGGGGGCGGATTAGCGAATACTATATTGAACTCATGACCCTTTTCTTTGAAGATGAAGTGGAGTGACAATTTTTCACTCACACCACCGCCATCTATGATAAATTAATTCAAGCGCATGTTCGGCGCGACTAAGGGGGCTTTCTCAAGCGCCATTTTGCACATGCAATTTTAGCTGCCGGAGCTGCGTCGAAATATTTAATATAATTTTCTAAAAATATTCATAAATCACTAATTAATACCTGAAGCGAAACTTTTGACATTGACAGTAATCGTTTATACTAGACTTCGCGACTCGCGTCATAAGCGTCATTCCGTTGCTTCCGAGTTTACGTGAATGTGCTCCTTATTGTTATTATCTGCCTCTACTACCCTACCCCTCTGGAGACCGATTGCTTGCTATTTTACGACGTTTTTAAACTAAAATTTCATAAATGAAGTTCTATTCACGATGAACGTAGGAAGAACTACATTCATGAACGGGAGTAGAAATATGTTCGCCTTGTACTAGCGGCGAAAGAAAATCCGCCACCGTATATCGTCCCGTTGGTTGGTTCAGTAGACTGTACATAAGCCTGGCAGGCTGTAATGATGACGATAATGAGTTCTACTCATTTTTGCTGCCCGTAATATTTACCGTAGAATGAAACCAATGAAAACAAAAAGTAAAAAAAAAACAGGGTACATACGTCCCACTAGTGGGAACAGGCCTCTCAGAGTTTATAGGGCCAAAAAATGTTCAGTGATTAGTTTGATTACCGCTTTTGACAAGTAAAATAAAATAGACCTTTCCTTAAATAAAATCTGTTTTCTTTGATAAAATTAAAGTATTTTTTTGCAAGACCCTGTTTATTTATATATACTCATGTGAGTTATGAAGCCTGGACTATCATAAAAATTATATATGTCTGGAAATATGAAACTCTCTTAAATGACATACAAAATTAAAGTAACAGCTTTCATACGTCTCACGACTTTGCACAGAGCTCCTCATTGCCTATTTATAGTATATATGGGCAAAAAAGAGTATGCTGCAATGCTTTAGTGCGTATTATCGGTTTTCACATTTCCATGACTTTTTTAAACTACTCAGACATCTGGATTTTCCCAGGAAATAATTCTTCAGCAATTTACCGAACACGTGATAGTTAGCACGTAGGTAAAATTTCCTATAACGTTAAGTATCATTTGTCCTCGCCGGAGTCGTACACGATGATTGATGATGATTCTAAACGAATAAGTATTCAGTAGCATTCTATTTTTGAATTTTATCGGTGAATTGTCATTAGTTTATTTAGCAGTAAGTAAATGGCGCTTATATAAGATAAAATAATGAAAGCCAAAACTATACTAACTAGTAATATCAGCGATAAAAGGTTGAAGTGCAACCCCCAAATACGAATGGCAATGCCGCGAACCTTTATTTAATATGTATGGAAATTAGGCACAAAGTGATGTTGATTCTGTTAGAAATTCTGTTTCTATTAAAAAATACCTTTCAGCTATTAAAAAACTATAACTATTCATACTTTTGATAGATATCACTATTATCTATTTAAATCATTACACTTTTAAAATGAAATAACCAAAAAAAATAAAAAATAAACGTTAGACATAGAAATAAAATGTAAGTTACACATTATGTAATTTATTAGTAACCTACAGTAAAACATACAACTTTTACCATTTGATCTAGATGGTGTTTTTTTGGAAACTAAAACATAGGTCGACCGCGTAGTCTTAAATTAGGCACAACAGTTAAAACTTAAAACTAATTTTAACATATATTTATAACTAGCTGTTCCCCGCGAAATCGCCCGCGTGGAGTTATTTTTCGTAGAACCCTAAAATAAAAGCAGCCCAAGTTATAATATCAGCTATCTGCCAGTGTGTATAAATATTGACAAATATTGACATTAATATTTATACGATACTAACGTCACTCAATTGTTTTGCCTTCCCGGAACCCCTCCACTAACACTTAAACTTTATGGTATGATATTAAAGTTCAAATTGACTTTCAAGTATTATTACGAATCTTTTGTATGGGAACATAGAAAAGTGTTATATTTAGACATTTTTAGACATTTTTAAAATTTTTCTCTCCGTAAGAACCATCTTCGTACTTCAAGGAATATTATAAAAAAGAATTAGCGAAATCGGTTCAGCTGTTCTCGAGATTTGCGCTTAGCAATACATTCAGCGATTCATTTTTATATAGATTTATTTTAAATTTATTAGTAACTGAACGCAAATTAAACTACTTATTCCAGTTGACGAGAGATAGCGCTGTTTTGAAAACTAAAACATAGATCGTCGGTGTAGTTTCAAATTACTACACAAAGGTGAAAACTCATTTTAAACTTTATTTATAAATATATTTTTTATTTAAAAAAATCCCCGTCATCACGCTTGTAACTAACAGAATCATATATAATAGAAAATGAATATACTAAGGATCAGTGCCGGATTAAGCAAGCGCGGGCCCCGTAGCAAATTCTATCGAGGGGCCCTTGATCTGTTATGGGTTAATAAGTAATAATTTAAAATAAAAAGAATTTGTACAACCGACTTCAATATAAATTATTAAGAATAACTCAAAAACTATTGTCAGACCTTGATCAAATTTATACGGGACCACATGAAAAGCACCAGCTATCAAATAAAAAAAGAATCATCGAAATCGATTCAACCAAAAAAAGTTATTAGGTAAAGCACATAAAAAAAACATCATTTGAATTGAGTAGCTTTTTGAAGTCGGTAGAAAAGTGGTAAAAAAACAATTCAATACTCAATACGTTTATTTGTCATTTACTAGGTTACAATTTTGTTGGTGTTTAATAGTACAGTACAAGTACAAAAAGCCAGAGATGAGATTGTCCCGGCTATTTAGTATAATTTTGATAAGAAGTAACTATTTAAAACTGACGATACTATACAAATAATTGTAAATCTTTTTAGCACATACTTTAAAACTTCTTACTGTCCATCGCACCGGGCCACATCCGTTTTGAACAGCTCGGCAAACTGCACTGATTCGTCGTCTAGGCTGTTTCCAAATAATTTACATAAGAACTGACCTTAATTAAAGTTTTTTTCATAATCTCTGCTGCTGTAATATATTTTAACTGTTGAAATATTTCAAAAACACTAGTTAATTAGATGGCGGTTTTTCCTCTGTCAAAATTGCTCAGCCATTTATCGTTGGAGTATATTGGAACGAAGTTCCTTATCGGACGGTATGAATTTGGCGGAATGGAGGCTAGGAGAGAAAAAATGTAAGTTTTTTCCGTCACGACCCCTTCTAACGTAGTGTAGACTTGCACTGGCACTTTTTCTTATCTTGCCATGAAGGAAATATTATTCTATTTTAAATGACGCTTCATTTTAATAGACACTAGTAATTTATGTATTGTATTTGTTAATCAACAATATAATACGTTCATCAATGATAATATGATACGAAAGGAACTTCGTTCCAACCGAGTGTTCCACGACCCTCACGCATTTTTTTGCTAGAAGAAACGGTAGCAGTTAAATCATGTAATATACCAATATACCATCACAGTTTAAAGCTTTCTTTAAACTGTGATACCATCGACTTCAGTTTCGCTCAAGCAAAACAGCTATGGGTCGAGGGAGTTTGCTGGATTTTCAATTAGGAGGACTTTCTGTCTCTTCGATTTCAGTATCACTATAAAGAGCCTGCAGAGGTCTAAGTTTCAGTTTCACTTTTATAGATATATGTACAAAGAGATGCAGCTTCTGTATTTTCTGCTTCCATGGATTCAGTAACAAACTTGGACAGATTACGTCTTTTTGATATTCTTTTTCTCATTTCACTTAATTTTGGTACCTAAAACTCTCTCCCATGACTCAAGCTATATATTTGTATAATGGAATTTCAAAACAAAAATCTTAACAAATTTCGCAAACACAATGTACCTACCTATCACTGATGAGGCACAATAGACTTTCTCCTATATTTTTCGAAAATATTTATCATTATTTCATTCTACTTCATATCAATATTTTCTGAGTATTAATTCATTGTATTGAAATGTATGCCTACAAATGACGAAATGGAGATCTATCAGACATTTTGCTCGAATTCAAAATTCACAATTAGTTTTAATAATTATCACCTGAAAGGTGAAAGCGTGACGGTACATTGGAATAAACACGAATTAATTACTTGATAAGTATACAAGTTTGATGATAGTGAAATTAGTTTGTTCCTTAGTCAAAAATCGAATAAAAAGAATTTCATTGGCATATATGATCGTGTTGCAAAAAAAAGCTAGGGATTCAAGACATGAAAAAAAAACACATAATTGCAGCTATATTTAGAAGAGTATGACGGCACCTGCACCGTTGTAGGTGCAGGTGCCGTCAAGTATTTTTCTAATCACAATATAAAATGGTAATAATCGGTTTTGGGTTAAAGAATTTTATTTCTCATAAGAACATACAATGGTTCACTTATAATGAGATACAAAGTAATTATTATAATTTGACTAGCTGATCCCCGTGACTTCGCCCGCGTGGAGCTATTTTTCGCGGAACCCTAAAATAAAAGCAGCCCAAGTTACTCCTTATAATATCAGCTATCAGCACACTGGCAGTGTATATAAATATTGACAAATATTGACATTAATATTTATACGATACTAACGTCACTCAATTGTTTTGCCTTCCCGGAACCCCTCCACAAACACTTAAACTTTATGGTATGGTATTAAAGTTCAAATTGACTTTTAAGCATCTTTTGTATGGGAACATAGAAAAGGGTTGTTTTTAGACTTTTTAGGCAATTTTTTAAATTTTTCTCTCCGTTATAACCACCTTCGTACTTCAAGGAATATTATAAAAAAAGAATTAGCGAAATCGGTTCAGCTGTTCTCGAGATTTGCGCTTAGCAACACATTCAGCGATTCATTTTTATATTATAGATAATAATATCACATCTACCTCTAGTGCTGGAAGCGATATAGTCTTAGGTTATTTACTTATACATATTAGGTACCATGGATTAAAAAGATGACACTGTGCGGACGTATTTCCTAAATTTACTTTTTCACAATTTCATGTTATGGCAGTTTTTAATGTCATCTGGTAATTTATTTGAACAGCTGTGCTCCCTCAAACAATAGTGTTTTATGCCATAATTAGTTCGTGCCGTCATTAGTTGGAGTTTATTTTTACGTCTTAAGTTCAGTGTTGCTGTTTCTTTATGTAACTGTATAATTGATTGAATAGAATTAGTGGTTATATCTTTTATTAGATTGCCGTGTAGTGGCGGATAAGAACATCCACTACCTCATATCTTCCCGTGGGTGTCGTATAAGGCGACAAAGGGAAACAGGAAAAAGGAGATGAGCAGCAGCATCTTCCTGATAATAGCAAAAATACAATAAAAAAACTGCGGTTGCCAACCCGCTCGCCAAGCGTGGCAACTATGGCAAATACCCCCTATGAATGTAACAAAGAGACGGCCTCCAGTCCCTGGCGGCCCCGCTATTCCTGGCTACGGTGGCGACCATGGTAACGGAGGGGCAGGGGGTGCTAAGAAACTCCGCTGGAGGTTCGGTTGCCACCTAAGACGACTCGACCTGGCAACAAACAACGCACGCACCCTGAGGACTGACGAGAAGATTGTGGAGCTAGAGAAGAGATAGACAAGTAACGCTGGCATATTATAGGATTATCCGAAGTCTGAAGAGAGGGGGAGGACACGGTAATCCTCGAATCCGGCGACTTGCTCTATCACCGGGAGGGCGACCATCTGTCCCAAGGAGATGTCGGATTTATCGTCCACAAATCTTTCGTTAACAACGTTGTAAAGATTGAGAGTGTGTCGACGTGGGTGGCGTACCTTATACTCAGAATCACCAAACGGTATTCGCTGAAGGTCATACAGGTTTACGCACCAACCTTGGCACACCCCGATGAGGAGGTAGAGGAAGTGTATGGGGATACTCTAGAGTCATGCATTCCTCCAAAACCCAATATACGGTGTTAATGGGAGACTTCAATGCAAAACTAGGCACAAGAGAGAACGGTGAGCTGAAAGTAGGGAAATTTGGAATAGAGCAACGGAACCCAAGGTGCCAGTAACTCATGGAGAAAAAGGGACTCTTTATGATGAACTCTTTCTTCCAGAAGCGGCCCCACAGGAAGTGGACCTGGTCGAGCCCCGACGCTTCGACAAAAAATGAGATTGACTTCATTATGACAACCAGACGATAACTATTCAGTGATGTCTCCGTGATCGCGAGGGTAAAAACTGGTAGCGATCCCCGAATGGT
This sequence comes from Parnassius mnemosyne, assembly GCA_963668995.1. Classification (NCBI taxonomy): domain Eukaryota; kingdom Metazoa; phylum Arthropoda; class Insecta; order Lepidoptera; family Papilionidae; genus Parnassius; species Parnassius mnemosyne. The sequence continues at coordinate 13,943,256 of CAVLGL010000148.1, forward strand.
CAGAGGCACACTGAACCAAAATGTTAAGTTGGAGAGGTCTCGTCTAATGAAATCAACGCTCCGTCCCCCTCGTGCTCTGTTCCAAAGTCCCGAAACCTTTCATCTCGAGTTAAAAAACTGTTTTCAGTGCCTAGAAAACTGTAATGAAGTGGACGATATGAATAACAAGCTCGAGGAAACTGTCCATGCGGTTGGATCTAAGTTCTCCAAGACCTGCCGCAGAAGAACACAAAAACTATCCGATCACACTCTTCATCTCATGTTTGTTAGACGGGAGATGAAGCTACATTCTTCAGTAGATTTTGTTTTTATAGGATAGGGTGACAAACGAGCACACAGTCCACCTGATGGTAAGCGGTTTCTGTGACCCATAGACATCTACATCTATCCTCAATAAAGACTCAAGATGCAGATGCGTTGTCACCCGTGAGGACTAAGATGGAATGCCTCTTTGTTAGAAAAGAGGGTCTCCTGTTCTCTACACTCACCATACGAAACAAAGCAGCGTTAAGCTGCTATTTTACGCTAGTTTTCTGTGAGAGCGTGGTCCGTACCCGGTCGAGCCGACCCATTCCTGCTACAACTATACTACTGATATAGCTGCAGAATGGCTCTACCACGTACAAGAGATTTGACAGAATGCAGGCAACCGAACAGACAGATCTCCAAATGCATGTGGCGGGACTTACGCAACTTCAATACAGCTTGTATTGAAGAAGCGATCGAGCGGAACCGAGGCTCCAAAGTCTTTGCCAGAGATCTGTCTGCCAGAAAGAGCCAACTGTCAAAGCTGAAGACCGAGTGTGGCAGCATCGTTTCCGGGGCACCTGAGATTTTGAATGAAATTGAGAGATTCTATGAGCAGCTGTACACGTCATCGTTGAAGCCACACGCAAGTGTGAGTAACAATCCAAGAGCGAGTCTTATCCGACACTATTCCGATGATATCCCGGACGTCAGTCTGAGCGAGATTAGAATGGCTCTCCAGCACCGGCGAGGATGGAATTACAGCGGAGCTTCTGAAAGCGGGTGGAAAACCGGTACTTGCAGTCCTTCAGAAGCTCTTTGATTCCATCCTCCATGGTGGCATTACACCGGAGGCGTGGAGCAGAAGTACGGTGGTCTTGTTCTTTAAGAAAGGTGACAACGCTCTCTTGTAGAACAACAGACCGATTTCCCTTCTGATCCGCGTCTACTTGCTGTTTTCAAGAGTCATTACGAATCGTCTCGCGCGCAGACTTGACGACTTCCAGCCTCCCGACAAGCTGGTTTCCGAAAGGGCTTTAGAATCATAGACCACATACATACTCTTCGGCAAGTTATACAGAAGTCCGAGGAGTACAATTTGCTACTATGTCTGGCGTATGTGGACTATGAGAAAGCCTTTGATCCCATCGAAATTTGGGTTGTGCTGCAGTCCCTTCAGCGGTGCCAAGTTGACTGTTGGTATATCGAAGTGCTGAAATGTTTATACAGTAGAGCTACGATGGCTATCCGAGTACAGAACCAGAGTGCGAAACCTATCCAATTGCAGAGAGGTGTAAGACAGGGTGACGTTATATCCCCGAAACTCTTCACCGCTGCATTGGAAGACGTTTTCAAGCTTCTGGACTGGAAAGGATACGGTATTAGCATCAATGGCGAGTACATCACTCACCTTCGATTTTCCGACGATATAGTCGCTGGAGGAACTAAGCACCATGATCAATGACCTCAATAATGTCTCCCAACGGATAGGTCTTAAGATGAACATGGACAAAAAAAGATCATTTTTAATGTCCATGTCACACCTATGCCGGTAGTTGTTGGGAGCACTAAGCTCGAAGTTGTTGACGAGTATGTTAACCTGGGACAAATAGTCCGACTAGGTAAGTCCAATTTCGACCGAGAGGTCAATCGACGGATTCAACTTGGCTGGGCAGCGTTCGGGAAACTACGACACATCTTCTCGTCAGACATACCTCAAAACCTTAAAACGAAATTGTACAACCAGTGCTTGTTGCCTGTGATGACTTACGGATCGTGAGTCATCGAGATACGAGACATGAGACGTGGTCCTTTACTGGCGGCCGTATGAGGAAGCTCAAGGTCGCTCAGCGAGCTATAGAGGGCTATGCTCGGGGTTTCTCTGCGTGATAATCTTAGAATTGAGGATATCCACAGTAGAATCAGAGTAACCGACATAGCCCAACGGATTAGTAAGCTGAAGTGGCAGTGGGCCGGCCATATAGCTCGAAGAACCGACAACCGATGGGGAAGAAAGGTTCTCGAGTAGCAGCCTCATACCGGTAGGCGAAGTGTAGGGTGACTCCCCACGAGATGGAGTGTCGACCTGGTAAGACATGCGGGACGTCGATGGATGCAGGTGGCTCGGGACCGTGCTTTGTGGCATTCCTTGGGGGAGGCCTATGTTCAGCAGTGGACTTATGAAAGGTTGTAATGATGATGAATGATGATGAAGTGCAATAAGTATATAGTTGTGTCAGATTTAGTAAGTTACTTTTTTCGTATAGTACTTTTGTTGGAGTTAGATAATGGTAGTGAAATAATGCTTTGATAATTTTATTGTGGGTTCTTTGAAGTGGATCTAGATTAGTTTTAGCTGCTGATCCCCATATCTCAATTAGATATTCGATATGTGATTTAACTAAAAAGTTGTACATAATAGTACGTGCCTTTTTCGGAATACAGAATCATTGCTATGTTACATGGTAACGAAGACTTTTTAGCGAGGAAAGCCGCGAGTAATCTAGTCAAGAAGCAAGTTTTCTTCGAAAAATTGTTAGTATTGTGACAAAAAATATGAGCGACTGCTCATTCGACGTGGAATAAAAATTTTGAGATAGACGTTTTTTTTCTGGAAATCAAAATTTTTGAAATTCAGTTTGTTATTAACAAAAAACATAAACAAAAATAAGGGTCAGCTTTTTTTTCATAACTCGATAACTAAAGGGGTCTCGAAAATCGGAAAATATCCTTAAAGAGGAGAAAAAAGGGTAGTTTTATTCTAAATAATAATACTAAATATTAACTACTATTAAATACCAACTAACATATTTCTTAGCATTACTAAAGACTATTTATTCGCATTTTTAAAGAATTCGCTTAAATTTCTGACTTCCTATATGTCTTACCGGGTCGTAGGTACATTCTAATTGAGAACCTCTCTTCGCCAACGGTTTTCAGTTCTTCAAGCTATATGGCCAGTCCCTTACCACTTCAGCTTACTGATCCGTTGAACTAAGTCGGTTACTCTGGTCCTACTACAAATACAATTTAAGACAGATAGCAAATGTGCTACCTTATTGTCCATATATTAACTCAGCCAAGACTTGGCTACACAGACATCTGTTTCTATTGAGCAGCATAATTACTTTATATGCAATTTGGAATCAGTTTCTAGTAATTTTATTTAGAAAATGAGACAATAGAGATAATCTCTAACATTTATAATAATTTAAATAATTTAGAATGTAGCTTACAAATACTTAATTATATGACTCCACAAAGTGAAAATATTTTTTTACACCTGGTGCACCAAAATATCACGCCTTGTATGATAGGCTTAGAACTAGTAATTGAATTGTTCTTAAATGGCAACAATATTCATATTTTATGTATTACTGAATATTGGTTGAAAATTTTAAACTTAATATTTAACTGTAGTAATCACCAGGTGGTCAGTTCTTCAACAAAGAAACGGTTTTGAGAGTTTGCTCCTAAATATTATCTAGTAAATTATTATCATGTAAAGAACATAAAGATATTGTGAGCCTCTCTGTTGAGCGAATTGTAGAAATGGCATGTGTTGAGTTTGAGCACCTCATTGTTGTGAGCGTCTCCAGAGCACCATTGCCTACATAATTTTTTTTTTTTTATAGGAGAGGGGGCAAACGAGCATGCGGCTCACCTGATGGTAAGTGACTACCGCCGCCCATGAACAACCGCAACACCAGGGGAATTGCAGATGCGTTGCCGGCCTTTTAAAAAGGAGTAGGCTCTTTTCTTGAAGGTCCCTAAGTCGTATCGGTCCGGAAAAATCGCTGGTGGTAAACTATTCCACAAGGAAGTTGTGCGAGGAAGAAAACATCTTCTAAATCGCACAGTGGTGGACCGCCAATCATCCAGATGGTGTGGATGGTATCGGGAGTTCTGCCGCGATGTGCGTTCGTGAAATTTGGCGGCTGGGATTAATCCGAACAATTCCTCAGAGCACTCCCCATGGTAAATGCGAAAGAAAATGCTAAGAGATGCAACATCTCTTCGCAGTGCCAATGAGTCGAGCCGATCGGAAAGGACTCGGTCGTCGACGATTCGAGCCGCTCTGCGCTGGATGCGGTCAAGTGGAAGAAGCTGGCACTGGGGAGCCCCAGCCCAGAGATGGGAACAGTATTCCATGTGAGGCCGAACCTGCGCCTTGTAAAGTTGCAGGCGTTGAGCCGGCATGAAATACTGTCCCGCTCTGCTGAGCACGCCAAGCTTTTTAGAGGCCAATTTGGCCTTCTCTTCCAAGTGACCACGAAACTGCACGCTACTCGATATGTCGACGCCGAGGATTCCGATACTGGCTGAGGCAACAAGGGGAGTACCTTGAAACTGAGGAGATACGACAAAGGGGTTCTTTTTAGCGGTAAACGCGCAAACTTGTGTCTTCTGAGGATTAAACTGGACTAGATTTAGTCGCCCCCAATCCGAGACTTTGTCCAGCAAAGACTCGACTTCAGACACAAGTTTGTTCCGGTACTCGGTGACGTTTTCCCGAGAAATATTGGCACGGCCGGTGTATAGAGCATCACCAGTGCTGTCATCCGCATAGCAATGAATGCTACCAGCTTGCAACATATCATTGATATGCAGAAGAAACAGCGTTGGTGATAGCACGCAGCCTTGTGGAACACCAGCATTAATAGGCTTGTAGTCGGAGCATGCACCGTCTACAACGACCTTGATGCTCCGATCTGCAAGAAAGCTGGTGATCCAATTGCATAATTTCTCGGGAAGCCCATAGGAAGGGAGCTTCGAAAGAAGCGCTTTGTGCCAAACCCGATCGAAGGCCTTCGCAATGTCCAAACTAACGGCCAATGCCTCCCCCTTGGACTCTACTGCCAACGCCCATCTATGAGTTAAGTAGACCAGAAGATCACCAGCTGATCGACCCCGACGAAAACCGTACTGGCGGTCACTAATCAGCTGGTGATCCTCAAGGTACCGCATGAGGTGGCAGTTTACAACGGATTCCATTATTTTGGAGAACAAGGGGGTGATGGCAATAGGCCTGTAGTTGGACGGATCTGAGCGGTTGCCTTTTTTAGGGATCGGGTGGACAAAAGCTGTCTTCCATGATTTCGGGACTACGCCTAGGGAGTAAGAGTACCGGAAAAGACGCGTTAGAACCGGTGCCAACTCCGGAGCACACGTCCTCAGCACAATTGGGGGGATTCCGTCAGGCCCACTCGACTTGTGGATGTCAAGGGAGAGGAGTGCTCTGCGAACCGAGCGCTGTGAGAATCGCACATCCGGCATGGAGCACTCACACCGCGGGATGGTCGGCGGTGTGTTCCCCCCGTCATCAACAGTCGAGTTGGACGCAAAAAGGGAGCCTAAAAGGTCGGCCTTCTCTTTTGCGTCGTGGGCCAGTGAGTCGTCCTCCCTGTGCAGAGATGGTAGTGATGGCTTACAGAAATTCCCTTGGACAGCCTTGGCGAGAGACCAGAATGCACGGGTTCCCGAAGAAAGGCGAACTAGTTTCTCGCCAATTCTGCCTATGTGCTCTGACTTTGCCTTGGCAATAACTCTTTTGAAGGACCTGGAGGCGAAGTTATACTTCTTTTTGAGTGTGCTGGTGTTTACATCCCGAGTCACCGAAGCCGCAGCCCAGGCTTGATAACACTCCTGCTTACTGCGTAATGCAGTCTTACAGGAGCGACCAAACCAAGGCTGAGATCTGCCTCCGATGGGTACCACAGATGATGGAATAAATAGTTCCATTCCCTGTAGCACTACATCAGTGACAGAGTCAGCAACAGCGCTGGGATCATCCGGCGAGAAGCAAACCCGCCCCCATGGGTAGGAAGCAAAGAAAGACCGCATTCCGTCCCAATCCGCCGACCTGTAATGCCAAACACGGCGGCAACCTGCAGAACGCAACCGCGAGGGGAGCGTGAGTGGCACCACACTCCGGATCAGACAATGGTCCGAAGAGCCAAGAGGGGCATCGACGGAAACCTGATATCCGTCCGGATGAGAGGTCAGCAGAAGGTCCAACAGGGAAGGTGTATGATCCTCAACATCTGGAATCCGCGTAGGCGATGTAACCAGTTGTGTCAGACCATATGCCAAGGCAAAGTCATAAACAGATCTCCCCGCATGATCGGTTAAACGTGAACCGAGCCATTCGGCGTGGTGGGCGTTAAAATCGCCAAGGATCACGATCTCTGCGGATGGGACCTGTTGTAGCAAGGAATCTGTAGCCATTTGGACGTGGTCGATGAGTCGGTCTGTTTCGGCATTACCGCTATGGGACCTATAGAGGCACACGCAGACGCGCGGATGGTCGTCGCTGTTTACGCGTAGTCAAAGGATGGACAGGTCCGAACCTTCAAGACTGCCGAGGCGTCGAGAACAGATGTCCTCTCTGACATACACGCAAACTCCAGCCCGAGGCACAAAGGAGTGCTCCAATTTGTACCCCGGGTAGGAGAGATACGAAGTATCGGCCGGAGAGGACACCTGCGTCTCGGTCAGAAAGAGCAAGGCCGGCTTCGCCGTCTCAAGATGGTAGTGGACGGCGTTTAGGTATGATATAATATGATACTTTTGAAAAAATTATGGAGGAAGTTTTTGTTAAGCTTAATAAACAGAATAAATCTGTTGTAATATGTGGCGACTTTAATATCAATCTCCTAGATGCTTCCTCTATTAATATTAAATATAGATCATTGTTTAAATCATAAAGTCTTCTTAATATATTTTTAGAGACAACGCGTATTGCTCAATCTAGTGCAACATGTATAAATAACATTTTTACAATTAATGTTAAGCCGTTGCATAAATGTATAATTCAAAAATTGAGTTTTGAACACTGTGGGAAATTAGTTTTGTTTTACCTTATGTTCACAAAAATCAAGTAGATGAAAAAGTTTGTTCCAGTAAATGCACGTCACATGGAGAAGTTTAGAATTAATATAGTGAATAAACTTCTTTCACTTACATACCAATATAATCCTATTTTTTTTAATGTGGAAGATTATTTAAGCTTATTTGCAATGAGTTTGATAATATTTTTACTTCTAAAACATTCTCCTTGAACATTCGGAAAGCATTCAATGAAGGGACAAGCGACAGTAGGAGTCCATAAGAGCGGACAAAGGTTAAATGAACTTTACCATGAAAGGTCATGTAATCCTAGCGTCGGAATTAGGTAATATGTAAAAAATATTTCAAAAAGTGTGCTCCCCAGCCAAGTACTTATATTTGTGCAACAAAATTAAGACAGCTTCTAATAAAATAAATGTTTCGTATCGTATAATTAATAGTGGAACTAGTTAGGTCAACTCTCGCAATTCAAACTACCAGTTAAGTTTTAACATCAAATTAACTGAATCAGATCAGGATGTTGCAATGATTTTTGAGAAATATTTTACTGATATTCCGATCTTAACCACTAAGTCACTGAATTATTTTCCTGCGGTCGCGGAATCATTACTTAAAAATGTTAATGCTGTACAAAGAATTTTACATTTCATATAATATCATAAAAATATATTGTAAAATATTTTAAAAGTATATTAATAGGACTGCGAATCTGTGGGATTTCCGTTAAAGTTATTGCATCTATACTAGATTCGCTAATTTTAATACTAGTAACTAATATGATATATTTCCTGATTTAATGAAGCATAGTAAAGTAATAGCTTTATTTAAATCTGGTAGTACCTTTAGACCTCACTAATTTTATACCAATTGCTGTACTGTCAACACTTAAATTTTGTTAATGTAATTAACTAGATAAAAATTGATTCCGTTTCACAAGAGGTCGCTCAACAACTAATGCTGGTGTTGGGCGATTAAATATACCTTCAATGCATGGGAGAATTCACAGGATGCTTTGGGTATATTTTGTGACCTATCCAAAGCCTTCGATTGTGTCCACTATGAAACATTAATAAGGAAACGTTTACACTACGGTGTAAGAAGTGATGCTCTTAAATTAATTAAAGCGTCAGTAGCCTAATGGCAGGGCGCAGACCACGAACTCGAAAGTTCGTGGGTACAAATCCGCCATTCGACTACTGTCGTGAACCACTTCTAATACAAGCATTTTAAACTTAACATATCTGGTTAAAAGGGAATATTAGTAATTTTTAATAGCATTACTAGTATTTTTTAAGTAAGTGCCTCAGGGCTCAATTCTCGGCCCCTTTCTGTTTCTTGTATATATTAATGACCTACCTTACATAGTAGGGGGTAACAATGATATAGTATTATTTGCTGATGACACTTCATTAATTTTCAAATTAAAACGACAATTACTAAAATATGTCGAAATAAATAATGCTATATATAAATTAGTAAAATGGTTTAATGTTAATAATTTGCATTTAAATGGCACTAAAACGAAATGTATGATATTCATGACTCTAAATACCAAATATTTAAATACTAATGTAATTTTAAATTGGGAGGAACTGTGTCTTGTCGATACCACCATTTTTCTTGGAATCACACTAGATGCAGAGCCTCAATGGAACCCCCATATATCAAAACTAGCAAGTAGACTTACGTTGTTCTGCAGCATATGCTATAAAAAAGATTAGAAATCTTACCAGTGTTGAAACAGACTTTTTTTACTTTAGCTATTTCCATATCATAATGTCATATGGTATTTTGCTATAGGAACACGCGACTAACACTGAAATTATATTTGTTTTACAGAAGAGGGTCATAAAAGCAATCTATGATTTAAACTCTAAAGAATCGCTCCGACAAAAAATTAAGGAAATTAATTTTGGCCTGTTAATGAATATGTAATGAACTTACACAAAAATAAAAGTAGTTTTACTAAAATAAGTGATATTCATAATGTAAATACTAAGAACAAACTCAAGTTAGTAGACAGACTCTACTCCACAGAGACAATAATTCAAGAATGAATGAGAAAAAAGGAGATACGAGTATATACGCTTTTAATACAAAATCACAGAAAACATACAAAATTTGACCTGCTTCAAATAGGTTCAAAAACTTTATTAAACTAAGTTTGTATAAAAAGGGTTATTAAGGAATTTGTTGTTTTTAATAATAACCCCTGGGAATGAGATGATCGTTACCAGGATATTTCCAATTTTTGTGTTGTTAATTGTGTAATATAAATGATTGTAAGCTGTTTTCTTATTCTGTTCACTGGGTTCCTTGCTGGTTCCTCCCAGGACAGAGGTAGTTTTTCCGAACCAGTGGTAATTACAAGAGGGACTTTCAATAAGTATTATTTATAATCTCCATTGAATAAAAAAAGTTTCTGTTTCTGTTTCTGATATCCATGGGCTGCATTGGTCACTTACTTCTATACTTACATTTGCACTAATGCTCTGTCCACTTTATTTCATTTAAATTTAATTTTTATTTGTGGACAACGGTGCTCGAAACATATTAAATTACGTTATTTATAAAATGTTATTTAGTTTAAACATCATTATGTTATTGTTGTAGAATGTACTAAAAATAAAGAAAATATTTTTTATTCATATTTCAGCCTTCTGTTACTTTTGTATACAGTGGTATCGGAATGTCAAAGTGCTAAGGTGCACAATTTAAAAAGAAAATTCCCAGATGACTTTCGTTTTGGAGCAGCTACGGCTGCCTATCAGATTGAGGGAGGTTGGAATGAAGGCGGTAAGGATTTTATTAAATAAAACTAAGTGATTAATGCTACTAACTACTTTTGCGAGTTTGAGTCACACTGCAGTAATATGGCTGCAGCACGAATTAGCGGCTCGACTGGGGAAAGTGCCACGCTGTTACAGCTTAAAATCAACGCACAACGCTGCCATTTTCATATCGTGCGTTAGGAAAATTGAAGATATTTTTACATTCCATCTTAATTCTTAGAGGTAAAAACGCATTAGCATTTAGATTTATGTTTAAATATTTAAATTTTATATGTTATTTACCCATTGACGATATATTTATTTGCCTTTCGGCCACCACAACTACTTACATATCAGTTAAATATATAAGATAACATTTACAGGTAAAACTGAAAGTATTTGGGACCATCTAACTCACACAAAGCCATGTGCCATTAAAAACTGTTCAAACGGTGACGTCGCCGCTGACTCGTATCATTTGTATAAAAGAGACGTCGAAATGATGCGCGAACTTGGCCTAGACTACTACAGGTTTTCTTTATCATGGCCGCGAATTTTACCCACTGGATTCCCGGATAAGATTAACGAGGCGGGAGTTCAATACTACAACAACTTGATCGACGAAATGCTCATGTACAACATTGAGCCTGTAGTCACAATCTATCACTGGGATTTGCCACAAAAACTACAGGAGATGGGCGGCTGGACGAATCCTTACATAATAGACTGGTATACAGATTATGCGCGAGTGGCTTTCGAATTATTCGGAGAAAAAGTGAAAAATTGGATAACTATTAATGAACCCCAGCAAATCTGCTATTTTGGATACGGTAGTAGCCAGTTTGCACCATTACTCAACATTACAGGAGTAGCGGACTACTTATGTACCAAGAACTTATTGTTAGCTCATGCTAAAGCGTATCACGTTTATGATGAAGAGTATCGGCCAAAACAAGAAGGCACTATTTTCATTTCACTAAGCGCTCAATACTACGATTATGAATTCAAAGAATTTAAAGATGCCGCCGAAGACGCTAATGATTTTACAGTAAGTTGTGGTGAAATTATGCTTCTATTATTATTATTATAAAGCGCACATTAAGTACTTTGCTTGCGTTGTATATTTACTTCACTAAAAGTACATTTTTTAAATAATTTTGCCTTTTAAAAGAAAAATCACGTAGTGTAAACACAGGGCTTTTATATCCCTTCAAGCCAAGAAATTGAGTTAAGGTTTTCATTGATTAATTTAAAAAAAAAAACAAATTATGTTACAGTGGGCTATATATTCTCATCCAATATTTTCAAAGTACGGTGATTTCCCGTCATCTGTAAAGGAAAGGGTTAAAGCGAAGAGTATTCAACAAGGCTTCCCTAGATCCCGACTACCCGAATTAACCCCTAAAGAAATTGAATACATCAGAGGTAGTTCCGATTATTTTGGATTAAACCATTACTTCACGTTCTATGTGTATAGGAACGAATCTGTCAAAGGCTTACACCCATCCCCATCTGCTAGCGATGACCTTGGTGTAGTAACATATCAGGAAGAAGAGTGGAAATATGGCCAAACGAATATTAACAAGGTAACTTGCTTACTTTACGAATTTCCTCCAGTCAGTAATCGGTCAGCGATCATTAGCATATTCGAACAATGCTTGGGAAATGGGTAAAAGTTAACAAATTATGACGCGCTTCTCTATGTTCAATAAGTAATGTATAGAAACGTAATGTACACGATTGATGACGACCGTCCAAGTGCGAGACGTCAGGTACCTGTTGTAATTGTCAATCCGCCTACCAAGTGTGACGATAACGACAAATCCTCCCTACAACAGGAGAGACCCACGTTCAACAGTGGACTTGTACGCAATGAAGAAGATTAACATAACGAGCCAAAAAAAAGTAACAAATTTATGCCTTACGTCATTATTTTTATTTATTTATTTCAACACTTACAACTATCTTTATAGGTAATCCTAATACGATAGTGTAACTATTCTATATGCTATTATTATAACTATTTTATGTGCTATTATTATTATATGCGATTATATTTTTAAATTAGATACATAACAAATAATGTATAATGCTATGCTTCATGTAAGTGTAGTATATAGATCTATAACACAAGACACACAACAAGACAGTACTAAGATGTTAATGTTACTGTTACAGCCTACCAAAATCCGCTTCTGGACATAGGCCTCCCTCACAGCTTGCCTCATCGGGGGGACATTTGGCGCAGTTACAAGTAGCACATAGCAAGCGGATTGACAATTGCCGTTATTTTTTTTTGTTGAGTTGTTATGAGGAAGATGCTGCTGCCCATCTCCTATTTCATTTCCTTCTGTCGCCTCTTACGACACCCAAGGGATGATATAAATTAACAGATTTTTTTACGCCTCCGCTACTCGGCAAATATCTAAAAATCTTTTGTTGGAACGCAATTGTGTAATTAGTTAGTAATACCTACTATTAGCCGACTAGGTGTAACTCGCGACTTTGCCCGCGTGTATTTTACTACGATTTCATGGGTTTTAATTTTTTGCGCGGGACCCTAATACTTATTCTAAAATAAAAGTATCCTAAGTTACTTCCTATAACATCAACTATTTGTCAGTGACAGTCCCGTCAGAATCTGTTCAGCCGTTTCGGAGATTAGCTGGAACAAACACACAGACAGACAGACAGGCAGACAAACATTTTAAAATATTTTTTTTGTTATTAGTAGCGTATATACTTTCATATGCATAAAGTAAAAAAACTGTTATTTTAACATTACAAATAGACAATTTGATTTTATTTATTATTAAAAATTAAATATAGGTTCCAAGGCTGGTTACTAGTCTCCTCTACTTTCTGGGCGAGTAGTAAGATTAGTAAAAATCCTCCGCGCGACCGAATTCGTGAATAAGTGTTACCTCTATAATAGAATAGAACAGAATAGAATAGAATAATATATTTTTATATGATGCAAGTAATTCTCATTGAAAGTATTTTTTTTTACTTTTACCACTAGTTTGGGAAAATCTTCTCTCTGGAAAGAACCAGCAAGAAACCTAGCTGGACTTTTGTTTTACGAAGTAAAATTATATAATAAAAATACAAACAACTTGGAAGTGACCACGTTATTCCTAGGAGTCATTATCAACCCAATTTTTTTGTATCAGACTACACAATGTTCTCGTTAAACGTTGAGCACGGGTTAAATCACCACTTAAAATTGCATTTAAAAATTTCATTTGTGCCGGTGGAAATCGAGCAAGGTTGCTCACATACTGTGAAGTATATAGCGAGCACTTTGCCCCTGAGTAATTTGCAGCCAGCACAGCAGTCTGGGCTTGTTAACAAGAATAAGATCAATAGGTGTTTCAACAGTAATAAACATTTGTCGATATCTATATCTATGTGACTCTAGCTATGGTAGACTATTTATTAAATACATTCTTGTTTTTGGTTTGTTCGCACGTTATACCTCTTTTTTAGCCTTGACTGTATTCTTTCAAGATCGGGCCGTTGGGATTCTACAAACTTTTGACAAAAATAAGGAATGATTATGATAACCCACCTATTCTTATCACTGAGAACGGCTTCGCAACAAAAGAAGGATTGGATGACGATGATCGCGTCACTTACTTCAGGCTTTATATTAATGCTATGCTTGATGCCATCGACGAAGGATCTGACATTCGATCTTACACGGTTTGGAGTATGATGGACAGTTTTGAATGGCGTCGGGGTTTCAGGTATGTAGCACCTACAGAACTAACGTTATTGCTTTCTATGTGAACGGTTCCAAGTTAATTACTATTTATAAACTAATGTAAGCTATAGCTTTAAATACAATATAAGTCGGTTGGCATAGATTTCCTCTCATTTCTGAGAGGAAATCTATGTCCAAGAGAATTACGTAACTATGCCAAGAGAATTAGTTAGCCCGCCGTGCTGCTCCTGAAAGTGTTGGGAGACTTCACCTGCCCTCAAAATATTTAATTTCTTAGACATTGTTATGTTGGCTGCATAGTAAAAAAATACGCTGAGCGCTTAGCCCCGTAGTTACTTAGGAGCTAAGAGTAGGCAAACTCCAAATATGTATTTACCTCAAAATAATAGATGGAATCATAACATTAAATGGGGCTCTGCTGATAGGATGTACTACAAAGTACAAACTACAAACGCAACGACTATGGTAAATCAACCCCACAACGGGAGAGGCCGGTGTGCAGTGGACTTCAAAAAAATTCGAATTGTTATAAATCACTCAGCCACAACCATCACTATCTGTTCATTACTCAAATTACTAGTTTTCAGGAAAAATACTATTTTACTAGGACGCATGTTCCCAGCAGTGGGATATATTTAAGCTGTAACTTTTAATTGGAATTTTTGTAGTGTGCGCTATGGCCTGTACGAGGTTGACTTCGAGAGCCCCGAGCGCACGCGCACGCCGCGCAAGTCCGCCTTCGTGTACAAGCAGATCGTGCGCACGTGCGAGCTCGACTGGCAGTACGAGCCCGACACCGACGTCATGACCATCGATGAGAGACGCTAAAATATAAAAATATTTAATATCGTCGCATTGAATATATATGTTTCTCGTTATTTTTAACCCACCTTATACCAATAATAGCCAAATCCGTTCTGATTCATTTTTTTCCAGTGCATTTCGATTTCTGCGATAGATCTGACGTAACAATGATATAATAAAAAACAAACATATTGTTTTATAGACATTCTAGCTGTCCCCAATCAAACAAATAACCGAAAAAATACATAAATCTATAGAAATTAAGGAAGGAATCATTCGAAGCTGAAAAATTAACTACATATAATATTATCGTATCGTACCTTTGGTGCTATCCAGCATTGGTTTTATGAAACATACATACTTCTTTTTCTTTTTTTTCTTACAATTAATAGAATTACCCAGTAATTCATCCATGACTGTACAAAAAGCCATCATATGAAATACTTGCCAAATAGAAAGTATTTGCAGGAAGACATCATTAGCCAAAATTATAAAAATGGAGCGCCGCTTAGGTTATTTAAACCTGCGGTTTGATTTGTTTATTTAATTTTGGAAATTATTATAATTTTCAGAAGAAAACTTCTGCTCAAGACAAAACAACATATTATTTATTTTAACTATGAATTTCTTTACAATTATATATTGAATAAACATAAAAGAATAATGGAGGCGAATAAAATGTCTTGGCTTGAGGTGTAAAGTAGTACTGTAGTGTTCCTAACACATTCCATAATTATTCGTGTTCCGTGAAATAAACAGCAGATTGGTATTTGCTCTATTTTTTCCTATAATCAAACGTATGAAATGTTAATATGAATATGTAGATATGACAAAAAAATTGCAAAAACTTATTACTTTCATTTTCAAACATACCTTGAGTTATTTATTATAAAAATTAAAATAAACGATTATTAGGCGGATAGGAAATCTGTTACATTTGTAATAGCCTTGTTCAAAACCTTTAATTAGTTTTAGGACTTACCTGCATAAAACTGTACCTACCTACATAAAAATTCATTATTATAAATGCTGAAAATTGAAAACCAACGTTGTACGGGTTTGATTCAATTTTAAGTTTATAAAGAATTGGTTAAATTTTAATTTTGATTTAGTATAATTAAAAAAAAATAAGATTTAATTAATATTGTTTTGTGAAACTTGAAGACCTTTAAGGTATCGCTTCAATACCCTAAGCTTCCACTAAATCATGTAAATGTGACTTCACTAAGAAGTTATTTATGTTATTGCAAACAGTTTATAACCTTATGCAGAGCGTCTGTTAAGAAGTGATTTTAAACTTAACATTTATACATATAATAAATATGTAAATAGCCGCTGTCTGTACATTTTGGATTTATATAATAAAAGTGATTGAGAGGTACAAAAAATAAGTAATTAAATACATTTCTACCATTTTTAGAATTATCTGTCTGTCTGTCTGGCTGTTTGTCTGTTTGTTTGTTAACGTATCACGTATAAAGTACCAATTTATATCATAAGAATCAATAAAGAAATTATATAGTGTATCTTCAGGTTACATTTAGTCTTTATTTCATTAAAATTAGTTCATTCCATCAAAAGTTATAGGTACGAATCTGTTCAATGGTCTGTCATCAAGTACATTTTAAACTAATATCATATTATAAATCATAATTAAATGATGTAAAATAATGTTCTATAATGATATAAATATATCTAAAACGCAGTAAACGAAAGTATTACATAAATAATGTAATAAATATATATAAAAATATATTAACCTTATTACATAGATTAATGATAAGTCATCGTTAGAGAGCGCGATGACTTATCATTAATCTATGCCTTATTATCTAAATCTAAAGTACAATAGTTAACCCATTTCATCGATAGATGGTGGTGTTGCACAAATGTAATACAAAAAGGCAGGTTGTGGTTTTTTCCTGTAGATGATTTTTCATATTTGCCGTTAATCTTTATATTACTGTGTGTTGACAATCTCATTTATTCTTTACCGCCGAGTACTCTACGTGGTAAATCAAATTTTAAAAGAGCTATTAACAATTTCGTTGGTTTCGGCGAGGATCAAACTTTCTTTTTTGCTTACGATACAGGCCTGATTTATAAGTTCTTTTATGTTTTTTTATTGTATCAATCGCATATATATATTTAGAATCGTTTTTAACAGCACCATCTATCTGTAAATCTCTATACATACGGTGATAACATGCTGTGTCTTTTTCTGTACATTGTATAGTATATTAATTTGTGACTAAAATCATTATGGAGACTGAAATTCATTAAATAAGTACATTTTTATAATTTTTAGAATTTTCCGTCTATCTAACTGTCTGTCTGTTTGTTTATGAATGCTTCACGTCTTAAGTAAACAACTTTTTTCAAAAAAATTGTTAAGAAAATCATAAAGCATATCTTCCAGTTCATTTAATCTTTGTTTTATTAAAATTGGTTAATTCTATCAAAAGGTATGATTATTATTTTAAAATGTAGATTCGATTTGTTTAAATGCGCCATAAAATAGCAGAAATAGTAATAAAATGATTCGTGTGTAAAAAAAAAAAAGGTTCTATTATAATATATTTATTCTTAAAACACAGTAAACAAAAAAATATGTTTTCCTTAAATTAAAAAAAGGATGTTTACTCACAAAGAACGTAATAAATGGCGTTGTACAAATTACAACTTTTTCTGAATTGCGATGTTAAGATCTTTCACCGGTGAATCGTATTGAGACTCACTGAAGTAATTAACGTTGACGAGTCCATTCAAGCTAAAAGAGCCGTGGAGGGTGTAGGCTAACAGCACAAACATCATCAGAAACAGAAACCAGAAAAAAGATACGTACGCCTAAACTAAACGTAGCAAAATTGCAACAAAAACAAAATGTCATGATGTTGTTTCATACCAAGAATCCATCTTATATCAAATAACTTTCCTTTCAGTTTTAAGCGTGTTCTGTTCCCACTTCCCAGTCAGCGTGTGTTATGCGATGACCGATGAACGTAAATAAAGCACAAGGTCAAACTTTACGCGTTGCAGGAGTACACTTCAGTATTGACTGTTTTGCACATGGCCAACTCTATGTTGCTTTTTGCCGCGTTAGTAGCTCCCGTAACTTTTTTCTGTACGCCCCGGCTGTCTACTTCTAACGTCGTTTACACAAAAGTTCTATCACAAACGCCTCAGAACTTTGAGCATAACGATTTATTTTGTTACCACTTATTCATACAGTAGTGATATAAATCGTTTAATATTCTATTACCTTAATGTCAAATTCTTTAAATAAAACCTATATACGCGAGCTACGCCGCGGGCACAGCTAGTATTCAATACAAGTATGTTACTTCCATGTAAGTTCACTGTCAAGTACTACAGGTTAATGTTTCCTTTAAATTTCTTATTTTTGCTGCGAACACTATATAGGATGTTTTAGATACGTTAATTGTAAGTTGTATTACTACCAGTATATTACATCATATTATCCTTCTTATCATATTGTCTTCGTCCTCAGCGGGTCAAATGAGTGTACCTCAAGGATTAAACCCATTATAGAAGTAGTAGCATGAACGTCATAAAGCTGAATTAACAAAGAGTTGAACAAAGCTACCTGTTCATCAACAGTAGACGCATTGACTACTAAACTCCAATCAATCTTTCGCGCGTCATTTAAAAGCAAGTCCAAGTTACAAAAGTTACGCTGAAGTAGTATCTTTGACTTAGCTTTAGGCGGACGGATTTTGTAAGACAAGTATAAAAGGTCATGATAGTAAAATTTCCTGATTAATGTTGCATGTTGAACACAGTCGAAGGCCTTGGAATGTAAGAAATATACCCAAAGCATCTTCTAAGTTCTCTTATGCACAGAAATAGGTTTAATTAGCTTAACATCGGCGTCAGTTGTCAAGCGCTCCCTTGTAAATATTTTGATTTGATTTGTATGCAGCAATTTTTTGATGTTAAATCAACTCAATTTTTGATCTCATCATCATCATCATTACAGCCCTTCACAAGTCCACTGCTGAACATAGGCCTCCCCCAAAGAATGCCACAAAGCACGGTCCTGAGCCACCTGCATCCATCGACTTCCTGCAAATCTTACCAGGTCGTCACTCCATCTAGTGGGGGGACGCCCTACACTTCGCCTGCCGGTACGAGGCTGCCACTCGAGAACCTTTCTTCCCCATCGGTTGTCGGTTCTTCGAGCTATATGGCCGGCCCATTGCCACTTCAGCTTACTAATCCGTTGGGCTATGTCGGTCACTCTGGTTCTACTGCGGATATCCTCATTTCTGAGTTTATCACGCAGAGAAACTCCGAGCATAGCCCTCTCCATAGCTCGCTGAGCGACCTTGAGCTTCCTCATCCGGCCAGCAGTGAAGGACCACGTCTCAGTTCCGTATGTCATCACTGGCAACACGCACTGGGTGTACAGTCTCGTTTTCAAGTTTTGAGGTATACCTGACGAGAAGATGTGCCGTAATTTCCCGAACGCTGCCCAACCGAGTTGAATCCGTCGGTTGACCTCTCGGTCGAAGTTGGACTTACCTAGTCGGACTATTTGTCCCAGGTAAACATACTCGTCAACAACTTCGAGCTTAGTGTTCCCAACAACTACCGGCATAGGTGTGACATGGACATTAAACATGATCTTTGTTTTGTCCATGTTCATCTTAAGACCTATCCGTTGGGAAACACTATTGAGGTCATTGAGCATAGTGCTTAGGTCCTCCAGCGATTCTGCCATAAGGACTATATCGTCGGCAAATCGAAGGTGAGTGATGTACTCGCCATTGATGTTGATACCGTATCCTTTCCAGTCCAGAAGCTTGAAAACATCTTCCAATGCAGCGGTGAAGAGTTTCGGGGATATGACGTCACCCTGTCTTACACCTCTCTGCAATTGGAAAGGTTTCGTACTCTGGTTCTGTACTCGGATAGCCATCGTAGCCCTACTGTACAAGCACTTCAACACTTCGATATACCGACAGTCAACTTGGCATCGCTGAAGGGACTGCAGCACCGCCCAAATTTCGACGGAATCAAAGGCTTTCTCATAGTCCACATACGCCAGACATAGTGGCAAATTGTACTCCTCGGACTTCTGTACAATTTGCCGAAGGGTATGTATGTGGTCTATGGTGCTAAAGCCTTTTCGGAAACCGGCTTGTTCGGGAGGCTGGAAGTCGTCAAGTCTGCGCGCGAGACGATTCGTAATGACTCTCGAAAACAGCACGTAGACGCGGCTCAGAAGGGAAATCGGTCTGTAGTTCTTCAAGAGAGCGTTGTCGCCTTTCTTGAAGAACAAGACCACCGCACTTCTGCTCCACGCCTCCGGTGTAATGCCACCATGGAGGACGGAATTAAAGAGCTTCTGAAGGACTTCAAGTACCGGTTTTCCACCCGCTTTCAGAAGCTCCGCTGTAATTCCATCCTGGCCTGGGGCCTTGCCGTTTTTAAGGTGCTGGAGAGCCATTCTAATCTCGCTCAGACTGACGTCCGGGATATCATCGGAATAATGTCGGATAAGACTCGCTCTTGGATCGTTACTCACACTTGCGTGTGGCTCCAACGATGACGTGTACAGCTGCCCATAGAACCTCTCAATCTCACTCAAAATCTCAGGTGCCCCGGAAACGATGCTGCCACATTCGGTCTTCAGCTTTGACAGTTGGCTCTTTCTGGCAGACAGATCTCTGGCAAAGACTTTGGAGCCTTGGTTCCGCTCGATCGCTTCTTCAATACGAGCTGTATTGAAGTTGCGTAAGTCCCGCCGCATGCATTTGGAGATCTGTCTGTTCAGTTGCCTGTATGCTGTCAAATCTGTTGAAGAATGTAGCTTCATCTCCCGTCTAACAGCCATGAGATTAAGAGTGTGATCGGAGAGTTTTTGTGTTCTTCTGCGGCGGGTCTTGCAGAACTTAGCTCCGACCGCATGGACAGTTTCCACGAGCTTG
The DNA here is from genome assembly GCA_963668995.1 of Parnassius mnemosyne. Classification (NCBI taxonomy): domain Eukaryota; kingdom Metazoa; phylum Arthropoda; class Insecta; order Lepidoptera; family Papilionidae; genus Parnassius; species Parnassius mnemosyne. The sequence goes on from CAVLGL010000148.1 coordinate 13,963,607, forward strand.
TCATTCAAATCGTCCACTTCATTGCAGTCTTCTAGGCACTGAAAACGGTTTTGAAAAAATTTTTGATCTAAAATGTTATTTTTCTAAAGTTTTGCTAAATTGGTCTAAAGTTGCCGGGGTCTAATGTACTACCAGATTTAAATTAAGGTATGACGATATTTTATCAAATCAGGAAACTCACAAGATTTAATGCTTGTATTAAAAATGATGGCTAAATAAGGTGCAACTATATCTATTACTGACTGTATCGAGATTTATATAATTTGCAAATTAGCAATTATATACAAGGTAAGATATATTATATAGGTTATAATAATGCCCAAAGGTGCTTTAATAGAGACATTTCCTAGGAAATGTAAACACTTCTTAGGCATTGCATTCAATTCCTAAATGGTACTAGGAAACGTATAAAAATAAACATTATAATATGGAATTAGTGAACGAAAATGTCATTATACTATAAAAGTGCCTATCAAGAAATATCAGCACCAAAACCAGCACTAACTAGCATAAAGTGATATGACGGATAAACTGGTAGTAGATAATAGAACTAGTGCCGATCACATGTTATACACAATACTGTATAATATGTTACTTGAAATAATTATACATAATTTAAGTAGCAGTAGTTTAGCATTAAATTAGAATATCTCTTCCTGCATACTTCATTACCTTTGCGTTAAATTTTTGGTCATGAGCACGATTTCTAATTTGCTACTTATGTTTTAAGGATTTCTTACTTTATAATTGAATTGCAAACCTTGTATTTGTAACAGTGTGCAACAATTTCTGTTTCTACTACACGTGTACTTGGTATATCGTACAATGCGTCGGCAGCAGTAAGTAGACCTGATATTTCAATTCCTTTTTATATCGTGCAACATGTAACAAAAAAAATGTGTTTTTCAATTTAATAATCTTTTAAGTGTTGTGAAATTTTAAATGTATCAGTGGTAGGGCCACGCGGTAGCTTTTGCTGTAGCACGGATGGGCCGGCTCGAACCGGGGTGGTACCACGACCTCACAGAAAACCAGCGCGAAGTAGAGGTTTACCTCTGCGTTTCGCTTTGTGAGTGCAGGTGGCCGGAGGCCCTTTTTACTGCAAATGAGGCATTCCATCTTAGTCCTCACGGGTGACAATGCATCTACATTTTGATTTGTAATAGAGGATAGATGTAGATGTCTATGGGCCGCAGCAACCACTTACCATCAGGTAGACTGTGTGCTCGTTTGTCACCCTTATCCTATAAAAAAAGGTATGGTATTATAAATACTAGTAAAGTAGTAAACGTAAATTTACTGGAGATATATATATATATATATATATATATATATATATATATATATATATATATATATATATATATATAAGTGCCGTAAGGGCTGGGTGCTGGCCTCCTCCTCCTTTTTTGGATGTTCAGACTTGTTATTACTTTAGAATATTTATTACATATTTATTGAACCTTATCACAATATTTATGTACCAAAATAATAAAGCATTAAATCCGCAAATTATAATCTGTTTAGTAGCACTATAAAATTACATAAAAATGTTGTAAATTCTTGGTTCACCATCATCAACATCATAATTATTTACTCTGCTGATCATAGACCTCCCGCAAGGAGTGCCACAGAATATGGTTCTGAACCACCTGCAACCATCGACTTTATTTATTTATTATAATTGACATGTCGCAAAAAATATTATACTTAACTTATACTATACTAGCTTTTTACCCGCGGCTTCGCTTGGGATTCAATTTAGAAACATCATTATTCCGTGCCAAAATCAGCAAAATCGATCACTTTTAGAGTCACATCGGTGCACAGAATACAATTTCTCTACCGAGAGGAGAACGCTATCTCCAAACTAAAAACTGAAAGACGTGTCTATACGTTTATATTTCTAGCGACACAGTGGGCGCCCGTATGAAACTTTTATTAAAGGTATTATCGAGTAATTTTAGCTCAAGCTAAGCTAAGCCTGTGGGGTAAATTTCCATACATTTGAGAGGTTGCACCAAAATTACTCGAATATACTTTAGAATTGTATGTAGGATAAAATAAAACTATAAATAAGTATAGTGATGTAATTTTATTTTCTGGAAGGCAGAGTATTTTATAAACTATACATTATTATTGATGGCTTTTATTGCTTTTACACATAATATTCCACGGTTGTTACTGATATATAACACATGTCAAAGAGTTATTCTTCACAGAACATTAACGTAAATTTAAATCAGCAAAATTATCATGGCGAAAACTTACAACTTACGCTTTTACAACAAAATTCCGGAAAATATACAAAATTTGACCTGCTCAAAGTTCAAAAACTTTATTAAACTAAATAAATATACATTAATGTAAATTCATAAATTTGTATTCACAAAACTACCTACAAATTAAAAGCGCACACAAATGTTCGAGTGGGCGCTAATTCGGTGAGGACATTTTTTGTCTCTGATTGTGTATCTCTTTTTTATTAGCGATCGATGATTTCAATAAGTGTTATTTATAATCTATATTGAATAAAAAAAGTTTTTGTTTCTGTTTCTTAACTCAGCCCAAATACGTGATCTGAAACAGATACGATTCAAGTCAATATAGTAATAATCCCTAAAATTTATGGTCAATAAATTCAAAATACTTATAGATTATATTGTCATAAGTTTTTCTTTTCCTATTATACAAAACCTGCAGAAAGTTATTATAAGATTTTATGCTTTTTATTTGCACAACACTTAACATACTTTCGATGATGATCACACATCGTGCATAAAATTTTGAAATAATGAATTCATTTATAGTCAATATCTTATACAAAGTTAAAATCTCACAAAAAATCTTTACTGTATATTCACGACGATATTTATGACTGTGTATTCGCCTACAATTGAAGTAAATGAAATGAAGTATTCTGAGCCCACAATAATTGAATATAAGCAAAAATCAATAATAAATATTAAAATCTAAGCCTATGAATTTTTTCTTTTCTTTTCCCCATTTCTTGGACTGCACGGTTTGTGCGTCAGACATGCAAATAGTTTAGGAAGTGTGTAATTGGATTTATTTTATTGGATTGGAAATTAGAACGAAATTTGGAAAAGGATCAGGTAAATTTAGTATATATGTACATAAATGGTTATAATTTTATATTGTTATGAAAAATGAAACTGGCTAAAATTCTATATACATCAATATTTATATATGAAATTTTAAGAAAATATTTTCAATATGAAAGACGTTGACAAACAAATGTCATTTTTTTCTTCTTTTAATTCAAGGTTTCTTTTGATAGAATTCTGCTAATCTTTATATATAAAAATTACGTGACACGTTGTTTGTCCGCGATGGACTCCTAAGCTACTGAACTGATTTCAATAAAATTTTGAACACTGCGTTCAGTTTTGTCCAACTTGAGAGATGGGATAGTTTTTATCCCGATAAATGACCCTCAATATTTTTCATTCCGAATTTAAGGATTTTTTATAGGACAAAAGGTCGTCGGAGAGGGCAGAACAACGTCTGCATGGCGAGCTTGTATTAAATAATTTCATTTTAATCAATTAATAAGTAAATCAATTGTGCAAATCTCAGATTAATATGTATGTAATTATACTTTTAAGAACAAAACAAAAAGTTTTAAACACAGAATTAACATTTTTAGTTTCTTCCGATATAACATGAATTTTTGCATCAATTTTTTTTTAAATGGCAATATTAAACTACATGAATGAAAGAAACAGCGATATTTTTTTTTTATAGGAGAGGGGACAAACGAGCATGCGGCTCACCTGATGGTAAGTAACTACCGCCGCCCATAAACAGCTGCAACACCAGGTAGGGAATCGCAGATGCGTTGCCGGCCTTACGCTCTTTTCTTGAAGGTCCCTAAGTCGTATCGGTCCGAAAAAATCGCTGATGGTAATCGATTCCACAAGGAAGTTGTGCGAGGAAGAAAACATCTTCTAAATCGCACAGTGGTGGACCGCCAATCAACCAGATGGTGTGGATGGTATCGGGAGTTCTGCCGCGATGTGCGTTAGTGAAATTTGACGGCTGGGATTAATCCGAACAATTCCTTAGAGCACTCCCCGTGGTAGATGCGAAAGAAAATGCAAAGGGATGCAACATCTTTTCGCAGTGCCAATGAATCGAGCCGATCGGAAAGGACTCGGTCGTCGACGATTCGAGCCGCTCTGCGCTGGATGCGGTCAAGTGGAAGGAGCTGGCACTGGGGAGCCCCTGCCCAGAGATAGGAACAGTATTCCATGTGAGGCCGAACCTGCGCCTTGTAAAGTTGCAGGCGGTGTGCCGGCATGAAATACTGTCCCGCTCTGCTGAGCACGCCAAGCTTTTTAGAGGCCAATTTGGCCTTCTCTTCCAAGTGACCACGAAACTGCACGTCACTCGATATGTCGACTTCGAGGATTCCGATACTGGCTGAGGCAAGAAGGGGAGTGCCTTGAAACTGAGAAGATACGACAAAGGGGTTCTTTTTAGCGGTAAACGCGCAAACTTGTGTCTTCTGAGGATTAAACTGGACTAGATTTAGTCGCCCCCAATCCGAGACTTTGTTCAGCACAGACTCGACTTCAGATACAAGTTTATTCCGGTACTCGGCGACGTTTTCCCGAGAAATATTGGCACGGCCGGTGTATAGAGCATCACCAGTGCTGTCATCCGCATATCAATGAATGTTACCAGTTAGCAACATATCATTGATATGCAGAAGAAACAGCGTTGGTGATAGCACACAGCCTTGTGGAACACCAGCGTTAATAGGCTTGTAGTCGGAGCATGCACCGTCTACAACGACCTTGATGCTCCGATCTGCAAGGAAGCTGGTGATCCATTCGCACAATTTCTCGGGAAGCCCAGGAAGGGAGCTTCGAAAGAAGCGCTTTGTGCCAAACCCGATCGAAGGCCTTCGCAATGTCCAAACTAACGGCCAACGCCTCCCCCTTGGACTCTACTGCCTCTGCCCATCTATGGGTCACATAGACCAGAAGATCACCAGCTGATCGACCCAGACGAAAATCGTATTGGCGGTCACTAATCAGCTGGTGATCCACAAGGTACCGCATGAGCTGGCAGTTAATAATTGATTCCATTATTTTGGAGAACAAGAGGGGGATCGCGATAGACCTCACTCCGGAGCACACTTCCTCAGCACGATTGGGGGGATTCCGTGAGGCCCACTCGACTTCTGGATGTCCAGGGAGAGGAGTGCTTTGCGAACCGAGCGCTGTGAGAACAGCACATCCGGCATGGAGCACTCACACCGCGGGATGGTTGGTGGTGTTTTCCCCCCGTCATCAACAGTCGAGTTGGACGCAAAAAGGGAGCCTAAAAGGTCGGCTTTGTCTTTTGCGTCTTGGGCCAGTGCGTCGTCCTCCCTGTGCAGAGATGGTAGTGATGGCTTACAGAAATTCCCTTGGACAGCCTTGGCGAGAGACCAGAATTCCCGGGTTCCCGAAGGAAGGCGAACTAGTTTATCGCCAATTCTGCCTATGTGCTCTGACTTTGCCTTAGCAATAACACTTTTGAAGGACCTGGAGGTGCAGTTATACTTCTTTTTAAGTGTGCTGGTGTTTACATCCTGAGTCACCGAAGCCGCAGCCCAGGCTTGATAACACTCCTGCTTACTGCGTAGTGCAGTCTTACAGGAGCGACCAAACCAAGGATGAGATCTGCCTCCGATGAGTACCACAGATGATGGAATAAATAGTTCCATTCCCTGTAGCACCACATCAGTGACAGAATCAGCAACAACGCTGGGATCATCCGGCGAGAAGCAAACCCGCCCCTATGGGTAGGATGCAAAGAAAGACCGCATTCCGTCCCAATCCGCCGACCTGTAATGCCAAACACGGCGGCAACCTGCAGAACGCAACCGCGAGTGGAGCGTGAGTGGCATCACACTCCGGATCAGACAATGGTCCGAAGAGCCGAGAGGGGAATCGACGGAAACCTGATATCCGTCCGGATGAGAGGTCAGTAGAAGGTCCAACAGGGAAGGTGTATAATCCTCCACATCTGGAATCCGCGGAGGCGAAGTAACCAGTTGTGTCAGACCATATGTCAAAGCAAAGTCATAAACAGATCTCCCCGCAAGATCGGTTAAACGTGAACCGAGCCATTCGGCGTGGTGGGCGTTAAAATCGCCAAGGATCACGATCTCTGCGGATGGGACCTGTTGTAGCAAAGAATCTGTAGCCATTTGGACGTGGTCGATGAGTCGGTCTGTTTGGGCATTACCGCTATGGGACCTATAGAGGCACCCGTAGACGCGCGGATGGTTGTAGCTGTCTAGACGTAGCCATAGGATGGACAGGTCCGAACCTTCAAGACTGCCGAGGCGTCGAGAACAGATGTCCTCTCTGACATACACGCAAACTCCAGCCCGAGGCACAAAGGAGTGCTCCAATTTGTACCCCGGGTAAGAGAGATACGAAATATCAGATCATATCAGACGGTCAGAAAGAGCAAGGCAAGCTACGCCGTCTCGAGATGGTAGTGGACGGAGTTTAGGTTCGAGTGAAGTCCCCTAATGTTGCAGAAATTCACGGATAGCGTGGCAGGGGTCACCTTGGTCTTGTTGCTCAGTTTGCCCCGAGCAGTTATGTTTTTGAACGGAATTTTGTCCCCCCACCCCCCATCCCAGAATACGCGGGGCAGCCTGAGAACCCACGCTTAGGAGTGGAATAACATGGTCGTGAATGCTCAGCGAGGAATTCTCCAGGGGTGTGGGTACCCTCCTGGGGTAGTCTAACGTGTAATTCCGCTACCATGTTGAGGGAGGGGGGGGGGATTGAGCCTTCGGCCACCTGCACTTACTAGACGAAACGCAGAAGCAGAGCTTCTACTTCACGCCGGTATTCTGTGACGTCGTGGTACCAACCCGGCTCGAGCCGGCCCATACGTGCAACAGCAAAAACTGCTGCGTGGCTCTACCACCGTCAAAATATTAAATAAAATTTAACGTTAATAACTTAAAAAATTAAACCGTTAAATATTTTTACAAGCTCAACACAAACATTGACAAAATCATGATTGTGTGCAGATTTCTCAGCTTTCATACAAAGTTGCATCACCCGGCATCGGTGTCTGTGGCTCTATGTCTGTTTGTCAAAGATATTTTTTTAATTCGCAAAGACTAATGGACGTAGATAATTGATATTTGGCATAGTAATTAAATGCTACAGGAACACGTGAATAAGTAAGTTTTTCAGGATTGCATTAATATCATACGTCTAGAAACACCTGTCACGTTTTATATCGGGCGTGACTTCCGATGTTTCCACAAGAAAAGTAAATTGTCTTAGAGTCAAAATTTGATTATTTACATTTTACTCTTTATATTAATTCATCATTAAAGTTAATTTAGTTTTTACAAAATATTGATAAATTTCAAAGTCGTTATTAATTTACGGTATATGTTTATTTGAGATATTTCATTCATATCATTAGCCCCATTTACTATTGATTGGCACCATAAAATTTATGCTGATGTTTTTTTACGTTCAACTACATGCGAAATAGAATCCGCCACCTTATATCGTCCCGTTGGTGTAGTAAGAGGCGGCAGAGTAAATGGGCAGCATCATCTTCCTAATAACAGATCAACATAATAAAATCCGCGGTGGTCAACTAGTCCAAGCCCAAATAACCCAAATATCCAGCCTATCACAATTTTATTCATGTTTCAATCTATGTGGGAGGCCTATGTTCAGTTCAGTAGACTGCATAAGCCTGGCAGATAACGATAATGAGTTCTACTCATTTTTGCTGCCATTAATATATACGGTAGAATGAAACCAATGAAAACTAAAAGTAAAAAAGAAGCAGGATACATACGTCCCACTACTAGGAACAGGCCGCTGAGAGTTTAGGGCTAAAAAATATTCAGTGATCAGTTTGATTACCGCCTTTGACAAGTAAAATAAAATAGACCTTTGGTTAAGTAAATCTGCTTTCTTTGATAACTAAATTATTTATTGCAAGACCCTGTTTATTTACTCATGTAAGCTATGAAAACTGTCTTACATGACATATAAAATTAAAGTATCAGCTTTCATACGTCTCATGACTTTGCACAGAGCTCTTCATTGCCTACTTATAGTATTTTAGGGCAGAAAAGAGTATGCTGCAATGATTCAACGCGTATTAACGGTTTACACATTTTCACAACTTTTTTAAACCACTCAGACATCTCGATTTCCCCACGAAATAATTCTTCAGCATTTTACCGAACACGTGATAGTTTTGCTAACTATAGCACAACTACCACGTGTTCGGTAAAATGCTGACTATCACATGTGGTAAAATTTCCTATAACGTTAAGTATCAGTTGTCCTCGCAGGAGTCGTACACGATGTGCTCCCGTGCTATGATGTAATCGCACGACGAGCCACACTCGTATTTATTTAAATAAAATTCATAAAAACTAAAATGACGCTTTTACACGATTGTTGACCACATCTACTTAATAATAAAACATCCAACGATGCCACGAATTCCATCAAATAGAGATAAAAATCTCACAGAGTACTAAATTTTCAATTATTTACAAACTTGATAACAAATGAAGTTGTTAAAAATGTTGCTATACCGATAGACACCCAATATATTCAATAAATCATCCCGATAACGGCCACCGCTCTGGGTATTTAAAGTATTAATTCTAAACGAATAAGTATTCAGTAGCATTTTATTTTTTAATTTTATCGGTGAATTGTCATTAGTTTATTTAGCAGTAAGCAAATGCCGCCAATTTAGGATGAAATAATGAAAGCCAAAACTATACCAACTAGTAATATCAGCAATAGAAGGTTGAAGTAGGACCCCCAAATACGAATCGCAATGCCGCGAACATTTATTTATATTATATATAGGGAAATTAGGCATAAAGTGATGTTGATTGTGTAAAAAATTCTGTTTCTGTTAAAAAATACTCATTCAGCTATAAAAAAAAAACTATAACTATTCATACTTTTGATCGATCTCACTATTATTTATTTAAATCATTACACTTTTAAAATGAAATAACCAAAAAGTAAAAAAATAAACGTTAGACATAGATATAAAATGTAAGTTACACAATACGTAATTTATTAGTAACTTATGGTAAAATATACAACTACCTTTTGATAATAGATGGTGCCTTTTTCGAAACTAAAACGTAGATCGACGGCGTAGTCTTAAGGCACAACAGTTAAAACTTAAAACTAATTTTAACATATATTTATAATTTGTTTTAAATTTATTAGTAAATGAATGCAAATTAAGCTTTTTATTCCAGTTGATGATAGATAGCGCTGTTTTGAAAACTAAAACGTAGATAGTTGGCGTAATTTCAAATTATTACAGAAAGATGAAAACTCATTTTAAACTTTATTTATAAATATGGTTTTTTTTTGGAAAAATCCCCGTCATAACGCTTACAACTAACAGAATCATATATAATAGAAAATGAACATACTATGAATCAGTGCCGGATTAAGCAAGCGCGGGGCCCGTAGCAAATTCTATCGTGGGGCCCTTGATCTGGTATGGCTTCATAAGTAATAATTTAGAATAAAAAAAATTGTACAACCGACTTCAATATAAATTAAACAAATAAACTCCAAAACTATTGGTCAGACCTTGAATAAATTTATATGGGACCACATGAAAAGCATCAGCTATCAAATAAAAAAGAATCATCGAAATTTGGTTCACCCAAAAAAAGTTATTAGGTAACGCACATAAAAAAAAAACATCAGTTGAATTGAGTAGATTTTCGAAGTCGATAGAAAAGTGGTAATAAAACAATTCAATACTCAATACGTTTATTTGTCATTTACTAGGTTACAATTTTGTTGGTGTTTAATTGTACAGTAGATTACTACAGGCCCTGTTAGAATCTGATAAGTATAAAAAGCCAAAGATTGTCCCGAATATTTAGAATAATTTTGATGAGAAATAACAATTTAAAACTAACGATATTACACAAATAATTGTAAATCTTTTTAGCACATATTTTAAAGTAACTACAGTAGTCCATCGCACCAGCTACATCCGTTTTGAACAGCTCGGCACACTGCAATGATTCGCCGTCTAGGCTGTTTTCCAAATCATTTACATAAGCACTGAACTTAATTAAAGTTTTTTTTCATAATCTCTGCTGCTGTGATATATTTTAAGTGTTGAAATATTTCAAAAACACTTGTTAATTCGATAGCGATTTTTCCTCTGTCCAAATTGCTCGGCCATTTATCAATATCGGAGTATATTGGAACGAAGTTCCTTATCTGACGGTACGAATTTGGCGGATGTAGGCTAGGCAAGAAAAAAATTAAGATTTTACCGTCGCGACCCCTTCTGACGTAGTGTAGACGGCCTTGACGGCTATAAGGAAGCGAGATGGAATAATATCCATCTCCCTTGCACTTTTTCTTATCTTGCCATGAAAGAAATATTATTTTATTTTAAATGACGCTTCATTTTAATAAACACTAGTAATTCATTTATTTGTATTTGTTGATCAACAATATAATACTTTTGTCAATAATAATATGCCACGAAAGGAACTTCGTTCCAAACGAATATTCCACGACACTCACGCATGTTTTTTTTTACTTTCATTTTATTTTGTGCTGGAAGAAACGGTAGCAGTTAAATCATATAATATACCAATATAGCATCACAGTTTAAAGCTTTCTTTAGACTGTGATACTATCGACTTCCGTTTCGCTCAAGTAAAACAGTTATGAGTTGAGGGAATTTTCTGGATTTTCAATTAGGAGGACTTTCTGTCTCTTCGATTTCAGTATCACTATAAAGTGCCTGCAGAGGTCAAAGTTTCAGTTTCACTTTTATAGATATATGTACAATGAGATGCAGCTTCTGTATTTTCTGCTTCCATGGATTCAGTAACAAACTTGGACAGATTACGTGTTTTTGATATTCTTTTTATTATTTCGCTTAATTTTGGTACCTAAAACTCTCTCCCATGACTCAAGCTATATATTTGTATAATGAATTGTCAAAACAAAAATCTTAACAAATTTCGAAAAAACAATATACCTATATATATGTACCACTATCACTGATGAGGCACAATAGTCTCTCCCCTATATTTTTCGAAAATATTTATCATTATTTCATTCAACTTCATATCAATATTTTCTGGGTATTAATTCATTGTATTTAAATGTATGTACTTAAATTAGGTACTTAAATTATTTACCAAAAACCACTGACGAAATGGAGATCTATCAGACATTTTGCTCGAATTCAAAATTCACAATTAGTTTCAATAATTATCATCTGAAAGCTGAAAGCGGTGACGGTACCTTGGAATAAACACGAATTAATAACTTGATAAGTATACAAGTTTGATGATAGTGAAATTAGTTCGCTCCTTAGTCATCGTTGCAAAAAAAAACTAGAGATTCAAAACATGAAAAAAAACACATAATTGCAGTTACACTTCAGATTTATTATCGATTATTGAACGGAGAGAAGAGTTATCTAGTCAAGAAGCGAGTTTCCTGCGAAAAATCGTTAGAATTGTGACAAAAATATGAGCGATTGCTCATTCGACGTGGAATAAAAATTCCAGAAAGAAGTTTTTTTTTCTGAACATCAAAATTTTTGAAATTCAGTTTGTTATTAACAAAAAACATAAACAAAAATAAGGGTCAGCTTTTTTTTAATAACTCAATAACTAAAGGGGTCTCGAAAATCGGAAAAATATCCTTAAAGAGGAGAAAAGTTCTTAAAAAATAGCCTTGACTCATGGAACTGTATATAAAGCAACAATTTTTATTTAAAGTGGGGTTCCGCGTGTCTGCTGTCCCACGGGCGCGTCTATGCTTATTACCATTAAAAACTTCGTGCTGATCTCCATAATGAAATTCTAAAAATAACGTATAAAAGATATCGAAATTACCAAATGCTTGCACACGTCAGACTTTGTATAGAGCCGATTATCGGGCCGATTCAAATTCTATACAAGAATTTTCTTTTCAAATTCTGTATAAGCGACTGTTTGTAGAACTTGTGTGAAATAATCGGTTACCGACGTGGATTTTCTTAGTCGGAAGGTGTAACGATTCACATTTTTGTGACGTCAAATAAATTACCAGAATACCACGTCTTAATAAGCTTCACTTAAAAATTACACGCATGCGGAGTTGAGAGGGTTTGTATACGCGGGCCCCCTTTTGCGCGGGGCCCTTAGCAATTGCAATTCTTGCTACGTGGTTAATCCGGCACTGCTAAGGTTGGAAAATACTTAACATTCTTTTTTAAAATTGTGTAATCGCACACACAAGCACGCGCGCACACACGCACACACACACACCCGCACGCACGCACGCACGCACGCACGCACGCACGCACGCACGCAAACTCACACACACAAACAGACAGACAGACTGGCAAAAATTCTAAAAATTTACTTAGTCCCTGGACTAGCATTTTCAAGAATATATTAGAATTTCAGACACGACTTTTCTACGGATTTATTATAATATGCATGGATAGATAATCAAGTGATGCAATAGGTGCATTTTAAATAAAAAAGGGGTAGTTTATTCTAAATAATAATACTAAATACTACTAAATACTAACTAACTACTATTAAATACCAACTAACATATTTCTTAGCATTACTAAAGACTATTTATTCGCATTTTTAAAAAATTCGCTTAAATTTCTGAGTTCCTGCATGTCTTACCAGGACGTAGATACTGCTAATTGAGAACCTCTCTTCGCCAACGGTTTTCGGTTCTTCAAGCTATATGGCCAGTACCTTACCACTTCAGCTTACTGATTCGTTGAACTAAGTCGGTTATTCTGGTCCTACTACGGATGGCATCGTTACGAATTCTGTCGCGCTGAGCAAGTCTGAGCATAGCCTTCTCCATAGCTGGCTGAGCAACTTCAAGCATTTTCATACAACCAGGAGTAAAGGACCACTCTCTCTCAGATCCATATGTGTCTCAAGCTCATATACGTGGATGACCTGTCTGGTAATCTTCTGAACACTGCTCATCCGCGCTTGGTCCGTTGATTGACCTCTAGGTCGAAGTTCCATTTCGGCCTAAGAGTAGGTCGGGGTAGGTGTCGCCCTCTTACCTATTTCTGCCATCAATCAGCAGTGTGTGCACTGCTGTATTTTGGTATGAAGGCTACAGAGGGCTAGTATAATTATTAAATTAGGCTACGAGATATTCCATTTTAGTCCTCAGAGATGACAACGCATATGTTGCATTCTTTCACCTCTCGCTCGCGGACATCCGAGGAGTACGGACGTGTTTTTATAATTTTACGCACTGCAGTTAATAGACACCGGAGGTCTACATATACTGGACACAAAAGTAAATCGTACCAATTCCACGATAGCGTCCACTTTAAGCTGACTCCGGCTCAATTTACAATTGAAGGAAAGGCAAATAATTTGACATCCTCGATTGCCACCAGTTTTAAGAGATACCTACAGCAAAGTGTTACATTACTAATAAGCTGATAACATTAAACAATAGTCAACAATCTTTACAAATAAAATGTCCGTACAACGTACGCCGACTAAATTATGCGGCGGTTCAGACCCGGATTTGTCTAAAGCCCAGCCTGCAAGTGTAACTAGATAAGAAAGACGGAAGCGAGGTCATGTTCTGGATGAATAATTTAAAACATTTATGATTGAAGTGAAGAATATGATTTCTACGGCTACGGATGCATAAAATCATAAACTTACCACCTTGCATACAACAATTGAAGAGATAAAGAAACAAAACAACGATATTTCGAAGGCAACTGAATTCATTTCGAAAAAATATGATGAAATTAGAATTAAATTAGAAGAGAGCGAAAAAGAAAGATCAAGACAATTTGCTTACATTAAGAAATTGGAAGACAGAACTGTTAACCTGGAGTGTAGTTCTAGAAATTCAAGTATCGAAATACGAAATGCCCCGATAAAGTACCTTGATAATAAGAAAGACTTAATCAACATGATAAAAAACATAGGAACATCAATTAAAACTGATATAAATGACGGTGACATAAAAATATTTTCCAATATAAATCTAAAACTACCTCACAAATGCCAGTTGTTTTCGAGTTCAGTTCGGCTATCAAAAAAGAAGCTGTCTTGAACTCCGTCAGAAAACTTAGACAGGACACAAAAAGTAACTTAACGACTAAACGCGCCAAAATTGATGGCTCAGTGGAGTCTCTTTTTATATCGGAAAGCCTGACATCGCAAAACTAGATAATCTATGCCTTGGCACGTAAGTTTACAAATGAAAATAGTTACAAATTCTGTTGGACTAATCACGGTTTTGTATATGTACGGAAGGAAGAAAGCTCAAAAGCAATACGTTTGCTCAGTGAAGAAGATATCAAGATGCTGGTCTCTACAAAATGACTACTTATATCTTGTAAACAGGTTTGCATGCACTGTGGTATGTTGCTTATTTATTCATACATTAACATTAACACTAACACGTACACAACACAAACTAACACAAACACAACTCACTCACATACGCTTAAATTTAGTTACTTAAAATATTTAGACATTGTATACCGTAGATTCTCATGTGTAAAAATAATTAAGTTTTTTGGATGGATTGTCGCAAAGTTTTTTAGGACAAGGGCCCCTGTATTATGTTTCATAAAATACTTCCTAAATCAAAACAAAATATCTCCTTTACTTATTCTGTCACATAATTATTTTCACAGAGAGCACTAAAATTAATATACAAAATGAGCTAGATAACATCGCCGTCTCAGAATCTGTAGTGATTGAGCCTAATGTCCTCACAGAGATGATCAAAAATCCCCAAAAAGGTTTAAAAATTATGACTCACAACATAAGAAGCATTTACCATAATTTTGACGAATTTCTTATTTTCTTAAAACGTTTAGACCTTAATTGTGATATAATCATACTCACGGAATGCTGGTTGTCTGATCACAAACACCCTCCATTACTAGAAAATTTTAAGCTATACTACTCCTCCGATTGTCATAATCAAAATGATGGTGTAGTTATTTATATTCACAATGACGTTACCCATACTATAGAAGAACCCATATTTTGTGATGCCAACTGCTTACTTATAAAAACTTCAGATATTGCTATTCTCAGTATCTACAGATCTCCATTTTATAAAAACATGGATAATTTTCTTACATTCCTGGACAATAATCTGAAATCTATTCGCGAATTTAAAACAATAATCGTGACAGGAGACATTAATATAAATATCAAACCCATTAACGATGACCGAAAATCCCAAGAGAACCTCAATCTACTTGCTGAGGCCTCCTGCTTGCACACGTATTTCTATTTGTAGTAAATGAGTACTTCGCCAAGACTGGCCAAAGGCTCGCTGATAAAATTCACGAAGCTACTGACGTAAATAAAATAAAATGCAATATTAAGAGTTTTTCTCATTTAAAATCGTTCGAAACCTGATCCTGACCTGACCTGACCTGATCGAAACTGACGCAGCGGAAGTCGAGGCACTACTCCTTAACTTAAGAAACGATTCAGCTTCTGGAGGGGACAATATACCTGTATCTTTCCGAAAACGCATAAAAGACGACATTTGTCCCATATTAACACACATATTTAATCTTTGTTTAAACAACGGCGTTTTTCCCGACAGTTTTAAATTTTCAATCATACACCCCATTCATAAAAATGGTAGCAGAGACTGTGTCAGAAATTATCGCCCAACCTCCGTTTTGACTGCGTTGTCAAAAGTACTTGAAAAGCTTATCAACACTCGTCTAATGAAATATCTTACGCAAGAAAAGATCCCCGCCGAATCGCAATACGGTTTTCAACACAACAAATCTACAGAAGATGCAGTTGCACATCCCACCAATTATATTGCAGAAAACTTAGATACTGGCCTTAAATGCATTGGTGTTTTTTTTGGATTTAGCTAAAGCGTTCGACACAGTCTCTACTAACATACTAATAAAGAAATTGGAGTTAATTGGTATACGTGACTTACCCCTTCAAATTTTCAAAGACTTTCTAAATAATAGATTTCAATCCGTAAAAATAGGTGATTATGTTAGCAGTCCCTTACCCATTACCTGCGGCGTACCGCAGGGTAGTGTCCTTGGCCCAAGTCTCTTCTTGATTTACATTGATTAACTCTGCCAGTATATACCACCTAATGGAAAAATATTTTCGTCCGCAGATGACACTGCAATCATATTCCAAGGAGTGACTTGAGCCGAAACACATTCAACTGCTGAAAAAGGGCTTCATCAGATTTATCTATGGCTAAATAAGAACCTATTAACGCTTAACATTCATAAATCTAGTTATATAACATTCTGTATAAACAAATCCACACACCCAAACAGTAATAACTTAAATCTAAAAATGCATGATTGTGATATCGTAAGCTCTTTAACTTGCTCTCGTCTACCATTACAAAAAACTCGCTGTATTAAATATCTTGGTGTTCAACTCGATGAAACACTTTCGTGGACTTCACACTTAGATCTTCTATCTGCAAGAACACGTAAGCTAATATGGATCTTTAAAAAACTTAGAAATGTACTCAAACTAACATTATTAAAAACGGTTTATTATGCTCTAGCTCAGTCGATCTTAAGCTACTGCATCTCTGTTTGGGGTGGAGCGTGCTAAACTAGAATAATTAAGGTGAGACGCACAGAGATCTCTGCTTAAAGTAATGCTGAGAAAGCCTTACCGATACTCAACATTCAGTTTGTACAAAGAAAGTAAATTACTGACTGTAAGACAACCATTCATATTAAACCTAACTTTGCGCAAGCACAAAGAACTAACCTATGACCCTAAAATTATTGATAACCAGCGAAGAAACAATAGAATATGTAGTATAATGAGACATAATACTGCCTTCTTCAGAAGACAATCTTGCTTTCTCGCCCCTTATTTATACAACAAAATAAATTCATTATTAAACATCTATCCAAAAACTTTGTATGATTGTAAGTTTTATTTAAAAAAATATCTTTCAAAGTTTGGTTATGACAACACTGAATCATTTGTTGCTATTGTAAGCTAATACACACTAACGCACGCACTCACACTCACTCTCACACACACACACACACACATAACACAACAACTCCCCCCCCCCACATACACACACACACACACACACACACACTTTCCGACAAACTTGGAAGTAGTCAGCGAGCGAGTGACCTGGAGTCCTGAAATACAGGGACACCCTAGTTTAGGCTCCAGTCCCCGCAAAAAATATATTAAAATATTTAATATTTCTTAAGTTTTGTTAGTATACTTATCTATATACTTTTGTGGTGGAGAAATAAATATAATTTTCATAATTTTTATTTCATTTCATTCTTTATTTAATGAACATGATAAAAAACATAGGAACATCAATTAAAACTGATATAAATGACGGTGACATAAAAAATATTTTCCAATATAAATCTAAAACTACCTCACAAATGCCAGTTGTTTTCGAGTTCAGTTCGGCTATCAAAAAAGAAGCTGTCTTGAACTCCGTCAGAAAACTTAGACAGGACACAAAAAGTAACTTAACGACTAAACGCGCCAAAATTGATGGCTCAGTGGAGTCTCTTTTTATATCGGAAAGCCTGACATCGCAAAACTAGATAATCTATGCCTTGGCACGTAAGTTTACAAATGAAAATAGTTACAAATTCTGTTGGACTAATCACGGTTTTGTATATGTACGGAAGGAAGAAAGCTCAAAAGCAATACGTTTGCTCAGTGAAGAAGATATCAAGATGCTGGTCTCTACAAAATGACTACTTATATCTTGTAAACAGGTTTGCATACACTGTGGTATGTTGCTTATTTATTCATACATAACACTAACACGTACACAACACAAACTAACACAAACACAACTCACTCACATACGCTTAAATTTAGTTACTTAAAATATTTAGACATTGTATACCGTAGATTCTCATGTGTAAAAATAATTAAGTTTTTTTGGATGGATTGTCGCAAAGTTTTTTAGGACAAGGGCCCCTGTATTATGTTTCATAAAATACTTCCTAAATCAAAACAAAATATCTCCTTTACTTATTCTGTCACATAATTATTTTCACAGAGAGCACTAAAATTAATATACAAAATGAGCTAGATAACATCGCCGTCTCAGAATCTGTAGTGATTGAGCCTAATGTCCTCACAGAGATGATCAAAAATCCCCAAAAATGTTTAAAAATTATGACTCACAACATAAGAAGCATTTATCATAATTTTGACGAATTTCTTATTTTCTTAAAACGTTTAGACCTTAATTGTGATATAATCATACTCGCGGAGTGCTGGTTGTCTGATCACAAACACCCTCCATTACTAGAAAATTTTAAGCTATACTACTCCTCCGATTGTCATGATCAAAATGATGGTGTAGTTATTTATATTCACAATGACGTTACCCATACTATACAAGAACCCATATTTTGTGATGCCAACTGCTTACTTATAAAAACTTCAGATATTGCTATTCTCAGTATCTACAGATCTCCATTTTATAAAAACATGGATAATTTTCTTACATCCCTGGACAATAATCTGAAATCTATTCGCGAATTTAAAACAATAATCGTGACAGGAGACATTAATATAAATATCAAACCCATTAACGATGACCGAAAATCCCAAGAGTACCTCAATCTACTTGCTGAGGCCTCCTGCTTGCACACGTATTTCTATTTGTAGTAAATGAGTACTTCGCCAAGACTGGCCAAAGGCTCGCTGATAAAATTCACGAAGCTACTGATGTAAATAAAATAAAATGCAATATTAAGAGTTCTTCTCATTTAAAATCGTTCGAAACCTGATCCTGACCTGACCTGACCTGATCGATACTGACGCAGTGGAAGTCGAGGCACTACTCCTTAACTTAAGAAACGATTCAGCTTCTGGAGGGGACAGTATACCTGTATCTTTCCGAAAACGCATAAAAGACGACATTTGTCCCATATTAACACACATATTTAATCTTTGTTTAAACAACGGCGTTTTTCCCGACAGTTTTAAATTTTCAATCATACACCCCATTCATAAAAATGGTAGCAGAGACTGTGTCAAAAATTATCGCCCAATCTCCGTTTTGACTGCGTTGTCAAAAGTACTTGAAAAGCTTATCAACACTCGTCTAATGAAATATCTTACGCAAGAAAAGATCCCCGCCGAATCGCAATATGGTTTTCAACACAACAAATCTACAGAAGATGCAGTTGCACATCCCACCAATTATATTGCAGAAAACTTAGATACTGGCCTTAAATGCATTGGTGTTTTTTTTGGACTTAGCTAAAGCGTTCGACACAGTCTCTACTAACATACTAATAAAGAAATTGGAGTTAATTGGTATACGTGACTTACCCCTTCAAATTTTCAAAGACTTTCTAAATAATAGATTTCAATCCGTAAAAATAGGTGATTATGTTAGCAGTCCCTTACCCATTACCTGCGGCGTACCGCAGGGTAGTGTCCTTGGCCCAAGTCTCTTCTTGATTTACATTGATTAACTCTGCCAGTATATACCACCTAATGGAAAAATATATTCGTCCGCAGATGACACTGCAATCATATTCCAAGGAGCGACTTGAGCCGAAACACATTCAACTGCTGAAAAAGGGCTTCATCAGATTTATCTATGGCTAAATAAGAACCTATTAACGCTTAACATTCATAAATCTATTTATATAACATTCTGTATAAACAAATCCACACACCCAAACAGTAATAACTTAAATCTAAAAATGCATGATTGTGATATCGTAAGCTCTTTAACTTGCTCTCGTCTACCATTACAAAAAACTCGCTGTATTAAATATCTTGGTGTTCAACTCGATGAAACACTTTCGTGGACTTCACACTTAGATCTTCTATCTGCAAGAACACGTAAGCTAATATGGATCTTTAAAAAACTTAGAAATGTACTCAAACTAACATTATTAAAAACGGTTTATTATGCTCTAGCTCAGTCGATCTTAAGCTACTGCATCTCTGTTTGGGGTGGAGCGTGCTAAACTAGAATAATTAAGGTGAGACGCACAGAGATCTCTGCTTAAAGTAATGCTGAGAAAGCCTTACCGATACTCAACATTCAGTTTGTACAAAGAAAGTAAATTACTGACTGTAAGACAACCATTCATATTAAACCTAACTTTGCGCAAGCACAAAGAACTAACCTATGACCCTAAAATTATTGATAACCAGCAAAGAAACAATAGAATATTGGAGTATAATGGAGTATAGTGAGACATAATACTGCCTTCTTCAGAAGACAATCTTGCTTTCTCGCCCCTTATTTATACAACAAAATAAATTCATTATTAAACATCTATCCAAAAACTTTGTATGAAAGTTTTATTTAAAAAAATATCTTTCAAAACTTGGTTATGACGACACTGAATCATTTGTTGCTATTGTAAGCTAATACATAATAAGCTAATATAAAGGTTATTAGTGAAAACTTGTGTGTATTTAAACTACTTTAAAAATTCCGTATAATCATGTTATACGTAATGTTTTTAAAGCGATTAGGGCATACTCAATTGGATTTACCAATAGTTTTTTTTCTTATATTAATTCAGCCAAGGACTTGGCTAAACAGACATCTGCTTGTATTTAGCAACATAATTACTTAATAAGCAATTTGGTATCAGTTTCAAGTAATTTAGATTCAAAAATGAAACAATAGAGGTAATCTCTAACAGTTATAATAATTTAAATAATTTAAAATGTAGCTTACAAATACTTAATTGTATGACTCACAAAGTGTTTTTTTTTTACACCTGGTGCACCAAAATATCGTGCCTTGTATGATAGGCATAGAACTAGAAATTGAATTGTTCTTAAATAGCAACAATATTCATATTTTATTTATTACTGAACATTGGTTGAAAACTTATAACTTAAATGTTTAACTGCAGTAATCACCAGGTGGTCAGTTCTTTCAACAGAGAAACGGTTTTAAGAGGTTGCTCCTTAATATTAGCTAGTAAATTATTATCATTATAACATAAATATATTGTGAGCCTCTCTGTTGAGTGAACTGTAGAAATGGCATATGTTGAGTTTGAGCACCTCATTTTTGTGAGTGTCTACTAACCCCATGTTCTACATATGATAGATACTTTTAAAAAATTATGGAGGAAGTTTTTGTTAAGCTTAATAAACAGAATAAATCTGTTGTAATATGTGGCGACTTTAATATCAATCTCCTAGATGCTTTCTCTATTAATATTAAATATATATCATTGTTTAAATCATATGGTCTTTTTAATTTATTTTTAGAGCCGACGCGTATTGCTCTATCTAGTGCATCATGTATAAATAACATTTTTACAAATAATTTTAAGCCTTTGCATAAATGTGTAATTCAAAACTTGAGTTTTGATCACTGTGGACAGTTAGTTTCATCTTACCTTATGTTCAAAAAAGCAAGTAGATGAGAAAGTTTGTTCCAATAAATGCACGTCACTTGGAGAAGTTCAGAAACTTCTTTTACTTACATAACAATATAATCCTATTTTTTTTTAATATGGAAGATTATTTAAGCTTATTTGCAATGAATTTCATAATACTTTTACTCCTAAAATATTATCCTTGAACATTTGGAAGGCATTCAATGAAGGGACTACTGTAGGAGTCCATAAGAGCGGACAAAGGTTATATGAACTTTACCATGAAAGGTCATGTAAGCCTAGCTTCGGAATTAGGTAATATGTAAAAAAATATTAAAAAATGTGTGCTCCACAGCCAAGTACTTGCATTTGTGCAACTAAATTAAGACGGCTTCTATTAAAATTAATGTTACGTGGCGTATAATTAATAGTGAAACTAGTAAGGTCAACTCTCGTAATTCAAACTACCAGTTAAGTTTTAACAACAAATTAACTAAATCAGATCAGGATATTGCAATGGTTATTGAGAAATATTTTACTGATATTCCGATCTTAACCACTAAGTCACTGAATTCTTTTCCTGCGGTCACCGAATCATTACTTAAAAATGTAAGATGACGGATTAATAAGGAAACTTCAACACTACGGTGTAAGAAGTGATGTTCTTAAAGTAATTATTTCATATTTATTTCATTTTATTAGTAACAGAACTCAAAAAGTTGTACATAATAGTAACAGAAAGCAAAGAGAGTGCCTCAGGGCTCAATTCTTGGCCCCTTTCTGTTTCTTGTGTATATTAATGACTTGCCTTACATAGTAGGGGATAACAATGAAATAGTATTATTTGCTGATGACACTTCATTAATTTTCAAATTAAAACGACAGTTACTAAAATATGTCGAAGTAAATAATGCTATATCTAAATTAGTAAATTGCATTTAAATGGCACTAAAACGAAATGCATAAAATCCATGACTCTAAATATCAAACATTTAAATACTAATGTATTTATAAATGTGGAGGAACTGTGTCTTGTCGATACCACCATTTTTCTTGGAATCAATCACTAGACGCGAAGCTTCAGTGAAACCCTTATACATCAAAACTAGCAAATAGACTTAGTTCTACAGCATATGCTGTAAAAAAGGTTAGAAATCTTACCAGTGTTGAAACAGACTTTTTTACTTTATCTATTTCCATAGCATAATGTTGTATGGTATTTTGCTATAGAGACACGCGACTAATACTCAAATTATATTTGTTTTACAGAAGAGGGACATAAGAATAATCTATGATTTAAACCCTAAAGAGTCACTCTGACAAAAATTTAAGGAAATTAATATATTAACTTTGGCCTCTCAATACATTAATTAATATGTAATTAACGTACACAAAAATAAAAGTAGTTTTACCAAAATAAGTGATATTCATAATGTAAATACTAATAACAGACACAATTTAGTAGACACTGTTACTCGACTCGACCGAGTCAGTAATTTAAGAATGAATAAGAAAAAAAGCGTATACGCTTTTACAACAAAATCCCTGAAAACATACAAAATTTGACCTGCTCAAAGTTTAAAAACTTTATTAAACTAAGTTTGTATAAAAAGGGTTATTATAATATTAAGGAATTCATGACCGATAATAACCTAATGAGATGATCGCTACCAGACTATTTCCAATTTTTTTGTTGTTAATTGTGTAACATACATGATTTTAAGCTGTTTTTTTAAGAGCCCCGCTGGGTCAGAGGATTTTTTCCCGAACCTGTGGTAATTTAGTGTAAGGGGGACTTTCAATAAGTATTATTTATAATTTCCATTGAATAAAAAAAGTTTCTGTTTCTGATGTCCGTGAGCTGCAGTCGCCAATTACTTTTATACTTACATTTTTACTAATACTCTGTCCACTTTATTTCATTCAAATTTAATTTTCATTGGTAGATAACGGTGCTCGAAACATATTAACTAACGTTATTTTTAAAATGTTATTTAGTTTAATCATTATTATGTTATTGTTGTTGGTTGTACTAAAAATAAATAAAATATGTTTAATCATATTTCAGCCTTCTGTTACTTTTATATACAGTGGTATCAGAATGTCAAAGTGCTAAGACGCAAAATTTAAAAAGAAAATTCCCAAAAGACTTTCGTTTTGGAACAGCTACAGGTGCCTATCAGATTGAGGGAGGTTGGAATGAAGGCGGTAAGGATTTTACTAAATAAATCTAAGTGTTTAATGCTACTTACTACTTTTGCGAGGTTGAGCCGAGCTGCAGCTATATGGCTGCAGCACGAATAAGCGGCTCAACTGGGGAAAATGCCACGCTGTTACAGAATGCCAGCTTAAAACCAACGCATAACGCTGCCGCTTTTTACATCGCGCGTTACGAAGATCGAACCACATTTTTTGTAGTAACGAGGCATTCTATCTTAATTCTGAGAGGTAAAATGCATTAGCACATAGATTTTTGATTGACGATAGAATTATTTGCCTTTTAGCTACCACAACTACTTACGTATCAGTTAAATTAATAAGATAATATTTACAGGTAAAACTGAAAGTATTTGGGATCATCTAACTCACACAAAGCCATGTGCCATTGAAGACTGCTCAAACGGTGACATCGCTGCTGACTCGTATCATTTGTATAAGAGAGATGTCGAAATGATGCGCGAACTTGGCCTAGACTACTACAGGTTTTCTTTATCATGGCCGCGAATTTTACCCACTGGATTCCCGGATAAGATTAACGAGGCGGGAGTTCAATACTACAACAACTTGATCGACGAAATGCTCAAGTACAACATTGAGCCTGTAGTCACAATCTATCACTGGGATTTGCCACAAAAACTACAGGAGATGGGCGGCTGGACGAATCCTTACATAATAGACTGGTATACAGATTATGCGCGAGTGGCTTTCGAATTATTCGGAGAAAAAGTGAAAAATTGGATTACTATTAACGAACCCCAGCAAATCTGCTATTTTGGATACGGTAGTAACCTGCTTGCACCATTACTGAACATCACAGGAGTAGCGGACTACTTATGTGCCAAGAACTTATTGTTAGCTCATGCTAAAGCGTATCACGTTTATGATGAAGAGTATCGGCCAAACCAAGGAGGTGCTATTTTCATTTCACTGAGCGCTCAATACTTCGATTATGAATTCAAAGAATTTAAAGATGCCGCCGAAGACGCTAATGATTTTTCGGTAAGTTGTCGTAAATTATGTTTCTATTATTTATGTGCACTTTGCTTACGTAGTCTATTTACTTAACTAAAAATACATTTTTAAATAACTTTTCCATTTAAAAGAAAAATCACGTAGTGTCAACACAGGGCTTTTATATCCCTTCAAGCCAAAAAATTCTGTTAAGGTTTTCATTGATTAATATTTTTAGAAAAATTGTGTAATTTTAAACATCTTTCGATTATGTTACAGTGGGCTATATATTCTCATCCAATATTTTCAAAGTACGGTGATTTCCCGTCATCTGTAAAAAAAAGGGTTAAAGCGAAGAGTATTGAACAAGGCTTCTTTAGATCCCGACTACCCGAATTAACTCCTAAAGAAATTGAATATATCAGAGGTAGTTCCGATTATTTTGGATTAAACCATTACTTCACGTTCTTTGTGTATAGGAACGAATCTGTCAAAGGCTTATATCCATATCCATCTACCAGCGATGACCTTGGTGTAGTAACATATCAGAAAGAAGAGTGCAAATATGGCAAAACGAATATTAACAAGGTAACTTGCTTACTTCAAGGTAACTTCTTCCAGTGTACAATCAGTAATCGGTTAACAATAATTAGCAAATTCGAAGGAATGCTTGGGAAATGGGAAAAAGTTACTTACTTTTGTCGCGCTTCTCTATGTTCAAAAAGTAATGTATAGAAACGTAATGTACACGATTGATGACGACCGTCCAAGTGCGAGACGTCAGGTACCTGTTGTAATTGTCAATCCGCCTACCAAGTGTGACGAAAACGACAAATCCTCCCTACAACAGGAGAGACCCACGTTCAACAGTGGACTTGTACGGAATGAAGAAGAAAAAAAATTGTAAACAAGTATGGCCCTACGTCATTATATAGATACTATAACACAAGACACACAACAAGACAGTACTAAGATTAGATTTAATGTTACTGTTACAGTCTACAATAATCCGCTTCTGAACATAGGCCTCCCCCACAGCTTGCGTCATAGGGGGGACATTTGGCGCAGTTAGCAAACTTAGCAGCGCATTGACAATTGCCGTTTTTTATTATTGAGTTGTAATGAGGAAGATGCTGCTGCACATCTCCTATTTCATTTCCTTCTGTCGCCTCTTATGTCACCCAAGGGATGATATAGATTAACAGATTTTTTTACGCCTCCACTACTCGGCAAATATCTAAAAATATTTTGTTGGAACGAAATTGTGTAATAGGTTAGTAATGAATATGCACAATCTCACTCCACCAAAAATTTTCAAAGTAAGGTAAAGTTATAGCCTATATAGGGCCCAAGGGTGGTTACCGGTCTCCTCTTCTTTCTGGGAGAGTTTTAGGATTACTAAAAATCCTAAAAATCTCCGAATAAAAACCGAATTCGTGAATTAGTTTTACCTCCATAATAGAATATAATAGAATAGAACAGATTAGAATAGAATATTTTTTGATTCGAGACAAGTAATTCTTATTTAAAGTATTTTTTTTTACTTTTACCGCTGGTTCCTGAAAATCCTCTCTCTGGAATGAACTAGCAAGAAACCTAACTGGACGTTTGTTTTTCAAAGTAAAATTATATAACAAAAATACAAACAACTTGGAAGTGACCACCTTATTCCTAGGGGTGATTTTCAACCCAATTTTTTTGTGTCAGACTTCACAATGTTCTTCTTAAACGTTGAGCACGTGGTAGAGCAGCACTTAAAATTGCATTTAAAAATTTCGTTTGTGCCGGTGGAAATCAAACAAGGTTGCTCACATACTGTGAAATTTACAGCGAGCACTTTGCCCCTGAGCAATTTACAGACAGCACTGCTGTCTGGGCTTGTTAACAAGAATAAGTTCAATAGATGTTTCAACGGTACTGAACATTTGTCCATGTCTATATCTATGTGACTCTAGCTATGGTAGACTATTTATTAAATACATTCTTGTTTTTGGTTTGTTCGCACGTTATACCTCTTTCTTAGCCTTGACTGTATTCTTTCAAGATCGGAGCGTTGGGATTCTACAAACTTTTGACAAAAATAAAGAATGATTATGATAATCCACCTGTTCTTATCACTGAGAACGGCTTCGCAACAAAAGGGGGATTGGATGACGATGATCGCGTCACTTACTTCAGGCTTTATATTAATGCTATGCTTGATGCCATCGACGACGGATCTGACATTCGATCTTACACTACTTGGAGTATGATGGATAATTTTGAATGGCTTCGGGGTTTCAGGTATGTAGCACCTACAACAACTAATGTAATTGCCTTCTATGTGAACGGTTCCAAGTTAATTACTATTTATAAACTAATGTGAGTTATAGCTCAGGCATATATTTCCTCTCATTTCTGACAGGGTATTGAATTAGTTAGCCCGCCGTGCTGCTCCTGAAAGTGTTGGGAGACTTCACCTGCCCTCGAAATATTTAATTTCTTACACATTGTTATGTAGGCTGCATAGTAAAAAAATACGCTGAGCGCTTAGCCCCGTAGTTACTTAGGGGCTAAGAGTAGGCAAACTCCAAATATGTATTTACCTCAAAATAATAGATGGAATCATAACATTAAATGTGGCTCTGCTGATAGAATGTACTACAAAGTACAAACTACAAATATCACGACTATGGTAAATCAACCTCACAACGGGAGAGGCCGGTGTGCAGTGGATTTCAAAATAATTCGAATTGTTATAAATCACTCAGCCACAACCGTCAGTATCTGTTTATTACTCAAATTACTATTTTTGAGGAAAAATACTATTTTACTAGGATGCATGTTCCCAGCAGTGAGATATATGTAAGTTGTAACGTTTAACTGGAATTTTTGGTAGTGTGCGCTATGGCCTGTACGAGGTGGACTTCGAGAGCCCCGAGCGCACGCGCACGCCACGCAAGTCCGCCTTCGTGTACAAGCAGATACTGCGCACGCGCGAGCTCGACTGGCACTACGAGCCCGACACCGACGTCATGACCATCGATGAGGGATGCTAGAATATAAAAATATTTAACATCGTCGCGTTGAATATATATGTTTATCTTTATTTTTTAACCCACCTTATTATACTAATAATAGCCAAGTCTGTTCTGATTCATTTTGTTCCAGTGCGTTTCGATTTCTGCGATAGATCTGATGTAACAAAGATATAATAATAAACAAACATATTATTTTATAGACATTCTAGCTATCCCCAAACAAACACATAACCGAAAAAATACATAACTCTATAGAAATTAAGGAAGGAATTATTCGAAGCTGAAAAATTAACTACGTATAATATATCGTATCGTACATTTGGTGCTATCCAGCACTGGTTATATGAAACATATTCCCTGTTTCTTACAATAAATAGAATTACCCAGTAATTCATCCATGATCGTACAAAAAGCCATCATATGAAATACTTGCCGAATAGAAAGTTTTTGCAGGAAGACATCATTAGCCAAAATTGTAAAAATGAGCGCCGCTTAGGTTATTTAAACCTGCGGTTTGATTTGTTTATGGAAATTATTATAATTTTCAGAAGAAAACTTCTACTCAAATAAAACAACATAATATTGATTTTACCTATGCATTTCTTTACAATTATATCTTGAATAAACATAAGAGTATAATGGAGGCGAAGAAAATGTTATGGCTTGTAGTGTAAAGTAGTACTATAGTGTTTCTAAAACATTCCATAATTATTCGTGATCCGTGAAATAAATAGCAGATTGGTATTTGCTCTATTTTTTCCTATAATCAAACGTATGAAATATTTATATGAATGTATAGATATGACAAAAAAAATTTCAAAAACTTATTACTTTCATTTTCAAACATACATTGACTACTACTTAGTAAGTTACTTATTAAAAAAATTAAAATAAACTATTATTTGGCGGATATGAAAATTAAAATCTTTTACATTGGTGGTAGATTGGCTCAATAACTTTAATTAGTTTTAGGCATAGATTAATGATAAGTCATCGGTCAGAGCGCGCGAAGACTTATCATTAATCTATGGTTTTAGGACTTAACTGCATAAAAATGTACCTACCTACATAAAATTGTATTATTATAAATGCTGAAAAGTGAAAACTAACGTTGTACAGGTTTAATTTAATTTTAAATCCGTACAGAATTTGTTAAAATTAAATTTTATTTTGGGATAATTTAAATTTTTTTTAAATAAGATTTAATTAACATTGTTTTCGTGAAATTTGAATACCTTTAAGGTTGGACATCGCTTCATTACCCCAAGCTTCCACTAAATCATTTAAATGTGACTTCACTAAGGGTACGCGTACACCTAATCCGTCAACGACCGAAGTTTGCTCGAGCGATGACGGCCGAACTCGGACGATCGAATCAAACACTTGTAAAAGAAAGAGAGTGCGTACATAAACACGACCGTCATCGTCCGTCCGTCCATCAATGTTGGCACACGTGGTACTCGGACGTGTATGTGCTTACACTGCAACAGTGTACCACGTGTGCCGACATTGAACGTTGCCGGTATTCTGTAGTTAACTGTGTTGCTTAACAGAGTGAAGACGCATTTTTTAAATATCTGGAACCGCTTTATCCATTTCCGATCAGCCCATAAACGTTTTGAAACCTCTCAATTATTGTAATTGTCTATTATAAACACAACTAATTAATTTTTCAATATCCATAGTCGTATAGGAAGATAACAACACTGACAAAAACAACAGAATAAAGACAAAATGATAAAATTAAACTATAAATATGTAGAAAGGGTAATTGAGTATAGTACAGAGACTAATTTTGTAGTTAGGAATAATAATTAATTCGTTTACACGAATTAATTATCCAACGAGTCGAGGATAAACTAGTAACGGAATACGACAAGCGTACCGTTCCACGTCAGAGCCAAGACTGTCTTAACGACGGTCGCTCCGTCCGTTTTATACAAGCAAAACGGGCGCCATCGCAGGTGCAATAGCGCAGGTGTGCAGAGCACGTGTTATTTACAAGAATTTTGTCTAGCTATACCGACGTAGCCGCACGTACAATGGTGCACGTGCCGTCACGGCCATACTGACATGCGTGCGTCCTCGTACGCGCTCCATCACAATTTTAGTTATCTGTAACAACTGTAATCTGTAAAACATCGTTCGATTATCCTAACAAAACATCGTCTGGTCCGGTCTATATTGACCCTTCAGACTCGGGTGACAGTCAGTTTTGTTCCCGTAGTAAGCCCTACAAAACTTTAATCATCTTTATGTTAGATCGGAATGATTAGTCTGTAGCTTTTCCATTTTCTCTTTTTTTTTTTCAAGTACTGTTTTCGCTAGTCCGGAATCACTATTCCCTATAGCTATATCACTGGACCGGCACAAAGCCCTGCAATGATTGTAAGAACTATTCTTTTTTCTTAATCTCTTTTTTTTTCAGTACTATTTATGCTAGTCCGGAATCACTATTCCCTGTAGCTATATCATTGGACCGGCAAACGCCCTGCAATGATAGTAAGAACCACATTTTTTTTCTTACTCTCTTTTTTTTCAATTCAGTATAGAACAGTTACAGACCAATAATACCGCAAACATGTCCCCGTCACAATCACACAAAAATGTATCGTGACGGACGTAGTGACACGATAACACCTAAGTATGTAAACCAACAGCAACTCTACACATATCCTAGTGCAGCACAAACCAGCCTCCCTGCATCTTCATGTTCCTTTCCTGCACTAGAATAATTACTTCGCTAGAGTGTTGCAACGTCTCTAGTATTTTCTAGATGCACAGACACGGCTACCTATGACTGTCGCACGTCCTCGTGCGGTTGACAGTGAACAGCATACGGTCTATCAGTTATCACCACCTGCTAACAGATATTAACTCTTGTTAAATATTACAACGGTCGACCATCCCAGACTTCATTTAAGTCTGGAACGCGCGGATATGGCTACCTCCAGGCAAACGCACTACAGCTCTTCGTTCTGCTGCGTTCGTGCCACATTCGCGCCAGTAAGCCGTTGCGCCGTACTAGTGCTAACGAATCGTCGCACTGCTTTGCAAAATTAAAAGAAATCGAGATAAATGTATTGCAAACCATGGAATTCCGAGCTTCCAAAATTCATCACATATTCTCTTAAGAAACGGCAACTGTATGACTTTTGAAAACATTGCAAAAAAAAATGGAAACTATGTGTAGAGACAGATACCACAACATATTTCGAAGCGAAGGAGGCAACTGCGCAAAATCTACGAAAGCCGTCCATTTACAGCGCCAAAGCACCATTTGTTCGGCGGCCGCTTGAATTGCCCTGCCGTAAGATCAGCCGATAAGTAACAGACTGTAGCGGTGTAGGCTCAATCTAACCAGCGCTCGGCCGTACATGACCATGTTCGATTAGCCATCACAACGTCTTCCTCATTGATCATTGTTGTAGAGACTTCTACGAATCCCTTGACATCAAACCCCAATCTTGTCAACGACACAATATTCGGAGTAAACTGCAACACTGATGAACACATTAGAACACAAAAATGTCACTTATTATTTTCAATTCATAGCGTGTTAAAGTTAATCCTTTATTGTAGTACAACCCTTAAACGTTTTGAACTTTAAAATATAGCAAATAATAATCATGTTTCGTGTGAACTATCAAATTATAACAAAACTTGAACAAGTTAATTAGAAAGCCTCCAACATTTCTTTTGACGTTTGTTAACATATTTAGGTACGTCAAGAAATAATGAAAATACTTGCGGGTACTTTTAATACAAATCGACAAATTAAAAAACCTTTGCTTAAATTATTTCACTTTATCTTTTCTCTACACTTTAATGATACGACAATATTGTAAGTAGGACAGCAAATTTCATTGCGGTATTCAACATAAAAAGAGATCCATCAATGCGAAATGCATTATAGCCTTTACAAATGTAATAATTCTCATACTATTCGAAGATTATATGTGGGCAATAAGGGGGACTTTATCCCACTTCTGATGTAGAAAGGGTAATTGAGTATAGTACAGAGACTAATTTTGTAGTTAGGAATAATAATTAATTCGTTTACACGAATTAATTATCCAACGAGTCGAGGATAAACTAGTAACGGAATACGACAAGCGTACCGTTTCACGTCAGAGCCAAGACTGTCTTAACGACGGCCGCTCCGTCCGTTTTATACAAGCAAAACGGGCGCCATCGCAGGTGCAATAGCGCAAGTGTGCAGAGCACGTGTTATTTACAAGAATTCTGTCTAGCTATACCGACGTAGCCGCACGTGCAATGGTGCACGTGCCATCAAATACACTCAATTTGCACAGAAGACGCCGGCAATCTGGCGAGAAATCCCAAAAAGTTCGGATTCAACGGTTGATCGGCCGATTTTGTGCGTCATCGGACGATGACGGTCGTGTTTATGTACGCACTCTCTTTCTTTTACAAGTGTTTAATTCGATCGTCCTAGTTCGGCCGTCATCACCCGAGCAAACTTCGGCCGTTGACGGATTAGGTGTACGGGTACCGTAAGAAGTTATTTATGTTAAAACTGACTTGTTTAAGCAACAAACACTTTATTACTTTATGCAGAGCGCCTGCTAAAGAAGTGATTTCAAACTTAACATATTTAATATGTTCCTTACATGTAAGTTCACTGTCAAGTACTACAGGTTAATGTTTCCTTTAAATTTCTTATTTTTGCTGCGAACACTATATAGGATGTTTCAGACACGTTAATTGTAAGTTGTATTAGTACCAGTATATTACATCATATTATCCTTCTTATCATATTGTCTTCGTCCTCATTGGGTCGAATAGATGTACCTCAAGGATTAAACCCATTATATGTTTTTAAAATTTGCATCTTAATACGTAAAATTCGAAATGGTCTAATACATTCTAAAATAAGCTTTACCAAAAATAACCAATTACAAAATAAAAGGTTACGAATTGCTGATAACATATATTTACCTATTCGTAAAACCCAATATATGAATTAAACTCTGATATATGAAGGAGGTAAATTGTAAACATCCTCACTACACAACCTCGCTATATAGCACGAAGAAAGCCGAAAGGTAAGGTACAGGTAAGTGAAGTGTCGGGCGGCCACGTATTAGATGGACTGACGACCTGGTAAGACATGCACGAAGTCAATGTATGCATGTGGCTCAGAACCATGCTTAATGGTATTCCTTAGGGGAGGTCTATGTTAAACAGTGGAGTTGACCTTTACAAGGGTTGTAATGATTACGATGATGATGATGATTATTATCCTCACCGCAGAACCTAGTTGTACTTAACAGTAATAAGTTGTCTTATGAGTGAAATTTTGTAATTTCTTTAAACTTAATTTAAGATCTACTGCGTGGGTTTGGGGCTCAGATTCCCAAATGTTCTCTTTGATACTTAAAATTGCAAGACGTTCTCGCAAAAAGATAGTTAAAGATATCCTTACCGTGAAATTTCATAGTACGTGGGCAAGCCTTAGGAATATATAATAAAAATAATGATTAAATAGCGGTACGGGAATAGGTAAGAAAAAATATTATCCTTTTTAATGATTGAAAACAGAAGTTGTTCCATGGTATGGTTAGGTTCCCCCCCGAACGGGTTTCCGCCTTGTCGTGGCGGGGGGGCTTAGTAGCCGTGGCTTGGTCAACCGCGGTGAACAAAGAGGAACCCCTTGGCTGGCCCGAGGTGTAGGGCCGGCCCGAGGTGGCCACTCCGAGTGGGCTTAACGAGCCCACTTCGGATGTATGTGGGTGGGTTGCGGTGAGAGGGGTGTCCGCTTCCTCTACCGCTGCAGCCGAGGTGGAGTCGCGGAGGAAGAGGAGTGTTGGTATGGCGATGCGCCACTCGCCCTATCCTCCGCGACTCTGACGGGGCCGCACCGTCAATTGATGCGGTGGTGGTGGGGCTGCGGGGGAAGAGGAGTGTCGGTATTGCTAGGCGCCGCTCTCCCTACCCTCCGCAGCCGAATCTTGGTTGGCGGCGGAGCCATAGACCAGATCCGCCGCTGCGGTCAGGAAGGCTGGTGCTTCTGAGTGCTAGTTTTTCCTGGCCCCATGGCCTTCGCGCATCGGACACGGGGGCGTCCGTTGCGCATGTTAAGTTGGAGGCCGAGGAGGAGGGCGCGCCATGTGTTCTGGTGCGCCTTACCTGAGAGGGAGATGGGGGAGGAGTAGTCCTCTCCCGAGGAGAGGCCGCCATGGGGTGGCCAGCGCAGGGCCGCGGATGTGTGCGAAAGCGTTCCCGTGGCCCTGCCAATATGTGACGAGGGTGGAACACCATGGGGTTTTAGTCGGTGCGAGTCCGACATAACCCGTCCTTGCTCCCGCGAGGCGGGTATGCGTAGGCATTTCCCCATGTAAAAAAAAGGTTAGGTTATTGTATTGAACTAACAGAAGTATTGTATTAACAGAAGTTGAGAAATTGTATTGAAAACAGAAGTTGTTCCATGGTCAAGAATTTGCGATACGGGAAACTTATTAAGAACATAATCGAAAATAATATATAGAAAAAGTTAAAGTTGGTAAACATCATTTTCCTTTCATCCGCTCAATGAAATAAAATAATGTGTTTTACCTAGTTTGAAGAGAACCTCCCGCCCTACCTCAATTGCATGCACTATCGCGGCCACTACTAATCCCAGCAAAACTCCCAAAACAACTACACTAGGAAAGCCACACTACCGTCAATAATACGACACGTATTTTGCCTCTACAGGAGGAATCCTCAGGTGAAGTAGACTCGCAGAGGGTGGCGGATAATACAACATTTACCTATGTTGAAAAATCATTTATTACACAAACAATATTGGCTAAGACAATATCAAGACAATCTTGAATAGATTTTACAACAATAAAAATTTTGATATCATCAGCATATAGCAAAACTATCGAATAACAAAAGCAACTTAAAACGTCATTGATAAATATGTTGAACAACAAGGGACCTAAGTGAGAGCCTTGAGTTACACCGGATGTGATGGGAACAAATGAAAATGTAACGCTTTTAACAGCTACAGTCTGAGACAAGTCTCTGAGGTAAGACGTGAGCCATCGAAGAAGATCACCGTGATACCTAGTTGCAATTTTTTTAACTAATTGCGAGTGGAAAATTTTTTCAAACGCTTTTGAGTATTTGCTAAACACAGCGTCAACTGATAGCCCCTACTCCTAGCCTCCAGAATCTGATCTAGGAATTCACACAAATTTGAAGTCAAATTTGTGTAAATTCCTGGGTAGAAAGTACTTCGTTTATTAATAAAGCCGTGCCATTGTGTAATCAATAACATGGCTTTATTAATAAACGAAGGAAATCACAGATAATCTTCTCAAATAATTTTGGCAAAACAGATATTTTAGAGACACCTCTGTAATTACAAACATCGTGCTTATCGGACACAACCGTAGAACTTTTCCAAATAATAGGTATGACACCATTAGATAAGGACTTAAAAAATCTACTAACGGGATAAGCAAGCTTTTTACAATAACATTTCAAAAGACTGGATGGAGACCATCACGGCCGCTACCCTTATTTATATCCTATATATAGTTTATGTAAATACCTTTCAAAGTTATAAGGAGTGAATTAGAACTGTTGTTAAAAGAGTTTCAGTAAAGTATACTGTCGTAGAGGACTCTGACAAAACTACAAAAACAGGTTGGCGATTGGGAACATTTATATACAAAAACTTTGAGCAAGTGCGCCTGTGACGCCCTCTAGCTAAAAATAGCGAAACAACGCTAAGCATTTATTAACCCAAAATTTTAGCTATTCCCCAGTAGATGACGCTAATAAATATAACACCGTTTAGGAATGTTACCGTTTCGATATCAAAGTATCGATAATGTTCTTGAAAGTTACTAAGTTTGAAATGCTTTTCGATATAATAATAGAGAATATACATGATTGTTTTATTGTATAAATCTATTTATCATGACTTCCATCACACGGAAAAAACATATTAACTTTACGCCCCTTTAGTGTCATGAAATAAAATATTTAATTTCCAATAACTAAGAATCAATTCAAACAGCAGTAATTTTGGTTGCCACCTTGGTGGGATCTTGGATGACGTCACTCGGCCCATTATATGCTATAATAATGGCATATGATTGGTCGGTCTGCGTTAAAGACACATCGAGAAACGCCAAATCCAATAAGAGAGCTCCTCTGTTTTTAAATTCGTTTCTTTTACAAAAATACACATCAAATCTAAAATATTTTAGGAAAACACTGAACTGAAGCCGTTTCACGATTTTTCGCGTTTTATCGGCTGCAGTACTTAAAGACACTACCCACATCAATAAAAATTGTTAGTTTTTAAGTTTTTACCTTGTTTTCTAACTCAGGCTTAACCTACAACTCTAATTAATATCTTTAACAGTACAAATGGTTTTAATGTAAAAAACCGATATCCCACTCCTATCACTGTAAGCCAGGATCTATAACGGTTTTGTTCTTATAAAGCACCAAACAATGAAGCCCGGCGTAAAGCCACCAGACAATGAAGCCTGGTATGTAAAAGAGAAGACTTGCTGTATTGCTAAAGGTCAACACAACGATTATCCTCAGCATACTCATAAGCAACACAAAAAATCTCATCAGCATGCCTAAAAAAGTTTTCCCACCCTTGCTCCACATAATACTTAGCATAGTTTGTATATGCTATTCATTTTTGTTGGTATGGGTACAGTATCGTTTTACCCCCTTAAATATTGTAAAGGATTAAATCGGCGTCCTGTATATTTTTTTATCGATAACCCCAAGCGATAAACGTTGCCAATCACTAACTTCAACATTACATACATAATACATAAACACTCACGCCTGTCACCCAGAGGGGTAGGCAGAGACTACGGACTTCCATTTGGCGCGATCCTGACACACCTCTCTCGCCTCTTTTACATCCATATATCTACGCATACACGCTCGTCGGTTAAGGGTACTCCTAATCTGGCCCATTTTTAATGTATCGCCGATTTGGTCGATAAACCTTCGTCTAGGGCGTCCCTTCCCGACCCTGCCGTTCACTTCTGCAACATAAATTTGCTTTGTCACTCTTTCCTCGTTCATTCTTTCTACGTGACCAAACCACCGAAGCATTCCTTTCTTAATCCTTGTCACAACGTCATCTTGCAAACCACACTTTTGTCTTATTACACTATTTCTCACCCTGTCATTCAGATTCAGCCCTAGCATACTCCTTAAGGAACGCATTTCTACAGCATTTATTCTACTCTCATGCTTCTTCTGCCAGACCCAACTTTCACTACCATACATTAAAGTGGGTACTAACACAGCATTATGAATTGCCATACGTGCCTTAGTTGACACATTCTGACTCCTCACAATAGCGTGTAGAGCCCCATTCACTCTATTTCTTGAAATAACTTCAACATTGGTAACTAAATAGTGACGTTACTGGATAACAGATAATCGATTACCACCGGCGATTTTTTCGGACCGATACGACATAGGAACCTTCAAGAAAAGAGCTTACACCTTTCTAAAAGGCCGGCAACGCATCTGCAATTCCCCTGGTGTTGCGGTTGTTCATGGGCGGCGGTAGTCACTTACCATCAGGTGAGCCGCAAGCTCGTTTGTCCCTTCTTCTATAAAAAAAAAACAGAGGGCGCT
Organism: Parnassius mnemosyne; assembly: GCA_963668995.1. Lineage (NCBI taxonomy): Eukaryota > Metazoa > Arthropoda > Insecta > Lepidoptera > Papilionidae > Parnassius > Parnassius mnemosyne. The sequence goes on from CAVLGL010000148.1 coordinate 14,000,884, forward strand.
TATTACAATAAAAAATAATATTCTAGAACAATCTACTAGAAATAATAAAATTTAAAGATTATTCGGTAAATATACGTTATACTTACGATGATAAATTGAAATCACGTTCATTATTTGCTCCATATCGTGACTTAAAATATCTTAATGCACGATCGGGCATATTTTCTTTAAAAATATTTTTTTAATATATGAAACGAATGCGTCTTGAATTTTTGACGATATCATTAAAACTAAATGACAAAAATCGGAGATATATCCTATAGGACAAAAGTTACAGACTACAATTTTGCTGCTGATGTCCGGTCTATTACTACTACTACTTAAATCTCTTTGGCCGTCAGAAGACTTTTTAGAATTCAAATAAGACCAAAAACGTCTTGGATTTTCCTTGATATTATCTTCAGCTCTAGAAACAAATAAGTTGTATAGCATGAGGGTTCTAATTTCTTAACTCGTTTTCTAAGATCAGAAAGTTTTTAGTCACTAAGTCTATTGTAACATTTCCATTTTTCAAGTAACTGTAATTTTTTCTTAATGAGTTTTATTAATAAACATGAGTACCAACCGCACTGACTCAACCGAGTGCCGCAATAACATCATTAATGACTATAGAATTTTTGCATGGCTAAGATAATAGCATTGGTTACAAATAGACTTCGCCAAGCAACTTTAAGTAGAGTGTCTCTTATTTTGTTTTAATCAGCCGTAAAAAATTTGCGTACCGCGCGGGGCGCAAGATGCCGCTCTGATATAAGGAGTGCGACACAACACTCGACGGCGGGTGCGGAATGGTGCGCGTCTTTGGGTAACGATAAAGGGTGTGCTCGTGCTACCCGACAGTGGCAGCCACAATTGCTTATCACCAAGTCAAGACATTTTTAAATAAAAAAAAACTGTGCTCGTTTGTCACCCTACAAACAAGCACACAGTCTACCGGAAGTGCTGTGGCAAAATGTAGATGCGTCGTCACCCCTGAGGACTGTGATGGAATGCCTCGTCTCCAATAAAAAGGGTTTTGCACTGCACTCAACATACGAACACAGGGCATTGAGCTGCTATTCTACGCTCGTATTCTGTGAGAGCGTGGTCCTACCTCGGTCGAGCCACCGTATTCGTGCTACAACCATAATATAGACGCAGCGTGGCTCCGTTACGCTGCGATCAGTCCGTAAAGCAAATAAATGAATGTAGCTGATTAGTTAGTAAATTGAAAGACTGGGTTGGGACACTCGCTATGTCATCAGGTATATATAATTGCCGAGCAAAACAAATTCACAATGCGGTAAGTCAATACTTCAGTCAGATAAATAATCATTAAATATACTATGAGCAGATGCTTGGTCCTTATTTTGTGGGAAATAAGAAGAAAAAGTATATAAGGAATCTGCAGAGTTTTCAAAGTCGCACAGGACAGCGCTGTCAGCGCGAGCGGTAGGCCGGCAGCCAGCACCAGCCCGAGTCGCACCGCCACCAGTGCGTCGCTGCTCATCCACAAACCTCGTGGTCGTGATCGACGCAATGTATGGTGTAACACGAATCGAATAATTCAGGTAAGAGAGATGAAATACCTAGAGGTAACATGAGGTAATGCGATGAGCTTCACTCATCACATGAAAGCAGTCAAAACTTAGGTGTTGTTTGTAATATCACCTTTTTCTCTATTACCAATAAACGCAGTAAGATATATAACATACGTCCTTTGCCCGCATTCCTCATAAACATCTTTGGAAACTTCAAGATATCCAATAAATTCTCGCTCCTTTTTATGTGAGAAACACGGGTCTCCACCACGATCTCGATGTGCTTACAATACAGTCGTATCTTCAATTCGATTAAAGAACATCTAAATCTGTTTGTGGTAGCGGCGGGTACGAACTCCCCAGAGACAGATGGTGCCCCCACCCCTCTAGAGACGTCCAAAGAACGTTATTCTTAATCCCGATGATGAGGTCACTACCAAAAATAAATTGATCCCTACCCTCCCCCCCCTACAGGAGGGGAAATCCGATCCACTAACTCAAACACACACACACACACACACACACACACACACACACACACACACACACACACACACACACACACACACACATACACATCCATACATACAAATATATTACTTAGTCAGGTCATTTTTTTATAGGATAAGGGTGACAAACGAGCACATAGTCCACCTGATGGTAAGTGGTTGCTGCGGCCCATAGACATCTACATCTATCCTCTATTACAAATCAAAATGTAGATGCGTTGTTACCGGTGAGGACTAAGATGGAATGCCTCATTTCCAGTAAAAAGGACCTCCGGTCACCTGCACTCACTAAGCGCAACGCAGAGGTGAACCTCTACTTCACGCTCGTATTCTGTGAGGTCGTGGTACCACCCCGGTTCGAGCCGGCCTATCCGTGCGACAGCAAAAGCTGCCGCGTGGCTCTACCACTGTTAAAGTAATAAGTCATAAGTTCTGTTAAAAACTTTTTATAAAATTAATGATACACTTTTTGATAATTATATAGAAATTATATATTAAATGAAAGGTAATTCAATTTAGAATACAATTTTATTTACATTATTCAAAATGCCCTCCCCTATTTTGAATACATGCCCTTAATCGACGCGGCCAATCATCAATCGCAGCACGCAGCACATTCATATCTATTTCTGCCGCTGCTTTAGCCAAAGATGCTCGGAGAGATTCCAAATTCTGATAAGGCTTAGCGCAGACTTTCTTCTCCAAATGTTGCCATATCTTGTAATCCAGTGGGTTTAAATCTGGACTAGAAGAGAAGAGGGCCAGTCTTCATGTCCGATAAAGTTAATTCCACGGGCGATCAACCAGTTTTGTGTGCTTCATTCCCTATGAGCTGGTGCAGAGTACTGTTGGAATATCCAATGTCTGTTTTTGAGCATTGTTTGAGAAAGAGGTTCCACTATGTTTATTAGGATGGTATTTTGGTACACCTCGGCACTGGCTTTTACACCTTTTTCACAGAAAAACACCTCAGTTAAGCCTGAATATGAGACTCCAAGTCAAACCATGAGTGACGAAGGATAATGTACTCGTTGAACCCTCAGAATACGCGTGCTGGCTTCTTCACTGCTGTGGGCATACACCTTATCATTTAGTTTATCATAACTTTCTTCGATGTTAAATTTTTTTCTAAAATTTCATTCTAAAACAAAATTTCGCGGCATTTTTCCCACATACCGCCGTAACAAAGCGCGGGATCTATCCAGCCTAATTTTTTTCAAACGCTCGTTCAAAAAATGACCGGTCTTCTTACGATAAGCTCGTAGTCCTAGGTCTTCATTAATCACTCTTTTGACCGTGGTTCTGCTAAGGCCCATCTGAAGAGCTAAGATTTTTTGTTTACGAACAGGATTTCGTTGGATTCGTGCCTTCACTGCTTTGATGATCGCGGGTGTCCTAACTGTACGAGGTCGGTCGGTCTTCTTACGATCTTCGAAGCTTGAATCTTCAGTGAATCGTTTGATAGTGCGATAAACAAAGCGTAAGGTTATTTTCAATTTTTATAAATATTGAAAATCTCTTTTGGTGCGTAACCAAAGCGGTGCAACGCGATAACCGCTACTCTATCTTCTTTCTTCGCCACTCCATATTTGAAAAGGAATGAAAATTAATTTCTTTTTATTTTCGGCAAGTGCAAACGTTATATTTTTTAAATTGGTGAAGTTCATCTAGCCAGTATTCAAAATTTTTAAATAATAAGGTTTTGACAGAACTTATGACCCGACTAAGTACATAACAGTAGGGCACACTGCGTTCGCGGGCGCGAGGTAACAAACACATACCGTACACGAGTTTCAATACCCGTGATACGGGGCGTTTTTAGCTTACGACACGTTCCTCTTTTTCGTATAGTAGTTCAAGCCAAGGTTCGTACCTCTCCTTCTGAGAGGCCCTTAAATCACATCGAGCTTCCCCTAGCTTGAAAAGCCCACTCCAATCAAAAATAGCAGGGACTGGGGTGTTTCGACACTACCGCCGGCAGAATCAGCGCACTCAACTCAACTCTATTGCGATGAAGTTTTAAAAGCCGCAGTCCCAACAACATATACTTTCAGAGGAAAAATGGCTGCGACTCAGTCCAGCGGGAACCATCAAGGCAACAATAGCTAAAATAACAATATACGTCGCCTGACACATAGGTTATTGATCCTTGAATTGAACCACCTTGATAATAACTTTCTTTGTTCTATGACTTAAATATAAAACAATAAGTTTAAGCGTGTTCTTAGCATCATAATGCTGTAGCTTCCTGGTTAATATCGCATTGTGAACACAGTCGAAAGCGTTGTAAAAGTAACAAAATATACCCAAAGCATCTTCTGAGTTCTCCCATGCACAAAAATTGTTTAAATAGCTCAACACCAGCGTCAATTGTCGAGCAAAACCTTGTAAATTCGAATTTATTTTTATGCAGCAATTTGTTTATGCTAAATAAAAACTCAATATTTGAACTAAAATGTTTTTTTATTCGTTTGCTAAATGTTAGTAGTACAGAAATTGGTCTAAAGCTACCGGGGTCTGATCCATAGTAATACCAAACTGCATTATTGAATGTCACATCGGTAACTTTATGAAGATTTGTTAGATCACACTCGAACTTATAAGAAATATAGAAAATCATTCAATCTTGAAAAATAACATAACAAAATTCTTCAAAATAATTACAATAGTTGTATGCGACACCTATGTATTAATATAGTTTCACTTTTTTAGTCTTATCGGCTCAATTCGTCTCCAATATTTCCAGTTGCTGCTGTTTTTCAGTAGGCGTTACATAAAAACTTTCATTTGTTTCCGTTCTTACTTGATCTTGCAGTGTTTACATTTACCGGTCTTTCTTTCTCCTGAGAAATTAGTGAATTAAAAAGTAAATTAATTCCGCTACTTAAACAGGTGTCACTTTAAGATCGAAATGTTTACCTACCTAACCTAATTCTAAATTCCACGCATACGAAGTCGCGGGGTAAAGCTAGTACCTAATATAATATTGTCAAGAGCGAAATGTTTTTTATTTTTTATTTTTACTCTAGTCGTGAAATTTTTGATACTACAGGATGATAGATAATACTGGTAGATGTTTATAAATTTACGATGACACGCTTATCTAATAAAATATTATTACGTAAATCACATGAGTTGATGTTATTAGATAACATAAAAGGATAGACACTCAGACGTTGAATTTTGTAAAAAGTGAGCACAGTAGGCTGTTTCAACGGATCCCTAAAGGCCAATTCCTATAGAGACTTTAGCGGTTCATTTTGATACAATATCTTACCCAATATTAAGCTAAAGTGGAGCTGTGGCTAACTTGTTTGACCCAAAAACTACTCGTGTCAGCTTCTTACTGATTTATGTACCACGAGTGAATTCTTATACAGCCCATAGCATTTAATTGGGATTAATGCGGTGCACATTGGTTGCCCGCCATTTTCAGGTTCTAACCAATGTATTATAATATATTAACGATTTATTTTTGTTTAGTTAATGAAAATAACAACTGAATTTGAAATGAATACCTAATTATTTATGAGTAAAAAGCTTATTGTCAAATTACATGTCATAATAAAAGAAAAGATTTGTGGATTTTTTATATCATCAACCTATTTTATTCTATAAACAGTTAGGACCTGTCCGCACAGAGATATTTCACCGCAAGGTATTTATTCTCTCGTATTAAATTCCGCGATCGGAATTACAACTAGTACGCACTGCGAATAAAATTTTGTACGATTTTTGTCAGTTTAATTCAGTTTTCGGCTGAGACGCACGTGTAAAATGGACAACCGAACTAAAATTTTAATTTATCTAATACTAAGGCGGCGTCACAGACGTATTAAAAGATGTCATGAACATTGGATTCACCCACTTACGGCATTGAGACCAATGAAAGGATTTTTCTACATAAAATATCAAGAGTTGCGAAAATACAGCAAAAAGTTTTTTGACTATTACAAAATGAAGAAAAATCATTCGATAATTTACTACAACTAGTTGGTCCAGCGATTATCTATCAAGATACGAATTAGACAAAAGCAATTTCAGCTGAAGAAAGACTGTCGATAACCCTAAGGAAGATGTTAGTTACGTACCTACTTACTTAAGGGCACCACAAGGGCAGGCGGGTTTTTCATTCTTCAGGGTTCAGAATTCTACCCTTTTTACGCATGCTCGTTTTAAGTTTTCTATTTCGCGTAGCTTCTGTGTCAGTGTCTTCATCGTCTGTATGATTAGGATAACATCTTCGGCATTGCTGTTGGTGCTTTCTGTATCTCTAATATTGTTTGTGTCTCAATGATTTTTGAGTGTTTAAAAATGAAAGTGCTTTCTCGTGTTTGTATGGTCTCTTTATTTCTTATTGGCTTGACCAGAAACTACCTTTTTATTCGCTGCTACCTCTTTGAAATATGTATCTTTAAGATTTTTCCATTTATTCCACTTTAGCTTCTGTGAAAGAAAATAAATGATTTTTGAAGTAATTTAATTATGAGGTTGTTATAACTTAATTTGCTTAATTCCGCGTAAAGAAAGAAAATGATGTGTCCTGCCCAGTTTTAAGAGGAACTCCCGCCCTCCCACAATGTGCGTACTATACCTATCACCACCAATCGCAGAATTACCACCCCCAGAACCACCACACTAGTAACGACACACCACTCTCTAAAATACGACACGCTTACCGGCCATGATTTTTAGAAATTCTACATTTGGTAGAAGCTTGAAAGTGGTCAATTAATACGTCCATCATCAAATTACCTGCCAAACGATGAAAATGGGAAAAAATGTCTTATACCTTTGTTAGAGATGAAGCGTTTGCTTTCTGAGAACATATAATGAGACCATACCCTAACAGAAATCTGTAACTCGAAGAGTTTTTAATTACCGACTCACACTAGCAAGAAGATTTATAGAACGCACATTAGGCATACTTCCTAATAAATGGAGAATTTCACATCGAGCTTTAGATGTAAAACTAACAATTTGTGACCAAACAATTGATGCGTGTTACATTATACATAACTACGTTCGCAAAAATGATGGAATCCGGTTTAAAGGCACCAAATAAAAAAGTGCCCTAGTCCTGTGAGATCTAGAATATCTAACATTGAAAAAAGAGAATACTTGGCATAAAAGGGTCAATTTCATGGCAATATGAAAGAATATAAATTAACATCTATATCTACACACAGAACAAGAAAATCTAAAGATAATAATAATTATTGTCAATTTGTACAAGCGGCACATAAGTTGAACTAAAATGGCGGATGGCGCCGCCGGCGCCGTACCCACCGCATAACGCAAGTCGATTGTTGCATTCAAGGACATACCGTCATTTTGATTTAAATTACGTGCTGCATATTGGAATAAAATAGAATATATCGATACCGGAAATTTCAATTGTCGTAAAGGACATTTTACCGAAAATGAGTTAAATATACATTTGGAATCAGCGTCGCGAGCTCTATCGATTGGTATATTTAAAATAATCATATCTTTTAAAAAAGCTCCTTACGAGCTGGATTTTCAACAACTCTAAGCCAATTTTTATTTACTGTTTGGGATGTATCGTAAAATAATTTTCAATTGGGAGCGTGAAGTCATGTTTAAACTATTTATGAAGTCGAAAACATGTTATTTGATAATCGAAATCCTTACGACCTAATCTGTGCTTTGCTTTATGTAACGTATTTAGGGCGTAAAGGTCGTTTGTTTTTTATTATCGTTTACGGCCCTAATTTAGAGAAAAAGTCTGATTATATTCCCGTTTCTAGTCTATTCTAATTCTAGTCCTAATTTTAAGAGAAGTATACTGATGAAGATAAAGTATACGCAAGGCTTTTACCTAAAGCCTTCCAGCCGTTCCTTCGCATTATTGTCGTAAAAAGCGTTCATGTCTATATTTAGCCCAAAAATTTAAAAAAGCTACAAATTTATTTAGAATTTACGTCAAACACTGGCAAAATAATTCTAATTTATACCTTAGTGAAAAATTATTTATAAAAATATTTCATGGTGTTTACAATATTCGATTCCATACACCCAAAAAATAGATGAATTATTATGGTGGAGTATGGAATTCGAGTCAATGGCCGACGTAATAGAACATGCAAGAAAATGCCCTAAACCATACAAAATTAATGTTTTGGAGTACTCCAATTTTATCAACTGGGACAGCTTCGTGTCTGAAAAATTTACCAATACTCCTCGTAGGCAAATACATCTAAAAAAAATGCGTATTGTCCCTTCAAGAAAAAAAACGCTAAAACTATGGAAGTAAAATAGTCAATGAATGAAAACGAAGACGCTGAAATAGTAACATTATATGATGAATATAAAGGAAGAGGATCAAAAAGAAAAGGCAAAGGAAAAAAAAACAAAAAGACAAAACCAAGATCTAACAGGTGCCGACAGAGTAGAAAATACTTCTAGCATTGGTTTATCACCACTCTATGACAAACTTAACCCTATACGAGTGGCCAAGTATAACGATTTAAAGCGCTTATGTTCTAACGGAACCATACCAAAGCGTTTTCATAAGGAGTATTTCGATCTACCGCCTGTAGGAACTGTTAAAGACATTCTTCCTGAAATTGATGAGGAAGACGGCATCGATACAATCGGTCTTTAAGATTAAAAAAAATGTTAATTTAATATTCTCAACAGGACACGAATCCATAACCCCACTGGGAGCATTGAATTTTTGAACAAAAAGGATTATTTCAATTCAATATTTAGTAGTTATTTTAACTGACTTGACTGATTTTATTATTATAAAAAGACGAGATTTGAAAAAACATATTTAATGTTAAAGTTTCTTTACTAATAATTTATAACACTGAAGTTACTTGCCATTATATTAATACTTTAGAAAATTTGTTATTATTTTGGTTATTTTAATTTTATTATTAAATACCAGACTGTTTTGACAAATATCGTTTGAGTTTCATTAATAAATATTTAAAAATAACTAATTATTCTAAAAATTGGGTTGTTTTTCAGTATCACAACGATTACTTCCGATTCAAATTAAAAAAAAATAGCATCACATTTTGCTTAAATGTTGATTTCCTATTAGAATAACATTTTTGTCACTTTTTTACTAAAAATTTTGATTAATAAATAAAAAATAACAAAAACCCTTTATTTCATTTAGTTTTACTACCTTTTGTAGGTATACCTGAATTAGATCTTTAGTTTTTTGTTCCTTTTACGCCCTTAGTCTCTGATTAAATTGACTTGTACTACTCATTGATGTACAAGATTAGACCTTTGCTACACATCTGACTTTATCATAACCAATTTTTTGTGTCTGTAAAGCACTTTTGTTCAATTTTTGTGGGCTGTAAAGGACTCTCATTTTCCTCAATAATTAAGTTAGGTTTATTTTGTTAATTTATAAGGATAGACACTATAAAAATAGTTGAGCTTTCTTTTGACATTATGAATATAGTACTTTGTTTGAAAAAGATATTAGACAAAGACAATTTTTAAAACAAAAAAAGCTAACTACACTACACAATACAAAAATCGACTAAAATATTTACAATAATATCAACTGTCAAAATAGCGTCGTTAAAGGAGCGCCTTTTTGACCCTTTATTATTTGATAGACTGATCAAGAGCTATTGTATCACAGAGCGTTGTATGCAAACGACGCTGTAGTTTTTGAGTTATAAGAAAGTGACCATATTACCCTCACGTACTATAGTTAGTTTTTTTTAAGTTGATTTTTCGAAGTGTTGCTAATTATTGCCAAGGCTTGTTTGTTAATTTTTTCTATATTAGTTATAGTATACGACATTGTGTATTTGTCTCTGTCCTCCTCCTAGTTTAGGTTTTATAACGCGGCAAAGCTAAAGGTGACCATATTACCCTCACGTACCTTAGTTGTAATTCTTAAACTACTGGTTCAAATTAAATGAAATTTGAAATATTCCATGTTTATACAATGTATGCTTGGTTACTGAAAATTCATGCTTCTAGTTTTATCCACAACGAAGTTATAGGGGGTCTAAAATTGCCTGAACTGCTTCGAGAAAAGGATTTTATGGCCGTGCCGCTTTTTTGCTCGACTTGGCGGGGGCAATGCCATGCCCCCAGATGAAAGAACTTTCTGGAACTATCGACACCTAGTCAATCGGGACCGATATCTACTCGAATATTCTAGATGTTTCTACAGTAGAAGGTTCTGGAAACTATCTGAGGCCCTATATAAGGCCGGTATAGACTGCAATCGAGGCAGTATTGAATTGGCGATATAAGCGAATACTTCGAAGCGATACAACTGCGAACTAAAGTGATCAGTAGTACAATTGTGTTTTATTATTAGTGTGGTTTAGGTTGTAATTAGTGATCTGTAATTAAAGTGTCAATATTGGTAATTCAATCGGCAGTTTTTAATTTTTTCGAACCCCAAGCTCGTAACAATAATATAAACCTTTGTTAAAGTAAAATCTGCTTTCTTTAATTAAAGTATTTTTCGCAAGAACCTGTTCATTTAGATGTTATACTCATATGAGCTATGAAACCAGGACTGTCACAAATATCTTAATATGTCTGAAAATATGAAATTTATCTTTAATTAAAAAGTCCTGTTTCTGTTAAAAAATACGCTATCAGCGCCGCTAGTGGTGAAAAGCGTTTGAATGATATCGTCATATAACCATATCATGAAATAGCAACGCCCCGGGTTACTAATTACCTACATACAAAATTTCATGTAAATTGTTCCAGTAGTTTTTGCGTGAATCCGGAATACACAGACAGATAGATAACCAGACAAAAATTCTAATAATCACTAATTTGGCTTCAGAATCCTTTGTTTAGTCCCCTGGACTTGTGTTTTTTTTTTCAAGAATATATTAGAATTACAAACACGACTTTTCTACAAATTTATCACATGTATAGATATTCATTTTACCACAAACACCTGTCACAAAATAGTTCGCACACAAATAACAGCAAAAATAATAATATTTATTTATTTTACCACAAACATCTGTCACAAAATGGTTCGCACACTAACAACACCAAAATAATAAATAAACAGTAAATGTTAATGATTTGTTATATTTACGCGAAGACTACACATAAAATGAAACTAATTTTTTCGGATTTTATCGCGATTAATTTAACTTTTTAATTCCCGACGTTTCAGGTGCTTATTGAAAATTTAAAAAATTTAATATTCAAAAACTGAAGGTAGCCGGGCTATGACATCGGGACGTCAAACACCTCAGTCCTCCCCGTGATCATGGGTGCTGTAAAGCACCCGAAACGTCGGAAATTAAAAAGTTAAATTAAACGCGATAAAATCCGTAAAAATTAGTAAATATTATTCACAATTTTGCTATTTGTGAATTTTCAACACTTATGAAGCTTTAAAAAGATCCCAGTCTGTAGCTTGTGCTGAAAAATAGGTAACACACATGTAATATTCTGCCATTGTGCTGCATAAAAGGTAACAGCCACTACAATACTCAGCCAATTTTCAGCTCTTGGAGTGACTGTTACCCTTATTAATGCTTATATAATGCGATTATAGTTACAATTGTTCAGCTAATAGTTGTATACTTTCTGCTCAAATAAGAGTAATATCAGGTGAATCAGCGCTGCTAACGCTGTTATTCAGCAGGCTTGTGCAGCTTAAGATTCTATTGTAGACGGTGATTTAGATGAGACGTAGCGCGTCGGTGTTACTTGGGTGTACTACCAGTTTTGAATAAAGGTGTGACTTTGCTACATGTTTCATTAAATCAGGAAACAACTGATTCAAGGCTTGTATTAAAAACAATGACTAAATAAAGTGCAACTATATCTATTATGGGCGTAACACTGTATAAAGATTTATATAATATGCAGATTAGCAATTATATACAAGGTAAGCTTTATACTGATGGCCAAAGGTGCTTTAATAGAGTCATTTCCTAGGAAATGTATGCATTTCTTGGGCATTGCCTGCAATTCTTAAATGGTACTAGGAAATGTATAAAAATAAACATTATACCGTAGAATTAGTGATTGAAATGTCATTATATAAAAGTGCGTATCAAGATATATCAGCGACAGTAGGTTGAAGTGCGGCCCAGTAGCCAACCTAGCCGCCCCAACTAGCATAAAGTGATATGGCGGATAAACTAGTAGTGGAAAATAAAACGATCACATATTATACACAATTTAAATATGTAACTTAAAAAATACAAATATTTCATCTGCAGACAATTAAAATATCTCTTTCTGTGTACTTCATTATCTTTGCACTTATTTGGTTATCACTAGCACGATTTTGAAATTGCTACTTATATGGTTTTTTTTAACTTTGTATTGGAATCACAAACCTTATAATTGTAGCCGTGTGCAACAATTTCTGATTCTGCTACATGTATACTTGGCACTGCACTTGTACCTTATAAAATGCGTTGGCAGCAGTAAGTGTGATTTAACATGTCTATTTCTTCTTTTTTATATATTAAATTTTTCAAAAAAAAAGTAAAATTGCTGGCTATACATATACCAGCCATAGAGGCTGAATTCTAAATCTTCTAATGTTCAGACGTGCTTATTACATTAGCATATTTATTACTTAGATATTTATTGAAACTTAAACATAATATTTGATGTACCAAAATAATTTTCATATTTTACGCCGTGGAAATGCCAAAAAGCATTAAGTCCGCAAATTGTAATCCTTTTAGCAGCATTATTATATAAATGCATCAAAACAATTTATTAAAAAATTTTATGCGAATTTAATAAGTCTGTTCATCATCATCAACATCATTATTGCAGCTCTTCACTCTGCTGATCATATACCGTCGTCAAAGAAGCCTCAAAAATGGTCCATGGTCCTGTGCCACCTGCATTCAACTTCCTACATGTCTTATCAGGACGCTTGTACCTCATCTAGTAGGTGGCCGCTATTTGGCTGACCGGCACAATACTGCTGTCGGACGACGGTTGTTGGTTTTTCGAGCTATATGGCCAGTCCCTTACCACTTCAGCTTACTGATCCTTTGGATTAAGTCGGTTACTCTGGTTCTACTACGGATAGCATCGTTACGATTTCTGTCACGCAGAGCAAGTCTGAGCATAGCCGTCTTTATAGCTCGCTGAGCAACTTCAAGCATTTTCATACGACCAGGAGTGAAGGACCACTCTCTCTTAGATCCATTCAGTCATCACTGGAGTTGTGTCTCAGGCTTATATATGTGACGACGTGTCTCGTAATCTCCTTAACACTGCTGAGATGATCTTGGTCCGTCATCTCTTGTTCGAAGTTCCATTTCTGCCTGAGTTCATCGGGGTAGGTTACACTCTCTTACCTATTTCTGCCAATCGACAGTGTGTGCACTGCTGTGTTTTAGAAAGAGATTATGGAGGGCGAGTGTAATTACAGGCAGTGGGATATTCCATCTTAGTCCTCAGTGGTGACAACACGTCTGTAGGATTCTTTATTTGAAGTTGGTTGCAGATGTCCATGTTCTGCAGTCGCCACTTACTTTTATACTTACATTTTCAATAATGCTCTGTCCACTTTATTTCATTCAAATTTAATGTTTATTTGTGGATAACGGCGCTGGAAACCTAACTTAGGTTATTTACAAAATGTTATTTGTTTATTATGATCATTATTATGTTATTGTTAGTTGTACTAAAAATAAGGAGAATATGTTTTGTTCACTTTTCAGTGTTCTGTTACTTTTGTATACAGTGGTATCGGAATGTCAAAGTGCTAAGACGCAAAATTTGAAAAGAAAATTCCCAGATGACTTTCGTTTTGGAACAGCTACAGCTGCCTATCAGGTTGAGGGAGGTTGGAATGAAGGGGGTAAGGATTTTACTAAATAAAACTAAGTGATTAATGCTACTAACTACGTTTGCGGGTTTGAGTCACACTGCAGCAATATGGCTGCAGCACGAATTAGCGGCTCGACTGGGAAAGTGCCACGCTCTCACAGAATACCAGCTTAAAATCGGCGCATAACACTGCCGTTTTTTGTACAGTATCGAGGCATTCCGTCTTAATTCTAAGAGGTTTACTTCTTACGCATCAGCATCTTGATTTTTATTTATATATTTAAATTTTTATATGTTATATCTATCTATTGATGATGGATGTATTTTTGTTAAAGCCACAACCTTCACTTACTAATCAGTTAAATAAATGAGGTAATATTTACAGGTAAAACTGAAAGTATTTGGGATCATCTAACTCACACAAAGCCATGTGCCGTTAAAGACTGCTCAAACGGTGACATCGCTGCTGACTCGTATCATTTGTATAAGAGAGATGTCGAAATGATGCGCGAACTTGGCCTAGACTACTACAGGTTTTCTTTATCATGGCCGCGAATTTTACCCACTGGATTCCCGGATAAGATTAACGAGGCGGGAGTTCAATACTACAACAATTTGATCGACGAAATGCTCAAGTACAACATTGAACCTGTGGTCACAATCTATCACTGGGATTTGCCACAAAAACTACAGAAGATGGGCGGCTGGACGAATCCTTACATAATAGACTGGTATACAGATTATGCGCGAGTAGTTTTCGAATTATTCGGAGAAAAAGTGAAAAATTGGATCACTATTAACGAACCAGAGCAAATCTGCTATTTTGGATACGGTAGTAACATGCTTGCACCATTACTGAACATCACAGGAGTAGCTGACTACTTATGTGCCAAGAACTTGTTGTTAGCTCATGCCAGAGCGTATCACATTTACAATGAAGAGTATCGGCCAAAACAAGCAGGCACTATTTTCATTTCACTGAGCGCTCAATACTACGATTATGAATTCAAAGAATTTAAAGATGCCGCCGAAGACGCTAACGATTTTACAGTAAGTTGTGGTGAAATTATGCTTCTATTATTGTTATTATATACTGCACGTTACTTTGCTTACGTTTTCTATTTATTTCACTAAAAATATAGTGTTTTCGTGAACTTTGCCATTTAAATGAATCATTACGTAGTATGAACATAAGGCATTTATCTTACAAGCCAAAAACTTGGGTTAAGGTTTTCATTGATTACTAAAAAAAACAAATTATGTTACAGTGGGCTATATATTCTCATCCAATATTTTCAAAGAACGGTGATTTCCCTTCATCTGTAAAGAAAAGGGTTAAAGCGAAGAGTATTCAACAAGGCTTCCCTAGATCCCGACTACCCGAATTAACCCCTAAAGAAATTGAATACATCAGAGGCAGTTCCGATTATTTTGGATTAAACCATTACTTCACGTTCTATGTGTATAGGAACGAATCTGTCAAAGGCTTATATCCATCCCCATCTACGAGCGATGATCTTGGAGTTGCAACATATCAGAAAAAAGATTGGAAAGGTGATCTTAACAAGGTAAGGTTGCTTACTTTACGAGTTTCCTCCAATGTTAATGTTAAGTCAACAATCATTAGGAAATTCAAAGATGTGCTTGGGAAATTGGCCAAAGTTTACAACGTTAGTTGCTTTATAATGTTTAAAACCATAAACAGACTTTTTCTCACATTTGTTTAAAATAAATAAATTAATTTAATTAATGTACATGATTGATGACGACCGTCCAAGTGCGAGACTTCGGGTACATACTGTAATTGTCAATCTGCCTGCCAACTGTGATAATTAACGTTAATCCTGCCTACAACAGGAGAGACCCACGTTCAACAGTGGACTTCTACGGACTGAAGGATATTAACACTTTCACCGTTCGATTTGCAGACACAATAGCAATGACCCATGTGTGGGTCACGGGACAGTGAAAGCGTTAAGATAACGAACTAAAAATTGCAACCAAGTATGGTCTAATATCATTATATTAACACAAGACGTCATAAATCTAACCTTACCATTGCAGTCTATCAAAAGTTCGTTTCTGAACATAGGCCTCCCCTACAGCTTGCTGCAGTATCGTTGTTACTACGTTTAGCAAGCGAGTTGGCAATTGATGTTTTTCTGCTGACTTCCAAAAAGGAGACGGTACTAAATTCGACTGTATTTTTTTTTGTTTTTTTTTAATGTGTGTTACGGAATAACTTTTTACTGGGTGAACCGATTTCGATGATTCTTTTTTATTTGAAAGCTGATACTTCTTGTGTGGTCACATATGAATTTGATCAAGGTCAAACCAATAGTTTTTGAGTTATTCTTAATAACTTATATTAAAGTCTGCTGTACAAAATTTAAAATTATAAATTATTGATCATATTGAGTTGTTATGAGGAAGATGCCACTGCTCCTTTTCTATTTAATTTCCTCCTGCCGCCGCCTCTGAGGGCACCCACGCGACGATATATGGTAGTGGATTTTCTTACGCCGCTACTACACGGCAAAAACTAAAAATCTTTTGTTGTACACAATTATTGTGTAATTAGTTAGAAATGAATCTGCATCATTTAATACCACCAAAAATGATCAATCAAATCTCGTTTTTGAAATCTTGACGACATCTATAAAGGTAATTCTAGCCCACGGCTGGTTACTGGCCTGCTCTCCTTTCTGTGAGAGTTTTAGGGTCAGTAAAAATCCACCGCGCGACAAATTCATGTTGGTTCTAGAATAGATTAGAATATTTTTTTATTCGATATCGGTTACAAGTGATTGTCACTGGTTCGGGAAAATCCTCTGTCCTGGAAATAACCAGCAAGAAACCTAGCGGGATTTTGCTTTCAATGTAAAATTATACAATAAAAATACAAACAACTTCGAAGTGACCACCCAACATTCAATTTTCGTATTATGTCTTCGCACTTTAAATTGTAATTAACAATTTCGTTTGTGCCAGTGGAAATCGAACAAGGTTGCTCGCATACTGTGTAATACAACGAGCGCTTTTCCCTGAGCTAGCAAGGCTGTCAGGGCCCACTAACAAGAATATGATCAAGGAATATTTCAACAGTAGTTAACATTTGTCGATATTGAGTCATGGTAGGCTATCTATGTAAATATTATACATTCTTGTTTTTAATTTGTTCGCACGTTTTTGGCTGTTTCTGTTATTTAATTTTTCTTCAATATAAATTATTAAGAATAACTCAAAAACTATAGGTTAGACCTTAATCAAATTTATATGGGACCGCATGTGAAGCACCAGCTTTCAAATAAAAAAAGAGTCATCGAAATCGGTTCACCAAGTAAAAAGTTATGAGGTAACATACATAATATAAAAAAACATACAGTCAAATTGAGTACCGTCTTCTTTTTGAAGTCTGTAGAAAAATATGGTAGATCTTACAGACCATCCCTGGAACTTCCCGCTAACTTCAAATGCAAAGCGCTCCAAATTACACCAATTATGAATAGATAATTTATTTTATATATTTTTATTATTATATATATTTTTATATAGTTTATTACATAAGACAAGATCTGAGAAGAAATTAAAAAGTTATTTGAAAAAAAAAATACTTTTTTCGAAATTTTTCGTTAACGATTTCTCTTCAACGCATCAACCGATTTTGATGCGGTTTGCAGCAACCGACGTAGTTTTAAAAAAAAATTGTATTGAAAATTTTATTTTTGAGATTTCTCAAAATTTACCAGTCCGAATCGGTTCAATTGATTTGGAAAATCTAAGTTTAGTGAAGCCTTTTCGAACGTCGCCGAGTTCGTTCAAATCGGTGAAGCCATTCATATGTTATGAGAGGGTATATATATCAATATCAACACTTCGAGATCTGAGAAACCTCGATTTTCGAAAACTGTGGTGAAACCAATAACTTCCCGATTTTTTTAAAATTATTGATTTTCATAGCGGAAAATTAAAAATGTAATGAATATGTATGAATTTTATAGAAATGATATCGTAATCATATTAAATGAATAGCTGAAGTTTTCATTTATCTTAAAAATACTTTTAGGATCACATAAGTATAATTTAAAACCAATTTTTACTCAGTATTTTTCCAAATAGCTTTGATTATATTCTTTCAAGATAGTACCGTTGGGATTCTACAAACTTTTGACAAAAATAAGGAACGATTATGATAATCCACCTGTTATTATCACGGAGAACGGCTTCGCAACAAAAGGGGGATTGGATGACGATGATCGCGTCACTTTCTTCAGGAGTTATTTAAATGCTATGCTCGATGCCATCGACGACGGATCTGACATTCGATCTTACACGGCTTGGAGTATGATGGACAATTTTGAATGGCTCCAGGGTTTCAGGTATGTAGCACCTACAACAACCAACGTAATTACCTTCCAAATACACGGTTCGAAGTTTATTACTATGTTAAACAAATGAGAAGTTATAGCTTTTGCCGTGCTGCTCCAAAGTGTTGGTGGACTTCAAATGCCCTAGAAGTATTTTATTTCTCAGACATTCAGGTTGATGATGTTGTTGGGCGCATAGTATAAAAATACGATAGGCGCTTAGCCCAGTTATTACTCTGGGGCTAAGAATTGGCAAACTCCAAATATGTATTTACAACAAAATATTAGATGGAATAATAACATTAAATGTGGCTCTGCTGATAGGAAGTACAAACAAACTACAAACGCAACGAATATGGTAAATCAACCCCACAACGGGAGGCCGGTTTACAGCAGTGGACTTCTACAAAAATTCGAAAGTAAATTTTTTTATAAAACAAAGGTGCCAAACGAGCACAAAGTCCACCTCACACACCACATTTATTCTCGATTATGTGGTGTGTGAGGTAATTAGGAATGAGGTGATAGGATAAAGTGAATTAGGAATCAAAATGCAGATGCGTTTTCACCCACGAGGACTAAGATGGAATGCCTCGTTTCCAGTAAAACGGATCTCCGGTTATCTACACTCACCATACAAAACAGAGCAGTATTAAGCTGCTATTTATTTATATATTGTTTATAGGATAGGGTGACAAACGAGCACACAGTCCCCCTGATGGTAAGTGGTTGCTGTGACCCATAGACATCTACATTTATCCTCAATAAAGAATCAAAATGCAGATGTGAGGACCCCGTGAACCCGTGAGGACTAAGATGGAATGCCTCTTTTCCAATAAAATGGGTCTCCGGTTCTCTACACTCATCATACGAAACACAGCAGTGTCAAGCAGCTATTTTACGCTGGTATGCTGTGAGTGCGTGGTTCTTTCCCGGTCGAGCCGACCCATTCGTGCTACAACCATAATATAGCTGCAGCGAGAATGTAAATAATTTACTACTTTAAAAAAATTACTCACAAAAAACTGTTTTTAAGACGTTTGTGCCCAGCATTGGGATGTATTTAAGCTGTAATTTTTATTTGCAATTTTCAATAGTGAGCGGTATGGCTTGTACGAGTTAGATATCAAGAGCCCCAATCGTACGCGCACGCCGCGCAAGTCTGCCTTCGTGTACAAGCAGATCCTGCGCACGCGCGAGCTCGACTGGCAGTACGAGCCCGACACCGACGTTATGACCATCGATAAAGGACACTAAAATATTTAAAAAAATTATTTCTTTTGATTTATTACATTGAATATATGTCACCAATAGTCAAAAGTCCGTTCTGATTAATTCTTTAGATTTTGAAAAGAAAACCTTTACCCAAGATAAAACTATTTATTTTAAAAATGCATTTCTTTACAATTATATGTTGAATAAACTTAAAAGTAAAATGGAGGCGAAGGAAAGGTCTTGGCTTGTAGTGTAATGTATAGTGTTCCTAACAAAGCCTTAATAAAAAAGGACTTAATAAAAAGGACTACTTTTAAAAACATCTTAGGTTCCTAAGGCATTTTTGCTCGATTTTTTCCTATAATTAAACGTATGAAATGTTTATATGTATATGTTTAGATATGAAAAAAAAAATAGCAGAAACTTATTACTTTATTTCATTTTCAATCATACCTTAACTATTAAGTTACTTATAAAAATAAAAACAAACGATTATTTGGCGGATAAGGTTGCATGAAAGTTAAAATCTTTTACATTTGTGATAGCCTTGTTCAAAAACTTTAATTAGTTTTAGGACGTACCTGCATAAAACTGTACCTACCTTCATAAAATTGTATTATTATAAATGGCTTAAAACTAATGTTGTACCTACTAGTGTAATTCATTATTTTTGTATTTTTTTAGTCGGTTATAGGCTAACATGTTTTGTCTATGGTTATAGGTATCCTAAATAAACGTAATATTGAAATAATATTTAATTAACATTGTTTTGTGAAATTTGAAGACCTTTAAGGTTGGATATCCCTTGATTACCCCAAGTTTCCACTAAATATTTTAAATGTGACCACTAAGAAGTTATATAATAAGTATATTTTAGGAGCTGACTCCATATAGGTCCTTACGGGTGACCATAATGAAAGATTGCACAACTTTTAAGACATATTTATTATAGAGGAGCGTGTAATACAGTTGGTGGGCAACTAGCAAAGAGTATAGTAACTGTCCTATGGCTGATTTTCTTAGTACTAAACAGAGAGATACAACATTACTACGTATACATATATGTGGTAGATAGGTACAACCACGGAATATTAAATTTTTACTTGTTTTTTATATTCCGTGGGTACAACATTACTAAGTATACACACGCATGTATACTTAGTAATGTTGTACCCACGGTGCAGCACACCTACAATATAATAACGGAGTTGTTTAGGCAAACTTACGCAAAGCCTACGTCAAATAAGTGATTTTATGCTTAATATATTCAATAAGTGCCTTCCGTGTAGGTTCACTATCAAGTATTACAAGTTAATGTTTTATTCAAATTTCTGATTTTTTGCTGATGAAACTATTGAGGATATTTCAACATATTATCTAATATCTATGTTAATTGTGAGTAAGTTGCATTGGAACCAGTATATTATATCATGTAATAAAACGTTACAAAATGCCGATAATATATAATTGGAACAATGAATTTAAATCTGATGTATGAAGGCGGTAAATTGTAAAACAAATTACCTAAGGCCATAAAAGATGTTGAATATGTTCAATTTTATGTTAAAGAAAATATCATTTGTTTCTTTCATTTACAAAACAAATAATCTATATGTTTCTTAATATCTTAAGAGTTAATGAATCCAAATGTTATGTCATTTAAGAACATAATCGGAAAAAGATATAGAGAAACATAAGAAAAGATAGACCAAAACCACAGTAATGATTTCTTATATTTACGCGAACACTACACATTTTAATAAAACTAATTTTACAAACTTTATCGCGGATATTAACTGATTTTACATTCCCGACGTTTCAAGCACTTTACAGCACCCATGGTCACGGGGGGGACTGAGGTGTATGACGTATAACTTTTAATCTGGAGGTAGCCGTGGTTAACTATGACATTGGGGCGTCATACACCTCAGTCCCCCCCGTGACCATGGGTGCTGTAAAGTGCTTGAAACGTCGGGAATGTAAAATAAGTTAATATACGCGATAAAGTCCGTAAAATTAGTTTTATTTAACAAAACCACAGTAATCAGTTAAAAAAACTGGTGTTGTATTATACAGCAAATCAATGAGTTTCTGCCAAAAAAAGTAGACTGGCAGTTACTCCACCGACAAGAATACAATAAATATAACTGACTTAGGAATTTTATGGCAAAGAGTACGAGTAGGTATAGGATATAGTCTCATATATGGCAACAGTATCCCCAGTAAAAACAGAAGCCTGAGGAGGACATCTATAATTAGGGACAATTTTACATTTGGGAATTTAGAATACATCACCGATACATTTAGACTGAGACAGTTTAGGAACATCAGTAATAATTAAAAATTAAAAATTTTGTACAGACGACTTAAATATAAATTATTGAAAATAACTCAAAAACTATTGGTCTGACCTTGATCAAATTAATATGGGACCACATGTGAGGTACCAGCTTTCAAATAAAAAAAGAATTATCGAAATCGGTTCACCCAGTAAAAAGTTATGAGGTAACGCACATAAAAAAACACACAGTCGAATTGAGTACCGTCTCGTTTTTGAAGTCGGCAGAATAGAGTAGAATTAATGATTAAACGAACTTACCTTAAGTGTAGTTCTATCATAATTATACTTTGTGCTTCGTCCTTCTAGATTAGTAGCTGGAACTTATTAAACACACGTTGAGAATGAGAACAGGAAGTATCAAAATCCCGCCGACAAACTGTTACGCAGTTTGGTGGGTGTGAAAAATATACTAAAGGTTTGGTCCAAAATAAATGATTTATTATTATTATATTATTATTATTAATTGTGGAGTCATCATTTGCGGATCTTATCACTCAGCATATGAAACACATTGGTATTATTCCTACGCCATATGCCACCGTAGTATTACACGCTGGTATTCTGTGCGGGCGTACTCGTAGTCCTTCCCCGGTCGAATCGAACCAGTCGCAAATCCATAATACGCTGTAGCGTGACTCTACCACATGTACAATATTATTTCGTTTCGTGAAGTATAAATTAATAAATTAAGATTTTTGATCATTAGTCGCATAACATTAAGACTTGAAATAGGTTATACCAATATGCTGGTACCAAATTACTATGGTAATTTTATTTTGTTATAACAGCTATGGACTCCGTATTTTCACACCCACTATTCTTTGAATGTTTATAACTTCTAAAATTAGAAAACATCAAAGATATAAAATTAAAATTCAGCCCTTAATCTTACTGCAGTGATTAGCGTCTTGAGATATTGTATTGATATGATTTCAAAACTCGGAAACATCTACCGACAATTCAGTTTTACAGAATTGAGAAGATCTCGACAAAAGCCGCTAATGAAGTGAAAATTCGAGCTTAGCCATCTTTAAATTACGACAAATGGCGAATTCTATTGTGAAGTACATTGTAACGATTTTCAAAAATAAAGAATGTAAAATCATAATTACTTTTTTAAATATTTTATATCTCTAGAAAAAATTATGAGCACAAAACTGCGGTACCGAGGTAAGTATTACGATAAATTAGTTAACTAACAATTCCAGTGTTGTATTTAAGTACTGTGTGATTTTGAGATAGTGACAATATTCAGTAAATTTACTAGACAGATTTTCTCATAGGGAAATTTACGTATAGTGGAATGATACTGTATGCATTTTAACGTTATTATTATACTATATATGATATTAATAATTTAAAAATAAGCATAATAAATACCGTGTAGTGGCGGTGAAAGAATATCCACTACCCCCAAATCGTCCCAAGGGTGTCGTTAGAGGTGACAGAGGAAAAATAAAACAGAAGATGGGCAGCAGTTTGTTCCTCTCAAAATAATAAAACAAAGAAAACTGCTATAACTATGGAACAATTATATTGTCTATGTTCAGCAGTGAACTTTTGTTAAACTAATGATGTTGATGATGATGATAATAAAAATACTGATCCTTGTTCATTTTCGTATTTATTTTTTACGAAAACTTCTAAGATCGCATTTCGGTGTCACGCTACAGAAATGAACATTGCCTATCCTTTTTGTCTACATAGGTACTACTACACTTGTTAATTATACTATTACCTTCCAATACGATGAGGAAAATGTATATCTAAAATTTCCCTAACCTAATTAAGAAATAGCAGTTGTTGACCTTGCTATTTGATAGCGATGGAAGGAATTTCTTCAATTTATCTCGTGACACAAATCATAAAAATAGACTAATTAAATCGATTTTATATATATTTATCAAAACATAAACACTCACGCCTGTCACCCAGAGGGGTAGGCAGAGACTACGGACTTCCATTTGGCGCGATCCTGACACACCTCTCTCGCCTCTTTTACATCCATATATCTACGCATACACGCTCGTCGGTTAAGGGTACTCCTAATCTGGCCCATTTTTAATGTATCGCCGATTTGGTCGATAAACCTTCGTCTAGGGCGTCCCTTCTCGACCCTGCCGTTCACTATATTCACTATATTTATCACTCATTCAGAAAATTATTTATAAAAAATATTCTTTGCATTTAGAAATGAAGCATCATAAACTAAAAGCGCTGAATGGTAATAATATTAGAAACGTAACATAGAAAGAGTAAAAGATAATAACAATGTATGAATATATAGTTCGGAATATATAACTAACACAAGTATGATGAAATAAAATAACTATTAAAATATAAGAAGAGCGTAGAACATGAGCAATATAATATTGAACTTAGTTTAAAAGATAAAAAGGAAGTAAATTACGTGACAAACCATTTATTGATAATCTGCATCTAAAATTAATGAGTGTAAGTAAATGTGTGTTTTTGTAACAAAGGTGAGAGTAGTAAAAATATATAACATAACTGAGAAATCACCATGCTCTTACAGAACTTTAACCTAATTTAGTATAAAATTTACTACGTTTGGCTCAACGACCGCTTGGCTAATTGCAATCGAATCAAACTAAATGTGCTAGTGCAGTAAGCGAATTCACCAACTCATATCGTCCCGTGCGTTGTGCGTGCGTGTCGTAGGATACAACTGTAGGAAATACCTAGATAGAGACAGAGATGGAGATAGAAATAGATGACGGTATAACTATCATGACGGTATCGCTACGTTGAATGTAAGAGGAGGAATGGATGGTAAGGTAGATGAAATATGTCAGATGATGGATGAACGTTGCATTGATATTCTGTGCGTGAACGAAACCAAGAGGAAAGGATGTGACACCACGGTTCATGGCCCCTACACGGCATACTGGTCGGGAGTCCCCCAAACCAGCCGAGGCTGTCAGGGAGTTGGTGTGATTCTTTCATCTCGAATGGTTGAATGTGTGATGGAGCATGAATGTATAAGCCCAAGACTCCTCTGGATTAGGTTAAAAGTCGGACTCACTCGCTTGTTTATCCTTGGGGTCTATGCACCGACGGATCTGCGTGGAGGTGGGTCATTAAAAACACAACAAGAGAGAGAGAGGAATTTTGGGATAGCATGAGAGAGGTCTTGAATAAATGCGGAGAAAATGAACGGATCGTGATGTTAGGGGACTTTAATGGATGGGTTGGAGTAAAGCGTGATGGGTATGAAGGAGTTCTGGGTACGTTTGGGGACGAGAGAGTGAATGACAATGGGAGAAGCCTGCTTGAAGTATGCTTGGAATGGAATCTGTGCGTGGCCAACACAATGTTTGACCACAAAAAGATCCATTTGTATACAAGAGATGAGGGTGAGTCTAGAAGTATGATTGATTTTGTAAAACTGAGGAAGAAAGTACTAGATACTCGGGCATACCGCGGTGTAGGCCTCGACACAGACCACTTCCTGGTCATAGCCCGAATGCGTGGCCTCTTTAAACGGTGGCGACACCGAGTGGCCGAGCCTACGAGTGTTTTGGACAGAGTAAAAGTGGAAAATCTACAAGAAAAAGAAAAGAAAGACGAGTATGTAGAGAAACTGAAAGAAAGTTTTAAAGGGATAGAAGAGATAGGAGTGATTGAAGATTTGTGGGAGACATTTAAGGAAGGGGTCGTAAATGTTGCTATTGAGGTATGCGGGGTAGCTAAAAGAAGGAAAGGAAGAAAGAATGATAACGTGTGGATGGATAAAAATGTACAAAAGGTTGTGCAAGAAAAGAAGAAAGCGTGGTTGGATTGGTTAGCAACAAAAGCTAACCAAAAAGTTCAAAAGGCAACGGATGACGAGATAAAGGAAGCAAGAACGAAGTATAAAAGATTGAAAACAGCAGCGAAAGAAATTGTGTCTAGAAAGAAAGAAGAACGAAAGGATGATTTCGATAGGAGACTCACTGAAGATTTCCAGTCAAACATTAAGTTTTTCTGGAAAACCATCAAAGCAGCCAGAGGAAAAACTTCTACCTCGGAGCTGAGTACAATCAGGAGTCAAGATGGGAGCATTATAAAAGGAGAAGAATGTGTGTTAAAGAGATGGAAAGAATATTTTGAAAGTTTGTTTGAAAGAGAGGAAGTGCAGGTACAGCATCTGCCACCTTCCACGGAAACTAATATAAATGTTGATGAAAATGAGATAAGCATGGATGAAATAGTGAAAGCGTTGAAAAGTATGAGATTAGGTAAGGCTGCAGGGTATGACAGGATTACCGTCGAGATGCTGAGGGCTGGACAGGGCCTGGTGGCTAGTCAGTTGTACCAACTTTTCAATCTGTGCTGGCGAAATGGGCAAGTACCGGGAGACTGGTGCAAAGCCGTAATCGTGCCATTGTATAAGGGAAAAGGGTCACGGCAGGACTGCATAAATTACCGCGGTATAAGCCTTCTCAGCGTCGTCGGTAAATTGTATTCGAAAGTGTTGATTGAAAGGATTGTGAATGAAACAGACAAGAAAGTATGGGATGCACAAGCGGGATTTAGAAAGGGAATGGGATGTACGGATCAGGTCTTTTCCTTGCGGTGCATAGCCGAAAAGTATTTGGCTAAAAACAAGAAAGTCTACTGCGCGTTCGTAGATCTAGAAAAGGCCTATGATAGAGTGGTGAGGAATGAATTGTGGTCAGCACTGTCCGTGAACGGTGTGAGCAGTATCCTCATACGAGCAATGCAATCTCTTTATAGGGATTCTAGTGCTTGTGTAAGGATAAACGGGGCATACACTGAATGGTTTAATATCGAAAAAGGTGTTAGACAGGGATGTGTAGCGTCACCGTGGCTGTTTAATCTGTTCATGGACAATTGTTTGACAGATTTAAAAAAGAATGAAAGTGGGTTGAGAATGAATTAGTTACTCGTCAAATGTTTTCTCTATGCTGATGACCAAGTATTACTTGCGCCTTCGGCCGAGGAGTTGCAGGAGATGATAACTGCTATGAGTGGAGCTTTTGTTAGAAAGGGAATGAAGATGAATGTAAGGAAGACGAAAGTGATGGTGTTTGAAAAAGATGAGGCAGTGACAGACTGCAACATTGTGATTGAAGATGAACAAATTGAACAGGTGAAAGAGTTTGTGTATCTGGGATCAAAGTTTACAAGAGATGGAAAGTGTGAGAGTGATATCGAAAGAAGAGTGAATGCAGGAAACATGGTGAATGGAGCTTTGCACTCCTTTATGAGCAGTCGGAAGGTGTCTAACAAGGCTCGTTTGGATGTGCATGAGGGGGTGTTGGTTCCGACACTCATGTACGGAAGTGAAACTTGGGTATGGCAGAAGAAACATGAAAGCAGAATAAATGCAGTTGAAATGAGAGCATTAAGAAGTATGATAGGAGTTAAACTAAGTGACAGGCTAAGAAATAGTGAGATAAGGAAACGTTGTGGTCTGAAAGAAGATGTAGTGACAAAAATTGAGAAAGGTATGCTGAGATGGTTTGGCCATGTCGAGAGAATGAATGAAGAACGATTGACGAAAAACGTGTATAAGGCGAGTGTGAATGAAAGTGTTGGAAGGGGTAGACCTAGGCGGACATTTCTAGACCAAATCAGGGACGTCTTGAAAAAAGGCCAGGTAAAGTAAAGTACCCTAAACCGTAGAGCATGTATGAAGGGAATAATGAAAGTGGACGAAGCAAAACAAGTATGCAAGGATCGTAGCAAGCGGAAAGAACTGGTCTCTACCTACCCCCACGGGAAAGAGGCGTGATTATATGTATGTATGTATGTATGTATAACTATCTCAATTACGCCAGACGTAAAATACCGAAGACGGAGAACGTTGTCAAAAGCCTCCTGCCACGCTGTTTATGATAAATTCAACTAGTACTAGTACTTTAGTTTTTTGTCCAGCGATGGACTTTTAAGGGTTGAGGAGGAGAACCACTACGTCGTGGATCCGAAAGAGCTAAAGTAAATATTTACGCAAAACACCAATTGTTGAATGTTTGAATTTGTTGTGATGTAATTGTTCCCTTGTTTTTGATGGTGCATCCTATCAGATAAGTGTAATAGTACCTGTAATCCGTAATACTTGTAACACTAAATCCTTTGTAAAAGTAATAGTGGAGGCCGAAGTCTATCAGAATTATCATCATCATCATCATGGTCAAGTTTTTTTTAAACAGTTAAAAATCAGAACTCATACCGCATTTTTAAATCTTCAATATAAACGATCTTTGTGTGTCGGCGACAGAATATTCAATAATTTCAGATGATCTCATGGTTTCTCGCCATTGGTAACTTAAAACTATTGATATCGTCTTTGAACAATATTATTCCTATTCCTGACGCTTGCAACAGTTACGACTACGATAAACTCCTTCAAATCTCTTAAAAACAAATTGTAACCCAATCTTTTTAGCTGTCTTCAAAATAGGAGGATGTCCTCAATTTGACTATAATCTTTGTTTGTTATTTGTATGTATGTCATTCGAAATCGTCGTCAATTGTGAATCGGTTTTAATGTTTCTTTTTTATTAAATAGGTTACACTTAAGGCGTTACACTTCAGATTATATATAAATTTAAAGAACAAATTCCACCCAAAAGTTGTTAGATGTCGGCATTTTAACAAGGCACATTACAAAATCCTAGGGAATATTTGCACCTCAATATTTGACAAGTATTTCAATATACACTAAGTACTTAATTACTGTATAATTAATAATATTAGTAATGTATTAATTCTAAAGTATTAATTATACAGTAATTACCTAGTAATTATTCAAATCAAACAACCTAATTAAAACTTTATAACTGGAGTTATTTTACTCAGACAAACACGAACATATGAATGCGAATGTCACATACGACAGCATTTGTATGAAATTCAGATAGGAATATCTAACCTCGTGCCAAGCGCGCCACTCATTCCACAACTGTCAAAACTTGCTAACATTTTGTAACAGTCGACGGGACCAAAAATGCTTTGTGCGACACAGAAATTATATAATTTCAGTAATTATATTCATATTATACATATGTATAATTTCCTATACATTAAATGAGCAAGCGTATTATATGTAGGATACATAGAATAACAGCTTGTATGAAGATAATGCTTTACTTTCCAAGTTATCTAGATAGGTTTCATCCCGGAGAAAGTTTTTTTCTAACGCCAATGAAAACTCGGTCGCCAGGGACTGTAGATAATAACAGAAGGTGGTTTTACGTAAAAAATTAAAAAAATATTATTCAAAAATTTCTTATATTGGAAACATTACAATGAATCAATGTTATATATCTATTATCATTTCTTTAACATTTTGGTATTATTCACGAGCACAGAGTGCACCTGATAGTAAATGAATTATATGGTTCATAGACATCTTCATTTATCCGCGATTAAGAATCAAAGTATTATAATAATAATAATCTTTATTTGCATAAAACATGGTAAATATACATGATGTTTTAGTTGACACCCCTAAGTCCTAAGAATACTACATTTTCAGTGAAAAGGGTTTCCGGTTCTCTGTACTCACTCACCATACGAAACATAGCAGAATTAAACTGCTATTTTACGCAAGTATTCTGTAAGAACGTAGCTTTTCCCCGGTAGAGCCGACCCATTCTTCCGAGCCGTTCCAATCTTAATATGCTGCAGTTGGTTGTACTAGAACATTTATATCTTTTTTAATTAAACCAATACGAATGTTATACTAATTTTTAAATTGAAGATTAATAAAGTTTGTTTTTAAAGTTTATGACGGTTGTTTAATTTGCCTATTTCTTTTTTGTGTTTAATCGAAGACTTTCTCTATGACCTTTCCGGAAATCATAAGTTATACAAGATACTAAGTGTAGTTAACAAAGAGTTTAAAAAAAAGGTCTGTCGTTAGCTAACCATCCTAATCCAACTCGAAGTTACGTTTAAATTATATTAAGTCTGAAATAAAAGTACTATTTAGCGTTATAACATTTTTAAAGTAATTGAAACATGTCTCTTATATAGGTTAATTTATAATGTTTTATAAATATTATGTAATTTATATACGTTTCGTAAAAGCTATAGAGAAAGTCACCATATATATATGTAGAAGTTTATACTTTTTGTCATATGTATCTGTTATAATATATAACAACAAATATGAACCTCAAAACATATTTGTGCCCCATTTCTCTTTTACCGCGTATAACTGTCGGATACGGAAATGATAACCTAAGTGGCAATATTGATGCAATAAAAGCCTTAATGTGTGGAAGAATAGGTTTGGGAATATACGTAGCTATATCATAAAACTAAGGTGACTCCAATACTCACGTTATTATATATTCGACATTATATTTGCCAATAATATCGAATAAGTAACAACGCATTAAAATGTTATCAATGTTTCATCATACAAATGTTGGACACTGACAAGAATCACTTTCTTACAACGCTTTGCTTTGATACAATGCCTTAATGCAAGTTTAATAAGCAATAGAGATAAACTAGGGGCCCAAAGCCTTTGCTCAGAAATCGTATAATGAAGCTGAAGATATGTGACAATGACAAACGCCTCATGTCTAAGTCTGGAATGCTCGCTGACATAAAAATAATCTATTGTTAAACTAGTTAGCACCAGAACATACGTTACAACCAGGTCCAAAATACAACGATTCCAGAATCCTATTGACTCACCACTCTGCCGACAAAGAGCTTGATTTTGGGAAACTATATTGTATTGCAAAAATGCTAGATGAAGGCGGAATGAATACGGAGCTGAGCTCTTGAGAGCTGTGGAACATTTCTTACTAAAAAAGTTCCGTTGAATTTCAACTACGTACATGTTACGATGTGGAAGATCTGGTTAAGATGATATGTTAATATGCATGTTAAAAATACAGGTTACAGTATGAAGTTGCAATTTTAATTGAATGGCCAAGTTGATTTAAAATTGAACCTGCATCCAGTCCAAGATTCGTAATTAAAAAATTTCTTTACACAAAAACTATAACATTCTAAATTCAAAAATTTCATGACATATTGGCTTTTAATTGTTTTTAAATTTAGTGTTTGAGTTAAAATAGGAAACCTCAAAAATAAGAGTAATTTTCGAATACGAAGTTCTAAATTGGTTCTAACATAACCGAAACAGCTCTCAACATCAATTCTGTGTTTGAAGAGGATACGACTAAAGAACGCACTGTAAGTTTTTGGTTTAATCGCTTTCGTGAAAAAAACTTCGGCTTGAAGAATGAATCACGAAGAATACCAGATACTAAGGCAAGTAAGGATGAAGTAAAAGTAAAACTGGAAACTGATCCTTATCAATCAATCAACCAAGGATTTAACTTCACGATTTAACGCTATTTTACCCACAGTGTTGACTCATTTGCACCAAGTAGATAAAATAAAATCTCGAGGAAAGAGGATTACACGTCGACGCTTGCCTTGATTTAAGTAGGTACAGATCTAATGCGATTATGGACAAAATTGTGACGTATTATGAAAAATGGTTTCTCAACGATAATTACAAGCGAAGAACGCTAAAACCAGATCAAATAACGAAACCACGTCCTAAAACGAAACTTACTTATAGAAATGTAATAGTAACTGTTTGATAGTCACTTCATAGTGTAATTCACTATAGCTTTTTGGAATCCGGTATATCAATAACAGCAGATGTCTGTTGCGAAGAACTTCAAACAATCATTGAGAAACTCTTAGAGATACATCCCCGACTCGTTAATCGATCTTCGCCATTTTTGCTCAATGAGAACGACCTTACTTGCTTTTACCTTGTCTTACCTTACCTTACCTTACTTACTCAGCTCAACAAACTGTTTTAACATTACAACACCTGCAGTTAAAAACCATACGTCAGTCTCAACCGATTTAGATTTCAATTTGGACAATTTTCTACGAGGAAAAATAGTAGTTCTCAGGAAGCAGTACAAAATGTCTAGTTATATCGCAAAAGCATAAATGATCTTCTCTCTAGTGACAGAAAGGTAGAGAAAATAAGGTGAAATACTTCAATTAAATATGTTTACTATAAAAAAAGGTTATTTTTATTTTTTAATATATAACGGCAATTTAAAAATTTTAATACTTCCCTATAATCTAAAATAGGTAGGTACTCTATCCGTTAACGCCTGATTACAAATAAAAGCAACAATCGACGTTTGTTTTTTTTTTCTAGGCAAGCAGTAAAGAAAATAAACCGGATTTCAAATTCGAAAGACAAATTCTTTAATTTCTTTCATCTCTATAATATATAAAAATCAATTGCTGGTGGTTAGTCTTGCTGAAACTCGAAACTGGCTCGACCGATTCTGATGGTATTTTTGTGTGGTCTGGGTCCCTGAAGGGCTTAGATTTACAGGCGCTGCTGACGTGATCCAGAAATAACCTATGTAAAGCAGGAGAAGGAAAGATCTCATTTTTTAAAACCAATACATATATGTATTGGTATCTATATATTTTATTTGTTTTTTTTTTATGTCGATTACATATTTTATTAGTAAATTACATATTTTGTAATTGATTTTGCTTTATAAAGACAATAAAATCTTTATGTGTTAGTTTTTAATATTCTTGGTCGGTACGAGCAAGGTTGGCTTCGTCGTCTCCTGGTGGCAGTGGACAGCGTCAAGGTTCGAGTGAAGTCTCCTAATGTTGCCGAAATTGTGTGTGCAGTGCGTGGCAGGGGTCGCCTTGTCATATTTCTCTGCTTGCCCCGAGCAGTGTTAATGTTGAGCAGGATTTCGTCCAAGAATACGCGGTGTAGTCTGAGCACTCACGCTCAGGAAGAATAGGCTAGCTTGGGCGTAGATTCTCAGTGAAGGATACTCTATTACCAGGGGTGCTGGTGCCCTCCAGGAGTAGTAAGTTATTTAATTCCGCTACCATGTTATGGAGGCTGATCGAATCTGATTGATTTATAATAAAAAATTAAAATTGTAACTGAAAACTTCCGAATAAGTCATACATAATACTTTCGTTTCTTTGTTTGTCATGTGATATAGTGGTTTTTTACGAGCTGGTTAAATTATTATTAATAATAGCTTTAGGTGTTGGTGAAATAGTTTGCAACACAGCAAATAAGTTTGGTCAATCGTTAATTTCCTTTCAATTTTTATTCTTTATGGTAACGCTCACGTTTTATAGGACAATTAAGAATCTTAATGAAGCTGGACATTCTCATTCATCCACCATTCTCACTAGACCTATCTTCGACTTGCTTTGATTTCTTTTGAAATTATACATATATGTGGTAGATAGGTACAACCACGGAATATTAAATTTTTACTTGTTTTTTATATTCCGTGGGTACAACATTACTAAGTATACATGCGTGTGTGTGCAGCAAACCTACAATATAATAACGGAGTTGTTTAGGCAAACTTACGCAGAGCCTACGTCAAATAATTATATATTAAAAAAAAAATATTATATAAATTAATATATTCAATAAGTGCCTTCCGTGTAGGTTCACTATCAAGTATTACAAGTTAATGTTTTATTCAAATTTCTGATTTTTTGCTGATGAAACTATTGAGGATATTTCAACATATTATCTAATATCTATGTTAATTGTGAATAAGTTGTATTGGAACCAGTATATTATATCATGTAATAAAACGTTACAAAATGCCGATAATATATAATTGGAACAATGAATTTAAATCTGATGTATGAAGGCGGTAAATTGTAAAACAAATTACCTAAGGCCATAAAAGATGTTGAATATGTTCAATTTTATGTTAAAGAAAATATCATTTGTTTCTTTCATTTATAAAACAAATAATCTACATGTTTGTTAATATCTTAGAGTTAATGAAACCAAATGTTATGTCATTTAAGAACATAATCGGAAAAAGATATAGAGAAACATTAGAAAAGATAGACCAAAACCACAGTAATCAGTTAAAAAAACTCGTGTTGTATTATACAGCAAATCAATGAGTTTCTGCCAAAAAAAGTAGACTGGTAATTACTCCACCGACAAGAATACAATAAATATAACTGACTTAGGAATTTTACGGCAAAGAGTACGAGTAGGTATAGGATATAGTCTCATATATGGCAACAGTATCCCCAGTAAAAACAGAAGCCTGAGGAGGACATCTATAATTAAGGACAATTTTACATTTGGGAATTTAGAATACATCACCGACACATTTAGACTGAGACAGTTTAGGAACATCAGTAACAATTTAAAATTAAAAATTTTGTACAACCGACTTCTATATAAATTATTAAGAATAACTCAAAAACTATTGGTCAAACCTTGATCAAATTTATATGGGACCACATGTGAAGCATCAGCTTTCAAATAAAAAAAGAATCATCGAAATCGGTTCACCCAGAAAAAAGTTATGAGGTAACACACAAAAAAAAAGAAAAAGTATACAGTCGAATAGTGTATCGTCTCCTATTTGAAGTCGGTAGAAAATAGTTAGCCAATCAGGCCACCTTTTTGCTACAAGAGTGCAAAAAGTTTTGTTTGCAGCTGGGGAAATTTTATTGATGTTTAAATTCAGTGTGGTTTTAAGACTCTATAATGGAGCTGCTTATCAAAATAATTAAAAATTAAAAATTTTCTACAGACGACTTAAATATAAATTATTGAAAATAACTCAAAAACTATTGGTCTGACCTTGATCAAATTCATATGGGACCATGAGGTACCAGCTTTCAAATAAAAAAGAATTATCGAAATCGGTTCACCCAGTAAAAAGTTATGAGGTAACACACAGAAAAAAACACACAGTCGAATTGAGTACCGACTCCTCTTTGAAGTCGGCAGAATAGAGTAGAATTAATGATTAAACGAACTTACCTTAAGTGTAGTTCTATCATAATTATACTTTGTGCTTCGTCCTTCTAGATTAGTAGCTGGAACTTATTAAACACACGTTGAGAATGAGAACAGGAAGTATCAAAATCCCGCCGACAAACTGTTACGCAGTTTGGTGGCTGTGAAAAATGTACTAAAGGTTTGGTCCAGAATAAATGATTTATTTTTATTATATTATTATTATCAATTGTGGAGTCATCATTTGCGGTTCTTATCACTCAGCATATGAAACACATTGGTATTATTCCTACGCCATATGCCACCGTAGTATTACACGCTGGTATTCTGTGCGGGCGTACTCGTAGTCCTTCCTCGGTCGAATCGCGCCAGTCGCAAATCCATAATACGCTGTAGCGTGACTCTACCACATGTACAATATTATTTCGTTTCGTGAAGTATAAATTAATAAATTAAGATTTTTGATCATTAGTCGCATAACATTAAGACTTGAAATAGGTTATACCAATATGCTGGTACCAAATTACTATGGTAATTTTATTTTGTTATAACAGCTATGGACTCCGTATTTTCACACCCACTATTCTTTGAATGTTCATAACTTCTAAAATTAGAAAACATCAAAGATATAAAATTAGAATTCAGCCCTTAATCTTACTGCAGTAATTAGCGTCTTCAGATATTGTATTGATATGATTTCAAAACTCGGAAACATCTACCGACAATTCAGTTTTACAGAATTGAAAAGATCTCGACAAAAGCCGCTAATGAAGTGAAAATTCGAGCTTAGCCATCTTTAAATTACGACAAATGGCGAATTCTATTGTGAAGTACATTGTAAAGATTTTCAAAAATAAAGAATGTAAAATCATAATAATTTTTTTAAATAATTTTATATCTCTAGAAAAAATTATGACCACAAAACTGCGGTACCGAGGTAAGTATTACGATAAATTAGTTAACTAACAATCCCAGTGTTGTATTTACGAGTAAGTACTGTGTGATTTTGCGATAGTGAAAATTTACTAAACAGATTTTCTCATAGGGAAATTTACGTATAGTGGAGTGATACTGTATGCATTTTAACGTTATTATTATACTATATATGATATTAATAATTTAAAAATAAGCATAATAAATACCGTGTAGTGGCGGTGAAGGAATATCCACTACCCCCATATCATCCCAAGGGTGTCGTTAGTGGTGACAGAGGAAAAATAAAACAGGAGATGGACCGCAGCATCTTCCTCTCAAAATAATAAAACAAAAACACTGCTATAACTATGGAAAAATTATATTGTCTATGTTCAGCAGTGAACTTTTGTTAAACTAATGATGTTGATGATGATGATAAAAATACTGATCCTTGTTCATTTTCGTATTTATTTTTTACGAAAACTTCTAAGATCGCATTTCGGTGTCACGCTACAGAAATGAACATTGCCTATCCTTTTTGTCTACATAGATACTACTACACTTGTTAATTATACTATTACCTTCCAATACGATGAGGAAAATGTATATCTAAAATTTCCCTAACCTAATTAAGAAATAGCAGTTGTTCACCTTGCTATTTGATAGCGATGGAAGGAATTTCTTCAATTTGTCTCTTGACACAAATCATAAAAATAGACTAATTAAATCGATTTTATATATATTTATCACTCATTCAGAAAATTATTTATAAAAAATATTCTTTGCATTTAGAAATGAAGCATCATAAACTAAAAGCGCTGAATGGTAATAATATTAGAAACGTAACATAGAAAGAGTCAAAGATAATAACAATGTATGAGTATATAGTTCGAAATATATAACTAACACAAGTATGATGAAATAAAATAACTATTAAAATATAAGAAGAGCGTAGAACATGAGCAATATAATATTGAACTCAGTTTAAAAGATAAAAAGGAAGCAAATTACGTAACAAACCATTTATTGATAATCTGCATCTAAAATTAATGGCCGTAAGTAAATATGTGTTTTCGTAACAAAGATAAGAGTAGAACAAAAACTATAACATAACTTGGAAATCACCATGCTCTTACAGAACTTTAACCAATTTAGTATAAAATTTACTATGTTTGGCGCAACGACCGCTTGGCTAATTGCAATCGAATCAAACTAAATGTGCTAGTGCAGTAAGCGAATTCACCAACTCATATCGTCCGGTGCGTTGTGCGTGCGTGTCGTAGGATACAACTGTAGG
This sequence comes from Parnassius mnemosyne, assembly GCA_963668995.1. Lineage (NCBI taxonomy): Eukaryota > Metazoa > Arthropoda > Insecta > Lepidoptera > Papilionidae > Parnassius > Parnassius mnemosyne. The sequence goes on from CAVLGL010000148.1 coordinate 14,037,646, forward strand.
AAATACCTAGATAGAGACAGAGATGGAGATCGAAATAGATGACGGTATAACTATCTCAATCACGCCAGACGTAAAATACCGGAGACGGAGAACGTTGTCAAAAGCCTCCTGCCACGCTGTTTATGGTAAATTCAACTAGTATTAGTACTTTAGTTTTTTGTCCAGCGATGGACTTTTAAAACTTTTAAGGGTTGAGGAAGAGAACCACTACGTCGTGAATCCGAAAGAGCTAAAGTAAATATTTACGCAAAACACCAATTGTTGAATGTTTGAATTTGTTGTGATGTAATTGTTCCCTTGTTTTTGATGGTGCATCCTATCAGATAAGTGTAATAGTACCTGTAATCCGTAATACTTGTAACACTAAATCCTTTGTAAAAGTAATAGTGGAGGCCGAAGTCTATCAGAATTATCATCATCATCATCATGGTCAAGTTACACGCTTGCAATCGCCACCTTATTTTAAGAATCAGCTCTCATACAGCATTTTTAAATCTTCAATGTAAACGATCTTTGTGTGTCGGCGACAGAATATTCAATAATTTCAGATGATCTCATGGTTTCTCGCCATTGGTAACTTAAAACTATTGATATCGTCTTTGAACAATATTATTCCTATTCCTGACGCTTACAACAGTTACGACTACGATAAACTCCTTCAAAGCTCTTAAAAACAAATTGTAACCCAATCTTTTTAGCTGTCTTAAAAAATAGGAGGATGTCCTCAATTTGACTATAATCTTTGTTTGTTATTTGTATGTATGTCATTCGAAATCGTCGTCCATTGTGAATCGATTTTAATGTTTCTTTTTTATTAAAGGTTACGCTTAAGGCTTCAGATTACATATATATAAATTTGAAGAACAAATTCCACCCTAAAGTTGTTTGAAGTCGGCTTTTTTTTACTCATTTTTAACAAAGCAAATTACAAATTCGTAGGGAATATTTGCACCTCAATATTTGACAAGTATTTCAATATACACTAAGTACTTAATTATTGTATAATTAATAATATTAGTAATGTATTAATTCTAAAGTATTAATTATACAGTAATTACGTAGTAATTATTCAAATCAAACAACCTAATTAAAACTTTATAACTGGAGTTATTTTACTCAGACAAACACGAACATATGAATGCGAATGTCACATACGACAGCATTTGCATGAGATTCAGATTGGAATATCTAACCTCGTGCCAAGCGCGCCACTCATTCCACAACTGTCAAAACTTGCTAACATTTTGTAACAGTCGACGGGACCAAAAATGCTTTGTGCGACACAGAAATTATATAATTTCAGTAATTATATTCATATTATACATATGTATAATTTCCTATACATTAAATGAGCAAGCGTATTATATGTAGGATACATAGAATAACAGCTTGTATGAAGATAATGCTTTACTTTCCAAGTTTATCTAGATAGGTTTCATCCCGGAGAAAGTTTTTTTCTAACGCCAATGAAAACTCGGTCGCCAGGGACTGTAGATAATAACAGAAGGTGGTTTTATGTAAAAAATTAAAAAAATATTATTCAAAAATATCTTATATTGGAAACATTACAATGAATCAACGTTATATATCTATTATCATTTCTTCAACATTTTGGTATTATTCACGAGCACAGAGTGCACCTGATGGTAAATGAATTCTGTGGTTCATAGACATCTTCATTTATCCTCGATTTAGAATCAAAGTACCGATAATAATAATAATAATAATCTTTATTTGCTTATAACATGGTAAATATATAGATGTTTTAGTTGACACCCCTAAGTACAAGGATACCACATTTTTAGTGAAAAGGGTTTCCGGTTTTCTATACTCACCATACGAAACACAACAGAATTAAACTGCTATTTTACGCAAGTATTCTGTAAGAACGTAGCTTTTCCCCGGTAGAGTCGACCCATTCGTCCGAGCCGTTCCAATCTTAATATGCTGCAGTTGGTTGTACTAGAACATTTATATCTTTTTTAATTAAACCAATACGAATGTTATACTAATTTTTAAATTGAAGATTAATAAAGTTTGTTTTTAAAGTTTATGACGGTTGTTTTATTTGCCTATTTCTTTTTTGTGTTTATTCGAAGACTTTCTCTATGACCTTTCCGGAAATCATAAGTTATACAAGATACTAAGTGTAGTTAACAAAGAGTTTAAAAAAAGGTCTGTCGTTAGCTAACCATCCTAATCCAATTCGAAGTTACGTTTAAATTATGTTAAGCCTGAAATAAAAGTACTATTTAGCGTTATAACATTTTTAAAGTAATTGAAACATGTCTCTAATATAGGTTAATATATAATTTTTTATAAATATTATGTAATTTATATACGTTTCGTAAAAGCTATAGAGAAAGTCGCCATATGTATGTAGAAGTTTATACTTTTTGTCATATCTATATGTTATAATATATAACAACAAATATGAACCTCAAAACATATTTGTGCTCCATTTCTCTTTTACCGCGTATAACTGTCGGATACGGAAATGATAACGTAAGTGGCAATATTGATGCAATAAAAGCCTGAATGTGTGGAAGAATAGGTTTGGAAATATACGTAGCTATATCATAAAACTAAGGTGACTCCAATACTCACGTTACTATATTCGACATTATATTTGCCAATAATATCGAATAAGTAACAACGCATTAAAATGTTATCAATGTTTCATCATACAAATGTTGGACACTGACAAGAATCGCTTCTTACGACGCTTTGCTTTGATACAATGCCTTAATGCAAGTTTAATAAACAATAGAGATAAACTAGGGCCCCAAAGCCTTTGCTCAGAAATCGTATAATGAAGCTGAAGATATGTGACAATGACAAACGCCTCATGTCTAAGTCTGGTATGCTCGCTGACATAAAAATAATCTATTGTTAAACTAGTTAGCACCAGAACATACGTTACAACCAGGTCCAAAATACAACGACTCCAGAATCCTATTGACTCACCACTCTGCCGACAAAGGGCTTGATTTTGGGAAACTATATTATATTGAAAAAGTCCTAGATGAAGGCGGAATGAATCGGAGCTGAGCTCTTGAGAGCTGTGGAATATTTCTTACTAAAAAAGTTCCGTTGAATTTCAACTACGTACATGTTACGATGTGGAAGATCAGGTTAAGATGATATAAAAATACAGGTTACAGTATGAAGTCGCAATTTTAATTGAATGGCCAAGTTGATTTAAAATTGAACCTGCATCCAGTCCAAGATTCGTAATTAAAAAAATTCTTTACACAAAAACTATAACCGTCTAAATTCAAAAATTTCATGACATATTGGCTTTTAATTGTTTTTAAATTAAGTGTTTGAGTTAAAATAGGAAACCTCAAAAATAAGAGTAATTTTCGAATACGAAGTTCTAAATTGGTTCTAACATAACCGAAACAGCTCTCAACATCAATTCTGTGTTTGAAGAGGATACGACTAAAGAACGCACTGTAAGTTTTTGGTTTAATCGCTTTCGTGAAAAAAACTTCGGCTTGAAGAATGAATCACGAAGAATACCAGATACTAAGGCAAGTAAGGATGAAGTAAAAGTAAAACTGGAAACTGATCCTTATCAATCAATCAACCAAGGATTTAACTTCACGATTTAACGCTATTTTACCCACAGTGTTGACTCATTTGCACCAAGTTGATAAAATAAAATCTCGAGAAAAGAGGATTACACGTCGACGCTTGCCTTGATTTAAGTAGGTACAGATCTAATGCGATTATGGAAAAAATTGTGACGTGTTATGAAAAATGGATTCTCAACGATAATAACAAGCGAAGAACGCTGAAACCAGATCAAATAACGAAACCACGTCCTAAAACGAAACTTACTTATAGAAAAGTAATAGTAACTGTTTGATAGTCACTTCATGGTGTAATTAACTATAGTTTTTTGGAATCCGGTATATCAATAACAGCAGATGACTATTGCGAAGAACTTCAAACAATCATTGAGAAACTTAGAAAAACATCACCGACTCGTTAATCGATCTTCGCCATTATTGCTCAATGAGAACGACCTTATTTGCTTTTACCTTGTCTTACCTTACCTTACCTTACTTACTCAGCACAACAAACTGTTTTAACATTACAACACCTGCAGTTAAAAACCATACGTCAGTCCCAACCGATTTCCATTTCAATTTGGACAATTTTCTACGAGGAAAAATATTGGTTCTCAGGAAGCAGTACAAAATATCTAGTTATATCGCAAAAGCATAAATGATCTTCTCTCTAGTGACAGAAATGTAGAGAATATAAGGCGAAATACTTCAATTAAATATGTTTTCTATAAAAAAAAAGTTATTTTTATTTTTAATATACAACGGCAATTTCAAAATTTTAATAAAATTTTAATACTTCCCTATAATCTAAAATAGGTAGGTACTCTATCTGTTAACGCCTGATTACAAATAAAAGCAACAATCGACGTTCGCTTTATATTTCTAGGCAAGCAGTAAAGAAAATAAACTGGATTTCAAATTCGAAAGACAAATTCTTTAATTTCTTTCATCTCTATAATATATAAAAATCAATTGCTGGTCGTTAGTCTTGCTGAAACTCGAAACTGGCTCGACCGATTCTGATGGTATTTTTTGTGTGTGTGTGGGTCCCTGAAGGGCTTAGATTCACAGGCGCTGCTGACGAGATCCAGAAATAACCTATGTAAAGCAGGAGAAGGAAAGATCTCATTTTTTAAAACCAATACATATATGTATTGGTATCTATATATTTTATTTGTTTTTTTTTTATGTCGATTACATATTTTATTATTCAATTACATATTTTGTAATTGATTTTGCTTTATAAACACAATAAAATGTTTATGTGTTAGTTTTCAATATTCTTGGTCGGTACGAGCAAGGTCGGCTTCGTCGTCTCCTGGTGGCAGTAGACAGCGTCAAGGTTCGAGTGAAATCTCCTAATGTTGCCGAAATTGTGTGTGCAGTGCGTGGCAGGGGTCGCCTTGTCATATTTCTCTGCTTGCCCTGAGCAGTGTTAATGTTGAGCAGGATTTCGTCCAAGAATACACGGTGTAGTCTGAGCACTCACGCTCAGGAAGAATAGGCTAGCTTGGGCGTAGATTCTCCAGTGAATGATACTCCATAACCAGGGGTGCTGGTGCCCTCCAGGAGTAGTATGTTATTTAATTCCGCTACCATGTTATGGAGGCTGATTGAACCTGATTGATTTATAATAAAAAATTAAAATTGTAACTGAAAACGTCCGAATAAGTCATACATAATACTTTCGTTTCTTTGTTTGTCATGTGATATAGTGGTTTTTTAGGAGCTGATTAAATTATTATTAATAATAGCTTTAGGTGTTGGTGAAATAGTTTGCAACACAGCAAATAAGTTTGGTCTATCGTTAGTTTCCTTTCAATTTTTATTCTTTATGGTAACGCTCACGTTTTATAGGACAATTAAGAATCTTAATGAAGCTGGACATTCTCATTCATCCACCATTCTCACTAGACCTATCTTCGACATGCTTTGATTTCTTTTGAAATTTGGCGAACATTTTGGATGATAAGGTTTTTAAAGTATTAAGATTTTTATTAATTAATTAAACTGCACAAATAATAATTAATTTCATAATTCATATTGATCCCAATCATTTCGTACTGCAAGTATGAAATAAAAAAAGATTTAATTGTTGAAAGGGGCAAATCTAATATAATAATCTAGTATTTTGCTCCTTAGATAGTATATAAGGATAATTGTTTCACAGGACACCCACTGCGCCCTCTCCTCCCAAAAGAGTGTCGCTTCCGATCCGGCAAAGAGGCTTAATCAGTCAATTGCCAGTCCCCATAGTTTAGTTTAGTGGGTATCACTTAGGTTCCCCAGTAGGTAGTCACAGTGAGTCCCACATAACCACGACAGACCGGCTGTCGTGATATGCATAAAGCATTCTGCACTTCCTCGCGTATCGGGGTAGCCCTATTCCAATTGCTTCTGGGCGCAAAAAAAAATTAAAAAAATAAGGCACCCTTTGCAGAAACAACTGTTTAGTGCACCATTCTCTCTCTGATAATTGCACGAACTATCGCTGCCACGCTGCCACTAACTTAGAGGTTTAAATTATGAATTTTACTTTAGTACTACGATGGACCATGGATTGGTGACCATAGTAACAGATGGAATAGCTATAGAAAATAAATTACTTATTACTTTGAAAATTTAAAAACTAGTCGCAACTGAAAAGAATCCATATTAAGAGCATGTATCTATAAATTTAAGCCGTAATAAACATTCTAGCCATAATGTGCTTGAATCATGTGCGAAGTGGGATAACAAATGACAAGGCCGACTTCAAAACATTCATTTCTTAATCAAAAGTCTAGGTATTTGATCAAAAACCTGATTTTATCATAAACCTGCGACATAAATATTTATCAGCAATTAAAACAACACCCAAATTAATAAAGTTTTGATTCGACCGCATTTTTGGGAAGGGCTGTAATTATAATCATAATGATGATGATGATGATGATGATGAGTGTAAATAAAGCCACTAGTCTACTACTATTACAACACTACGAATTTAATGAAAAATATAAAATGTAAGAGTTTTGGCGGGAACTTGACCATCGGCGGATTGCTGCTCCTGTTATTGCTTAAATAATGGTTTGAAGTGAATTTTTATATTAAAAATTGGTGGAATTTTGTGTATTAAATGTCTGCGCATGTAAACTATTGGTGGAACCGGTGAAACAAGAGCTCCGATGGTGATGTGTAATCTCAAGATAAGGCATCTGTCTGCTTAGGCCCCCTGTGATACTATCGCAAACTGTCTGCTGGCTCAGATAGTTGTCAAAATCTTCCGAAAACCACACAATGTAACGCATCAACATATTCTGAAGCAATATATTATATACAGTGGACCCCCGGTAATCCGGCCCCTGTCTAATCCGGCAACCCCCGTAATCCGACATGGTCTATTATTTATTATTAAATATTTTATATATTTTTTTATTTAATCTTCGCAAATGCATGTGATTGAACAAGTTATAACTTGATTCATAAACATTTTTAATTATTTTAGTATGTACATTTGTTTGTACACAATTATTTCTTAATGTTAAGTTATTGCATGTTTTTTGTAAGTTCTATAGCATTAATGACATTAATTTTATAATGAAAAATAAGCTACCTATTGTGTTGTTTAATTTACTAAATTTGACATACATAATGAAGTATAATTTGTACTTCAGAGTACATATATAACATATAGAATCGTATCAATGCATCTTGAATTTGTCGGATTACAAGGTACTCTTTTATAAAAAGTTCCGGACTATGGGGGTACTCTATAATCCGACAAATTCGATAGTCCGACACTGCGCTGCAAAATGTTTGTCGGATTACCGGGGGTCCACTGTAGTAGTAAGCTAATAAGCAGTATAAAGGATTATTATCACTCTTGATGCTGAGATAAATGAAGACATGGCTTGAAGGACAGGCATCCAAGCCAAAAATCTTAATAAAAATATAAACTATACTATCCTAATCCTAATATAATATAGGCATCTGATGTTAATAATGGCTGTGTACAGGTAAAGTATTTTATAAACGATCATGAAAATAACGTAAATAAGAAGAAAAGCTGATCAATGCACCTTTCCATTATTCGTTATATTTGAATTTATTCTTACTTTATATTAATATTTCGGAACGTAAAAGAGACATTCAGCAATTACCGATTTCATCTGTTTTTGATATCTGATATCGAACTCAGGATTAACTTTGAATTTATCACGGTCTATGAATTTTCCACCAAACCATTTACATTCTGAAAATATAACTACTTTAATTTACAGTTTCACAAACAAAACAATTTACTACGTGTGTATGATCTACATATGTTTAGATCCCGTGTTTCATATCTTGTAAACAGATAAGTCTGACAAAATCTACTTTAAGCTTCACCGTCCACTTAAGGCGACGTTTATACGTGAGGTACGGGAATAACAATAAACTTCTTATGTAACATTAATTTAACACCGAGTGGGAGTCGTAGTCAGTAAACAGGTGTTAATGGTGATGATAAGATAACGTCCCATTTTACGAAAATAGGGAGCTCGCGTGACACGTGCTATCAAACATACTCGTAATATCAAAACTACTTTGTACGAGTACCTACATCGTTTTATAATTTACTAGCTATCCGCACCAGTTTCACACGGGTGATTTCTGGATCTCGACAACTGCGCCAGATACCGAGCCCTATTTCTTACGTAATAAAAGTATAAAAAAGAATTTTTATTTTTTCAAAAAAAAATGAACACCTGATCCCGGCCCCTCCCCCACCCGAAAGGGTTTATCGCTTCATATGTGTTCATTTTTTTTTTAATTCTATATAAAAAAAAATTATTTTTTATTATTTTTTTATTTAATTCTAAAAGACTATTAGACGTACATTATGCATAGATTATGTATATTTGGCATAGATATAATATGCTACAGGAACACGTGAATGTACCTATATGTATAGAAAACACCTACTATTTTTTATATCGGGCATGTATTCTGATGTATCCATAAGAAAAGTAAATTGTCTCGGAATGAAAATGTATTATTATCTATTATTTACATTTTACTCTTTACATTAATTTATTTACTTAAAGTTAATTTAGTTTTAACAAAATAATTATGAGTTTCATGGTCTTCTATCAATTTACGGGATAATGTTTATTTGAGATATTTTATATTGATCGGCACCATAAAATAGATGTAAATATTATTTTTTTTTACGTTCGGGTAGACTATAAAATTTCATAAATGCAGTTCTATAGTGATGAATACAGTATATATCATTATAGAACTGCATTTATGAAATTATAAAATTTAGTATACAGTATAATACATGGAATAAAACTAATGTTACGGATTTTATCACGTTCAATTTTAACTTCTTTACGTGGGGTTTTTTATGCATCTTTGGATAAAAGTTCCATAAAAACCCGCTTAAAAGAACACATCGTTGATTTGAAACACCGACGCTCCGGGAAGTCTAAAGTATGTCAACATGTTTAGTATCGTCCCAAACATTATATCGGATCTGATATACAATAAATCCTTGCAATAGAACACCAATTCCTACCAATGATGATTCGCGAGCCTTTTGAAATTAAAAAAACATCCTAATTTTAAAATGGAAGATGGCTGAGTGCTATCATCTGCTAAGGACCCTATCTATACAAATAAATAAAATGTAAATGTTTTGTAATGTCAAAATAACAGCTTTTTACTAAATGTATATGAAAGGTATATACGGTAGTTACTTATAACAAAAACACAATTTATAAAATCTATCTACTAATCTCCGAAACGGCTGGACCTGGCAGATAGCTAATGTTATAGGAAGTAACTTAGGCTACTTATATTTTAGAAAAACGATTAAGGTTCCGCGCAACATAATTAAAATCCTAAATTACACGCGGGTGAAGTCGCGGGGAGCAGCTAGTAATTAATAAAATTAAATTCACACCCAAGCATATTATTATTGCATTTATTGTATTCATTTCTATTTTTATTCTATTCTATTCTTTTCTAAATATGATATCAGGTCGTCAAACACCTTAGTCCTCCTGTGACCATGGGTACCATAAAGTGCCCAAAACATTGGGAATTAAAAAAGTTTAAATTAAACGCGATAAAATCCTTAAAATTAGTTTCATTGCTTATAAATTTGATTCACGGTGAACGTGGGAATCACTACTCATGAACGGGAGTAGAAAAATGTTCGTCTTGTTGTGGCGGTGAAAGAGAATCCGCCACCTCATATCGTCCTGTCGTAAGAGGCGACATAGGAAAACAAACAGGAGATGGGCAGCATCATTTTCCTGACAACAGATGTACCTAAATAATAATATCTGCGGTTGCCAACCCGCCTACCAAAGGTGGCAACTATAGCAAATATCCAGCTACTTGACAATTTATGGGGGAGGCCTATGTTCATTTCAGTGGACTTTTGATAGGCTGACGATAATGAGTTCTACTCATTTTTGTAACCCTTAATATTTACGGTAGAGTGAAAACAAAAATGGAACATACTCGAAAATATGAATGAAATAAATACTGCATATACTATTGCCCAAAAGTAAAAAAGTAGCAGCTTACATACATGTTACTATTGGGCACAGGCCGCCGAGGTTTTGGCCAAAAGTCTTCGCTGCGCAATTCCAACGCGGGATGTCCTCAACTGCGAAACTTCTGTTTTCCTTTACCGACAAAAATGTGGTAAATTGACATTCCAATTTGCAATTCAAATATATGCTAAAATATATATATAATAATGCTAACGTACCATGAAATTTAAGTTTTAATCAGTTTGATTACCGCCATTGACAAGTAAAATAAAATGAACCTTTGTTTAAGTAAAACCGGCTTTCTTTAATTAGTAAGTAAGTATTTTTCCGCAATAGCCTGTTCATTTACATATAGGTATTCATATGAGCTATGAAACCAGGACTATCAAATATATCTTAATGTGTTTGAAAATATGAAAGCTATTTTAATTTACAAACTGATTTATAAGTCTCGTTAAAGGTAAAAAAAGTAAAGTAGCAGCTAATATACGTCTCACTAATGTCCACAGGGCTCATCATTACCTATAGTGTTTTGTGGGCAGAAAAATAGAATATACTGCAATGCTTTAATGCATATTAACTGTTTTTACATCTCCACGACTACTTTAATTACTCAGACATCTAGGTTTCCCCACGAAATTATTCGTTACCACTTTAACGGACACGTGTTAAGTCAGCACGTAAAGTTTTATATAACAGTTTTGCTCCCGTGCTACGATGAAATCTCACGGCGAGAGCTACACGGCCCGCGTATTTGTTTAAATACAATTTCTAAAAACTTGAAACTAAGCTTGTGCATGATTGTTGACCACATCTACCTAGTAATTGCCCTTCCAACGATGCCACGAACAAATTTTCAATTATTTACATCGTAATTCAGTAACATTCTATTATTTAATGAGGGTTAATAATCTTCCACTCACTAGATGTCGCTAGTTGTGACTGAGATAAAGTTTTTCGTTACATAGTGTCAGTTAATTGAGAAATTAGTTTTAAATAATAGTTTATCATTATCTAGGGTATTATATTAATATACAACACTGAGTCAGTGGTTTGATTTTTAATTTTTTGCACTTTATAACTCTTTTTTTAATTTTTCTACTTTAAGTTATATTTATAGTTTGGATTATTCATTTCTAATATAATTAATATAAAAATTTTTTGTCCAGCTATATCATGAGATGGTCAACAAACAGTGCTAAATATCATGAAATGACCACACCATTTCACGAAATGATAGACTACTTTATGATAGGTATATGATCAATTGTAGGATTTGATCACGACATATATAAAAATATGTTTAATAAAGCTATAAAGATAATGAAAATTTTGCAATAATTGCAAACAGACCAGTTTTAATCAGTTTACATATAGATTAGTATAATTGAAATAAAAACCTTATCAATTTTCATATTTTTTATAGATGTCACTATTATCTATTGACATTATTACACTTTTAAAATAAAATAACAAAAATACTAAAAAACTAAACGTTACAATTTTGAAATAATTTTAAAAATCTTATTATTTAAACATATACATATTTTTATTTATATTATTTAATTTATTAGTAACTGAAGGCAAAATATACTAATTTTTCCATTTGATGATAGATGGCGCTATTTTGATAACTACATCAGTGTATTTTACCAAGTTTATAACTATATTTTAAACTTTATTTATATATTATTTATAAATATGGTATATGGTATTATTAATATTTGATTTATAAATATTTGAAAAACACCCGTTATCATTTAAAGGAAGGAAAATACTTAACCTTCTTTTTTTGAAGTTCCGTAATCGGATAAAAGTAGCCTATAAGTTGCCCCGGGTTACTAACTACCTACATACAAAATTTTATGTAAATCGGTCCAGTGGTTTTTGCGTGAATCCGGATACACAGACAGACAGACAGACAGACAGACAGACAAATTCTAAAAACCACTGATTTGGCTTGAGAACCCTTTATTTAGTCCCCTGGACTTGTTTTTTCAAGAATATATTAGAATTACAGACACGACTTTTCTACAGATTTATTATATGTATAGAAGATATATAGATTAAATCTCGCGCGCTCGCGACAATAATTTCAGGACATTTTTATACAAAGGCTTCAGGCTTTTTGTCAGGATTTTCCAGCGAGACACCTGGTAAACCAACCCACTATACACCAGCAAGCAGGTTAGGTAGGCATGGAGGCGGCAACATAAAAGTTTGCGGTTTGTCGGGACACGGTGGAGGTTTGTACGAAAGATATGGATCAATACAATAAATTAATTCAAATAAATTTTGTAAAAAAAAACCATAGTTCCTTATGACACGAAACGTCTGCGCATTATTGGACATTTTAACATGACAGCGACCCGAAGCACCGATTTGTGAAATCTTTCCTTACTAAGCGATCATTGGTTATGTTGATTTGACCCGTGAACAGCGCAAAGCTAAACTCCATAGAAAATTGATGACATTATGTTAAAAAACTAGCAAACTGTCACAAAACCTCCGCAAGCTAGCTTTATGAAGCATTTTTAGATCTTTGAAATAGTAGCTATTTATATTGAAATTTGCAGGAAATAGCGCGACCAAGCCAAGACACGGCACGGGGTCAACCCTATCAGATACTAAATAAAACTTTTCTACCTACATTGTTTTATTATTATCGTAGTACTATTATTTATTCTGTGCTATTATAAACAGTTAAAAACTCCATATGTGCTTGCTTTTGAGGTAGTTATTTTTAATGTTTTACTGCGTTACTACTAATAAAGTATTACTTTATTAATAGTAACGCAGTTCATCAATACAGCCCTTCACAAGTCCACTGCTGAACATAGGTCTCCCCTAAGGAATGCCACAAAGCGCGGTCCTGAACCACCTGCATCCATCGACTTCCTGCATGTCTTCCATCCATCTAGTGGGTGGACGCCCTACACTTCGTTCGCCGGTATGAGGCCGCCACTCGAGAACCTTTTTTCTCTCATCGGTTGTCGGTTCTTCGAGCTATATGACCGGCTCATTGCCACTTCAGCTTACTAATCCATTGGGCTATATCGGTCACTCTGGTTCTACTGCGGATATCCTCATTTCTATGTTTATCACGCAGAGAAACTCCGAGCATAGCCCTCTCCATAGATCGCTGAGTGACCTTGAGCTTCTTCGTCTGGTCAGCAGTGAAAAACCACGTCTCAGTTCCATAGGTCATCACTGGCAACACGCACTGGTTGTACAGTCTCGTTTTCAAGTTTTTAGGTATACCTGACGAGAAGATGTGCCGTAATTCCCCGAACGCTGCCCAGCCGAGTTGAATCCGTCGATTGACCTTTTGCTCGAATTTAGACTTACCTAGTCGGACTATTTGTCCCAGGTAAACATACTCGTCAACAACTTCGATCTGAGTGCTCCCAACATCTACCGACATAGGTGTGACATGGACGTTATACATGATCTTTGTTTGTCCATGTTCATCTTAAGACCTACCGTTGGGAGGCACTATTGAGGTCATTGAGCATAGTGCTTAGGTCCTCTAGCGATTCAGCATAACGCAGTTATTAGTACAAATTAGTAGTATTTAGTAATACGCAGGAGAACCGATGTTTTAAGTTTTCCCGAATTAAGCAAATTGTAAAGATTTCTTTTAATTTTATTATACTCATGCTTGTAACAACAATATAACTAGATCAAGAAGAAAAAAAGTTCCTTATTTATTACTTTGTCCTTACCAAAACTATACATACATACATACGCATTTTATTTTATATAATTATTCATAGCATATGTATATTGGGAATAAACGAAACGCTTAAAAGTCTTCCGGAAATTCAAATTCGATTTTTTTTGTACAAAATCCGTGTAAAACATTAGTATTCGTCCTTTATTAGTTTTTTTGTAGATGACCAATATCATTCATTAACGCCGAACTTATATTATCCCTCGCACTTGTGACAGATATTAACGTCGTACTGATGGGAACGTTAGGTTACCGTATGTGAGCTCACCCGCCTGCCCATTAAGGTAAGCAGGGACAAATCCTTTAAGGTTAAATGTTTAAAGTAAATTATGAACACATTTTCTAAAAGACCTATGTCCACCAGTTCATTAGAAGGCTGATGAACACTATTATCTTTCCCTCCATAACAATTTTCCGTTGATTAACTTAAAATACTTTAATTCAAGTTATTGCAGTTTTAGTTTCGCATTTAAATTAAAATATTATTAAAATAACATATACTTAAACAATAATATTTTCTACCATTATCATATTAGCATTTTCCCGCACCATTCTTTACAGCGTCTTCTATAATCGAAACAGTTCCAAATTTAAAATAAAATATACTTATACAATAAAATTTTCTACCATTATCATATTAACATTTTCCAGCACCATTCTTTACAGCGTCTTCTATAATCAAAACAGTTCCAAATTTAAAATAAGATATACTTAGACAATAATATTTCCTACCATTATCATATTAGCATTTTCCCGCACCATTCTTTACAGCGTCTTCTATAAAACGAAACAGTTCCAAATTTAAAATAACATATACTTAGACAATAATATTTTCTACCATTATCATATTAGCATTTTCCCGCACCATTCTTTACAGCGTCTTCTATAAAACGAAACAGTTCCAAATTTAAAATAACATATACTTAGACAATAATATTTTCTACCATTATCATATTAGCATTTTCCCGCACCATTCTTTACAGCGTCTTCTATAAAACGAAACAGTTCCAAATTTAAAATAACATATACTTAGACAATAATATTTTCTACCATTATCATATTAGCATTTTCCCCGCACTATTATGTACATCGTCTTCGATAAACGAAACAGTTCCAAATTTCACGCTTTCACCAAAGCTAATTTAATTCAACTGAGAACTTGACTTTTTGCACCACATTTCTACTTCTACTTAATATTTTTAGTTTTTATTTCATATTTTTTAACTCTTTACTGTTAAAATATAATACAAAAAACGTCAAACCATAATGTTTGGCATTATACTAACTATATGTAATATATAAAAATGTATGTTTGTTTGTTCGTATTTTATGCGCTGCCTTAATAAGATGTTTTTAAAAGTAACTTACAGTAGGTGGCGCGCGTATCGTACCGAAAATTAATTTGAAAGTTATATATCATTCAATTTCAATCAATTAGGAATATATTATCATTCCTAATTAAACTACCCTTACTTTCAAACGATATTTCTGCAATTATTTCTTCTGCGGGAGCAGCGCGCCGGGTACCAGCTAGTAATATATAAAATAATAACAGCCTATAAGCGTCCTATCGCTGAAATATATTCTATTTTTGAATATGCAACAAACATTGCGATAGTTTTGTTTACAACCGATTACATAGAAAATCGATATAGTTACATCAAAACCGAAAATGGCAATTATGAGAACTGCACCTAGAAGTAAAGATTTCTTTTTTTTACCCGCCTATTACTCCGTAAACTGTCCAATTATATAGAATAACGGATTTAGCCGCTATCGTTGTACTTAGCATGCTTGGCAGGTGAATGGATTATTTTATTTTATTTGTTTTATTTTCATATTATAATTTATTTACAATACAAATTATATACAATATTAAAAACTAAAATTATAAAAAAAACTAAAACTAGAAACTTAATTATCATAATATAGTCCTACTCCCCGCGGTATCGTGCCAAGAACGCTGGCTGCGTTTCCCCGCTGAGATGGCTATACTTATTATATATTATATTATATATTATTATATTATATTATACTTATTTTGTTTTATTGAATAAGATACACAAACAGACAGTAGTCATATACAGTTCTAAAATTAAAAGTAGAATGGTGTTGATCTAAACTACAAACCAAAAAGTGTACACAGCATAATAATGTAGTTAGCATTAGAATAGCAGAAGTAAACAAGATAAAAATACGTTAAATATTAAGAGAATCACGTAAATTTCATTTAAATCTAACAAGGCTACTATCGAATTTGTCTCCTCAAAGATAATTGTGGGACATTAAAACACTTTAGTCGAGAGTCGTATGATAGAGAACACTGCGAAGGAAACAACTTTGCACCCTCTCGATGTTGTCAGAATGTACCCTATAAAAGGGTGACCATACAGTGGAGGTATACTCTAGTACAGAATGAACCAAATTATAAAATAATCGAAATGATGCGAGAGGTTTGGAGACATTTTTCGTTACACAAATTATAAACCCTAAGGTTCTGAAACTTTTTTGCGTTATATAGGTACTCATAATGCGGACATAACGAAAATTTTGAATCAAAATATATGCCCAAATCATTAACAATCTCCTTGCGTGTCAGAGGCTGACTGTTGATATTATACTTAAAATCCGAGTGATTGGGTTTAGTAGTGAAGGTGACAACTAAGCACTTACTGATATTTAAGGACATAAAATTAGCAGAACATCGTGAACTGCATGTTTTTTGTAATGCGATGATTATAGCAGGACTAAACGCCTCGCAGTTTTGACGATGTGCTTCTGGGTATTTTATGTTTAGCATAAATACACAATGTTCATACTGTCATGCTTTGCTGTCCTCTTTCGGAGTCTAAAGCAATTTTAAAACATCCACTTACGACACGTGTCACTTATCTGTATAGTCTTACACCGCCCCCATACGGCAATTAATTTTAATTCAAAATTTTATTACCTGCACCTATAAGTCCCGTCAGTCTAATAATACTTACCCTCCCGAACTGAGATTTGTTTCAATTGTTAAGCTCAGGATAGTTTTTTTTTAGGATATGGTGACAAACGAGCACACAGTCCACCTAATGGTAAGTGGTTGCTGTGACCCATAGACATCTACATCTATCCACAATAAAGAATCAAAGTGCAGATGCGTTGTCACCCGTCAGGACTAAGATAGAATGCCTCTTTTCCAGTAAAAAGGGTATCCGGTTCCCTAAACTCACCATACACAGCAGTGTTAAGCTGCTATTTTACACTGATATTCTGTGAGAGCGTGATCCTTCCCCGGTAGAGCCGACCCATTCGTGCTACAACTCGTCGTTGACGCCGCAAAGGGGCGAACCTCAATTTTTAGGGTTCCGTACCTCAAAAGGAAAAAACGGAACCCTTATAGGATCACTTTGTTGTCCGTCTGTCTGTCTGTCAAGACCTTTTTTCTCAGGAACGCGTGGAGGTATCAAGATGAAATCCATATCAAATACTCAAGTCTACTGTCCCTTGGAGCTGTGAAGCCAACGCAATCAAAAGATATAGCCGTTTATGCCGCAAATTTTCGACATTCGCAAGGGAATCAAAACCTACAGGGTACTTCCCGTGAACTCAGAAACTTAAAATTTGGTACGAAGCAACGAATTATAGCACAGATAAAGGAAAAATTGCGAAAAGCATAAATTTTTAGTTACATCATATATTAAAAATTATTTTAAAATATATACCTACTGATTTGTTCGGAACCCTCGGTGCGCGAGTCCGACTCGCACTTGGCCGGTTTTTTTAATAAATTACGGGAGAGCGAGAAAACATTTATTATTCATTTACTAGCTTTTTCCCATCTGAAAATTAAATATATTAGACGTAATGGAAAACTACAAATAAGATTAATTTTCCGATGAAAAAAAGCTCGTAATCGGGGAATAATAAATGTTTTCTTGCTCTCCTGTAATTTTTTGAAAAATTGAGTTTCGCCCCTTTGCGGCGTTAGCGACGAACTATGCTACTAATATAGCTGCAGCATGGCTCTACCACGTATAAAAATATATTTCAAGTCTATGGTTGAGCTATACGGAGAGATTGGCGGTCACAGTACTAAACCTCTCGTATTGAAGGCGCTGCTCTTCATCTGGCGGTATATAATCTTGGACTGGTAATTTTTGCATTAGTTAAACCATCACCTTAGCGATTTTTGAGAAATAGGTTCAATAAGCATACTACTAATACGTATTTCTGCGTCATCATCATCATCAATAAGAGTGTCCATCACAAGTCCACAGCTGAACATTGACCTCCTCAAAAGATCATCATAAAATATTTTTACATATTACAACCCAATTTAATTACAACGACGCCGCTCTACCGCAGACTCAAATCATCGTTGCGTAAACACCGCACGTTTACAATAGACGGCGTTTGAAATTAATTCTGTGTTCTATGCTTGCAAACATATACTCGTATATCACTTTGAAATATGTTAAACCAAAGCTCCATAAATGTCTACGGTAAGGTAATACGTTAAAGTAAAAATAACGACTCTTTACTTTGATGCTCGCGTATCACACATATATCAATAACTGTTACAAGTACCTCTATATACAAAAATCAATTACTGTCCGTTAGTCTCGCTAAAATGCGAAACTGACTCGACCGATTGTGATGACACTTTTTGTCTGCGTTTGAGTGGAATCCTGGTTAGATTCACAATTGGACCCGGTAGGTGTAGCTGTTGTCGAGATTCAGATATCACCCGTTCGAAGCCGGGGCGGATCGCTAGTCTATGAAATTATTCATTAATACCTCATCATAATAAATATCTTCAAATCCCTTCGCAAACCCACTGCTGAACATGGACTTGCCCATGTAATAATGGCTGCCAATCTAGAATCTTTCTTTCCCATCGGTTCGTCCAGATATATAGCTTAGCGAAACCTGGCTCAAGCCAGATATGTACTTTAACATAAAAGATTATAATACCCATAGACTCGTATGTTGGGGTCGCAATTTTAGCACATAGGTTCTTTTCAGTGCTCTAATGTTGGTATTGAAATAATTCACGTTAAAATTCTTAATTCGTTGTCATATTGAGAATATTGTGTCTATATACTGTCCATCAACGGTTCATACGACCCAAAACGATTGGGATTGTGTGTTTTCTCTTGCCAGTAAAAATACCTTAATACTAAGCGATTTTAGCGCTTATCACACCAATTGGTCTTACAAAACGGATAAAAGAGGTTTTCAAATATGTTAGATCATAACTACATCTATTTGAATAATGGAGAACCTACCAGAGTGCGGCTCGTAAATGGGTCGTTACAACAATCTGCTCCTGATATCTCTTTTATTTCTTCAGATTTGGCTACTTTATTTTCTTGGCAAGTTACA
The DNA here is from genome assembly GCA_963668995.1 of Parnassius mnemosyne. NCBI lineage: Eukaryota > Metazoa > Arthropoda > Insecta > Lepidoptera > Papilionidae > Parnassius > Parnassius mnemosyne. The sequence continues at coordinate 14,056,860 of CAVLGL010000148.1, forward strand.
AACGAAACTCTTATATACTCGTATAATCAAATTGTCGATCAATTTAAACTTTAATAGGGAAGTTAAAAAAGAGGGACTTTAAAAACAGTGATTGGAAGTCTTATATGTCATACATAGAGAACTCATTTACCGACTTAAACATTCCCGCAAACCATCAAGAATTTTATAACTTATTCGAAGTTACCTTGCAAACAGCAGCTAGTAGATATATTCCTTACAAAAATATTCCAAAACAATGTTGTTAATAAATTAATTCCCAAACCTTACTGGAATGCTGAAATATCTAAAGCCGTAGCAGAGCGCCGACGTGCATTAGCTAATCTAAGAAAAAATACATCCCATTGAAAATTTAAATATTCTGCAAACGAAAATACGTGACACACAAAGAGTCATCCGGGTTGCCAAATGTCAAGGTTTCCTTAACTCTGTTGATGAAACCACTTCATCATCAGACATATGGCGTAAAATGAGATGGACGAAAGGACGTCGTTCTAAGGGCTCTCATGATGATGGTATAAATAGAGACAAAGCGGAGAGACTACTCAAGATCATTATCTTACCCCTGATACCCGTCTGACTATGCATCCACGAACTTGAATATTCTATTAAAAAGACTGCGCTAGGTTATGACCAAATATCATTTTCCATGATTAAGTACCTTCCGTTGGTTGGCAAAAACCTGATAGTAAAACTTTTCATTGATTTGTAGATTTATTCCTTCACAATGGCGTCAAATTAGTATAATCGCCATCCTTATACAAGGCAGTGATTCTAACACGCGCACTATATTCCGCCCAACTGCATTAATATCTTGCCTATTTGAAATTTTTCAGACAGGTTTTCAAACGATTTAATAACAGTGGCCTGTTTTATTGACATAGATAACGTGTATAACAACATTGACATTATAATATGCTTATTGCTTAATTTAGATCGGTTAGGAGTGGGCTCAAAAATTTGTCTATACCTCTGGTCATACTTAAATAATAGAGAATTACGAATAACAGTTGACGGATATGACATAGAACAATAGGACGAGGACTAGCGCAAGGCGATCCTTTGTCTTCTCTGCTTTTCAACGCAGCTACTATTAATATTTGTAAAAACATTAAATATGTAGATATTTCTCAATATGCCGATGATTTTGTTCTATATTCTACCAAAAAAAGGCATCCAAGCCAAAAATCTTAATAAAAATATAAACTATACTATCCTAATATAATATAGGCATCTGATGTTAATAATGGCTGTGTACAGGTAAAGTATTTTATAAACGATCATGAAAATAACGTAAATAAGAAGAAAAGCTGATCAATGCACCTTTCCATTATTCGTTATATTTGAATTTATTCTTACTTTATATTAATATTTCGGAACGTAAAAGAGACATTCAGCAATTACCGATTTCATCTGTTTTTGATATCTGATATCGAACTCAGGATTAACTTTGAATTTATCACGGTCTATGAATTCTCCACCAAACCATTTACATTCTGAAAATATAACTACTTTAATTTACAGTTTCACAAACAAAACAATTTACTACGTGTGTATGATCTACATATGTTTAGATCCCGTGTTTCATATCTTGTAAACAGATAAGTCTGACAAAATCTACTTTAAGCTTCACCGTCCACTTAAGGCGACGTTTATACGTGAGGTACGGGAATAACAATAAACTTCTTATGTAACATTAATTTAACACCGAGTGGGAGTCGTAGTCAGTAAACAGGTGTTAATGGTGATGATAAGATAACGTCCCATTTTACGAAAATAGGGAGCTCGCGTGACACGTGCTATCAAACATACTCGTAATATCAAAACTACTTTGTACGAGTACCTACATCGTTTTATAATTTACTAGCTATCCGCACCAGCTTCGCACGGGTGATTTCTGGATCTCGACAACTGCGCCAGATACCGCGCCCTATTTCTTACGTAATAAAAGTATAAAATATAATTTTAATTTTTTGAAGAAAAAAAAATTAACACCTCATCCCGTCCCCTCCCCCACCCGAAAGGGTTTATTGCTTCATAAGTGTTCATTTATTTTTTTACAAAGAATTTGTGTATTGTGTGAATTTGTGCGTTGATAAATGAGTCTCAGTCACTCAGGATATCCTTCTATATATACATATATATAGATTAAATCTCGCACGGTCGCGACAATAATTTCAGGACATTTTTATAGAAATCAGGCTTTTTGTCAGGTTTTTCCAGCGAGACACCTGGTAAACCTACCCATTGTACACCAGCAAGCAGGTTAGGTAGGCATGGAGGCGGCAACACAAAAGTTTGGGGCTGTTTGTCGGGACACGGTGGAGGTTTGTACGAAAGATATGGATCAATACAATAAATTAATTCAAATAAATTTTGTAAAAAAAAACCATAGTTCCTTATGACACGAAACGTCTGCCCATTATTGGACATTTTAACATGACAGCGACCCGAAGCACCGATTTGTGAAAGCTTTCCTTACTAAGCGATCATTGGTTATGTTGATTTGACCCGTGAACAGCGCAAAGCTAAACTCCATAGAAAATTGATGACATTATGTTAAAAAACTAGCAAACTGTCACAAAACCTCCGCAAGCTAGCTTTATGAAGCATTTTTAGATCTTTGAAATAGTACCTATTTATATTGAAATTTGCAGGAAATAGCGACCAAGCCAAGACACGGCGCGGGGTCAACCCTATCAGATACTAAATAAAACTTTTCTACCTACATTGTTTTATTATTATCGTGCTATTATAAACAGTTAAAAACTCCATATGTGCTTGCTTTTGAGGTAGTTATTTTTAATGTTTTCATAAGTATCCTTTATTAGTAGTAACGCAGTTCATCAATACAGCCCTTCACAAGTCCACTGCTGAACATAGGTCTCCCCTAAGGAATGCCACAAAGCGCGGTCCTGAACCACCTGCATCCATCGACTTCCTGCATGTCTTCCATCCATCTAGTGGGGGGACGCCCTACACTTCGTTCGCCGGTATGAGGTCGCCACTCGAGAACCTTTTTTCTCTCATCGGTTGTCGGTTCTTCGAACTACATATATGACCAGCTCATTGCCACTTCAGCTTACTAATCCATTGGGCTATGTCGGTCACTCTGGTTCTACTGCGGATATCCTCATTTCTATGTTTATCACGCAGAGAAACTCCGAGCCTAGCCCTCTCCATAGATCGCTGAGTGACATTGAGCTTCCTCGTCTGATCGACAGTGAAAAACCACGTCTCAGTACCATACTGTCTCTTTGGGCTATCTCGGTTACTCTGGTTCTACTGTGGATATCCTCGTGTTTAAGTCTATCACGCAGAGAAACGCCGAGCATAGACCTCTCCACAGCTCGCTGAGCAATTTTGAGCTTCCTCATACGGCTAGCAGGGAAGGACAACATCTCCGATCCATAGGTCATTACTGGCAACACGCACTGGTTGTACAGTCTCGTTTTCAAGTTTTGAGATATACCTGACGAAAAGATGTGCCGTAATTTCCCGAACGCTGCCCAGCCGAGTTGAATCCGTCGATTGACCTTTTGCTCGAATTTGGACTTACCTAGTCGGACTATTTGTCCCAGGTAAACATACTCATCAACAACTTCGATCTTAGTGCTCCCAACAACTACCGACATAGGTGTGACATGGACGTTATACATGACCTTTGTTTCGTCCATGTTCATCTTAAGATCTACCGTTGGGAGGCACTATTGAGCATAACGCAGTTATTAGTACAAATTAGTAGTATTTAGTAATACGCAGGAGAACCGATGTTTTAAGTTTTCCCGAATTAAGCAAATTGTAAAGATTTCTTTTAATTTTATTATACTCATGCTTGTAACAACAATATAACTAGATCAAGAAGAAAAAAAGTTCCTTATATATTACTTTGTTCTTACCAAAACTCTATACATACATACATACAAACATACATACGCATTTTATATTATATAATCATTTTATATTATATTGGGAATAAACGAAACGCTTAAAAGTCTTCCGGAAATTCAAATACGATTTTTTTTTTGTACAAAAGCCGTGTAAAACATTAGTATTCGTCCTTTATTAGTTTTTTGTAAATGACCAATATCATTCATTAACGCCGAACTTATATTATCCCTCGCACTTGTGACAGATATTAACGTCGTACTGATGGGAACGTTAGGTTACCGTATGTGAGCTCACCCGCCTGCCCATTAAGGTAAGCAGGGACAAATCCTTTAAGGTTAAATGATTAAAGTATATTATGAACACATTTTCTAAAAGACCTATGTCCACCAGTTCATTAGAAGGCTGATGAACACTATTATTTTTCCCTCCCTAACAATTTTCCGTTGATTAACTTAAAATACTTTAATTCAAGTTATTGCAGTTTTAATTTCGCATTTAAATTAAAATATTATTAAAATAACATAGACAATAATATTTTCTACCATTATCATATTAACATTTTCCAGCACCATTCTTTACAGCGTCTTCTATAATCGAAACAGTTCCAAATTTAAAATAAGATATACTTAGACAATAATATTTTCTACCATTATCATATTAGCATTTTCCCGCACCATTCTTTACAGCGTCTTCTATAATCGAAACAGTTCCAAATTTAAAATAACATATACTTAGACAATAATATTTTCTACCATTATCATATTAGCATTTTCCCGCACCATTCTTTACAGCGTCTTCTATAATGGAAACAGTTCCAAATTTAAAATAACATATACTTAGACAATAATATTTTCTACCATTATCATATTAGCATTTTCCCGCACCATTCTTTACAGCGTCTTCTATAAAACGAAACAGTTCCAAATTTAAAATAACATATACTTAGACAATAATATTTTCTACCATTATCATATTAGCATTTTCCCGCACCATTCTTTACAGCGTCTTCTATAAAACGAAACAGTTCCAAATTTAAAATAACATATACTTAGACAATAATATTTTCTACCATTATCATATTAGCATTTTCCCGCACCATTCTTTACAGCGTCTTCTATAATCGAAACAGTTCCAAATTTAAAATAAGATATACTTAGACAATAATATTTTCTACAATTATCATATTAGCATTTTCCCGCACTATTATTTACATCGTCTTCGATAAACGAAACAGTTCCAAATTTCACGCTTTCGCCAAAGCTAATTTAATTCAACTGAGAACTTGACTTTTTGCACCACATTTCTACTTCTACTTAATATTTTTAGTTTTTATTTCATATTTTTTAACTCTTTACTGTTAAAATATAATACATAAAACGTCAAACCAGAATGTTTGGCATTATACTAACTATATGTAATATATAAAAATTTATGTTTGTTTGTTCGTATTTTATGCGCTGCCATACTAAGATGTTTTTAAAAGTAACTTACAGTAGGTGGCGCGCGTATCGTACCGAAAATTAATTTGAAAGTTATATATCATTCAATTTCAATCAATTAGGAATATATTATTATTCCTAATTAAACTACCCTTACTTTCAAACGATATTTCTGCAATTATTTCTTCTGCGGGAGCAGCGCGCCGGGTACCAGCTAGTAATATATAAAATAATAACAGCTTATAAGCGTCCTATCGCTGAAATATATTCTATTTTTGAATATGCAACAAACATTGCGATAGTTTTGTTTACAACCGATTACATAGAAAATCGATATAGTTACATCAAAACCGAAAATGGCAATTATGAGCACTGCACCTAGAAGTAAAGATTTCTTTTCTTTACCCGCCTATTACTCCGTAAACTGTCCAATGATATAGAATAACGGATTTAGCCGTTATCGTCGTACTTAGCATGCTTGGCAGGTGAATGGATTATTTTATTTATTTTGTTTTATTTTCATATTATAATTTATTTACAATACAAATGTACAATACAAATTATATACAATATTAAAAACTAATAATAAAAAAAAACTAAAACTATAAACTTAATTATCATAATATAGTCCTACTCCCCGCGGTATCGTGCCAAGAACGCGGGCTGCGTTTCCCCGCTGAGATGGCTATACTTATTATATATTATATTATATATTATTATATTATATATTATATTATACTTATTTTGTTTTATTGAATAAGATACACAAACAGACGGTAGTCATATACAGTTCTAAAATTAAAAGTATAGGTAAGTATATATATAAGTAAAATCTAAACTACAAACCAAAAAGTGTACACAGCATAATAATGTAGTTAGCATTAGAATATCAGAAGTAAACAAGATAAAAAAATACGTTAAATATTAAGAGAACCACGTAAATTTCATTTAAATCTAACAAGGCTACTATCGAATTTGTCTCCTCAAAGATAATTGTGGGACATTAAAACACTTTAATCGAGAGTCGTATGATAGTAGACGACGCAAGTGACCATATCTGCCACAAACACTGCGAAGGAAACAACTTTGCACCCTCTCGATGTTGTCAGAATGTACCCTATAAAAGGGTGACCATACAGTGGATGCATACTCTAGTACAGAATGAACCAAATTATAAAATAATCTAAATGATGCGAGAGGTTTGGAGACATTTTTCGTTACACAAATTATAAACCCTAAGGTTCTGAAACTTTTTTGCGTTATATAGGTACTCATAATGCGGACATAACGAAAATTTTGAATCGAAATATATGCCCAAATCCTTAACAATCTCCATGCGTGTCAGAGGCTGACTGTTGATATTATACTTAAAATCCGAGTGATTGGGTTTAGTAGTGAAGGTGACAACTAAACACTTACTGATATTTAAGGACATAAAATTAGCAGAACATCGTGAACTGCATGTTTTTTGTAATGCGATGATTATAGCAGGACTAAACGCCTCGCAGTTTTGACGATGTGCTTCTGGGTATTTTATGTTTAGCATAAATACACAATGTTCATACTGTCATGCTTTGCTGTCCTCTTTCGGAGTCTAAAGCAATTTTAAAACATCCACTTACGACACGTGTCACTTATCTGTATAGTCTTACACCGCCCCCCGTACGGCAATTAAATTTAATTCAAAATTTTATTACCTGCACCTATAAGTCCCGTCAGTCTAATAATACTTACCCTCCCGAACTGAGATTTGTTTCAATTGTTAAGCTCAGGATAGTTTTTTTTAGGATAGGGTGACAAACGAGCACACAGTCCACCTAATGGTAAGTGGTTGCTGTGACCCATAGACATCTACATCTATCCTCAATAAAGAATCAAAGTGCAGATGCGTTGTCACCCGTGAGGACTAAGATGGAATGCCTCTTTTCCAGTAAAAAGGGTATCCTGTTCCCTACACTCACCATACATAGCAGTGTTAAGCTGCTATTTTACCCTGATATTCTGTGAGAGCGTGATCCTTCCCCGGTAGAGCCGACCCATTCGTGCTACAATTCGTCGTTGACGTCGCAAAGGGGCGAACCTCAATTTTTAGGGTTCCGTAGCTGAAAAGGAAAAAACGGAACCCTTATAGGATCACTTTATTGTCCGTCTGTCTGTCGGTCAAAACCCTTTTTCTCAGGAACGCGTGGAGGTATCAAGCTGAAATTCATATCAAACACTCAAGTAGTAGACTTATACTCAAGTCCCTTCCCTTGGAGCTGTGAAAAAATCAAACTTCTAAGCCTACGCAATCAAAAGATATAGCCGTTTATGCCGCAAATTTTCGACATTCGCAAGGGAATCAAAACCTACAGGGTACTTCCCGTGAACTCAGAAACTTAAAATTTGGTACGAAGCAACGTTCTATAGCACGGATAAAGGAAAAATTGCGAAAAGCATAAATTTTTAGTTACATCATATAATAAAAATATTTTTAAACTTTTATACTGTCCGACTCGCACTTGGCCGGTTTTTTTAATAAATTACGGGAGAGCGAGAAAACATTTATTATTCATTTACTAGCTTTTTCCCATCTGAAAATTAAATATATTAGACGTAATGGAAAAATACAAATAAGATTAATTTTCCGATGAAAAAAAGCTCGTAATCGGGGAATAATAAATGTTTTCTTGCTCTCCTGTAATTTTTTGAAAAATTGAGTTTCGCCCCTTTGCGGCGTTAGCGACGAACTATGCTACTAATATAGCTGCAGCATGGCTCTACCACGTATAAAAATATATTTCAAGTCTATGGTTGAGCTATACGGAGAGATTGGCGGTCACAATACTAGACCTCTCGTATTGAAGGCGCTGCTTTTCATCTGGCGGTATATAATCTTGGACTGGTAATTTTTGCATTAGTTAAACCATCACCTTAGCGATTTTTGAGAAATAGGTTCAATAAGCATACTAATAATACGTGTTTCTGTGTCATCATCATCATCAATAAGAGTACCTATCACAAGTCCACTGCTGAATTGGCCTCCTCAAAAAAAGATCATCATAAAATATTTTTACATATTACAACCCAATTTAATTACAACGACGCCGCTCTACCGCAGACTCAAATCATCGTTGCGTAAACACCGCACGTTTACAATAGACGGCGTTTGAAATTAATTCTGTGTTCTATGCTTGCAAACATATACTCGTATATCACTTTGAAATATGTTAAACCAAAGCTCCATAAATGTCTACGGTAAGGTAATACGTTAAAGTAAAAATAACGACTCTTTACTTTGATGCTCGCGTATCACACATATATCTATAACTGTTATCTCTATATACAAAAAGCAATTACTGTTCGTTTGTCTCGCTAAAATGCGAAACTGACTCGACCGATTCTGATGAAACTTTTTGTCTGCTTTTGAGTGGATTCCTGGATGGTTTAGATTCACAATTGGACCCGGTAGGTGTAGCTGTTGTCGAGATTCAGAAATCACCCGTTCGAAGTCGGGGCGGATCGCTAGTCTATGAAATTATTCATTAATACCTCATCATAATCAATATCTTCAAATCCCTTTGCAAATCCACTGCTGAACATGGACTTGCCCATGTAATAATGGCTGCCAATCTAGAATCTTTCTTTCCCATCGGTTCGTCCTTAGCGAAACCTGGCTCAAGCCAGATATGTACTTTAACATAAAAGATTATAATACCTATAGACTCTGATCTATCTGACTATAGAATCTGATCTATATAGATCAGATTCGTATGTTGGGGTCGCAATCTTAGCACATAGGTCAGTTAAAACAGTTTTATGTTCTTTTCAGTGCTCTAATGCTGGTGTTGAAATAATTCACGTTAAAATTCTTAATTCGTTGTCATATTGAGAATATTGTGTCTATATACTGTCCATCAACGGTTCATACGACCCAAAACGATTGGGATTGTGTGTTTTCTCTTGCCAGTAAAAATACCTTAATACTAAGCGATTTTAGCGCTTATCACACCAATTGGTCTTACAAAACGGATAAAAAAGGTTTTCAAATATGTTAGATCATAACTACATCTATTTGAATAATGGAGAACCTACCAGATTGCGGCTCGTAAATGGGTCGTTACAACAATCTGCTCCTGATATCTCTTTTATTTCTTCAGATTTGGCTACTTTATTTTCTTGGCAAGTTACAAACGAAACTTTTAGTAGCGATCATCGTATAATCAAATTGTCGATCAATTTAAACTTTAATAGGGAAGTTAAAAAAGAGGGACTTTAAAAACAGTGATTGGAAGTCTTATATGTCATGCATAGAGAACTCATTTACCGACTTAAACATTCCCGCAAACCATCAAGAATTTTATAACTTATTTAAAGTTACCTTGCAAACAGCAGCTAGTAGATATATTCCTTACAAAAATATTCCAAAACATGTTGATAATAAATTAATTCCCAAACATTACTGGAATGCTGAAATATCTAAAGCCGTAGCAGAGCGCCGACGTGCATTAGCTAATCTAAGAAAAAATCCATCCCATTGAAAATTTAAATATTCTGCAAACGAAAATACGTGACACACAAAGAGTCATCCGGGTTGCCAAATGTCAAGGTTTCCTTAACTCTGTTGATGAAACTACTTCATCATCAGACATGTGGCGTAAAATGAGATGGATGATGGTATAAATAGAGACAAAGCGGAGAGACTACTCAAGATCCTGTTCCTGTTATCTGTAATTCGTGGATAGATAGTCCACTAAATAGAAACTATATAAGATCTATTCTTAGGTTACGTTCGGGACATATTCCATCGAAGAAGTTTGCTTTTTCTGCCGACTTCCAAAAAGGAGACGGTACTCAATTCAACTGTATGGTTTTGTTTTTTTTTTTATGTGCCTCATAACTTTTTACAGGGTTAACCGATTTCGATGATTCTTTTTTTAATTGAAAGCTGGTACTTCTCGTGTGGTTGTGGTTGATCAAGGTTAGACCAACTGTTTTTCTGTTATTCTTAATAACTTATATTGAAGTCGGCTGTACAAAATTTTTAATTTTAAATTATTGATGAAAAAAGTGCCATCACCAAATTGCGACGTATGCGGAATAGTTGAAGATGTCCAACATATTTTGATGGAATGTGTCCGGAATGAAGCAATCAGAAGGTTATGTTTTGGTAGTAATAGGAATTTTCATTTTGGCACCTTGAACAGTATTTTCTGCCGACTTCCAAAAAAGAGACGGTACTCAGTTCAACTGTATGTTTTTTTATGTGTGTTACCTCATTACTTTTTACTGGGTGAACCGATTTCGATGATTCTTTTTTATTTGTAAGCTGGTAGGTACTTCTCGTGTGGTCCCATATGATCAAGGTCAGACCAATAGTTTTTGAGTTATTCTTAATAACTTATATTGAAGTCAACTGTACAAAATTTTTAATTTTAAATTATGGCTTATCCCATGTCGGAGGAGGCTAAAATGCTGGTCAAGGTAGCGGACTTAATTCTGTGTAGGGAATAGGTGTGGCAGTTTATGGTTCCACTTATTCCTTAGGTGTGTTAACTTTTATTGTTAATATAATACATTTTATGTTTAATTTTTATTCGATTGTAGTGATTAAGTAATTGTAGACAAAACGGGATGATGTGGTCGCTCAGCGACAAAGTCCTTTATAATAATAAATAAATAAAAAATAATTGTCATTTGCAATTTTACGTGTCGATATAACAGATGCTCAACGATGAGGAAAAGATCGTGAGGAAACCTGCCTATCTGAGAAATTAACGTAATCATGTAAAGTCTGCCAACACGTATTGAGGAATCGTGGTGGACTCTTCTGTACCCTACAACCAACTTAGGAATGAGAGGATACCTATACTCAACTGTGGAATATACTAGAGTATTATTTTATATAGTAAAGGGTGACAAACGAGCACACAGTCCACCTGATAGTAAGTGTTTGCTGTGACCCATAGACATCTGCATCTATCTTCGTTTGCGAATTAAAATGCAGATGCGTTGTCAGCCGTGAGGATTAAGGTAGAATGCCTCTTTTCCAGTAAGAAGAGTCTCCAGATCTCTACACTCACCATACTAAACACAGCAGCATTAAGCCGCCATTTTACGCTGGTATTCTGTGAGAGCGTGGTCCTCCCCCGGTCGAGCCGACTCATTCGTGCTACAACTATACTATTAATATACTATACTATTATCTGGTACTTTTAACCGACTTAATAAAAAGAATAAGGTTCATGTTTTACACGACATTTCCTTTAATTGTGAACTGATTCTAATTTTTATTTTTCATTTTATACTTAAACAGTAATCATTTAAATTTGAAGAAACATTTCCACCCCCAAAGGAAAAATAAGGGATGAAGTATTTATTGTAACTATTTTGACGACATTTTAGTAAGTAGCTTGAGCTTATAATATTGCTAAATTCGCTCAAGAGTCAAAAATTATTCTAAAAAAACTTCGAAAACCTAAAAAGAATAAAGTCATTTTACATTCTAAATTTGGGGCTGTACATTTTAGCACTTGCAAATATCAAAGAACTTTATTTTGACGGTAAAATTCTAAAGCGTGAGAGCGTAAAACTAACATTCAGGAAGCTATGATTAATTTCTTGGCAAATCGCCAAAATCTTACCAGTTTAGGCCGAGAATAGATTTTTTTTAATATAATGAAAAAGTATTTTTGTATCCTGAAATCTTTTTATGATAGAGAGCATTTAATAAATTACTATTTGATTTTTGTGATAATGTCATGCCGTGGTTGTCTTAAGAAGCGACAGATTGAAACTAAAATAAGAGATGGCAGCAGCATCTTCCTGATAACAACCCAAAATAATTTAAAAAAAAACTCCTGTTGCCAACCCGCTTGCACAACCGTGGCAACTTGGCAAATATACCTCTTATGAAACAATCTATGTGTAGGCCTATGTTCCACAGTGGACTTTGAAACAGAAACAGAAACTTTTTTATTCAATATAGATTATAAATAATACTTATTGAAAGTCACTATTTTGTTTAATTACCACTGGTTCGAAAAAAAAGCTGTCCTGGGAAGAACCAGCTAGAAACCTAGCGGGACTTCTTTTTTAAACAACAGCTTACAATCATGTAATCACAATTAACCACACAAAACAAATTAGAAATAGCTTGGTAATATTTGATAGACTGTCATCATGATGATGATGAACTATGTCCCTAATCGTAAACTAATGTATCTGACTGACGATAGAAAATCTATTCAAGCAACTTTAAACACCAATTCTACAGACTATTAATTATTGAGAGCAGTGTCATCAGTGCGTGGGTCTCAGCTCTACGCTCAACAAATTGTCTAGCAAGCGCTGTAAACTTTGTTGAATCCTTTAAAAATTGCCTTAAGGTACATTCTTTAAAATTTTATGGCCAGCAAGGAATGTATAGTCTTGTAAAAAAGGCACATCTATTGTCCTGTTAATCTTAATACCCTAAACGAGCGATTCTTGGATACTACCTATAATGTGATTATACCTTTATATGTGATTGGTTTCCCAGAACCGCTATAAAGATTTATATAAAATTTTATATTAAGATAATGTTTTAGGTACATACTCTCCAAATGTATATATTTACTAGCCATCCGCCCCGGCTTTGCACGGTTGATTTCTGCATCTCGACAACAACACCACCTACCGCGTCCAGTGGTGAATCTAAACCATTCTCTAAACGACTTAATCACACACACACACACACACTAAATTTTATCAAAACTGGTCCATTTAGGTTCGTTTAGGAGGATTTTAGTCACATAAATACGGATAGAAGAATTTTATAATACATAAAACCTGACGCTTGAATCATTCTGTCTATTAATGAAAACTACATCAAAATCCGTTGCGTAGTTTAAAAGATCTAAGCGTACAGACGGGGGAAGCGAGTTTGTTTTATACTGTGTAGAGAAGTGTCATCACTGAGAAAATTATACCTATTTTTTTCTAACGTCAAGCAAAGCGCGCTCATCCAGATACAGTTTTATTTAAACAAGACGGTATAAGATTGCAAGTTATTTTCCTATAAATCTTCATATATTTTTTCATATATTATCCTAGATCATGACTATACAGTTTCACGCCACATCAAGACAGCGAAAAGGAATCTTAAGAGCTCGTTGGCACCACTCGAGATGTTTATCAACATTTGAAAAGGTACTCGAGTCCCGCCACCAGCTGAAGTCTCCGTCGTGTAAATATACCCTTTGTTTCACCCCGATACTTGACGTGGTATACGCCCAAAAAGCCGATTTTCAACCTCGCTCGTTATACATGTATACGTGTTTATTCGTCAAGCCATCTCAAGTATACAAAGTATTTGGATTCTTTACAAAATGACCATCAGAAGTCAATACAACATTCATTTACATTTGTTGCCGACACGTATATTATATGTAAATAATGTAATCATACTAAGTTTTTCTTTATAAAATAAGGGTAACAAACGAGCACACAGTCCACCAGATGGTAAGTGGGTGCAACTGACTAAATTCTTTTTTCCTCAATTAAGAATCAAAATTTAGATGTGTTGTCGCCCTTGAGGACTGAGATGGAATGCCTCGTTTCCAGTAAAAAGGGTCTCCGCTTCCTCTGCACTCACCACACTAAACATTAAGCTGCTATTATTCGCTAGTATTCTGTGAGAGCGTTATCCTTCCCTGCAGTGGCGGAGTAAGGGGGGGCGGACCGCCCCGGGTGCCAAGAACCAAGGGGTAACGAACACAACTCACTCACACAGCCAGAGAACACTTACAAAAGATTTACTCCGCAAAGACATACTTATAAATAAATAGCTACCTACTATAGTAGGTATCTAACCTGCCTACAAATATTATATCTTAATATGTATCGCAAATTTATTTTTATTTACTTTCGAACATAATTTATGTCCTAAATATATGAGTTTAGGTTAGGTAGCGCTCGGTCAAATGAGTTACGCGATCGAAGAAGATAGCGCGCGTAGCAACAAAAACATAGTCAATCAGTGATTTGCTTTGTAACCGACGCATATTCTAGAGCTTCTCAGATTCATCGTAAATTCTGTTCGCTAGCGCTGTGTCTAAGATTTTTTTACTATTTGTGTTTCGGTAGCATCATGTGAAAGAAGTTTTTCAGAACTCAAGTTAATAAAAGCTTACTTAAGGTCCACAATGAGCCAAGTGCGACTAACCAATATTTCCATTTTATCTATCGAAAAGGACAAGAATTTAAATTTTGATAATGTAATGAAATATTTTACCTTAAATTGTACCTCCGTGTATTATAGGTTTATCTGAGGTCTGAAGAGCGAGGGAGGACACGGTACTCATAGAATCCAATGGTGGTGTCAGATTTATCGGCCATAAGTCTCTCGTTAACAACGTTGTAAAAATTGAGAGTGTGTCGACGAAGGTTAGGTACCTTATACTCAGAATCAACAAACGGTATTCGCTGAAGGTCATACAGGTTTACGCACAAACCTCGGCACATCCCGATGAGGAGGTTGAGGAAATGTATGAGAATATCTTTAGAGCCATGCGTTCCTCCAAAACCCACAATAAGTTGTTAATGGAGGAGAATTTGAATAATTTGGAAAGAATTTGACAGCATACGGGTAACTGAATAGACAGATTTCCAAATGCATGCTTCGGTACTTCAACACAACTTCAATATAGCTCGTATTGAAGAAGCGATTAGGCGGAACCAGTGCCCCAAAGTCCTTGCCAGAGATCTGTCTTCCAGAAAGAGCCAACTGCCGAAGCTGAAGGCCGAATGTGACAGCATCGTTTCCGGGACATTTGAGATTTGAATTAGATTGAGAGATTCTATGAGCAGCTAAACACGTCATCGTTGGAGACACACGCAAGTGTTAAAAACGAACCAAGAGCAAGTCTTATCCGACACTATTCCGATGATATCGCGGACGTTAGTCTGAGCGAAATTAGAATGGCTCTCCAGCACCTTAAAAATGGCAAGTCCCCGGGTGAGGATGGAATTACAACGAAGCATCTTAAAGCGGATAAAAAACCGGTACTTGAAGTTTCATCCTCCGGAGGCGTGGAGCAGAATGTGTCTGGATTGGTAGTTGCGTTTCAGTTTGAATGTGAAATCAGGCAGTATAGTTATAGTGTGTGGTAGTTTATTTAATTATATATATTATTATTTCAACTCCACTACTTATTGGCTAACCGTAAACCACTAGTAAATTGGATAAAAACATAAACATTTTCGAATATTGCTAGACCTAATATAGGTACATAAGACTATGTGAAAACAGGCAGTATAGTTATAGGTAGTTTCTTTAATCCTCCGTTTACCATCAGGTGAAATTTCAACTCCACTACTTATGGGCTAACCGTAGTGATTGGATAAAACTTAAAGCTTTCGAATATTTCTAGACCTAATATAGGTACATAAGACAATCTAGATAGAGTCCAGTAGGTAAAGTCCAGTGTAACTACTTATGTCTGTCAATGGACTTTATCGAGATTATATCTAATCGAAATTTATTAAATCGAATATTATCTTGATTGAACATCTAAATAGAGTCCCGTGGCATACTTGACCAAGCCAATGCTCACAAGGGCTGGCAGTGCTAAAAAAGAACAAACATATAGATAAAACGTGATTTTACAAACGCAACTTTATTCATCTGTCAATTGGTAACAAAGTTAATTTTGCAATAACCGGTCAAGTTTGCCGATAAGATTCAGAATACGTAATATAGGCAAATGGTGAAGAAAAATTAATTTAAAAAATCTAAATAATTCCGTCCTTTTTTTTTCTTTTAAATTCAAAATACGCGGTAATGCATTATTTTAACCGATTTACTGCGCACGCACACATTCGTAAGGTTCAATCGGTAGGCGAAAACATTGTTGCCTATAAATAATATTCAATTTGGGAATTTATCAATTACTCGTATTTTCAAAAATTGCAATAATGGTATATCATTATATATATATTTGAACTTGAATTTAAAATTTGGCTACTCTTTGAACAATAACCTTGTATACTTCCGTAAGTCTAAGAAAATAAAAGTACAAGTACTTAACTATCAATTTCGTATAGCGAAGAGGTGCTTAACACCATCTCAATTCACACATATAATGACACTAAGCTTTAAACGAATTTTATTGCGTTGTTTTATTTGAATTCGTGTACGTTACCTATTAGTTTTATATTAAAATTAAAATTATAAATAGAAATTTTTAAACGCGGTAGAGCCATGCTGCAGCTATATTAATAGTATAGTTGTAGCACGAATGGGTCGGCTCGACCGGGGAAGGACCACGCTCTCACAGAATACCAGCGTAAAATAGCAGCTTAATGCTGCTGTGTTTCGTATGGTGAGTGTAGAGAACCGGAGATCCTTTTTACTGGAAAAGAGGCATTTCATCTTAGTCCCACGGCTGACAACACATCTGCATTTTAATTCGCAAATGAAAATAGATGTAGATATCCATGGGCCACAGCAACCACTTACCATCAGGTGGACTGTGTGGTCGTTTGTTCTATATTATTGTATAAAAAATTATTAAAATTGGGTTTTTTCGGTATTTTATAATTCTTGTTTTTGTGACTATGTTAAATAACAAAAACACATAATAGCTTCTAAAAATTTATGGTATAACTAGTATACCTAACCATCTTTGCGCCAGACGTAAAGTAACCCGACCGACGACAGGCAGAAGTGTCAAAGGTGCGAGAAGTCGCGTGCTGCGAGCCTCAAAAACCCGCCTACTACTTGTAACGACCTCTATTATACTACGGTAGAGGCTCGTATCTGTAAAGTTTTACGGGATGACGAAAATGAAGAACATTTTTAAAACGCTATACAACAGGTCAGTAGGAATTAACTCGTTATTTCAAAGAAATATTTACGGAATCAAACCCTGTTCTATCGTATTCGAATACTCGTAAACTAACCTAAATATAATAAATGCGTAACAGTTACGTTAGGTTAGGTTAGGTTATATCCCAATATATAACATTATCCATATATGTACACATTGCCTATTTACACGCTAGTGAACCATGCGATGGAGTTGGAGGACTCGTCTGATATCGCTCCGTTTCACATATTTACATGCTTCACGAACTTTAAGGCCTTCGTTTCCAGATGCCAGATAAAAAATAAAAACAATTTTATTATGAATAAATTAAACTAATGCTTTAGTGAAGCTGTTTTTAGAATAATTGTTTAATAGATAGATAATAATTTTCAACACACATAATGCACCAAACACACACGATCAACAAATACCCAGATTATTTCCTTTATTACACAGGGTTATTTTTCAAAGATACCCAAATTTTAAACTTAAGTTCAAATATATATGCAGTTTTTGAAAATACGAGTAAATAAGATTCATGGGCAACGTTTTTGCCTACCGATCGTCCCTTACAAATGTGTGTGTGCGCAGTAAAATCAGTTAAAATAATGCACTACCACGCATTTTGAATTTAATTGATAAAAAGGACAGAATCTTTGAGATTTTTTTTAATAATGTTTTTTTCACCCTTTGCATATATTACTTATTCAGAACCTTCTTATGAAACCCGGGTTCGATCCCCGCCGGCACCAATGAAATTGTTAATTGCAATTTTAAGCGCTGATTTACTACATGCTCGGCGGTGAAGGAAAACTTCGTGAGGAAAATAGTAAGAGAGTAAAACGTCGTTTAAATATACTTAATACTAGCTGTTCCCCGCGACTACGCCCGCGCGTAATTTATTACGATTGAATTTCATGGGTTTTAAGTTTTTGCGCGAAACCCTAATTTTTTTTCTAAAATAAAAGTAGCCTAAGTTACTTCTTATAACATCAGCTATCTGCCAAAGAAAGTCCGGTCAAAATCGGTCCAGCCGTTTCGGAGATTAGCCGGAACAAACAGACAGACAGACAGACGAAAATTTTAAAAATCGTGTTTTTGTTATAAGTAACGTATATACTTTCATATGCATATAGTAAAAAGCTTTTATTTCGATATTACAAGCAATCGCTTCAATTTTATTTATTTGTATAGATAAAATCAACAAATAATTGAGTTCACTATAATTATACCCAGCAAAGTTGGCATGGACAATCTTTTAAATAAGTTACTTGGCTCATTCCTCAAAAGGCTATATCCAGCAATCCACCATTAGATTAAAAAAATTGTAAAGAAATGAACAACGATGCGAATAACATCATGTCACAGTACTCGACCTCTTAAATATTCTTGGGTAGCGAACTTTTTTTAGCAGCCTCGCATTCCTATATTATTTGAAAAATATAAGCTAAAAATACAGAAGGCTATCATATAAATTGGTTAATACGTTACTTAAATAATAATCTTTAGATAGTTTACAAATATATGTAGGTACGCACATGACGCACATGCGTACCCCGGAGACACACCGGACATAATGTCTTCTAAGTAAACTGCTTAGGACGTTTAGGACATCATTGAGAGTATGTCATTAAGTGACAAGTACTTTCAAATTTTTACGATATTTACTGGAGAATAAGCTTGTTCTACATCATATAAGTAATACTTTGCATAAAAATATATTAATTCTAAATAATATAATAGATGATTGTATGAATAATTAATTCTTGAGTAAACAATTTTTACCGAATCTCTTTACCAGTTATGAAAGATACGCTCAATAGAAATGTTGATAAATTAAATTAAATTTATTCATATGTGGTTTTTCACATAAAATATACATTCGATGCTTATTTTACATACATTATAAATCCTGTTTTATAATGATACAACATAAAATCATATTACGTTTCATGCAAATACCTACCCACTGTGTTGACACTCGACTGCAAAGGCTCATATACGGTTCATTCCTATCATAGATTGTCATAAAACACCTATATAAATTTATTTTCAGATTCAATAATTGGCTCTACACGTTCTTTGTAAATTGACCATTTATACGACGAGCACTATATAAGCATTACGTTCTTAAACTTGTTAGTTGTAACCGTTACACATGAAATCGTTCACAAGCGTTCCTAGGATCGTTTTTATACAGAAAATTTACGGTCCATTCGGTTTTGTGTATCGAGAATTTGGGAGCGTTCCTCATAGAGCCTGGAATCGACCAGGAATTCCGCCGCGCCACTGAGTGATCTTATGAGGTTCACAGTTCGCACAGACAACGCGCATGCGTGAACCGACTTCGCCGCCCGCCCTCCGCTCATCCCGCAATTATTACAGCTACCAATACATTACTCCCTTCTGTCATCTTGATGCCATAGCTTCTTTTTATTCACAGCAATATACTGTTTGCTTTGCCTACATTCGGAGAATTGGAGTAGTGTACCAACCGCAATGTAGACGACAGTAAAAGCATAAACAGTGAAATTACGATTTCACACGCCGCAGCGGCGGTCGCTTTTATGCTGGACGTTATTTCATTAGCGCCAATAAGCCCGATATAAACTCGTACATAAAACTGATCCTTTGATCTGAGACGGCCTATTGTAACGCTCCAAATACACGAAATGATTCAACTATGTGTTTTATTCGGATGCCATGCCAAGAGCCTATAGTTTTTATTGTTGTACGTCAGTTCATCGGCTAAAAATATTGAATCAATATCTAGCTACATAAACAAACTGGATGATGACCGTGTTCCCGATTCTTGTTTACGTAGCCACTGAATGAAGGCTGAAAAGCTTGTTCAACTCTATTTTACCTTTCATAAATTAGACTTATGTCACAACATTGTAAATCTACGTTAAGGCCCTCTGGTCTGGCTTATTATTTTATAAATAAATCGGAAGGAGATTGGCACGCCGTCAGATTGCAATAACACCGTTCTCTCCAAAGACCTAAGTGTATCATATATTTCAGCCATATAAATGAATTTTTTTTAATGATTTTTTCTTTACCCTTGCGCTTGGTTGGGAAGGAAAAAGAAACTCCTCAAAAGCATGCCAGTATTCGCCTCAAATTTCATTATACGCGAGCACCCCAACTTTAATCCTCGTCGGCATAATTGAAATACTAATATTCATTTTAAGTCCTGATTTACCATGTGCTCGATGTTAAAAGAAAATATTATGATGAAACCTCGAGTCTTATAAAGTGACATATATATATATCGAGGACATGTCAAGTCCGCCAAAACATTGGGGCAGCGCAGTGCGACAGTTTTCCTTGCCTTAAACATCCTTTAAGAAATTAGAAAAGGCCTGCGGCCAACAGTGGGGCGTAAGAATGCTCGATAACCCCTCCGAGTATAGCCCGACAAAATAGCCTCAATTTCCATTACCTACTAAAAATATTTATACACTCGTTCCGGTTTGAAAAGTGTGCCAACCAGTATAATAATTACAGGTTGTAGTAAGACTTTACACGTCAGAGGTGACAACGCATCTGTGACCTTCATTGGGTGAAGTTGGTTGCAGGTATTCATAGGCTGCACTATGCTATTTACAATTAAGTGGATTTGAGCTCGTCTGGCCATTTTGTTCAAAAATCTGTTCATTGTATTTATAATACATATTTATTTTCTGAAGATTTTATTGGTGTAAAACGATTGGAAGAGGGTAAACAAGAGGCAGCAGCAAATAATAACACAGTATTTACTTTCATATGCATGTATATTTAGATATCTGTATAAAATTTACAAAACAACAACAAATGAAATTTGCATATTTTAGATCGAGTCAGGTTACTTTCTAAAACAACTGCCCTATGACATGTATAAAATGAAAGCACCCAAAAAAAATTGTGTGTATTCGCAACAGAGAAGTATCCGTCGTTTATAAGAAAATTACCTAAGTATATTTTTTAATTTAACTGAGCTTATTTAATAACATGTTTTAATAGATGCTAAAGATTAATAAAATTAACAGGTTTAATGGCCTGCAAGGAATTTGAAGTATGATGATTTCATTTTAAATTTCGATTTCGCCGTATTATAATGTCTAGTACATATTAACAATTCCATCAACAACACATTGTATAACCTAATCTTATTTACAAATCGACTATCTTACAACATAACGATTGGGACTTAGCCTAGTCAAACTTTATATAACTTTACAAAATCCAATCAGCTAGCAACACAACAGATTTTACGTATGTACATTAAGATCGTAAGTTCACAAAACGAATGTAGAACGAAAAGTGAATTAATAATTCATTTACATTTCCATATAGGCATAATACTAAAATTTTATCGCGATCAATTACTTAGTTTTAAATTCCAACGGTTAGAATGCTATTAGTATTCAATGTGTGGTTTTCGGAAAAATATAGAATGTCATAATAGTCCAGGAAATGAAGCATTTTGCCTCGCAATTTTTTCGTCCACCATGGATTTACTTGAAATTTTCACAGAAGGTAGGGAATAGCTCAAGGATCATTGTCTATATCATGCCGCTGTACGCTAGAGCCTTGGTGGTTGCCACCCCATCTCGGGAGTGGAAATTTTTTATTACATTTTAACTATAGGAATCGACGGAAAAAGTAATTCTAAGAAAAAAATGTTATATATGTTTTTTCGTAAAACTAATATTTTTTGAGTTATTCAAAGTTGAAAGTAATTTTTTGACGAAAAAATCGACTTTTTAAATGGTTTTTTGTGAAAAACTATAAAAATATGCATTTTATCAAAAAAAAAGTGTAGATAGCCAAATTGTAGCTTTTAAAACAAACAAAAAAATGCTTTTTTGATAATTTTTCTACGACAAATACGAACTGCGATACAGCAAATTAATGCTTAGCTTTTTTCGTCAAATGCATAAATTGGAAGATTTAAAGCGAAATAACGAGAAAAATTTGCATTATTCGAAGAAAGCTCATAGAATCTTTTTTAAAGTATTTAATTTGAGCTTTCAAACAAAAACAAAAACAATGTCACCATGAAAATTGACCGACTTATGATCAAAATAAGATCGGTACCCGTTTTTTTTACGAAAAAAATCTGTGAAAACAACCCCCAAAGTACCCCCTAATCAGTTGATCGCCACCCTTCTGTGATATGTACTATTAATACCCACGAAGTTTGACCAATTTAAAATGCCTAATTTTAGAAAAATTGGAGTTTAAAGAGAAAACGATTTTTTTCAATTTCGTGTTTTAACTCTTTTCTTAAAACTATCTCCCAAAATACTGAAGATACGAAAAAAACGATATAGTACTAAATTGTAGCTTTTTTAATGACAAAATTTTCCCTGTATGCAGATTTTTTGTACAGTGAATATTCGGCGAGATATAGCCGTTTAACACCTACATTTACGATCGAACATCACCTTATTCAAGCGCTTTAAACTCTCCCCATTTAAAAATTAAGGGATCTTAAGTAATTTAATTCACATTCTCATAGCTCCTGAAAAGCCCTACAAAATCGTTTCTGAAAAAAAATTTCTATCACCTAAAATGAAGGAGCTATGCTTAAAAACCGATCAATTTTTTTTTTCGAAAAATTCGAATTACCCGCTTCGGAGCGTAGTAATCTACATAACCGGTAAATTAGGCCGTTATACGTTATATGTTCCACTTTTTCGATTCTTATTGGAAAACAGAGAAGAAGAAACATTTGCTCACGTGTATGCGTGTGTGAGTGTATATTTCGTTGATTTCTCACCAGAGTATTCTAAAATTCGAAGACAGTAGCACGTGCTCTGACATTTCAATGTTTTCAAGGGTAGTTTTTAACAAGGGTAGGTTGAAAGATTATGAAATTGTATCCTAAAGCATGAAACAATCATTATTTAACTATTTTTACCCATATTTAGGTTTTAATGGTATTTTATAATTTTTTAAAATAAAGTGTAATTTTCACCCCTAAAAAACAAAAAGCGTACAACGGCACAATATAGAAAATGAACTAGAGGGTGAAATAAGCCTGATCCCAAATTTTTTTACAAATCGGTGCTGGACGAAAAAATTGCGAGGTTTTACCATTTTTTTAGCTTCATTTCCTGGACTATAACGAGCATTGAATAATTTAATTACACCACTTATAGTTCGATTAAATGTCTTGTACGACAGTTACTATGCAATTCAAATAAAAATACGAGTGACCTGGCGCCATATTGTGACGTCATAGCTGTCAATTCGTTAGGTAGGGTGAGCAAATAAGATATTTTTGAAATAATATAGATTTACAAAAGAACCATAAACGAAAAAGTGTTAATCTGAATCTTGCATTTCAATTTCGCTCTTCTCTGTATCTCTGTTTGAGTAGTTATCATCATTATCTTCCCTGCTGCTTTCCTTTATAAAAATAGAACACGAATTTATAATATAGTATTTAAAATAGGTATTTAAAATATTCCACCGACTAGTATCAATATTTTAAATTAATTTATAAAAATAATTATGAGTTCAATAGATTTGTTAATAATAAAACTCAGTTAAATAAAGCGGGAAAAAAACGTTATTAATACGCAAATCAATTTTCTTTGCAAGCCGTACTTTTCAAGTGACAATTGACAAATCGCGGTTATTGTAGATAATTGACGTTCCTATTCTTATTTGAATTGCATTGTACATTGCGTTGTTTCACCTCATAATTGCGGCGTAATGTAATCGCTCACCCCAGCTAGTAGCGTGACAGTCATAAAAATCAACTAAGCGAAATACCATGAACATACTTCCGATAGACACTGATATTTTGTCAAATTTAAAACAGAAACAGAGTGGACATGCAGGCAAGCAAGATTACGGCCGATCCTCCCCACATTAGGATTAGGAAAGGCACATGTCCAGGAATGTTAAGATTCGAATATTGTTATTCGATAGCATCAAAACAAATAGTATAAAACCAAAACTCGAAATGTTTTATCATTTTTATTCATCTTCTTAACTTCTTTTTCTCTATCTATCTATCTTACATATTAATAAAACAGAGTCGCTTCCCGCTGCGTCGTCTGTACGCTTAGATCATTTAGACTACGCAACCAATTTTGATTCGGTTTTCATTAACAGACAGAATGACTCAAGAGGAAGGTTTATATGTATAACACATGCATATTATATATTGTGTAATTCTTATGTCCGTGTGTATGTGACTGAACTCTTCCTAAACGGCTGGGCCGATTTTGATGAAATTTTGTGTGAGTGATAAAGTTCATTAGAGAATGGTTTAGATTCACAATTGGACCCGGTAGGTGAAGTTGTTGTAGAGATGCAAAAATCATTAGTTCCACACTCTTCCAACAACTACGATTTCTAAATCCAAGGATAGAGAACAGAAAATTCTTCCAATTTAGTAGTGCAAAGGCGACAACTATTTAAAAATTGACATTGACATTTTAAGGTTTATTATAATCTTGAGAGTGATTACTAGCATCTAGCATAGAGGGAATCCTAAAATAATAACAATAACAATTCTTGTACTTAAACTCTATGTATATGAAATTTACAAGGTTGTTGCCATTTTTCCATTCCATAGACACCTCGATTGATGTACCATTTAGCGAAACAAGAAACGCTGTCGATAAATTTATTTAGTCTATGACTTCTCGGGTTCACGGAACGTACACAGAGGACACTGCTACGATAGTATAAATACCGAGGCACGACCGCAGTCTGCCTCCTCTTTTCTCGCTCTACAACAACTACCGATAAATCAATTACAAACGTATTACCAATTTTCCTCTCTGCTACCTCAAGATATTATCCATCATTGATTAATTAGTTAGTTAAAAGTTGAAGTTAAAATTACAGCCTATAGACGTCCCACAGCTGGGCACAGGCCTACTCTCACTTCTAAGAGGGTTTAAGAGCAAGGAAGTGTCCGCCGCGCTACTCCAATGCATACTTCACATGTCTTCGACATATTTTTGTATTATAGTCCACTACTAAACATAGGCCTATTCCATAGATTGCCTCGTAGGTGGAATATTTTTCTTTCCTCTCTTAACGCAAGCAAGAAAGCAAGTGGTGGCCAATCCACTTGCTTTCTTGCTTGCGTTAAGAGAAGAAAGAAAAATATTCCCCCTACGAGGCAATCTATGGAATAGGCCTATGTTTAGTAGTGGACTTTTAATAGGCTGTAATTAAATATTAACCACGTGTTCGACGGTGAAGGAAAACATCGTGAGGAGACTTGCATGTCATGAGAAAAAAATATGTCGAAGACATGTGAAGTATGCATTGGGGTAGCGCGGCGGATACTTCCATATTCAAGTGATGGTATGGAATCTTAAAGCTTCTAAGTACCTATGAGGTAGTGGCTTCTCTTACGCTGTCGGTTCACGGTATTTTTTATCATTTCTTATCAAGATTCTGCCTTCACTTCAAGATTTCGAAATATTTTCAACCAAGCAGACATATTTTTATTGATGGTTTTATTTTCCGCTAATCAACATAATATAGAATTGTAACTACAAATAGAATCCAACTCGCTTAGTATTCATACCTCACTAACTAAGGTACGTGAGGGTAATATGGTCACCTTAAGCTTTGCCGCCGTATAAAACCAAAACTAGGATGAGTACAGAGATAAAAACACAAAGTCGTATACTATTACTAATATATTAAGAACAAATAGCAAACAAGCTTTGAAAATGATTAGGAACACTTCAAAAAATCAAGTTAAAAAAACTTACTACACTACACAGTACTAAAATCGACTAAAATGTTTATAATAATGTCAACTGTCAAAATGGCGTCGATAAAGCAGCGCCCTTTTGACCCTTTATTATTTGATGGACTGATGAAGACCTATCGTATTACAGAGTATTCTATGCAAACAAGGCTGTAGTTTTTGAGTTATAAGAAAGTGACCATATTAACCGGATGGCCATATTACCCTCACGTACTATATTAGTTTTTAAAATCTGCGATACGAATATTTGCAATCATCAACATTTGATTTCGAAAACAATTTACTTAATAGCTCGAATAATAAGTCTAGTCCTATTTTGTTTATATTTTTAAACAAATAATAAAGTAATAAATAAAAACAAAAACGAATATATTGATGTCGATTGTTGCTCACATAGGAACGAAATAGTGATATAGATTAAAGACGTCATGTCTTGTGAAAAAACGTCACATATAATACTTCTACAATAGGGATGCCATTTATCTAGTAAACTAGCTAGTACTAGAAGAAACTATTGTGGAAATACCGTTTTATATTTGGAAGAGTTACCTATAGATATAGTTTAGTTAGGAATGATAATACATTGATTGAAGTCGAGTGATACTTTATTGAACTTTCAAATAAATTTGTCAGTACGACACGCGCGCCACCTACTGTAAGTTAATTGTACTATGCCTATAACCTTAGCGCAAGTGTAAGCAATAAGTTGACAAAGTTTTACCGCAATCTGATGAACGGTATGGCAGCGATAAAATACGAATAATTAAAAATTATTTTTTTATATTAGATAAGAAAATATGAGGGTACTTACTCTCATCTTTGGCATAGTATAAAAATACCAAAGATGACCACTTGTCATTGAAGCTCTTGCCATGTGAAAGAAGTTTAATAGAAAAAGCGTGCAAAGTATATGGACTGCATTTATATAGAATTGTAGGTACCCTCTATGCATACATATGTATGAAATTACTCTGAGTTATAATCAAAAAATGTCGCTACAAACACACGATGCGCTCCATGAAGGCTCCAATAAGGATCATGTCTGTAGAGAGAGCAGCCCTCATCACTTGTGGACCGACAGCGTCATTAACTCTTAGCGTAAACTCTCTACGAATTGGAGGTGGCAGGGTGCCTCCCATTGCATTCAATACTCTAGTTCTTCCAGCTACATCTAAAGGTTTACCTTCAGCACTATTACCAAGTATTCTACGCACACACAGAGATCTGCACGCTTCTTTCTCGGCTTCGAAGAGTTCCCGAGCTGCTATTTCGAAAGTACGTCTCTTATCAACACCACTGACGTTCGAACTATTTCCTGGAACGCCTTCTTCGATGGCTCTTAATGCTCCTGCTTTAAGTATAGCAGGCAGTAGAAGCTCAGCAACCGCTCCTACCGTACGAGAGCATAAAAAGTGTAAAACCTGTTCTGCTTCACGCGTCTCATCGAAGAGACGTCGTTGTCTTGCAGCTGGGACTGGTCGAGCTACATTCCAAGCTTCAACCCACGGGTTTCCAGGCAACAACATACGATCACCTAAAGACCCTCCATCGTCTGGTTTCCAGTCTCGAGGAGAGTACCAATGCACAAAATCGCATAGCTCTGCCCCAGGGTTCGCTGCTTTAAATGCTTCCATGTCGGATAATAATGAAGCACTCATCATTCTCGCACGAAGCTCCGACGCCTTTGCATCGTCACCCAGTCGAACCATGAGCTCAGCATCCTCTTCCAACTGATCTTCAGTTTTTGGCGCCGGATCCTAAGTTTATAAAAAATACACTAAACTGATTGTTTTATAATTTTGTACTTAATAACTTTCTAATAAGATGTATATATATATATATGTTATATATATATGAATACGATAATCAAAAATCTTAAAAAATACATAATTAATATATTAATTTATTCCATTGCTGACCGTAGACAAATTGTGTAACCGATAGGCATAGGCTTAACGTGCATGACACAGTTACGAGTAATGGCAACATATTTTATTATTTAAATATTGATGATATCAAAAATCTTAAAAATACATAATTAATATATTAATTAATTCCATTGCTGACCGTAGACAAATTGTGTAACCGATAGGCATAGGCGTAACATGCATGACACAGTTACGAGTAATGGCAACATATTTTATTATTTAAATATTGATGATATTATTGTACTATAAAATTCGATTCTAAACAAATTAAACAAGCTTGAATTTAATAAGTCTAATCCGAATAATAAAAGGAAATTCTACTAAGACCCACTTACTAGAAAGTGTTTTTAACATGGGTTGATAATTTAACTACACAGTTCCGTGGGTGTCGTAAGAAGCGACAGCGGGAAGCGGCCGGTGAGATGGGCAGCAGCATTTCCTAATAACATCTAAAAGAATTAAAAAAAACACTGCTGATACGCCTGCCAAGCGTGGCAAATATGGCAAATATCTACCCTATGAGACAATCTATGGGGGAGGGATAACTTCAGCAGTGGATTTAATAGGCTGTAACAGCAATATGTTGTCTATACGTGGTAGAGCCAGCTATAATTATGGTTGTAGCACGAATGGCTCGGCTCGACCGGGGTAAGACCACGCTCTCACAGAATACCAGCGTAAAATAGCAGCTTAATGCTGTTGTGTTTCGTATACAATTTATCGAGAGGATAAATTGTACATGTCTATGGACCACAGCATCCACTTACCATCCGGTGAACTGTGTGCTTGTTTGTCACTCATATTCTATAAAAAAAATATACTCAAATACAAACCTGCGTACGAGGAATATAAAGGGGTGCGCCATTTTTAAGTGTTTCATTTCCAAGGCGGCTGAGGCGTCCCACCGGCCGGTCCCACGGTGGTTGCTCTTCGCTTCCCTCGCCCTCTGAACAATCGTAAAACTCGTCATCCGAAGAATTTCCACCAACGCCGCCATTCCTTTGTAAGATTCGCTGAATACAACAGTTGAGTAGTTGTAGTTTTTGATGTAGGAGACAAGTTCGTGCGTTAGGTGGGCCTTCGGCTACACTGTAAGAAAATAACGCGTCACGTAATATATCTGCTTGATAAAATACTTTTTGTTAGATATATACATATTTCGTTGAATTTAATATGGACCATGAGATCTCAGTGGGCTCTCTCTTTAAATGGCATTAACACGAGTAACCCGAGTCCATTCCAACACTATGTTTTTTTAATTGCATTTTAAGTTCTGATTTAGCATTTGCTCTGCAGTGAAAAAAAGAACAGTAAAATGTAGGTAGTATATTATGAAGGCATGTGAAATTCACCACCACGTCTAAGAAAACAGTAAAAGAATAATTTAAACTCTTTATTCATTTAATAACAACTGTTACTTATAGACCAGCATTTTAACTTTCACTTGAAGGCAATTATAGGAAGACAAATGCGCGACCTCGAAAAGAAAGCAAATAAATCAAAAGAGCGCATAGCAAAAAGCGCACAATATGAGAATCGTTTTCTCTTTCGTGTATGCAAATTTTGCAGCTTCCAAGACAACTCATCGGAAATTGAATTCCACTGGAGGCGTGTGCACTTTCAAAAAGGCTTTGAACACACGGTAGGCACCTGCTTACAACGTCCGAAATATCTCGTCTCGTTTCTGTGCCGTGACCTACAATCGGTGGGAGTCAAGTTAAATGCGCGAACGCTATATGTACCGTTATGATTATTGAATTACAAATGAGCCGGCAGACGGACAGGAGGCGAACGTCGACGTGCCTATTTTTTCATCTTGCTTAGTGTCTAATCGGTCGGTGAACCGTTTGTTTACCGGAGCCGGTGCAAGTACCTACAGAGAGTGCCGGTGTAGGTCAGGAGATGCTGGTGGGGCAGCGCCGGCGCACAGTACGATGCGCGTGCTTACGAGAACCGCAAGCACATCAGACATGTAGCTTTACACAACGAACGAAGGAAAACTGTTCCATTAATTCGCGCCAAAACAGTGACCCTTTAATTAGTGACTTAACGATGAAATACAGATATTCGTGTTAGATAATACAATATATGTGACAGTGCATTTCTAAAGTGAATTATCACACAGGATTTTCCCGTCTAGACATTTTTCCGGTAAATACACAATGGTAAGATATTTTTACATTATATTTCTTTTTGCTGTTCGACATCGTAAAAAAATCTCTCCGCTTACAATGACCCACTTACAAGAGACATCATTAAATACCAGCACGAAATATTAGTAATTTCTGTAAATATGAGTAACACTCGCACTCGTACATTGTACGAACCGCATTGTTACAATTAATACATATTACGTAGACATGCTTAAAGTAAAAAAAATATTATTAATATTTATACGTACATAAACTTAAATAAATTCAAAAGGCGCATATTGGTGCATTGTTACAGAAGCATGCTGGATAATCTTCTTAAAATATTTAAATAAAAGAATTGCCTTTACGAACTATTCGCTACATCAAATAGTTTCCTTTAAAAGTTTGTTTATTTGGCAAAGTATCATTGTACTTGGGCTTAATGGGGTGTTTGCGAAGGTCTGCGACAATAAGACGCTCGGGGACAATCGCTTGGCTTCGCTTCACATAAACTCAGTTCCTAAATCAGAACTGAGTTTTATCTTTGAGCAAATGTTATAATATGTGGCTCTTATCCATACTGTCTATATAATAATACGCGCAGAGAATTTTTTGTAATCCTTTTTAAGTATATTGCGTGCACGGAAGTATATTGCCAAGCGGGTTGGCAACCGCAGTTTTTTTACTTTTAGTCGTTATTAGGAATACGCTACTGCCCATCTGTTTCCCGCTGTCGCCTCTTACGGCACCCACGGGATGATATGGGGTAGTGGATATTCTTATACTGCCACTACATTAAATTAAATATTCCTTCTTTACGTTCATACTGCCAGTGTCAAACCCATAATAGTATGTAGTTAAACAGACGCACAGAGCATTTTTATAGGACAAGGGTGACAAGCGAACACACAGTCCACCTGATGGTAAGTGGTTGCTGTGGCCCATAGACATCTACATCTATCCTCGATTACGAATCAAAATGCAGATGCGTTGTCACCCCTGAAGACTAAGATGTAATCAATCGTATCCAGTAAAAAGGGTCTCCGGATCTCTACACTTACCATACGAAACACAACAGCGTTACGCTGCTATTTTACGCTGGTATTCTGTGAGAGCGTGTGCAGCATGGCTCTAGTAAATATTGCTGCCAAAGAATTTTAAAATGTTGGGAACAAAAATTATTGACTCACTGAATGAGCTGTAAATTTTGTATGATTTTCAATAGTTTGTGGAGTGTATGTCAATGCAAAAAGCGTTTATCTTATATTATGAATATTAGATATCAAACTTTAAAAAAAAATTATAAATGAGGGTCGCAATTTCGGCCACTGGACGACCACTAGTGGTTTTAATAATGTAAATAATACGTGTAGTGGCGGTGCAGGAATATCCACTACACATATATACACAGGAGTCTCTTAGAGATAAATTTAAAGAAATTAATATATTAACTTTGGCCTCTCAGTATATTTACGAAAATTTAATGTATGTTCACAAAAACAAAGATAGTTTTAGTAAAAAAAGTGATATACATTCTGTAAACACTAGGAACAAACACAAGCTAGTGATGCCAGTTTCTCGACTCCACAGAGTCAGTAATTCATTCTTGGGGCAATGTATATGCTATTACAACAAGGTTCCGGAAAGTGTACAGGTTCTCTCTATTACCAAGTTTAAATGTTTTATTAAGCTGAAACTGTATAAAAATATTATAGTATAAATGGTTGATAATAACCCCTGGGAATGAGGTTGTCGCTTCCAAGCAGTTTCTAAAATAAATTTTGTAAATAGTTCGTAATCATTTATATTGTAAAATTTATTTTTAAAAAAAGTCCCGCTGGGTTTCTTGCTGGTTCTTCCCAGGACAGAGGGTTTTTTTTCGAACCAGTGGTAAAGTAAAAAATGACTTTTAATAAGAATTACACATGTAATGTATATTGAATAAAAAATATTCTATTCTATTCTCCACTACCCCATATCGACCCGTGCGTGTCGTAAGAGGCGACAGAGGTAAACTAAAACGAAAGATTGGCAGCAGCATCTTCCTGATAACAGCTCAAAATATTTAAAAAAAATTGTTGCCAACCCCGCCTGCCAAGCGTGGCAACTATGACAAAATTCTCAGTACGCGACAATGTATGGGGGAGCCCTAAGTTCCGCAGTCGATTTTTATAGACTGTAATGGATATAATACCACGATATAATGTCACAAATGAGTGAAACAAACAAAAAATTTCTTTCGTGTCTTTTGGAGTCAGTTTTCCTTCTTTTTTTGACATACTTCAAAAAAGGAGGTACTCAATTCGACTGTATTTTCTTTATGTGTGTTAGGTACCTCAGAACTTTTTTCTATGTGAACCGATTTTGATGATTCTTTTTTTATTTGAAAGCTGGTACTTTTGATATGGCCCATATAAATTTGATCAATTTCTAACCAGTTTATGTAGTTTTTGAGTTATCCTTAATAATGCGTATTTAATTGACTTCCGACTACATTGATGATGTTCTCATTTTATTTATATTGAAGTCGGTTGACAACATTTTTAATTTTACCACTAGTTACTAGTGTTTTAGTTTCCTTTGTCCATCCTTTACCCTTCTAACTTATATAACTCTCATTTCCTTTAATTGTTGATCGAGTTTTACGACTCTCAAATAGTAAAATTAGTATGCCAAGCACAATGATAAATTTTTCAAAAATTTCTTTTTTTTTTTTTTAGATATTATACTCCTAAACGCCTCGCAGCCTTTCAATGTACGCAAATTATAGCTAAATAGGACAACAAAATATAACAACTAAAAACATCTTAATCGGACTCTGGATACGCAGCCTGAAAGACAACTGGATTACAGCACTACATTTTAGAAATTAGGGGAGAGTACATACTCCTCAACACTCGCAATGCCACAAGTGCAACAAATAAAACTCTTTGAAAATACTTTTACGACAAAATTTCTAACAGACTATTGAAATCATTTTTATGTATTTATACTACATAATATGTATAAATTTTATATTATACTGGGTGGCGATTAGGTTATCACATTAAATAACACAGCGGTATATATACAAGTTCATATATGTCGATTAAAATAAGAAAATAAACTATTCTACCAAAAATAAAAAATGCATCTTTCAAACAAAATAAATAGCGTAAAAACTGACACGAAATAAATCACCTTGATAATATTAGTGTACCGACCAGAAGTGACATGTAAAAGCAGCAACGGTGAGGAAGGTGCGCAGTGCTCACGCTGCATCGACATAGGTAATTATTTACCTACATTTTCCCGTTCATAAGTAATTAGGCAAAAACCGTAAAAAGGGCTATTGCGAATAGAATGTTAATTGTAATATATTTTTTTAGTTGTGTATCTTCAAAGAACGTTACATAGGATAAGTCTCTTCATTTAATGTGATAACTTTATCGCCACCCCGTATATTGGAAAAGCTTTGCGCTTGCCGAAATTTTTCCTGGCCTCCAGGGTAACTGGTAGAAAACGCCACAACATAACATTTAGTTATACTACACAACGTTTTAGTAACACTTGAGGATAAAAGAACAAATAATCATAATCAAATACATCTAAGGAACATCAACACCTAATTACAGTTAAATCACCTGCACAACAAACCATACTGACGCTAAAAACGTTATCATACATTGAGAATTCCAAAGATATACATAGGTACGGACGTATGTCTCATAATGCCGTTTCTAGTGTATACGCCAGTTTACAAATTCATAACGTGCGGAGGAGCTACTGTCACACAACCCGTCTCCATAATTCATAGAGTGAAAACTTTATGGAAACGATGATTCCGGGAGACTGATAATGATGAATGCGTAAGGAGCAATAGTATTAGATACTCTACAAATACAATGAGAATAAATAAAATTACAATCAATCACTAAAACTTATAGATGTAGTCATAATTATATCTTCTAACCAAATTTGTTTCACTTATCTCTCAAATATAAACTCAGACCACCAAAAGACACCTTGCTCAATTTCTTGGCGCGCACTCACACTCACATTATTTCTTTGTTTCTTTCTTTAACAGACTACAAAAATACATTGGTGGACGCACCCATTTGCACCTAAAACCATGTTGATGGGTGCAAATTATTTCAGATAGATGTTTGCGTGAGTGCATGTTCATACAATAAGTTGAGCACGGTTTTGGTTTCGTGTCGGCGTCACTTGAAAGTGTACGTAGCGCTCCGTCTATCTTGTTTTGTGAGTCAGTATATAAATGAATTATTCGATATTAGAAATGATATTAATATTGGTGCCTAATGATACTAATAGTTACTAAAGTAACGAAACACGTTATATGTTTTTCAGTATAACAAACTATATCAACATTTGATACTATGATAGCGTGAGCGTTCACCTTCACTTCTAGATGGACCTGTTTAGGCGAAAGCGCGAAACGGCAATAATCACCGGAAATTTGATCACACGTCATCAATTAATATATCTTTTTGCATGGAGCAATTTCATCTTAGTCACTCACAAGTGAGCAAAAACACACTCGAACTCGACACAATAGCATAGAATATATACTATATAGGAAGAATAACTGTAAAAGATTCCAAACAAAGAAAACAACAAAGAATGCGTGTGCGGTAAGATTGTGTATTTGAATAATTTGTCTAAGCCCGAGATTTAATATTCCGTTACTAATCAATAATTATTATATTGCATGCTCGAATCTAGAAAAATAAATAACCTGCCCATTTCCCCCATGAAGGTAAATCATTTTTAAAGCTAAATAGAATATATTTATTGTAATGATTTGAGGTAATTCGTATTTATTATTTTAAAAAAAGAACTGATTTACATAAAATATATAATGCAATGTAGCACACCCTTTAAAAAGAAGTACGAACATTATCAAGTTCATGCTAAGCGAATCTGAAACTTTCACTAGGTCTTTGCGAATGTAAACAGGCAAACTGGTTTTACAATAAAAGCCATTTAGTGGAGCTAAGACAAATACAGCAGGAGAAACCATTGTCTAGTTCTGACTAAAACGTACTCGTATGAGTTGGTTCATCATTAGTCACAGGTCACACAACGGTTTACGTTTTCATTTATCCCTGTGAAGTTACGCTTTTGTAATAAATATAAAATTTGTGAGCCTTTTTTCTTCTACTATAATACAACATTTTGTAATCTAATATATAAAAATTAATGTTAGTTTGTGCGTATTTAATGCGCTGCCATACCGTTCATCAGATTGCGGTAAAACTTTGTCAACTTATTGCTTGCACTATCGCAAAGGTTATAGGCATAGTACAATTAACTTACAGTAGGTGGCGCGCGTATTGTACCGACAAATTTATTTAAATATGATATATCATTCAATTAATGTATTATCATTCCTAATTAAACAATATTACTCTTCCAAATTTTTGTCTGCGGCTGCAACGCGTCGGGTACCAGCTAGTACATCATAACATTTTTGGAAATTTCTTAAACATAAATAATTATTAATTTTTCATTACAGACTATTACAAGCCTACTGTTGAACATAGGCCTCCTGCATAGATAACCTCATAGAGGGATACCTGTCAGTTGTCACGCATGGCAGACGGGTGACTGCAGTTTTATACTATTCTGAGTTTTCAGGATGATGCTGCTATCTCCTGTTTTATCTCCCTACATAACATCTTACAATACCCACCAGGTGATAAGGGGAAGTTCTCTCGCGTCTCCACTTCACGGCGAACATAATTGTTAGCGCACTTTTATTTTTATTTATTAAAAAAACTATCCCCCAAGCAAAAATATAACTAAAATATTAATTAAATATTTAGTCTATTTCTAAACCATATAAATAGCTTTACATATATACTTCTGTGGAATTGTTTATCACCGGCGATTTTTCCGGACCGATATGACTTAGGGACCTTCAAGAAAAGAGCTTACACATTGAGTTATATGTACTACGTACTAGAGAAGCCATACCGAACATTGACTATGTTCAACTGAACTGTAGTGCAATCCATACAAACTAAATATTGCGTAAATTGAAGATTTGTGAATTCCATAAAATAATTATTATTACATTTTATTTAGAAATATGTTTGTTTAGATTAAATTAAGATATTTTATATTAAATTCTTATATTTATTTTATATTAATATCTTATTTTATACTAAAGTCTTCGCGCATGCGCGACTACTAGTCCCGCGCATGCGCGAAGACATAGAGTAGGACACGATTTTTGTTTGGAATGGCTTCTCTAGTACGTAATACATATAACTCAATGAGGCCTTACACCTTTCTAAAAGGCCGGCAACGCATCTGCATTTCCCCTGGTGTTGCGGTTGTTCATGGGCGGCGGTAGTCAATTACCATCGGGTGAGCCGCATGCTCGTTTGCCCCTCTTCTATAAAATCTATAAAAAAAATGTGCATGCATGCATTTATTTTTCATTGATAAAAACAAAACTCTCAGTCTTTTCTATACTACCCCCAAATACTTTATTATACTGCTGACCGTATGAGGAAGCATAAGGTCGCTTAGCCAGCAATGCAATGGTATGATAGACCGATAGGTATGATATAATGATAGACTTCGTAATGGATATCTGCAGTAGAACCAGAAAAATCGAAATTGACCAGCCATAAATCTCGAGGAACCGACAACCGGCGGTAAGAAAGGTTGAGAACCTTGGTCAAGCCAAGTGGCAGCCTCGCACCAGTAAGCAAAAGAGTCTCTCTCTGGCATAAGTGGCTCAGGACCGTGGTTTGTGGAATTACTTAGGGGAGGCCTAGCAGCGGATTTGTAATAGACTGTAGTGATGATAAGTTTAATATTAGAATGTATTTCAATGCTTACAAATGATAGTGAATTTGAGTATCGACGGTTCGCAATCGCATCATATCAGAACGCCACAAGCGTTCTTGTAAACACAACGACATTCAATCCGTCCCTGAGGACTATTTATATGAAATTTCTAGGACATATGAACAGTTACAAACAGATTTACACCTGCAAAATTTATTTCTGAGTTACACAATTATATATATCGACTAGAACTCGTATTTAAGCCCTATGGTCTTAGCTACGCGCGTCATTAAACAAAACAGGTAGATAGTAATTAAACGTGTTAAATGTGACCTACTGACACTACTGCATTTGTGTCGGTTTTAAATCTCACTCTCGCGCTAAAACTACTTGCTATGTGTGAAAAGTACTCAAAGTACAACTGTAATATGCTTGGGTACATGCCATATATAATATGAATTTTAAAGAGTATTTCACTTGAAAATATGCTCCACATAACAGTTTAATTTTTTTTAGATTTCACTTTGTGATCTATGTTCCGCAGAAGCAAAATAACTTCTATACTCATTTTTAGTATCTGTTTGGTTGTTTATTATGAATAAACAGTAGGTGTGAAAGTACTCGTGCTCATACTTGCTTTTACTTGAAAAGTAAGATTAAGAGTGGCTTTGAGTACACTTAAATCACTAGGGTACGATTTTTCAATCTTTATATAAGAACAAAATTAAAATTATCAAACAAAAGTGTAAACCTGCTTAAATATAAAAGTAAAACAAATGAACTATTTTATTTAGAAAATTGTAATTTTTAATTTATTTTTGTAGTATTTTCAAATGAGTTCAAAAAAGGTGGAAGTTCCCAATTCGTCGGAATCTTTTTTTTTATGTATGTTCACCGATTACTCAAAGACGCCTGAACCGATTTTGAAAATTATTTTTTTGTTGCAAACTTCCCGGGTGGTCACATTTAAATTTTATCGAAATAGATGGTGGGGTTTTTAAAAAAGGAACAACAAATTATATTTATATTGAAGTCGTTTATAAAAAAAAAATCCACTTGTATCATATGATAACCGACCCGGGATTCAAACCCCGGAACACAGAAACAGAAACAGAAACTTTTTTTTTATTCAATATAGATTATAAATAATGCTTATTGAAAGTCACTCTTTTGTTTGATTACCACTGGTTCGGAAAAAACCTCTGTCCTGGGAAGAACCAGCAAGAAACCCAGCGGGACTTTTTTTTAAATAACAGCTTACAATCATGATGTTACACAAATTAACAACACAACAAATTAGAAATAGCTTGGTAGCGATCACCTCATTTCCAGGGGTTATTAAGTATCATCCATAAATTCCTTAATATTATAATAACCCTTTTTATACAAACTTAGTTTAGTTGTAAAAACGTATACATCGCCCCAAGAATGAATTACTGACTCGATGGAGTCGAGTAACTGGTACTACTAGCTTGTGTCTGTTCATAGTATTTACAGAATGAATATCACTTATTTTTATAAAACTACTTTTATTTTTGTGTACGTACATTACATTTTCATAAATGTATTGAGAGGCCAAAGTCAATATATTAATTTCCTTAAATTTTTGTCGCAGCGACTCTTTAGGCTTTAAATCATAAATTGCTCTTATGGCCCTCTTCTGCAAAACAAATATAATTTCAGTGTCAGCTGCGTGTCCCCATAGCAAAATACCATACGACATTATGCTATGGAAGTAGCTGAAGTAAACTAGTCTAACTGTTTCAACACTGGTTAGACTTCTAATCTTTTTTACAGCATATGCTGCAGAACTAAGTCTGCTTGCTAGTTTTGATATATGGGGGCTCCATTGAAGCTTCGCGTCTAGTGTGATTCCAAGAAAAATGGTGGTATCTACACATGATCAGCAGTCACGCTTACGACCGCTAGACCAACGAGACGATCTATACATCAATATATTATAACACACAGGCTTGACTCAGGGAATAAGCTCTCGCCAGTACGCAAACGAATCCAGTTTAATCTCCACCGGGACCATGTTAATAGTAATTTTTAGCGCCGGTTTACCACGTGCTAAACTGATGCTCAATGATGTAAGAAAACATCACA
Organism: Parnassius mnemosyne; assembly: GCA_963668995.1. Classification (NCBI taxonomy): domain Eukaryota; kingdom Metazoa; phylum Arthropoda; class Insecta; order Lepidoptera; family Papilionidae; genus Parnassius; species Parnassius mnemosyne. The sequence goes on from CAVLGL010000148.1 coordinate 14,095,725, forward strand.
GGCAACGAGGAAGAAGAGTAACTGAGAGTCAAAAAAGAATAATATTTCGAGAATAGGCAAAGCATAGAATTATTGCATAATAATTCTATGAGGCAAAGTTTCGGCAACGCGGCGGATTCTTCCCTGTCCCAAAACCCCTCCAAAAAATTACATGTAGTAAAACGGCGATAACGAGTTTCTAGTTTATCGTTATTAACAAATGAACCATTATCGTGTATTAAAATCGGTCAGTAGAATTTGAAAAGATGCTGGAATTTATATCCAGTATATTATGATTGTTATAGTTTTCTCAATATGTTCGTAATGACGATCAGGTGGGAAGTATGACAGTGTATTGACCTCGGGCAGGTGGTGCGCGCGCATTCATCTCCGTCATAACACCGACTCGTTAAGATGAATTGGCGGACGTCGAGGGACATTAGCACCCGGCCTCGCATCGTTAAGGGCTGCCAAACAGTTTCTTTAATTAATTTAATTTAATATATTTATAACACCAAAAACATAACCGGGCACATCCGTAGCGTAACAAAGCCGTTATAAACGAGTTTCACCAACAAATTAAATTATAACCATATAATGCGTTTGAAAATTAATTTAATGCTAATGACTGATCTCAATCGACCAAGCAGCCTAACCGAGACTTTCTAAAATATTTTTTGGAAACAGATGAAATTAGGTTGCCGTAACTATTATTTCGAAGCGGTTTTAACGTGTATGGGTTCTTTACATACTATGAGCGTAAGCATAAAACTTGCGACGTGTGTTAGAGTTAGTAGCGTTTGGTGCCGCGGCGAAAAGCTAATATATTATACTTATGAAAATTTATAAATCTACATTTGTGTCAAGCAAAAACTGTTTCGCGCGAGTCGTCATCGCGGTCGCGTCGCGCTTGGCACCACCGCGTCCTCTCTCCATCTAGCTTCATTAACGTATCGCCGCATGCCGGCCGTTTTTATACGCATCGCTCTTCAATACGCACTACATAATAAAGTATCCAATAATCCCACTTACCTACAAAACGAAAGATCATGATCCGTTAGTAAACCATGCGTTACTTACCAATCGATCTAACTCGTCTAGTCTATATGTCGAAAGAAACGTTATAACTTGTTACATCCTGACATGTTTTTCCAATCGTTTTAAGTTGTAGTCGAGTTCATAATAATAATTATCATTAAAATAATAATAGGATATAATTGCAGTTACCTAAGAGTTATTTCCGTTTTTAGTTAAAAACCGTTATTGCGCTCTTTTTATGAGAAATAAAATAGCAGTTATATATAAAGTTACGAGTATTTTAAGTGTAACTGCAATGACTTTGCCAGACATACGTTATAAAATAATATAAAACATATAAGTAATTTGAATTAATTCATTCATTCCAGTCGGTTCGTTAATACAGAGGATCGTGACTAGGGCATCGGAACCGATTTTTTTTTGAATTTTTTGAACCCGGAATTCCCGGGTTTCAGGGGTCATGAAAAGAACCGGTTCCGAAAATTTAAAACCGGGTTCTTTCGGTTCCTTCGGTTCCTTTACAAAATTTCTTAAAAAGTATATCACTGCAATGTAGTGTTCTAAAAACGTCATTATTAATAATTTCTGCTATTTATGGCAAACAATAGGATTTGTAAATTTAATTTGGTAAACATTTTCAAGGGTTCCCCCACTAAAAGTGACAAAATTCTTCAAAAGCATATCATAGCTGATTTCGGACAAGAATATTGTTTGGTTTTAGAAGTAAAGACACGCTGGACGGCTATGCTGCAGCCGCGATGTTTTCTGAAGTTAAAAACGATCAGAAAAGCATTAATTGATTTAAAATCCGATATTGTAGGTTTTTACTGAGGAAGAGTGGACAAACATAGAAGAGTTAAATAATATATTGGATGTTTTTAAAAATATCGTAGATGCTCTATCCTATCGCGATGCAACATTGATTACAGCCGATGTTTCTTTAAAATTTGCTAAAAGAAAATTAATTGAAATGAATACTCATCTTAGTAATAAAATGTTTACTGCGTTGCGAAAACAATATAAAAAACATGCAAGCATCAATACTGCGATACTTAACCAATCTTGACAGTTATTTTGCCAGTATGGTCGAAGATGCAATGATCTTTTTCCGGCCTACAAGTGATGAAATGATGGTAGTTGATGGTTACACGAAATTGAAACGAACGTGGTAGAGCCATGCTGCAGCTATATTACTGGTATAGTTTTAGCACGAAAACCCATTCGTTCAGCTTGACCGGGGAAGGGCCACGCTCTCATAGAATACGCTGCTGTGTATGGTGAGTGTAGAGAACCGGATGCCCTTTTTACTGGAAACGAGGCATTCGATCTTAGTCCTCACGGGTAACAACGCATTTGCATTTTGATTCATCATCGAGGATAGATGTAGATGTCTATAGGCCACAGCAACCACTTACCATCAGGTGGACTGTGTGCTTGTTTGTCATCTTTATTCTATAAAAAAAAATCGCACAAAAGCTGGACAAAATGTATCCCTTGAAGAAACGCCAGCAATTGGATGTCAAAATCTGCAGGAAGTTAAATTACATGAATCCCCCCTAACAAATGAAGAGGAATTTAATAGAGAGCTGTCTAAAGCTGTTAATACTGCTACTGAATCGACAGATCAAGAAAATGACTTAATTACTACTGTAAGAGTTGAAATGGTTCTATTTGAAAATGGTGGGCGAAGACAACGAGTACTAAGTACTTATCGATAGCTTAGGAACATTTAAAAAACTATTTCGCCCACCAGTGTAGAGCCGGAGCAAATATTTTCTTCGTCTGCAATAGGCTGCGCTCGTCTTTCAGTGATAAAAATTTGCATGCATTAATTTTTCTGCGTTTTTTTATTTAAATAAAATTAAGAAGTAATGTTTAATTAAAACTAAGTTTTTTCATAAGTGAGCTGATTTATGTTTTGTTATAAATAACGGTATCCGTAAAGTATATTCTATGATAGAATATTGTATTGTTATAATAGAATAGAATCTTTCTAAATTATTTTTATGTTTGAATAATATTAAAATTTAAGTAATTTGAAATAACTGTTAACGTGCAATTGTAAAATGAATGTTCCTAGTTAGTGAGATGTTTGATTATATTTAATTAGAAAGAAACCATTGCAATTATTACTTGAATAATTACTTTAACCCTCGATTTGCAATAAACTGATTTCTTTATGAATATTATTATCGTTATTCACATTGTACGAAATAGCCTCCAATCTAAAAGAAAGAAAAGAACCAAAACAACCGAAAGAACCGGGTACCCGGTTCCGGCAAAAGTTTAGAACCGAAAGAACCGGTTCCTGGAAATGGACCGGTTCTCGATGCCCTAAATAGCAGAGAACCCTCTACTACCTTGGGATCACTCCATGGTTTGTTTCTAGTTATTCTGACCTCATACTTATCCCAGTAAATGGTATACAATGCTGATGGCGCGTCTAGGCAAAAAAAAATTGTAGATGCGCTATTGACAGATTGTGGAGAGGCAAGTGCGGATATTAAGCTCTTTGTGGGTGCGGATATTAAGAGGAAATGCGGGCGACAAGACATTTGAAGAAAAGGCTTATAAGAGATCTATTGTTATGATGCTGTGCCCGAACGACCGAGCTAGACGACCGTGAAAGACAAGTGCAGCTCCGACTAATTGTTTTGAAAAATTAACGAAATTATCACCTCGTATTTCCTGTTTACTCCTCCAAAATTAGACCGACTTTTTCCAAACATGATATAATAAAAAGAATTGTGGCTGTTTGTTGTTCTTTTTTATTTTTTATATTCCTTAAATTTGTTTGCGAAACGTCTGATAACTACGATTACCGATATAGTTATATCGGTAATAACTGTGCAATTTAAGTTATTGTAGAAGCTTCCTAGTTTTAAAAATAATTATTTTTGTAAAAAAAAAAACATACGAACATTGTCCTTGTAGATATATGTAGATTATGTCGTTGAAAATATTTACCCGGATATTTTGACGAAATAGAGCCCGGCAAGGATAGAGAAATACGTTCGTATTGACAAACGCCGCCCGGATATCCTCTTAGGGGCGTAGCAGATCAAGAACATCTACTACGATATTAGACTTCCCAAACAACATATTTTAAATCCATCTTTGCACATATGATATCATCACAGTTCAGAACCTCGAACCATAGAGTAAAAAAAAAACAAGAATTAAACTTCAGTTTTTCTCTAGATACAGCGATCCCTCCACAGCACTCTAGTTTGCTAATACACCTTTGGACATCTAGATTAAGCAACAACCTTCTTTATCAGAACTACCGTTACTGGTGTCAACTTGCTTACACATTATAGACTTTGAAACTTTAGTTCCAAGTTTAGTTTTCAATCTATATCTATCTACATAGTATAAAACAAAGTAGCTTCCCGTCGTCTGTACGCTTAAATCTTTTAAACTACGCAACGGATTTTGATACGGTTTTCATCAATAGACAGAATGATTCAAGAGGAAAGTTTATATGTATACTTGTAATGATATATTATATGATTCTTCTGTTCGTGTGTATGTGACTGAACTGCTCTTAAACGGCTGGACCGATTTTGATGAAATTTTGTGTGTGTAATTAAGTCTATTAGAGAATGGTTTAGATTCACAATAGACACTTCAAAATAGGCTTTACGTGGTAGAGCCATACTGCAGCTATATTGATATAGTATAGATGTAGTACGAATGGGTCGGCTCGACCGGGGAAGGACCACGCTCTCACAGAATACCAGCGTAAAATAGCAGCTTAATGCTGCTGTGTTTCGTATGGTGAGTGTAGAGAACTGGAGACCCTTTTTACTGGAAACGAGGCATTTCATTTTAGTCCTCACGGGTGACAACGCATCTGCATTTTAATTCGTAATCGAGGATAGATGTAGATGTCTATGGGCCACAACAACTACTTACCATCAGGTGGACTGTGTGCTCGTTTGTCATCCTAATTCTATAAAAAAAAAGACAGAATGATACAAAAGAAAAGTTTATTTGTATAATACATGCATATTATGTATTATATAATTCTTCTGTTCGTGTGTATTAGAGATGTTACGAAGGTTCGATTCCGATCCGGAACTTCCGATTGATTTTGCACCTTCGATTCCGATTTCGGTTCCGTTAAATTTTAATCGGAAGTTATATATCGAAGGTCGATGCACAGGTGCGGCGGCAGCCGCGATCAGCGTGCACAAGTTTATACTTGTCGCCCCGGGAACCTCCCACCCCACGTGGCCGATTACTCTTTAACTTGATGTTTTGTTTCGTATTTGGCAACTGGCATGTTGTGTGTTCACGCTCCATTTAAAGGCCTTCTACACGTTTGGAACCAACCACCAACCGTCATGACCTTGGTCGGGTCAAACGATTTTTGTATTCGTTCTACACGGTCGGGTGGTTGACTCAACTTGTCAGTTCTCTCCGGTATTCAAAGCGTAAAGACGTAAGGTAGTTACTTTTAAATATGGCTCCTTGCTTTTCTAAACAACAAAAATCATTTTTTTATTATTAAAAAAACGTTACCCCTACACTAGGATTTTCTCCTGTATTGTGGAGGCAGTTTACAAACATAGATAGCACGAGGACAAACATCCAGATCCGGAACAATTATTTGTAAGTCATACAAATATATGTTCCGTGGGGGATTCGAACCCGCAGCCCCCAGCGCATCAACTCATTGTTAAGCCACTGCGCCACGGAGCCGTCAAAGGTTTAGCGTTAACGTTTCAGTGCTTGAGCAAAGAAGAAAAAAAGAAAAAAAAGGAAATGGATGAAATTGTGACTGAAAGAGCGCATTACTTTAAACCATCTCAATATTTTAAGGATTCTTGATTCTGAAGACTTTCGGAATTTTCTAGAAATGGATCAAGATACTTTTAATGAATTACTTGAGATGATGCGTCCAATGATTACAAACAAAAATACAGTTATGCGTCAAGCCGTGTCTGCTGAAAAACGATTAATACCTACAATAAGATTTTTGGCTACGGGAAGAAGTTATAAAGATCTAAGATTTAGTACAGTTACATCATTTCCATAGTGCCGTTAAACGTTCGCCCGCGACGACTGCCAAGTGCCAAGCGCGCACTGACGTGCCTGCCGCCTGGTGCTCTCGTCGACTCGTCGGCCGACAGCTTTCCACACGGTCGGCGTCAACCACGGAGCGGACGTGTCGTGAGTGATGCGCTTGCGACCAAGGCCGTCGGACATCAACCAAAATATTGGTCAGACAACCGATGTCTACACTGTCCATTTTTACATCAACTCGACCAAGGTCACGACGGTTGGTGGTTGGTCCCGACCTTGTAGAAGGCCTTTTATACGTATCCGAGTTTTTGATTAGTTTTAGTAGTGTTTTATTCGACGTGTAACAAATTTATTTGAATTGGACAATGAAGCCAAAATCAAGTGCCATTTGGAATTAATTCAATGAAGTTTCTGAGAATACAGCAAATAAAATTTGAAACTGAAAAGAAAAATACAGTGTAATAGACTGTCCTTAACACATCTCTTCTGCCTCCACTTCCGATTCCGGTTCCGATTTCGGTTCCGGTTCCGACATACAAAATTTAAAAACTCCGCTTCCGAATTCGGTTCCGATATAACCACTTCCGTAACATCCCTAGTGTGTATGTGACTGAACTCCTCCTAAACGACTGGACCGATTTTAATAAAAATTTGTGTGTGTGATTAAGTTGATTAGAGAATGGTTAAGATTTACAATTGGATCCAATAGGTGGCGTTGTTGTCGAGATCCAGAAATCAACCGTGCGAAGCCGGGGCGGATCGCTAGTCTTCTTATACGTAAAGCATGACCCCAGGCGAAGACTTTTTTTTTTATAGGAGAGGGGGCAAACGAGCATGCGGCTCACCTGATGGTAAGTGACTACCGCCGCCCATGAACAACCGCAACACCAGGGGAATTGCAGATGCGTTGCCGGCCTTTTAAAAAGGAGTAGGCTCTTTTCTTGAAGGTCCCTAAGTCGTATCGGTCCGGAAAAATCGCTGGTGGTAAACTATTCCACAAGGAAGTTGTGCGAGGAAGAAAACATCTTCTAAATCGCACAGTGGTGGACCGCCAATCATCCAGATGGTGTGGATGGTATCGGGAGTTCTGCCGCGATGTGCGTTCGTGAAATTTGGCGGCTGGGATTAATCCGAACAATTCCTCAGAGCACTCCCCATGGTAAATGCGAAAGAAAATGCTAAGAGATGCAACATCTCTTCGCAGTGCCAATGAGTCGAGCCGATCGGAAAGGACTCGGTCGTCGACGATTCGAGCCGTTCTGCGCTGGATGCGGTCAAGTGGAAGAAGCTGGCACTGGGGAGCCCCAGCCCAGAGATGGGAACACTATTCCATGTGAGGCCGAACCTGCGCCTTGTAAAGTTGCAGGCGTTGAGCCGGCATGAAATACTGTCCCGCTCTGCTGAGCACGCCAAGCTTTTTAGAGGCCAATTTGGCCTTCTCTTCCAAGTGACCACGAAACTGCACGCTACTCGATATGTCGACGCCGAGGATTCCGATACTGGCTGAGGCAACAAGGGGAGTACCTTGAAACTGAGGAGATACGACAAAGGGGTTCTTTTTAGCGGTAAACGCGCAAACTTGTGTCTTCTGAGGATTAAACTGGACTAGATTTAGTCGCCCCCAATCCGAGACTTTGTCCAGCAAAGACTCGACTTCAGACACAAGTTTGTTCCGGTACTCGGTGACGTTTTCCCGAGAAATATTGGCACGGCCGGTGTATAGAGCATCACCAGTGCTGTCATCTGCATAGCAATGAATGCTACCAGCTTGCAACATATCATTGATATGCAGAAGAAACAGCGTTGGTGATAGCACGCAGCCTTGTGGAACACCAGCGTTAATAGGCTTGTAGTCGGAGCATGCACCGTCTACAACGACCTTGATGCTCCGATCTGCAAGAAAGCTGGTGATCCAATTGCATAATTTCTCGGGAAGCCCATAGGAAGGGAGCTTCGAAAGAAGCGCTTTGTGCCAAACCCGATCGAAGGCCTTCGCAATGTCCAAACTAACGGCCAATGCCTCCCCCTTGGACTCTACTGCCAACGCCCATCTATGAGTTAAGTAGACCAGAAGATCACCAGCTGATCGACCCCTACGAAAACCGTACTGGCGGTCACTAATCAGCTGGTGATCCTCAAGGTACCGCATGAGGTGGCAGTTTACAACGGATTCCATTATTTTGGAGAACATGGATGGCGATAGGCCTGTAGTTGGACGGATCTGAGCGGTCGCCTTTTTTAAGGATCGGGTGGACAAAAGCTGTCTTCCATGATTTCGGGACTACGCCTAGGGAGTAGGAGTACCGGAAAAGACGCGTTAGAACCGGTGCCAACTCCGGAGCACACATCCTCAGCACAATTGGGGGGATTCCGTCAGGCCCACTCGACTTGTGGATGTCAAGGGAGAGGGGTGCTCTGCGAACCGAGCGCTGTGAGAATCGCACATCCGGCATGGAGCACTCACACCGCGGGATGGTCGGCGGTGTGTTCCCCCCGTCATCAACAGTCGAGTTGGACGCAAAAAGGGAGCCTAAAAGGTCGGCCTTCTCTTTTGCGTCGTGGGCCAGTGAGTCGTCCTCCCTGTGCAGAGATGGTAGTGATGGCTTACAGAAATTCCCTTGGACAGCCTTGGCGAGAGACCAGAATGCACGGGTTCCCGAAGGAAGACGAACTAGTTTCTCGCCAATTCTGCCTGTGTGCTCTGACTTTGCCTTGGCAATAACTCTTTTGAAGGACCTGGAGGCGAAGTTATACTTCTTTTTGAGTGTGCTGGTGTTTACATCCCGAGTCACCGAAGCCGCAGCCCAGGCTTGATAACACTCCTGCTTACTGCGTAATGCAGTCTTACAGGAGCGACCAAACCAAGGCTGAGATCTGCCTCCGATGGGTACCACAGATGATGGAATAAATAGTTCCATTCCCTGTAGCACTACATCAGTGACAGAGTCAGCAACAGCGCTGGGATCATCCGGCGAGAAGCAAACCCGCCCCCATGGGTAGGAAGCAAAGAAAGACCGCATTGCGTCCCAATCCGCCGACCTGTAATGCCAAACACGGCGGCAACCTGCAGAACGCAACCGCGAGGGGAGCGTGAGTGGCACCACACTCCGGATCAGACAATGGTCCGAAGAGCCAAGAGGGGCATCGACGGAAACCTGATATCCGTCCGGATGAGAGGTCAGCAGAAGGTCCAACAGGGAAGGTGTATGATCCTCAACATCTGGAATCCGCGTAGGCGATGTAACCAGTTGTGTCAGACCATATGCCAAGGCAAAGTCATAAACAGATCTCCCCGCATGATCGGTTAAACGTGAACCGAGCCATTCGGCGTGGTGGGCGTTAAAATCGCCAAGGATCACGATCTCTGCGGATGGGACCTGTTGTAGCAAGGAATCTGTAGCCATTTGGACGTGGTCGATGAGTCGGTCTGTTTCGGCATTACCGCTATGGGACCTATAGAGGCACACGTAGACGCGCGGATGGTCGTCGCTGTCTACGCGTAGCCAAAGGATGGACAGGTCCGAAACTTCAAGACTGCCGAGGCGTCGAGAACAGATGTCCTCTCTGACATACACGCAAACTCCAGCCCGAGGCACAAAGGAGTGCTCCAATTTGTACCCCGGGTAGGAGAGATACGAAGTATCAGCCGGAGAGAACACCTGCGTCTCGGTCAGAAAGAGCAAGGCCGGCTTCGCCGTCTCAAGATGGTAGTGGACGGCGTTTAGGTTCGAGTGAAGTCCCCTGATGTTGCAGAAATTCACGGATAGCGTGGCAGGGGTCGCCTTGGTCTTGTTGCTCAGTTTGCCCCGAGCAGTTATTGTGTTGAGCGGAATTTTGCCCCCCCCAGAATACGCGGGGCAGCCTGAGCACCCACGCTCAGGAGTGGAATAGCATGGTCGTGGATGCTCAGCGAGGGATTCTCCAGGGGTACTGGTACCCTCCTGGGGTAGTTTATGACGTAATTCCGCTACCATGTTGATGGGGGGGGGGGGGAATTGGGCATCCGGTCACCTGCACTCACCAGACGAAACGCGGAAGCAGAACTTCCACTTCACGCCGGTATTCTGTGAGGTCGTGGTACTAACCCGGCTCGAGCCGGCCCATACGTGCAACAGCAAAAGCTGCTGCAAGGCTCTACCACCGTTAAACTTGGTTTACTATCGTTCCCTTTGTGTCGTCTATAGATCGACGGATAGTAGATAATTTACCTAACGTCTCATCTTCTTGGTATAAGATAAAAATCAGACTTTTAATAAAAAATAATAGTCAGCTTCAAAAAATTTTTATAATCAAATAATTTACACATCGTATAGCTTCAGAAGTAAATAAAAGCTTTTAGAAAAATTTACTTCGCAAATATCCGCGTTATAAAATAAAATGATGTGTCTTACCTAGTATGAAGAGCACCTCCCGCCCTCCCTCAATTGCGTGCACTATCCCCGTCACCACTAATCCCAGCACCGCTTCTCCCAACACCACTACACTAGGCAAGACACACCACTGACGATAATACGACACGTGTTTCGCCTCTACACGAGGCATCCTCAGGTGATATAGACTCTACGGTGGCTAACCGCTAAAGCCTTAGCACCGCAAAGTAACGTCTGATTCTATTAATTATATCAGAAGTAAATGCTAAGGCTTAAGGCGCTATTGTGAAGAAATTATTTTAAGCTATTCAGATATTTGATGTCGTTCTTTACTTTTTATTAAAAGTCTAATGTTTAACACTTTGAGTAAGGATGATGATGATAACAAGCTCGAATGTCGTACGAGTAGTTACATGAATAACTTCATCTCCTATTGTTCCACCCTTAGGATAGTATTTTTTCTTCAAATTTATGTTGGACCACCCGAAGTATAACATATTGTGGCGGCGCTGTCGTCGCGCCACAAGCGATACACATCGAAGCCTAAATCACGCTAACAAAGTTCCGAAATTAAAGCAATATATAGAATAGCTCTACACTTCGCCTACCAGCACGAGGCTGCCACTCGAGAACCTTTCTTCCCCATCGGTTGTCGATTCTTCGAGCTATATGGCCGGCCCACTGCCACTTCAGCTTACTAATCTGTTGGGCTATGTCGGTTACTCTGTTTCTTCCCTCTACTAGATGGAGTGACGACCTGGTAATACATGCAAGAAGTCGATGGATGCAGGTGGCTCAGGACCGTGCTTTGTGGCATTCCTTGGGAGAGGCCTATGTTCAGCAGTGGACTTATGAAAGGCTTTTATGGTGATGATGATAGAATAGCTCCAAACTACCACTTGGAGCGTTGGCCGCTCCCCAGGCTTAACACCTTGCCCGGTGGGAGATCTGCCCTTTTCCTTCTACCCGCTACAATATTTAATTAAAAAGTATCGTGTAGTGGCGGTGTAGGAATATCCACTACCCTATATCATCCCTTGGGTGTCGTAAGAGGCGACAAAGCGAAGCAAATCAGGAGATGGGCGGCGGCGATTTTCTAATAATGACTAATAATAAAAAACTGCGGTTGCCAACCCTCTTGCCAAGCGTGGCAACTATGGTAAATATCACCCCTATGAGGCAATCTATGGGTGAGGCCTATGTTCAGTATCGGACTTTAATAGGCTGTAACGGTAATAAAAAAGAACCATTGAAGTCTAATTGAGAAGCTCCTCCTTTTTTGGAGTCAGCTAATAGCAGACAGTATTCGCTCGCGATTCTGATGATTCTATTCAATCTCAGGGACATTGCACTAAGCTGTCAAAATTTCTCTCTTAAAAATTGACGTCAATTGAAGTAATATTTAGAGTTGCACTCTATTTTTTCACTAAATAACAAGAGAAAGAGACGGGTATATAATAATCCTACTTCCTAGTAATATTATAAATGTGAAAGTTTGTGAGGATGTATGAACGTTTGTTACTCTTTTACGCAAAAACTACTGAATGGATTTTAACGAAACTACAATTATATAGCATAATAACACAGAATAACACATAAGCTATAATTAATAAATATATTGTGTAAATTGGCCAAAATATAACAATAAGTGTTAAGTAAGTCGGAACTGTCTGGTCACGCATCACGCAAAAACCTGTGAACCGATTTAGATGTGACTTATACTGACATATAGCTGATGTTATAAGAAGCTTGGGCTAATTTTATTTTAGGGTTCCGCGCAAAATAATTCCACGCGGGCGATGTCGCGGAGAACAGCTAGTTTTTTTTTTTTATAGGATCGAGTGACAAACGAGCACATAGTCCATCCACCTGATGGTAAGTGGTTGCTGTGGCCCATAGACATCTACATTTATCTTCGTTTGCGAATCAAGACGCAGATGCGTTGTCACCCGTGGGGACTAAGACGGAATGCCTCTTTTCCAGTAAAAAGGGTATCCGGTTCTCTACACTCACCATACGAAACACAGCAGTATTAAACTGCTATTTGACGCTGGTATTCTGTGAGAGCGTGGTCCTTCCCCGGTCGAGCCGACCCATTCGTGCTACAACTATATTACTAATATAGTTGCAGCGTTGCTCTACCACGTAAAAAAGTAGTTAATCTTTATACGTATATACCTAAAATTCCGGTGTGCGTATGTTCGTAATTCTTCTCCTAAACGGCTTGACCGATCTTGATGAAAATTTATGGGGTACTTATGGGGTCACCTGGAATGTTTTAGCTATAGTTGGACTTGGTAGGTGACGCTGTTGTCGAAATCCAGAATTCACCCCTGCGAAGCCTACTTAATATTAGTAAGCGACATTGAGCGATATAAGTAAGCCGCCAAATGTGTTCTTTGTATTTTAACATAAATTCTTCGATAAGGGAACATTGTTTCATCGACAGGAGGCGTGATAACCAATACAACTTTATATTATAACTCTCTCGAAGTGAGAAGAGCAAATGACCAAATAACAACCATGTGTAAGGTTCTCCGAGGCAGAATTGACTTACCGGATCTACTTTCGCGGCAGAAGGCATAAGTTGTTTTCAGAACCAATGTGCCGAACAGTCACACGCTCGTTTTCCCCCATTCCGCGAACATTAACCGCACTAAATGCTCTACTGGACAAAATCCCAGCTGTGACATATTTGCGGATGAATGGAGAGTGGTTATGGAAGAATGCTTGAAATTTTGTGAAAACTGTGTAAGAGTTTAATTAAATAAAATTGACATTGTAAATTGTATTATCGTATTATTTTTGTATTGAATATTATTATTGTAAAATCCTATTAGTCGTTATGTGTATAAATTTATGTTAGTTATTATTTGTAATGTATAAAATTATTATTATTTAATTATTGTAATTGGATAAATTCCGTGTAATTAAATTAAATAAATAAATAAAAAAAATATTTTTTTACTGTTGCGACTGGTGACACAGCAAAGGATTTATTACCTGTTTACTTCGTAAGGAGTTTCCTTTCTAAGGAATAAATAACGTAAAATATATCTATAATATAAAAATTAATCGCTGAATGTGTTGCTAAGCGCAAATCTCGAGAGCAGCTGAACCGATTTCGCTTATTCTTTTTTATAATATTCCTTGAAGTACGAATATGGTTCGTACGGAGAGAAAATTTTAAAAAGTTGCCTGAAAAAGTCTAAAAACAACACTTTTCTATATTCCAATACAAAAGATTCGAAATAATACTTAAAAGTCAATTTGAACTTTAATACCATACCATAAAGTTTAAGTGGTATTGGAGGGGTACCGGGAAGGCAAAACAATTGAGTGACGTTAGTATCCTATAAATATTAATGTCAATATTTGTCAATATTTACACGATGGTAACAATACTCAAAAACAAAATTAGCGTTCCGCGCATAAAATTGAAATCCATGAAATCGTAGTAAATTCCACGCGGGCGAAGTCGCGGGGCATAGCTAGTTATGAATAAATAATAATAATAACGTTCTGAGAAATGATCTAAGGTATAATCGATTTTATCCGATTTCTTAAAACCTCATCATCATTTCTAAAATTATCATACCCGAATAACAATCACCTGTGCACCTGTGATATCTGTAACTTCGGGTAGAATCAGATCTCGTGCTCCACGGATATTGGCATCGGGAACGCAGATGAATAAAACATAGCAATTTTATACAAGAACAAACGATTCCTTTGCTTCCACTTTTATATCTGGTATAAAACAAAACTTTTCACAATATTTATGAGTTATTTTCCATAGTTCAGCATACGGAAAGTAAAACTATTATTGCATGTTTCAAAACTCAATATATCGCATATCAGATAAAAGCTTCCACGTTCAACTATTCCGAACAATCACAAGTATCTCATAGATTGAAGATATAACATTAACTATGATAATATAAAAATATTATTACTTGTTATATGTTGGCGAACACTACAAATTGAATAAAACTACTTTTACGGATTTAATCGCGTTTAATTCTACTTATGTACTTTTAATTCCCGACAACATAAAAATATGTTATGTTTGAAGTTTTCTTTACACAGTAACAATTATTGTTTCAAAACATGACACAAAACTGATCATTACATTGATAACATTACAAATGTTGAATAATCTAAAACACGCAACAACTGTTTGTAAATAACGTATTAGCGATTATGCGCAAATAATTAAAGTAGTGTAAAATGAATAGCTGAACGATTAGAGACTAGATTAGGTTAGAGATTATCACAGATTATTTTTATATGCAAAAAACGACGAAGGAAGTGAGTTAGTGAGCTTCCTGTCAAAGCAACAGGAAACGAGCTCAGCGCCATTACATTGAAGCTTTCTAGGACCGCGACGCGAGCCATTATCTTCCACCGGTTATTTGCTGTTGCGAATTCATGGCGCGTGCGCAACTTACGCTGCTGCTCTTGACAGTTATTCAACGCGCTGAGGTAACTGTTACTAAGTTTTAAAAACTAACAGCTGCAGTTATGTTTAAATTACCTATGTATGTACATAACAATTGTTATTTTTTCAATTGCAACGTAAACAAAAAATAACCACGCATTTAATAAATATCCCATCTTTAAATTCACCTGTGTGCCGCACTACAACTTTGGTAGAAGGAGGTGAAAAATAAATTATGAAGTGAATGAGTATCTATGTAAATAACAACGTTAACCTGAAAAACTCTTTCTATATAACAGATTTACTATAACTATAACAGTTTTTATCCCGCAGTAAATAATTAGTTAGTGTTATAAAACAAATGTTACATAACATGTTACTTAATCTGTACGCACCCTAATAATACACAATACCAACATTGAAGGTCATTTACTAAACGCACCTACCCATACCCATGAAGTGCACTGTTCTAGATATACAAATTTCTTCATTACTTTCCTTTACAGCAATACATACGTATACCGTTTAAGCTTCGAATTTGCATTTAATTTCTAGTATTACACAGAACGCAAGCCAAGTATTAAGTGAAAGTAGTTAGTATTATATTCAAGCACTATAATACTAAACGTGATAACCATCAGCAAATAGTAGCATTTATCAAGGAAAGAAGAAAAAGATGACTGGTGATGACGATCAATGATTCCGACAAACATAGCACCTTTTGGCTAACGGTTTTCCATTATGGTAAAAGCGCGAACGTAGCGACGCGAATTAATAACCTTCTGTATTTGAAATCGGCTACAAAGAAACACGCGAGTCAAGTCACAACTCAGTTCAACTTTTAAACTGTAAAATTTAAAGAAAAGAGAAATATTTTTTAATTCTTTTTTTCTTCATTTTAGTTCTTTGAAGTTAAAAGTTTTACTTTTTATTAAAGTTAACTTGGTGACCCTTTTGAGTATCAGGCAATATCAAAAGGAATATCAAAAGCTCAAACCAATTTCACCAAAATAGTTACATTAAACCTTCATACTTTTTCACCCTTAGGGATGGAATTTTTCTCCAAATTTCTCCAAAACAACCCCTGAACTATTTAATTTAAAAAAAATTATTAAAATCGGTTCACAGTTGACGAAAATATTTACTTAAATATACACTTTTGAAGAAAACACAGGAGTTACAGTACAATTCAGGCCGATTTTTCAATCCCTCAATAAAAAGTATTCATAGGCTGAAATGTAATAGGTATAAACAAAAAAATACAGTTGTATGCACAAAATAGTTTTATTGTGTCACTTTCATATTTAGTCAGATTATAATTTATTTGATGAATAACTTTTATCTGACGAA
The DNA here is from genome assembly GCA_963668995.1 of Parnassius mnemosyne. NCBI lineage: Eukaryota > Metazoa > Arthropoda > Insecta > Lepidoptera > Papilionidae > Parnassius > Parnassius mnemosyne. Next base: position 14,111,934 of record CAVLGL010000148.1, read on the forward strand.
TGAAAATCGGCTTTAAAAATTCTGTATTGTCACAATAATTCATTTACCATGCTCAATGACCTCAATAGTGTTTCCCAACGGATAGGTCTTAGGATGAACATGGACAAAACAAAGATCATCTTTAATGTCCATGTCACACCTATGTCAGTAGTTGTTTGGAGCACTAAGCTCGAAGTTTTTGACGAGTATGTTTACCTGGGACAAATAGTCCGACTAGGTAAGTCCAACTTCGACCGAGAGGTCAATCGACGGATTCAACTCGGCTGGGCAGCGTTCGGGAAACTACGACACATCTTCTCGTCAGACATACCTCAAAACCTTAAAACGAAATTGTACAACCAGTGCGTGTTGCCAGTGATGACTTACGGATCTGAGACGTGGTCCTTCACTGCTGGCCGTATGAGGAAGCTCAAGGTCGCTCAGCGAGCTATGAAGAGGGCTATGCTCGGGGTTTCTCTGCGTGATAAACTTAGAAATGAGTATATCCGCAGTAGAACCAGAGTAACCGACATAGCCCAACGGATTAGTAAGCTGAAGTGGCAGTGGGCCGGCCATATAGCTCGAAGAACCGACAACCGATGGGGAAGAAAGGTTCTTGAGTGGCAGCCTCGTACCGGTAGGCGAAGTGTAGGGCGACCCCCCACGAGATGGAGTGACAACCTGGTAAGAAAAACAGGAAGTCGATGGATGCACGTGGCTCAGGACTTATGAAAGGCTGCAATGATGATGATGATGATGATGATTGTCACAATAACTAAAATGTAATATTGAATTAAAAACAATTAGTGTCCCCTATATTATTATAAACTTTGCATGAATTGCGATAGTAAGTAGTTGTAAGAAATATTTGGGAGAAACAATTTCGACGTTTGAACTTATTACGTGGTAACTTTTATTTACATACTATTTTGTAGTCACGCTACAGTTATATTATGGTTGTAGCACAAATTGGTTGGCTCGACCGGGGTGGGACCACGCTCTCTCAGAATACCAGCGTAAAATAGCAGCTTAATGCTGCTGTGTTTCGTATGATGAGGGTAGAGAACCAGATACCATTTTTACTGGAAACGAGGCATTCTATTTCAGTTTTCAAGAGTGACAACGCATCTACGTTTTGATTCTTAATTGAAGATAAATGTAACAAATGTCTATGAGCCACAGCATCCACTTACAATCAGGTGGACTGTGTGCTCGTTAGTCACCCTTATTTTATAAAAAAAAAAAACTTGGTTGATAAGTTGCAAGCCAGCATCGTTAAACTACATAACAGAGACAAATATAGAGATATTTCATTAATCATCCCTTACGAAACTGATAGGAAGGTAAGTAATAGATTGTCTAACATGCTATTACATGCTGTTGCGCTATGATTCGTGCAAACGGTGCATCGTGTAAAAATTTTTGAATTGCGTGGAATTCTCTTTCATGTAAATTAACCTTGTTTGTGAAAACGTGATTCGGACCAACTGCTCATTTATTTAACGCCGCGTAAACAATGAGGGCATCCAAGACTTTTTCTGCCACCAGGGCGGCGCCACATAAAAGTTAGGTATAATATTTGACAGATTTCATAGCGGGAAGTTAACTTGTTTAAATAATGTGAAAGTTAATATTTCTTTCTGTACTATAAACCGAACCACAGATATTCATAAAAGTAGAAAATTTTAAAAAAAGTTAGAAATATGCAAAAAATTAAAGAGCAAACCACGGAGGCGTTGTTTAGTGTATTAATGTGATATTGTTGAAACTGATAAACTTTTATTAAAAACTAACAATTTTATTAAATGACAGCGTGTAACAAATAAACTTTACCTCAGTGTCAACTAGTGACATCTGGTGAGAGGTGTTCGTCGGAATCTTTTTTTTGTGTATGTTCACTGATTACTCAGACGCCTGAACCTTCCCAGGTACCATTTTAATTTTCGGCCGACTTCCAAAAAGGAGACGGTACTCAATTCGACTGTATGTTTTTTTTATATGTGTTACCTCATAACTTTTTACTGGGTGAACCGATTTCGATGATTCTTTTTTTATTTGAAAGCTGGTACTTCTCGTGTGGTCCCATATGAATTTGATCAAGGTCAGACCAATAGTTTTTGAGTTATTCTTAATAACTTATATTGAAGTCGGCTGTACAAAATTTTTAATTTTAAATTATATCGAAATCGGTCGAGGGGTTTTAAAAAAAATCAACAATAAATTGTATTCATATTGAAGTCGCTTGTACTAACTTTAAATTTACCACTTGTTTTTACTAACTTTTATTAATACTTTCTTTTCGTTTCATTCTTTTTAAATTCTCAATTTATTAGATGTCGACGGGCATTTTCTTCTTGCTATCAGCTTTTTGTTTGAAATTGTTGGCAGGTGGACTTAACTCATTTGTCGCTCTAATGTTCTAAGAACCATTCCTTTTAGAAGAGCATTGAATAGTTTTGCTTATTTGCATAAACTATAAAGCCATTTCATGTTTCAGCTGGACTTAGTCAAACCTTATCGTACCATAAGCGACAACACTCAACACTCACTTTTCTAATACCATAATTGAAAAATATAAAATGAGCCTGAATTATCACGTGCTTGGCGGTGAAAGAAAACAACGTGGACGACCAGCATGTCTTAGAAATAAATAAATATTGAAAACATGAAGTCTGCTAACACGCATTGGGGAAGCGCAGCAGCGGCCACCGCCTTGTCCTAAAATCTCTGAAATGAAATGAGGCACTTGCACTCGTACAGCCCGTCCACTGCTACTTCTACAGCAGTACACGGTTACTTCTCAAAGTGTATACGCTGTTAGTTCACTTTTAACCGACTTCAGAAAAGAAGAAGGTTCACAATTCGATTGTATTTATGTGTGTTACCTTAGAACTTTTTTCGAGGTGAACTGACTGATGATTCTCTTTCAATTTGAAAGCTGATGCTTCTCATGTGGCCCCATATAAATTTGATCAAGATCTGACAAGTAGTTTATGAGTTATATTTAATAACGCGTATTTATTTGACTTCGAACACATTGATGATGTTCTCATTTTATTTATATTGATGTCGGTGGTACGACATTTTTAATTTTACCACTTGTTTACTGGTATTTTAAACAAAAATGGAATAAACCCCCAAGGCACATTAAGGGGTTAGGAAGAAGAGAAAGATAGAACATGTGATATTTGGTCCAGATCTGTTAGCTTTGCGTTCTGCAGATTTTCGGACGAGGGATTGTCTAGCGACCGATGGGTGAACATCAATCCAAGCAAATTTTTCAAGAAATACATGCTAGGTTATTTATATTCACATGTAATATTTTTAAAGTTGTTTAAGTTAATTGGTCAACAAAATATGAAATCTGGCCCACTATGAATGCGTATATTATAAAATATAACATAATTATAAAAAAATGCTGTTTAGCTGTACTAAACAATAAAAATATCAACAATGAGCAGGTAAACTCTCGCCGTGAAAATAACTGAGGTATTACAGTAAATCAATTCAAGTAACCATAGTATCAGACCTGTTGGCCGGAAAACCTGCACCCACTAATGACAACGTTTGCGCTTTCTTCTCACGTTAAATATAGTCTATTGCTTGGATCCTTTCTTCGTCAACTAGCTTTTGTAAACATGCATATCAGTTTCAAAAGACCAAGAAAGAAAATACGATATACCTAAATATTCCTAAAGATAATCCAACATTTGTAGGATTTCACGGGTTTTTTGATTTTGAGTGATCTAATATATGACTTACTCAACTTTTAATCTTTAAAAAATTTTAACGGCTCCGTAGCGCAGTGGATTAGCAATGGGTTGCGGCACTAGTAATGATAGTAATGATAATAATGATAATGATGGTAATAATGGTGAGAGTGATAATCTTTAATTATGTTATCTGACGCCCGCGGGTTCGAATCCCGCACAGAATAAGTATTTGTATGGCCTGCAAATAATTGTTCCGGGTCTGGATGTTTGTCCTTGTGCAATTTATGTATGTAAACTGCCTGAAACTGAAAATCCTAGTGTGGAGATAACGTTAAAAATTGAATTAAAAAACATACGTGTGTCATGGAACACTCGGTTGGAACGATGTTCCTTTCGTAGTATATTATTATTGATAAACGTATTATATTATTGATTAATAAATAAGAACACATAAATGAATTACTAGCGTCTGCTAAAATGAATCGTCATTTAAAATAATATTTCTTTCCTGGCAAGATAAGAAAAAGTGAGAGGGAGATGGATATAATTCCATCTCGCTTACACTATAGGGGTCGTGACGGAAAACCTTACATTTTTTCTCGCCTAGCCCCCATCCGTCAAATTCGTACGGTATGAAGAGGAACTTCGTTCCAAAAAAAAATCATCAAAATGAAGACATAATAGTCGACACCGATCACAACAACTGGCGTTATGACCAAGTAAGCCTGATCTATACAAATAAATAAAATTGAAGTGTCCGTTTGTAATATCAAAATAACAGCTTTTTACTAAATACATATGAAAGTGTATACGGTACTTAAAACAAAAACACAATTTTTAAAATTTTTGTCTGTCTCTCTGTCCGTCCGTCTGTCTGTCTGTCTGTTTGTTCCGGCTAATCTCTTGAAGTGGCTGGACGAATTTCAGCGGGACTTTCACTGGCAGATAGCTGATGTTATGACGAGTAACATAGGCTACTTTTATTTTAGAAAAAGAATTAGGGTTCCGCGAAAAAAAAAATTAAAACACTAAATTGAACGCGGGCGAAGTCGCGGGGAACAGCTAGTCTAAAATAAACTTAACAGTCTTTCATTCTAAATAAAAAAAATATAATAGCTCTTTATTAGCAATTTATAAGTTAAGTTTTAAATTAATTCAAATTAAAAAATACTGTTTATCCGGAACAGCATAAAATATAAACTCAGAAAATATTGCTAATGCATACTCTTAGAATAAATTATGGTAAATATACATAACAGATATATTAACTCCATAGCGGTACATAGCCTATAGTACATACATACATAGGTATAACCCGCCAAAGTTAACCTGTCTTTGTTCGGATGACGTATGCGCACCGCACTAACGGCAAAAATTAATGTTTGTCGTATACTATCAAGTATCGATTCATTTATTGTTTGCTAATATAAAAGAAAAAAATTATGTGATTATGTATTTTACATTTAATTTAAAAAAATATTACATTATAAAAGGTAGTACCTACTCCAGATAATCCACAGTCATAGATCATTGTCCCTGCCATTATCTACATCTTTCATTATCGAACTGACTGCAAAACTACCAATTATACAGTAATCATATATAAAGCGAACCTTGTATATAATTGACAGTAATTCCGCGTCGATAGCGCTAAGCGCTAAGCTAAGCCAAGGCTTAAGCGGCAAGAGGCGTGGGGTTAGGATGAAAGAGCGCATTCCGCTCGGGTATCAAGTTAACTTTGGCGGATTGTACTCGTATCTAACACGGTTATAATGAGACAGTACCGGAGTGACGTCATTGGACACTACACCTTGGGGTTAGTGTGTGATGTTGCAAAAAGACGAGAGGCTGATCGACTCGATTGCCTTTCATACACCATCACATTAAATGTTCTTCGATTATGCGTAAAAAGTTATTGCACGCGAACAAATTAAATGGAACCGGTATCGGTAGCCTGCTATTTATTTAGGTCTACATCATATCCTATACAACATATAAAACAAACTCAGACCAACAATAAAAGAGAGACGACGCGCTGAGTAGATTTCAAGTGACTCCGAAACTATGCTCAACTTCTTACACTTAAGCACATATCTTTCTTCTTAGTTTCTTTATTTTAGATGCATGTGTCTTTGAGTTCGAGTTCAAGTCGACCTTGATATTGGCTTGGGTTTTATGTAATTACAAGTGTACGCAACGCTCCGTGTTTCTTTCTTTCTTGGTGTGAAAAAACAAATGAATAATAATAAATAAAATAAAGAATCAATATCTATATCGTTACATAAACAAAATGCCAAGTAATATTAACATTTACGGTGTTCAATTAAGTTTTCAGAATCATTAGGAAACTTTGTATAACACATAATTTTTTTAGTATAACCTTTCGACTTTTACCATATTATAACTATTTGTTTGTTGCATAATTATAACATAGAATTAATGAATTTTAATTCAAGTTTTTAAAACATATTCACAACCAATCTTCACAACTTTACCTCTATGAAGCTTGAAGGTGCTTGAAACCGCATCAATCTTGTTTCTTAGCTTATAGAACCCATGGCTAAATATAGTCCCCTCCAAAAATAACATATTTCTTAAAACATCAGTCCTCGTCAAGCTGGGTCAAGCTGGACAGACCTTGATTCGTATTTGACATATTTGGATAGATTTTCCACCAGCATTCGATCGTCAAAACCGCTTGAATAGAAGAGGGGGCAAATGAGCATGCGGTGTTAGTCCTCCTCATCAGTCAGTTAGAGTTAAAGTGAAAAGAATCAGGAGCACTCTCACGTTCCAACCTACTATAAAAAATGTTTCGCTTATACCTTATTATCAGAAATATCCATCGGGAAAACAACTTTTTTACACCTAATTGTTCATGCAAGATTATTTGTATTTGACTCATGCCAATGTCTAAAGTTGCCTGAATTTCGCGGTATGTCACATGTCGATCTTCCTCAATCAGATTACGCACAGCATTAACGTTTTCTTGGGTGACTGCAGTTTTTGGACGACCTTGACGGGGATCATCACTGAGCTTGACACATCCACGTTGCAATTCAGCAAACCAGCGATAAATTGTGGTTTTGGATGGGGCTTCATCACCAAATGCAGAAATCATCCGGTCATGTGTTGACCGGATGATTTTTGTGTTAAACCACTTCGAAAGTCATAATAAATAATCGCTCTTGAATTTTCTCGAGTCCGTTCCATTCCATTTTCTCAACGACTAAACAAGTTTGACAAAACCTTGTGACAAGACGGAAAATCTTTTTTTAAATAAATAAATGGTATTCAATTTTAAAAAACCAAGGACTTTTCAATTAAAAAGATTTTAATATGACAGGAACAGTGGAAAATATGCCATTTCCGATACTTTTAGTGCAGCATATGTAGTATTTATTTAATTTATTTAGGTCTCACAAACATAATTTTAGTTCTTGTTATTTTAAAAACGGTTATCCCGCCATTTAGCACAGGGCATTTTTTTTAAATATTTCCCTTTATCAACTTTTACGAAAACGGAGGCTCTATAAAACGGAATAATAGTAAAATGAACTTTTTTTTCAAAAGCCTTACTAATTAACATAAAATTATTAAGCTTGACTTTTAAATAATTAAATTCATTGTATGAATAGGGAAACTTAATTTACATTTCATCAATAATCGGCCACTGGTAATAGGTATCAATAATTTAAATAGTATAAAATTAAAACTGTAACGTTCACAATTATTTTTTTAAGTTATTTATTACTAAAACAAAACAATTAGGTAGGATAGTAGGTACTTCAAGTGTCTATTATTTAATAGTGAAAAATATAGACTCAAGTCTAAGATAAATATTAAAATACATATGGCTATTTAAATGGATTCCGATCGAAGCAGGAGAAAAAGCAATAACGAATTTCATTATGCGTAAATACCCTCTAAAAGCTTTTAGGAGTGTCTCATAAAAACAACAAATAAAAATAAATGATGTATGTATATTATGTAGATAATGTATACGGGGTTCTTCATGTAACAAAAAGTAACATAAAAGTTAAAATTGACAATAATAAAATCTATAATAGTTTCGGATTGAGCATTTGAGTATTTGCGAATAGCAATTTCATCTTCTAGTATCTATCAGAAACTTTTACAAATACTTACAATTTGCGCCTGTGATTATATTGACCTGATAATATATTTAAAATACTACACGAAACCCTCATTTACTTTTTTCCATTACTTTTCAAACGACTTAAAAAAAGGAGGAGGTTCTCAATTCGTCGGAATCTTTTTTTTGTGTATGTTCACTGATTACTCAGACGCCTGAACCTTCCCAGGTACCATTTTAATTTTCGGCCGACTTCCAAAAAGGAGACGGTACTCAATTCGACTGTATGTTTTTTTTATATGTGTTACCTCATAACTTTTTACTGGGTGAACCGATTTCGATGATTCTTTTTTTATTTGAAAGCTGGTACTTCTCGTGTGGTCCCATATGAATTTGATCAAGGTCAGACCAATAGTTTTTGAGTTATTCTTAATAACTTATATTGAAGTCGGCTGTACAAAATTTTTAATTTTAAATTATATCGAAATCGGTCGAGGGGTTTTAAAAAAAATCAACAATAAATTGTATTCATATTGAAGTCGCTTGTACTAACTTTAAATTTACCACTTGTTTTTACTAACTTTTATTAATACTTTCTTTTCGTTTCATTCTTTTTAAATTCTCAATTTATTAGATGTCGACGGGCATTTTCTTCTTGCTATCAGCTTTTTGTTTGAAATTGTTGGCAGGTGGACTTAACTCATTTGTCACTCTAATGTTCTAAGAACCATTCCTTTTAGAAGAGCATTGAATAGTTTTGCTTATTTGCATAAACTATAAAGCCATTTCATGTTTCAGCTGGACTTAGTCAAACCTTATCGTACCATAAGCGACAACACTCAACACTCACTTTTCTAATACCATAATTGAAAAATATAAAATGAGCCTGAATTATCACGTGCTTGGCGGTGAAAGAAAACAACGTGGACGACCAGCATGTCTTAGAAATAAATAAATATTGAAAACATGAAGTCTGCTAACACGCATTGGGGAAGCGCAGCAGCGGCCACCGCCTTGTCCTAAAATCTCTGAAATGAAATGAGGCACTTGCACTCGTACAGCCCGTCCACTGCTACTTCTACAGCAGTACACGGTTACTTCTCAAAGTGTATACGCTGTTAGTTCACTTTTAACCGACTTCAGAAAAGAAGAAGGTTCACAATTCGATTGTATTTATGTGTGTTACCTTAGAACTTTTTTCGAGGTGAACTGACTGATGATTCTCTTTCAATTTGAAAGCTGATGCTTCTCATGTGGCCCCATATAAATTTGATCAAGATCTGACAAGTAGTTTATGAGTTATATTTAATAACGCGTATTTATTTGACTTCGAACACATTGATGATGTTCTCATTTTATTTATATTGATGTCGGTGGTACGACATTTTTAATTTTACCACTTGTTTACTGGTATTTTAAACAAAAATGGAATAAACCCCCAAGGCACATTAAGGGGTTAGGAAGAAGAGAAAGATAGAACATGTGATATTTGGTCCAGATCTGTTAGCTTTGCGTTCTGCAGATTTTCGGACGAGGGATTGTCTAGCGACCGATGGGTGAACATCAATCCAAGCAAATTTTTCAAGAAATACATGCTAGGTTATTTATATTCACATGTAATATTTTTAAAGTTGTTTAAGTTAATTGGTCAACAAAATATGAAATCTGGCCCACTATGAATGCGTATATTATAAAATATAACATAATTATAAAAAAATGCTGTTTAGCTGTACTAAACAATAAAAATATCAACAATGAGCAGGTAAACTCTCGCCGTGAAAATAACTGAGGTATTACAGTAAATCAATTCAAGTAACCATAGTATCAGACCTGTTGGCCGGAAAACCTGCACCCACTAATGACAACGTTTGCGCTTTCTTCTCACGTTAAATATAGTCTATTGCTTGGATCCTTTCTTCGTCAACTAGCTTTTGTAAACATGCATATCAGTTTCAAAAGACCAAGAAAGAAAATACGATATACCTAAATATTCCTAAAGATAATCCAACATTTGTAGGATTTCACGGGTTTTTTGATTTTGAGTGATCTAATATATGACTTACTCAACTTTTAATCTTTAAAAAATTTTAACGGCTCCGTAGCGCAGTGGATTAGCAATGGGTTGCGGCACTAGTAATGATAGTAATGATAATAATGATAATGATGGTAATAATGGTGAGAGTGATAATCTTTAATTATGTTATCTGACGCCCGCGGGTTCGAATCCCGCACAGAATAAGTATTTGTATGGCCTGCAAATAATTGTTCCGGGTCTGGATGTTTGTCCTTGTGCAATTTATGTATGTAAACTGCCTGAAACTGAAAATCCTAGTGTGGAGATAACGTTAAAAATTGAATTAAAAAACATACGTGTGTCATGGAACACTCGGTTGGAACGATGTTCCTTTCGTAGTATATTATTATTGATAAACGTATTATATTATTGATTAATAAATAAGAACACATAAATGAATTACTAGCGTCTGCTAAAATGAATCGTCATTTAAAATAATATTTCTTTCCTGGCAAGATAAGAAAAAGTGAGAGGGAGATGGATATAATTCCATCTCGCTTACACTATAGGGGTCGTGACGGAAAACCTTACATTTTTTCTCGCCTAGCCCCCATCCGTCAAATTCGTACGGTATGAAGAGGAACTTCGTTCCAAAAAAAAATCATCAAAATGAAGACATAATAGTCGACACCGATCACAACAACTGGCGGTATGACCAAGTAAGCCTGATCTATACAAATAAATAAAATTGAAGTGTCCGTTTGTAATATCAAAATAACAGCTTTTTACTAAATACATATGAAAGTGTATACGGTACTTAAAACAAAAACACAATTTTTAAAATTTTTGTCTGTCTCTCTGTCCGTCCGTCTGTCTGTCTGTCTGTTTGTTCCGGCTAATCTCTTGAAGTGGCTGGACGAATTTCAGCGGGACTTTCACTGGCAGATAGCTGATGTTATGACGAGTAACATAGGCTACTTTTATTTTAGAAAAAGAATTAGGGTTCCGCGAAAAAAAAAATTAAAACACTAAATTGAACGCGGGCGAAGTCGCGGGGAACAGCTAGTCTAAAATAAACTTAACAGTCTTTCATTCTAAATAAAAAAAATATAATAGCTCTTTATTAGCAATTTATAAGTTAAGTTTTAAATTAATTCAAATTAAAAAATACTGTTTATCCGGAACAGCATAAAATATAAACTCAGAAAATATTGCTAATGCATACTCTTAGAATAAATTATGGTAAATATACATAACAGATATATTAACTCCATAGCGGTACATAGCCTATAGTACATACATACATAGGTATAACCCGCCAAAGTTAACCTGTCTTTGTTCGGATGACGTATGCGCACCGCACTAACGGCAAAAATTAATGTTTGTCGTATACTATCAAGTATCGATTCATTTATTGTTTGCTAATATAAAAGAAAAAAATTATGTGATTATGTATTTTACATTTAATTTAAAAAAATATTACATTATAAAAGGTAGTACCTACTCCAGATAATCCACAGTCATAGATCATTGTCCCTGCCATTATCTACATCTTTCATTATCGAACTGACTGCAAAACTACCAATTATACAGTAATCATATATAAAGCGAACCTTGTATATAATTGACAGTAATTCCGCGTCGATAGCGCTAAGCGCTAAGCTAAGCCAAGGCTTAAGCGGCAAGAGGCGTGGGGTTAGGATGAAAGAGCGCATTCCGCTCGGGTATCAAGTTAACTTTGGCGGATTGTACTCGTATCTAACACGGTTATAATGAGACAGTACCGGAGTGACGTCATTGGACACTACACCTTGGGGTTAGTGTGTGATGTTGCAAAAAGACGAGAGGCTGATCGACTCGATTGCCTTTCATACACCATCACATTAAATGTTCTTCGATTATGCGTAAAAAGTTATTGCACGCGAACAAATTAAATGGAACCGGTATCGGTAGCCTGCTATTTATTTAGGTCTACATCATATCCTATACAACATATAAAACAAACTCAGACCAACAATAAAAGAGAGACGACGCGCTGAGTAGATTTCAAGTGACTCCGAAACTATGCTCAACTTCTTACACTTAAGCACATATCTTTCTTCTTAGTTTCTTTATTTTAGATGCATGTGTCTTTGAGTTCGAGTTCAAGTCGACCTTGATATTGGCTTGGGTTTTATGTAATTACAAGTGTACGCAACGCTCCGTGTTTCTTTCTTTCTTGGTGTGAAAAAACAAATGAATAATAATAAATAAAATAAAGAATCAATATCTATATCGTTACATAAACAAAATGCCAAGTAATATTAACATTTACGGTGTTCAATTAAGTTTTCAGAATCATTAGGAAACTTTGTATAACACATAATTTTTTTAGTATAACCTTTCGACTTTTACCATATTATAACTATTTGTTTGTTGCATAATTATAACATAGAATTAATGAATTTTAATTCAAGTTTTTAAAACATATTCACAACCAATCTTCACAACTTTACCTCTATGAAGCTTGAAGGTGCTTGAAACCGCATCAATCTTGTTTCTTAGCTTATAGAACCCATGGCTAAATATAGTCCCCTCCAAAAATAACATATTTCTTAAAACATCAGTCCTCGTCAAGCTGGGTCAAGCTGGACAGACCTTGATTCGTATTTGACATATTTGGATAGATTTTCCACCAGCATTCGATCGTCAAAACCGCTTGAATAGAAGAGGGGGCAAATGAGCATGCGGTGTTAGTCCTCCTCATCAGTCAGTTAGAGTTAAAGTGAAAAGAATCAGGAGCACTCTCACGTTCCAACCTACTATAAAAAATGTTTCGCTTATACCTTATTATCAGAAATAGACTTAAATGTGGTGTTAGGCAATAATTATCACAATGATAGAGCAAGCCATCCAGACATTTAACACATATATTAATTCTAGCTGGGATTCGATTCCAAAATACAAATTAGTTGTTAGCTAGTCCAGTAGGTAACATGCATATGAGGTGCAGACCACACGGAGTGCTAACTCGCCCTTAAAGTGGCATAGATTGTAATTGGATAGAAAGAACAAGATGCAATTACGAATGGTGTACATAATAGGTATTCAAAAACAATACCTCCCGATTCAACAAACGTACAAGAACCACTAAAGCTAAAAATATATTTGCCTATTTAGTTTTAACGTAAAAAAAAACTATCTATTGTTTTGCTACAATTCAGAAGATATAACAAAGATATTAAAGAAAAACATAAGCTTAATTCGCTCTTGAAGGTGAAGAAATATAACACTTATTTACAACTTTACGAAACGAAATTGAAAGTATGAATGATAAAAATGCCAGCGGCAACTCCATTCTAAGCTTGCATATATATCGTTTTTTAATATAAAAGGCGAGGGCACAGTGCGTGTTTGCTTGGATGAGATAATCATACATTCAGCTTTTTATTATTCCGGCATAAGAGAAGTTATATAATATTCAACGGGAATAATTTAAAACTAAAGATTTCTTTTGAGCGCGTTATTCTAATCAAATAATTTGTCGTATGGTGGACGCACAAAAACCGAATAAAGAAAAATATATCACAATTACGAATTTCTGTCAATATCTGCATAGTTCTAAAACGAAAGGCAAAACCATATCAGTATTAGTATTAGTAGTTTTGTAATCAAATTTAGGTTTTGTATAAATCTGTAAATCATCCACATAAAATAAGGGCGTCAGGTTAGAGCCAGGCTTCCGTAAACATACCCGTTAGATGGAATGATAGTACTTAATCACAGGCACTGAACGCAGGGGCGGCACTAAGTGGCACAATGAGGTCATGATCCTACGTTCCAATAGCTAATTTTTTTTTAACTCTTTTGTTATGTTTGTTACTGACTCGTGCATTTGCTATTAACGATAAGGCTTTAGTGATATCTGACGATGTATTAAAAAGCGTCTATCAAGTGTCAAATATTCTGCAAATACTAGGAACGCATAAGCTTGTAATGCCAGTAACTCGACTACATAGGGCCAGTAATTCATTCATTGGGCAAAATATACGCTTTTATAACAAAAGTCCAAAAAATATACTGTATGTTCATCGCCAAGTTCAAACAGGTTATCACACAAAACCTGAATAAAAAGGGTTATTATAATATATATAGACGGATGATAATAGCCCCTGGGAATGAGGTGGTTGCTACCAAGTCTAATGTTATAACATAACACATGATTATAAACGTTCTTTAAAAAAAATCCCTCTGGTTTTCTTGTTGATTCAGGCCAGAAGTATTATTCGAACCAGTGCTAAATTAAACTTAAAAATTACTTTCACTAAGTCTTATTAGTTTGTGTCTTTTATTGAATAAAAAATATCTGTTCTATTCTTTTATTATTTTGTTATGAACTTAATTGAATTTTGTACGTTCTTAGTTTATTAAATAACAGATTAATATTTTAAAATTAAAAATTATTAATGGAACACTGATCTATTCCGCATTGAAAACTAAAAGGATTGTATATTATTACACAAGATCAGATAAAATTAAGGTTAAACTAACGCTGACAGGACAGAAATTTCACATAATAGTGAGCTTGATGAATAATGGTCGTTGTATTAAATAGTTTGTATTTTTTAAAGAGCATCTTGTTCTTCTCGTATAATTAGTTAATATGGAATTGAATCCACTTTCGCTGTTCAAAACCAAAAAATCTTAAGTCCTAATTAGTTATCACTTAGTACGTTATGAGCCGCGTAAGTTATTAATTTTAGTTGTAACAGGGGACCACGATCATCCACAGAATAAAAAAGAGCTGAAATCTATTATAGAGAGGGCTACTCAATTGCATTATCAATCAATTATTCCGAAAATCCTGAACAATTAATTCATAAAAATAGCTAGCGGCCGGCTGTATGTCAATTTAAATTAGCATGAGGAAGCGATTTCAATAAAGATTATTTTGTGTTTTCTGCTCTGGCTGTTTGCTTAGCTCAATCTCTTACTGTGGCAAATTCCATCGAAAAATTAATAGATATCTATAATAAATCATCATATGGAAAGAAACAAGCGTGGTCTTACTATGAGCAAATCCGTCTTTAAAACTAAATCTATACATTAATACGTGAAGGGAAAACTTCGCTCTTTTTAAACATATTGCACGCACGGATGCTTGTAAGATTTGGCATAGTAAAAGTTTATATAGAGGCATGCAGAAAGCTAAAATGTGTATATATTTTTATAGGATAGGGTGACAAACGAGCACACAGTCCACCTGATGGTAAGTGGTTGCTGCGGCCCATAGACATCTACATCTATCCTCAATAAAGAATCAAAATGCAGATGCGTTGTCACCCGTGAGGACTGAGATGGATTTCCAGTAAAAAGAGTCTCCGTTTCTCTACATTCACCATACGAAACACAGCAGTGTTAAGCTTCTATTTCATGCTGGTATTCTGTGAGAGTGTGGTCCTTTCTAGGTTGAGCCGACCCATTAGTGCTAAAACTATACTACTATTATAGCTACAGCATGGCTCTACCACGTTTTTTTTTTATAAGATAAGGTGACAAACAAGCACACAGTCCACCTGATGGTAAGTGGTTGCTGTGGCCCATAGACATCTACATTTATCCTCGTTTGCGAATCAAAATGCAGATGCGTTGTCACCCGTGAGGACTAAGATAGAATGCCTCTTTTCCAGTAAAAAGGGTCTCCGGTTCTCTACACTCACCATTCGAAACACAGCAGCATGAAGCCGCTATTTGACGCTGGTATTCTGTGAGAGCGTGGTCCTTTCCCGGTCGAGTCGAACCATTCGTGCTACAACTATACTACTAATATAGCTGCAGCATGGCTCTACCACGTATAAATATGTATATATATACGTAATTTAAATTTGTGTGTGCGTAATTTCAAATGTGTCTTAAATAGTTCGTGGTGTGTATTTTATATTTTGTATGTGAAATATCTGTGTTTTAATGTGCAGTTAGTTGAAAGTGGAATACAGATTGCTTCAAAAATTAAATTTTTTTATGAATTACGGTGGAATTTCGACCACTGGGCTACGACTAGTTTAGATCAAATAGTGAAGCCATGACAAAGCGCGAGTGGGTCGTGAGTACCGTTTCAACTCCGGATCGCACGACCGATATGCGAGCTGCTTGACTCATGGCATCACATCGTCACTTTTTGCACACCTAATTCCGAGAACGTCTCAATATAACATCCATAGAAAGTAACGTGCTGTCCTACGTTTAAAACACTCAGAAAGAGTTAACATTCACATACCATTTGAATGAGTTAGTATTTATTAATACTCTTGTATCTTTAATAATATAGTAAATATTATATTGATCGCGACCGCATCTTCAAGCCACCTGGTAACAATACCTTGTTACACCCGGATTTGAACTTGAATTGTGTTTCGTA
Source organism: Parnassius mnemosyne (assembly GCA_963668995.1). NCBI lineage: Eukaryota > Metazoa > Arthropoda > Insecta > Lepidoptera > Papilionidae > Parnassius > Parnassius mnemosyne. The sequence continues at coordinate 14,128,133 of CAVLGL010000148.1, forward strand.
TGGTGAGTGTAGAGAACCGGAGACCCTTTTTACTGGAAACGAAAAATTCCATCCTATTTCTCACGGGTGACAACACATCTGCATTTTGATTTTTAATCGAGGATAGATGTAGATGTCTATGGGCTACAGCAACCACTTACCATCAGGTGGACTGTGTGCTCGTTTGACAGCCTTATCCTATAAAAAAATAAAACATTTGCAGTAGCGCCATATTACTCTACAGCGTCTTTAGTAGTATATAAGTAGTTTATCTTACATTTAAACTAGAGTGTGTTTCAATAAAGACGCACCGTGAAAAATATGGGAACTAAAATGTAGAAAATGGAATCTGACAGCAAACGTCAAGCTCCTAAGGGAAATCTTTCGGTACAAAGACTTCTTTAAACCCGAGATTATCAATAAGCCACGTTTCATATTACGGCTGTATGCATCTGCATTTCACGCGCTTCAATGCATACAATGTATCTCATCTCATAAAGTAATAAAAAGCAGCAAACCATGCACAATGTGTGCTTACTATCTTTGCTAATGTTCGAACAACAATGTGTTCGCAACGTAGTATTATGCAAATGGAGATCTTTATTCTGAGATGTTAGTGCTATTAGCATTTTTGGCTCTTACAGCTTCATCTGATATCAAAGGGAGAATCCACGGTTCAGCCGAACTGGTGTTGAGAAATTAGTAAGAAAGTAATAACATTTTTAAATTTTAGTAACAAATATTTAAAAACAATGTCAGAATGAGATTGCTATAACTCATTCACTTAAAAGCCAAATATGAAAACGAGAGAAAAGCAAACTTTAAAGTAGGTCAGAGTTAAGATTTATTATTTAAAATCATCAAGAATCAATTATGTCGTGTAAATAATTAAGGAGGAAGAAACTTTCATTCCCGGAATTTACTTCATTTAAGTTCAATTCTGCAAAGTCAAATATTCCATGTAAAGTCAGAAAAGTTTACATAAACCTGTGTATATATATACACAGGATTATGTAAAGTTTCATAATGAGTATTCACTGCCACAAAAGATTAATTACATAAGATAATCAATTTCACACTGAAAGCACTTTACGCTGTGCACAAATTGAATCACGGATCTAAGGCTTACACAGACATTTCGTAAACATTAACAAGTTCCGAAGCAGTTAAAGTTTGATCGAGAAAACCAATTGCGGAGTTAAAATACGTTTTCGGAGAATGCCGTAAAACTTCATGACTCCAGTGTAACATAAAGCTCCTGCTATTAATTCACTTGAATTCAGTCATACACTGACGAAACTGCGGGACAATTTAGCACAGATTTTTTTTAGCAAATATTATTCATTTAAAAATTAATTCTGCCATTAAAATCAATATAAACTTTTTAGCATTCACTTAGAATAGACCAGACATTAAATGTGTTCATTGTAACCCTTCAATAAAATGCCTGCACAAGGGTAAATATAAAAAGGAACTTCTTATGGCAATTCAGGTCCAAAATTGAGACTCCTTCCTAAATTAAATAATTATAACTTTTAACAAAAAGTAAAAACCGACTTCAAATTGCTAAAAAAAGAAGTTATTTATTTGCTACCCTTAGGGGTGGAATTTTTCTGCAAATTTATATGGGACCAACCTTTTTAATTGATATATTTAATTTAAAAAAAAGAATTATCAAAATTGGTTTACAATCAGCGCAGATATCGTGTAACATAGATACAAAAAAAAACATATACTCGAATTAAAAACCTTCTCCTTTTTTAAGTCGCTTAATAAATAATCACCAATTTTTAAACTTAAACGTCAATCATTTAAATGTGACGAAGTGAATAATGCTATATCAAAATTAGTGCATTGGTTTAACGTTAATAATCTGCATTTGAACGGAAATAAAACTAATTGTGTTAAATTTACAACAACGAATGCTAAAAATCTGAATACCAATAAGTTTTTAAATGGGGAGGAACTGTGCCCTGTTGAATCCTCTGTTTTCCTTAGCATCACTCTCGACGCAAAGCTTCAGTGGGGCCCCTATATATCCAAACTAGCAAGCACACTAAGCTCTACAGCTTAAAAAGATTAGGGATCTCACTAGTGTTGAGACAGCTAGATTAGTTTATTTCAGTTAATAATCCATCGCTGGATTTTAAAAACAACATTGTTCGTAAACGTATGTAGCTAATAAAGATCAACGTTTCATTGTAAAGAATAAGGACCCTTACGGCATATATGTATTATAATATATAATAGTAATTCAACACAAATATTACTTTACTATATTAGATATCTATACGTTTATACTAGTAGAAGTGTTATTATTTATTCAGTGATAATCTTATCCGTCTTATCGAACTATGAGATAGAAGGAATAGAGAGTGCAGTGCCCCTTTTTTCGTGTTAGAGCCACGATGCAGCTACATATATTATAATCGTTGAAGCACGAATATGTCGGCTCGAGTCCTCAGGGGTGACAACGCATCTGCATTTTGATTCTTAATCGAGTATAAAATGTAAATGTCTATGGGCCACAGCATTCACTTACCATCAGGTGGACCGTGTGCTCGTTTGTCACCCCAATTATATAAAAAAAAATCCTGTGTTAACGTACAAACTCGTGCATTATAATCCTGTCTTCTACAGATGGCTAGTTGTTGTGGAGACTAGCCACAGTGACCGAAATTCGGTATGGAAGGACATTATTGTCGTATTCGTAATACAGTTTTGCGCAATAGTCTATATTCAAAGTTAAATTTTAAAGTTAAATTTTGTGAACTTATTTTGAAGAATGAGTTACGTTGTATTCGTCACATGCCCTGAACTAAATTTGGTTTAAACATCAAATATAAATCTGTAATAATAATAATAATATTTTATTTTTATTTTGTTGATATTTATGTATGTTTATCATTTTCATTTACAATTATATATTTATACAGCCCAACCAGATGAGTAAACTATATAGATGCCCCAAATAATAATAATGCTTGTTTTAGTACTTTTTTTATTATAGTACTTTTATTTATTCCTCTTCGACTTTAACATTTTTTCTTAACCCACTGCTTGATATAGTTGCCATGTATACCAAACTTGTAATATTTATATCCACCCTTGTTAAAAGCAGAGGTTGGCATTTGAACAAAACACTTGTTGTCCCGTTATTATTAAAATTCAGAAGTACTATAATTGTATTTACATGAAAATAACTTTATTGAAATTATATGTTTTTTATTCCTCTTTGGCTATGAGCTAGTACTATTAGTGTCATTGGCACTTTTAAAGTTACTGAAATATTATAGAATAATTTTGTTTAAATCTAATAAGTCGTTGAAATCTTACTTTTGATAAAATACCTAATGGCTACTTTACTAAAACTTTATGTAGACAATAATTTGACGCACTTTAAGCTGACTTCAAAAAAGGAGGAGGATTTCTATTTCTATTCAACTCCTAGAATATTATTTTTATTTATGTAACTCGATTACTCCGCCAATTGTGCATCAACTTAATGATTCTATTTTGATGATAGGTACTTCAGTCATGATGCCATATAAATTTGGTGCGAAAAAAAATTATACCCAACAACCAACGAGTAGAAAATGGGTGATGAAGTATTGAACTGCTCAGCCTAAATTCTAATGTTAGTTTGAGCTTGCGATATTCCTTAGACCACTCAAAAAGATCGAAAAAAATTAAACATTTATTAAAATATAAAAGCCAACTGCAAAGACGAGACTCTAGCATTATCTTAGTGTTGTGTTTTTAGTTCTTTGAAGTCGCCCTTTAATATTTATAATCTAATTACTAATTACCTATAATTTATCTTTAAAATATAACAACAAACGAGCTATGCTACTGATGGACTAGGAAGAACGCCTAGTCCATCAGTAGGACACATCACATGCTTTAATTTTAATTCGTATTTCGTAACTTATCACATAAGCAGACTAATTAACTTAGTTATTTTATGTTAAGTGTCACCGGAATTAAAAATTTAAAATTGTGTAATCTTTAAAGTACCAAGATAGCAAAGATCCATCTTCTCGCCCGAATCATGACACTGTGTTTTGTGTTACAAATTGGGACTAATGGCAATAATGATCTTTCAAAAATATAGGGGTCAGAGGGGTTTTGGCCCGCCAAAGCGTAACAATCGGCGGCGGACTTCACGCAGACGCGTGATATACCGATCATCATTCCCCATTTAACCTTTAGAAAGATCAATCACATGAGACTGAAATGCGGTACTCTAAAATATTATTGAATTAAACCATACCGTGATACAGGTTACTACTAGCGCCATCTATTATCACAGCATAATACTACAATATAAACCACTACAATTATAGACAAAGGCGTACTTATTTTCCACATTTAATAAACTTCAGCGTATATTTATTGTAGCGTCAATGTATTTAGTATTGTATTTTAGTACGAACGAGGAAATTTTAAACAAAACTGTATAATGTTGTAAAAGAGCGTAAAGCAAATCTTAGTCTCACTCTGTATAAAATAATAAAAAGCTATTTGTTATTTACCAAATATATGTAATTAACGAGACGTTCAAATATTTCTTTCCCATACGACCACTAAGGGCTAATCATCTTCCGCTCACCAGATGGCGCTAGTTGGGAATGAGTTAAAGTTATTTGTTATACAATACACAATGTCATCATATTTGAGAAGTTTCGTTATACATAAAAGTTTATCGGTTTCTAAAGTATGTAAACACCAAAAATGCCGCAGTGATTTGCTTTTTTTTTACATTTTTAACTTTATTTTTAAAATTCTTTTACTGTGAGAAATATCCGTAGTTTTGTTTATCCATTTCTTAATTACTTAATTAATTAATTTTTAAAATATAACTAATTAACTAATATTTCAGAAAGATACATTAACCCTTACATTTTCCTAACTAATTAACTTTCCCCGTCCCCGCAATCTTTTAAATATTTGAGTAATTCCAAGTGGCGCCGCCCTGGTGACAGAAAAAGTCCATGAAAACTCTCATTGACGTAGACGCAGATAAATTTTATTTGTACATCTTACGGATATCTACGTAGGGTAACAGGATAACTACGTCAGAACTATCTGACTTCTCTTCTTTTTTTCCCTATCAATCTCTTAAATTACAAAGTATCAATTAAATAACTAAATGAAATACATATTTAATAAAACTAATAAAAACGTTTAAGATATTAAATTTTTCAATTAAAATAAAGCTATGATAACTCAGGGACTGTGCGTTCACCTTATAGTTCATAGCACGCAAGCAACACACGTTCGATTCCAGTTAGTAAAAAGAAAAACAGAAAACCTAATATTTCCTGTCCACAACTGTGACACCCACTGAATGATTCTCTTACATCGTCACAAATTCTACTGCTTAGCCGACGCGAAAGTGAATTAGTCAGAACTCAGAATCGTCATTCGCCAACCGACGGGTACCGTTAACAGGGAGATCGGACACCAGTCGGTCCGAACGAATGACCCAATATTACGAAGATTCCAAGCTTACAACACAACCGGCTCGCGAGAGTAAACATGTGTATATAATTTATTTCTCTGAACCACATGAACGATACGCCTATGTTTAGAAATTTTTCCCGTTAATCCACGCAGTTACGGTAACTGCGTACAGATTGTGGGATGCGACTGTCTAAAGATAATTGAGACATTAGAATTAATTAGTGAATTCTGTACTCTTCTAATTACTGTTGTTTAAAATGTAAAAGGCATTTCCATAAGCTCCGTGTGGTGAACAGTACAGTTATTTAAACTATCAAAAAAATTATTACAATAAGTCTTTGGGAAATTACAAAAACTTTTGTGGTTTCCGACAGATAGGCATAGAGTGACCACTTTTAAAGTCGACCTTCTGACTAGATTTACACAAGCAGTTATTATTATACAGGGTTATTTTTCAAAGAGTAGCCAAGTTTTAAACTTAAGTTCAAATATATAAATAATAATATACCGTTATGGCAGTTTTTTAAATACGAGTAAAAATGACATCGAATTTTATTTAAAATTATCCCAAATTTAATGACATTTATAGGCAACAACGTTTTTGCCTACCAATCGACTACGAATGTGTCGGTGTGCAGTAAAATCAGTTAAAATAGTGCATTACCACGCATTTTGAATTTAAGATGGAAAGGACAGAAGTAATGAGTTTTTTTTTTAATTAATTTTATTAACCATTTGCCTATATTACTTATTCTGTACCTTCTCTGCAAATTTGACCGGTTATAGCAAAATAACCTTGTATAATTATTACATGGTTCATCATAAATGATAAACATTTTTATGTAAACCGATAATTCAAACATTGGATTATAGTATTTTTTTTAAATTTCTTTGCAAAACACTCGAGTATGGAATAAGAAACAACACAAAGCATGCAATGGGCGGCAACCAAGCGGCGCACGGTGCGTTGAAAAGAGAACCGCGACGTGGTGGCCACGAGCCACCAGCCCGGAAAACATTGGCTTTCCCCGCACGTGTTATGATAAATTGTAATCCATTGCGCCGTTACCACGTTCTCTATGATAACTGGATTTCCCTTTTTACGCGCGTGAAGTTTATCCAGTAATTCTACATTGCGGAAGCAGTTTACGCAAAATAACATAATATGGTTCAATCCTTATTACCAATACTTATTGTGATAGAAAACTGACTTTAGTTGTGTCTCAAGAGGATTTACGATAAAAATAACTTTAAGATTTTGGAACTTACTTTTTTAATAACTTCTCAGTAGAAAGTTATTAAAATATTTCCACGTTTCAAGGTTATTAATTATTATAGAGCCGGATGCTATGTTTTTAAGAGAAGGTATGTGTGTTTATGCACGAAGATTTGTACTTTGGACGTTCGTGGTTAATTTTCGACGTCAGATTTATTTTTGCAGCAGTTCCTATTTCGGTAATGTATAAATTCACTGAAGATATGACAATGGCGAACTAACCTAATTTGACCGAAATTGATAATCTGTACTATTTACTAATGTAGGGTTCAGAACCCTGTATACAATCACGAATACAATCACATTTTACATAAATGCTGAGTATGTAAAAATGTGATTGTATTCCTTTTTTCCTATGTCATTTTCCAGATTTCCTATTTTTTAGTCACTTCCTAGTGGGAAGTTTGTAGACCTAAATGGCGAGTCCAACGCATTTTTTGAAATTTGTATTTGTAAGCATCAACAACAAGAGACTTGTTTACGGGCAATTTTATAAGTTGTAAATAATATTATATGCCGCAATTCAACATTTATCTAATATCGAATAATAAATCGAGTGATCGGTTTGCATATAAAAGTATAAAAATAAAGAATATAATATCAGAAATATACCGAGTTTTCAAAAACATGCTAGTGAAGGCCGTCTACACCAACCAATATAACCATCTTAGATATAAGAAAAGGCCTGTTACTCTGGTCTGAAGACCTACTTTATAATACTATAGTATAGTACTCGTAGCTGGTACCCGGCGCATTGCTGCCACAGAAGAAATAATTGTGAAAATATCGTTTTAAATTTGGAACGGTTATATCGTTTAAAGTCGGAAGATTAAGAGAACTTTCAAATAAATAGGTCGGTACAATACGCGCGCCACCTGCTGTAAATTAATTGTACTATGCCTATAACCTTCGCGCAAGTGCAAGCAATAAGTTGACAGTTTTACCGCAATCTGATAACGGTATGGCAGCGCATAAAATACGAACAAACAAAGCTTAATCACAGTCCATAAATCCAGCTTAATATAGTCGATATGATACGCGCGCCACCTACGGTTACTTAATTGTACTATACCTATAACTGCAATCTGATGAATAGTGTGACAGCGCATAAAATACGAACCAACCAACATTAATTTTTATTTAAATTTACCTCGATAAAAAAAAGAAGAAAATATAAATTTCCAATTAAATGTGTAACCGTATTTTAAGAATTACAACCTCTCGTATTCATGAATTCATGAATAAATGTATTTGTAACCGCGTGGTTTAGCGATCAATCTAACTGGCTACTATGACGTAGAATTTTGGTTCGAGTTTCAATTGGTGCCAACCTTAGTTGTGTATCGCTAGCAACGCAAAGTCGGGAATTTGTATTTGGAATAATCCAAAATTAGGGGCTTTTTAGGTGCTAATTAGGTGCCAAGTTTAAAAATTTGGTGCTCTAAAATTTTCACCGCAAAGAACTGTTGAAATTTGCGTTGCTAGCAAAACGTCTCGCTAGCAACGCAATGAAGTTATTAAATATACGATAAATATTAATAGCAAGAAATTAAGTGCTAATTAGGTGCTGCAAGTATACGCAATAACAAGGCGCCCCTAATAAAAATAAAGTCGTTATTCAGAGCATAGCAGATGCAAAATTCAGATTTCCTGAAAATCAAAATACAATCAAAATTGCTTTCAGAAAAAGTCCAAATTAGGGGCTTTTTAGGTGCTAATTAAGTACCAAGTTTAAAAATTAGTTGCTCCAAAATTTTCACCGCAACGAACCATTGAAATTTGCGTTGCTGGCAAAACGTATCGCTGGCAACGCAATGAAGTGATAAATATTTATAGCAAGGAATTAAGTGCTAATTAGGTGCTGCAAGTATACGCAATGAGAAGGCGCCCTATAAAGTCGTTATTCCAAACAAAGCAGATGCAAAATTCTGATTTTCTGAAAATCAGAAAATAATCAAAAATGCTTTTAGAAAAAGCCCAAAATAAGGGCTTTTTAGGTGCTAATTAAGTACCTACCAAGTTTAAAAATTAGGTGCTCTAAAATTTTCACCGTAACGATCGATTGAAATTTGCGTTGTAGCAAAACGTATCGCTAACAAGATATACTAGATATACGATAAACAATAATAGCAATTAATTAAGTGTTGATTAAGTGCTGAGCGATTATCGAAACCCGATACAGATTAAGATATTATTCTGGGAATTATGGGGTCCACGACCACCATTACCTTACCATAATGTATGAACGGTATTTTTTGTTATTTATCAGTGCCTAAAAATTAAATGCTAATTAGGTGCTGAAAGATTATTGAGGTCGCATGTAGATGACGGTAATATTCTGGAAATTATCGGATTCAAAACCACAATTACTATAAGGTATGAACGGCATTTTATGTTTTTCAGATTTAATATAATCTATAATATTATTTAATATAATTTTCAACTAAATAAATGTTACTATTCTTATTTTTAGACAGGTGAAGCCTAAACTTTAGTGTACTAAATCGAAAGGATATTTTCTTTCCAGTAAATTGCTTTGTAATAAATAGCGCCATCTACAACGTTCTATAGTTCTAGTCATTTTATCGAATCAAAATCGATGGACTATCAAGGTGGTAAGTACGATAGACGCTAGATGGCACAAACACAAAGACCTGATTTTTGCATTTGGTTTACTGAATAATTTTCTGCATAACGATTTTATTTTTATCTGGAGCACCTTGTCATTGCCTATACTTGCAGCACCTAATTAGCACTTAATTCCTTGCTATTAATATTTATCGTATATCTAATAACTTCATTGCGTTGCCAGCGATACGTTTTGCCAGCAACGCAAATTTCAATAGTTCGTTGCGGTGAAAATTTTGGAGCAACTAATTTTTAAACTTGGTACTTAATTAGCACCTAAAAAGCCCCTAATTTGAACTTTTTCTGAAAGCAATTTTGATTGTATTTTGATTTTCAGGAAATCTGAATTTTGCATCTACTATGCTCTGAATAACGACTTTATTTTTATTAGGGGCGCCTTGTTATTGCGTATACTTGCAGCACCTAATTAGCACTTAATTTCTTGCTATTAATATTTATCGTATATCTAATAACTTCATTGCGTTGCCAGCGATACGTTTTGCCAGCAACGCAAATTTCAATAGTTCGTTGCGGTGAAAATTTTGGAGCAACTAATTTTTAAACTTGGTACTTAATTAGCACCTAAAAAGCCCCTAATTTGAACTTTTTCTGAAAGCAATTTTGATTGTATTTTGATTTTCAGGAAATCTGAATTTTGCATCTGCTATGTTCAGAATAACGACTTTATTTTTATTAGGGGCGCCTTGTTATTGCGTATACTTGCAGCACCTAATTAGCACTTAATTTCTTGCTATTAATATTTATCGTATATCTAATAACTTCATTGCGTTGCTAGCGAGACGTTTTGCTAGCAACGCAAATTTTAACAGTTCGTTGCGGTGAAAATTTTAGAGCACCAAATTTTTAAACTTGGCACCTAATTAGCAACTAAAAAGCCCCTAATTTTGGATTATTCCAAATACAAATTCCCGACTTTGCGTTGCTAGCGATACACAACTGCCAACCTTTGTGCAAATTTGATTGTTCCATTTCTCTGATACTGTATCTTAGCGTAACATAAGGCACGGGTAGAGTCCATTAATTGGAAAACAAAACGAGTATTTAAATAAAACTAGTTTTATAAAATATACGCAATAAAATCTGTAAAAAACTAGTTTTATTTAAATATGTATTGTTCCCGTAAACTTATGAAATCATTACAAAACAAGTAATTATAAACTATAATTACTTATTGATTGTCGGTCGATTAATTTAAGTTAAAAAATGTATAAAGTAGATCCGTTATTGGCTGTAAGTTTATTTCTTAAGTTCATTTACATTGTAATTAGGGCTGTGGATCTTGTAATAAATAAATAAATAAATAAACTAATTTGCAATAAAAAAAACGGGCGGTTTTGATTTCTTTCCTGCCTGAATAAAACACAATACGAAAAAGGTTTTAATAATTTAAACACGTTACTAGCCGGTTGTGCCGTGGTGTTTAAAAAAGTACGTTCCAATTTCAAATTTTTGCCAGAAGCTGGTTTTATCGTCGAATTGAAAAGTTTATATCGACACTAAATAACTTTTAGTCAATTTTTATTGAATTATCTCATTTCCTTAACATTTTATAACATTGTTATTGCTGTTAAGCGGTCTCGAAAATGGTAAATAAAGTGTGCCGCTTGAGGAGGGTTACAGCCAATGATTCGTGGCTCAGAGGCTAATGTGTAACGTGAGTCGTTCTACAGTCCAAAGAACCTGGCAGCGCTATTAAGAGACCGGTTCCGTCAAGATAAGGCGTGGTTCTGGAACAAATCCATGTACCGAACTACGGGATGATCGTTTTCTGGTGAGTCAAGCGTTGAGAAATCGCAAATCTTCGAATGTGGACTTCAATAACAACCTCGAAGAAGTAAGAAATGTGCAAATTAGTGTATGGACGGTCAGGAGGACGCTACTCGCTGCCAATATCATCACTTATCGCGCCCTATATTACTCCGTGAGCACCAAGTTGCTAGGCTTAGCTTCTCCCGAAACTGTGTATCATGGACTCAAAAAGACCGGGATAGGGTATTGTTTTCCGATGAAGCCAAGGATATCTTTGTACAGTGAAAACTGGTGCTATGTTTTGGTCAGGAATAAAATCGGATCACAACTCGCATTGGCCGGTGTTGGCGAAAACTAAATTTTTATGGAAGACAACGCTCGCGCCTAGCGTTCTGACGATGTGGAAACGTATATACTAGAGGTCGGAATTAGTAATTTGGATTGGCCAGCTCTAAGTCTTGACCTAAAGCCCATAGAGCATGTCTGGGACGTTCTAACACGACGAGTGCCGAGAGCCGGCTCCGCAGACGGAGAGCTAAAGAATGTGATTACCGCGGATCGGGAACATATTTCGTCATATATATACCCTAAGAGATATGATCGCTAGTATACCCAGACAAATGCTAGCTGTGATTTCAGCAAGAGGGAGTCATACTCCATACTAAACTTATATGTGATTTCACTTCATTAAAGAAAAAACAAACAGAAATAAGTTTTCCATTTTTACTTAGCGAGCAGGTACTATTAGCACACAACTACTAGCGCTTTGAACATTAACATTATTTCTCACTAATTTAATCACACTGTTATGATAAAACTGAAGAATACTGTTCCTTGCTGATTAAATTACAAAATTCTGAGTATAAGACTACCTTAAATTATCAAACAATCTAATAGTAACAATAAAATAGGTTCTATGCCCGTTTTTTTTTTTTGCGGGAGCTTATTTACAAAAAACGATGTGTTACATTGCTGCCATGAAATAGCAGCATAATGCTGTATTTCGTATGGTGAGCGTAGAAAAGAAAACCTGAGCAGAGACACTTAATTTTAACGAGTCATTCAATCTAAGTCTTCAGGGTGCCAACGGATCTGCATTTTGATCGTATCTTGGTATATATTTCTTTTTATTTGAATTGATTGACATAAATTATTAATTTGTAATCGATGATAGATTATGTGTCTATGAGCCACAACATCCACTTACCATCAGGTGGACTGTGTGCTCATTTCTCACTATAACGTCGTATATCTATAATATAAAATAATTTAAGAAATATAAATGTTGGGTTCTGCGGAATATATTTAGAATTTACGCGTATCAAAAGATTTCTTTCGAGCTTACACGACCATTTTCTCAAATTTATAAAAAGAGAAATATTCAAGAATATATGCTATTACTTATAACTGCAAATATACGATTCAAAAATACAGGATTATAAGTTCCTTTATAGTTAATATCATAAACTTAAAATATTTTTTTTATCTTTTCAGAAACTTCACGCCCTCAAAAGTAATCGGTCATGGTGGGCATCATTGCTCTTAGCAGCGGCGCTAAAATACGCTCAAGCACAATGTCCTTGGAAAGATACGCCAATATTACAATCAGCCTGTGTCTGTGCCCTCAACTTAGCACGGGACTTATCTGTACAATGTGACCAGGTATTGTTTCAAATATTTATTTCAAACATTTTCTATTGTAAATAAATACCACGTCAAGCAGGCGGCGAAAGAGAATCTGTCACCCCATTTAGTCCCGTGGGTGTCTTAAAAAAGAAGCATGGAAAACGCTAACAAAAATGGAATGACCTCTTATAGATGACAGTATAAACATCTCGTATATGTCAGATAGTCAAATATAAAATACAAAGACCGTCGACGGACAGCATCGTCATAGCTAGCTAAGATAGCTGGCTACGACGATGCTGACTTTTACGTGGTAGAGCCATGCTGCAGCTATATTAGTAGTATAGTTGTAGCACGAATGGATCGGCTCGACGGGGGAATGACCACGCTCTCACAGAATACCAGCGTAAAATAGTAGCTTAATACTGCTGTGTTTCGTATGATGAGTGTAGAGAACCGGAGACCCTTTTTACTGGAAACAAGGCATTCCACCTTAGTCCTCACGGGTGACAACGCATCTGCATTGTGATTCGTAATCGCAACACTTACCACCACGTGGACTGTGTGCTCGTTTGTCACCCTATCTTATAAAAAAAAAACTACAATCGCCAAGCCAACGGCAATTGTAAATTAATGTGCGAGTAATTTGCATCAGAACGGTAACCCACCAAAACGCCTCATTCAATGCTGTGCGGACGTCCCGTGAGAATTGTTTGTTCAATGAATAGCTTGCCATATTAAATGCACTGAGAAACATCTTACTTATCATAGGATACTTCTATACTTATGAAAGTAATGTTTGTGAATACGCCTATAGTAAATCTATGTTAATAATTTTCAATGGTCGTGATATTAACGTTGTTTTACAATTATTTTTCAGGTCGACTTCGCAATGCTATTGACAGCGCTAAATTCAAACGCGCGCAAAATTTCAATAGACTTACTCTACATCAACAATTCAAGCATCCCCGTACTCGGTGATGACATGTTTGCAAACCTCAAAATTCACAACTTGCAGATATCTGGTTGCAAAATGAAAAGAATAGAAGACGATGCATTTAGAGGGCAAGGTCCATATTTAAAAAACCTCAACTTACAGGACAATGAATTAGCTGAATTACCAGTTAAGACTCTAAGAATTTTAACGAATTTATCTCTGCTTGATCTATCGAAAAACAGGATAACGCGTGTTGGAAACCACGCGTTCATTACCCTCCAAAAATTAACAACATTAAAATTATCTGATAACAATGTAACTTTAGAACCACAAGCATTAACAGGTTTGGAAAATTCCTTGAAAAATCTGAATTTGAAGGGTACAAGGCAGAAGGTTGTCCCAGAATGCATAAAAGGCCTACGTAGTCTAGCGTTCCTCGACTTATCTCAAAACAGTATCAGAGAATTACCAGGACCTGATGGCAGTCGCACTTTCGAAGGATTAAGTTCTTTGACAGCACTTAATTTAGAGAGAAATTTATTAGTAAATTTAAAAGAAGACGCTTTTACCGGTATTAAAAATACATTAAGTTCATTGAGCTTGCTAAATAATTTATTACCAGAATTCCCAACGGCTGCCATTGGAACTTTAACCGAACTAAGAGTGTTGGATATTGGATTTAATTTGTTAAACAAACTACCTTACGATGCTTTTCTTAAGAATCCTTCAATAACTTTGTTAGCATTAGACGGAAACCCTTTACCTACCGTTCCAGAGAAAGCTTTAGCTCATTTAAACCACACATTACGAGGTCTTAGTGTAGGAGGAAGGTTTTTAAACTGTGATTGTCGTCTCCGTTGGATAATAGAATGGATACGTAGCGGTGAGTTACAAGTTACCTCTCGTGAAAGAAATCCTCAATTTTGTGGACATCCAGCGCGCTTTCGGGATCGTGGCTTTTACAGTTTTGAACCAAATGAACTTGTTTGCGAGCAAGAATCCACAACGCCGCTGGTTACGCCAAACTTAACAACAATGAGCCCCGCTCTTTCTTCCACAACAGCGAAAGAAGACATCAATATTAAAACAAGTCCAACGACAACTTCAACAACTAGCGTCCGAACCACTGTTCCGACGCTAGTTGCACGCAGTTCGACAACGACAGTGCCTTCTAGCTCAGGTCCTAGTGAAGACACTACAGCTAAAGTAGCAACCACACAAACAACAGTAACAAGCAGCGAACGACCAAATCGCATATCCTCCATAAAACCAGCCGCACCTACTTGGCGGCATCCTTCTAATCAACGACCTCCACTAGTTATGAACTTTCCCCAACAGAAGCCAAAAATAGACGATTCGAACGAAGTCATTGTCAAAAATGCATACAGACAAGACAATTCTGTAATAATACAATGGGATTCAGATGTCGCTAATATACTCGGTTTCCGTGTAGTATATAGACTATTTGGAGACAAAAGCTTCAAGCAGGGACCACCATTAGAAGCCAGCGAGAGAGAATTCAAAATTAAAAATGTTCCATCTCAGGTAAACTTTTTTCATTCAATTTATTCATGAAGATTGTTTTAACTTACTAATACAATGCTATTGTTGCAGGAGTGTATCGTTGTCTGTGTAATCTCGTTGGAAGAAGTGCATGTGAGTCCCGAGACAGTACCATACTCGCAGTGTCGAGAAGTACGCACAGTATCGGCGGCCGCATCCAACATGGATAAAATAACAATAGCTGCAAGTGCAGCTATCTGCGGTACTATCGTGGTTGCAGTCCTAATCTTTGCGGTGGCATCGCGACGCCGATCACGGGCCGTGCGGCTACATAGTCACACTCCAGAGAAGATGCCTAGCACCTGCTGTGGCGGTCTTCCTGGAACGCCGAGTCCCAGCGGGCCACTATCTTCATTGACAACGCTCGGCGCATTTGGAAAGCAGCGTGAGTGGGATCAAGTGTCAGCTTATAGTGCACGTTCGATCCCCCGCGCACGTACCTATACAGAACCGGCTGCTCCGGATCCCTTACCAGGCCGACCAGGCCGTACTCGTTCCCTTGCAGACGGTCAATCCCAACATAGTCACTCACATTCCAATCGCTATGGTGCGCCGGGATATCCAGGCAGTTTGTTAGGATCGAGAGCCGGTAAGTAACGCTTATTAAACATTAAATAAAGGGCTTTTGAAGACGTTCTTTAATGACTTTGTAAAGAATTCGACGATTAGCATTATAACTTTCTCTTACCCTTCTAGATCTTCGCCAATCACGCCAATCGTTAGGCGCAACTTCGGAACGAGCGTCTCGATTGTCACTTAGCGGTGCAGCCGGTGGAGCGACCGGTGGTACTGCTGGCTCTAGGAGAAGACCGCGGTCGCGTTCGCGACCAGCTAGCCGATATAGCGTCGGCTCTATAGGATTAGGCTATTGCGACACTTCCGACAACTGGACGGATCACGATATGGATATATACATGGCGCGAAACCCAACAGCAAGAGGCGGTCTGGTGCCGTTATAGCGCGAAAAGGACACGGGCACGGTATGGAGAGAAGAGACGCAGCGCGGACGCTGCTCAACGCTGCTGAAGGGCACCTCAACTTGCACCTCGTGGTGCACGCATGAAGGCCGCATCAGTAATCGCCCACGCCGTCGCTCAAACCGTCATGGCCGTGCGAAACGCAAAAACTTCATTGAACAGACTTGGGAAAGATATGATAGTAACATAAACACGGGATTTCGTTGAGTTTATTTACTCACTTAAATATTGGTAATAAAATATCAAAACATTGCACGTCAACAAAGATAGTTTGAATTTGAAACTAAATAGTGTTGCAATTAGTACTCTTTAAATATGTGATGGCTACTAAGAGTTAAGTAAGTTATACCATAAAAATATACAAATCCACTCGAACTTAAAACTGTGTAAAGTTTACAAGTTGGATTATAAGTATGAGAGAATGACCAAATGTACATTTTCATTATTGAAAGTTTCTACTTTCGAAATGTAAAATAACATGATTAAAGTAGAAGAAGCATGTACTATTTTATGTATTCCTAAATATAACTTTACAAATAACTATACATTACATGTGTAATGTATATTGTATATAACTATGACCATTCAAAATCGAGGTAAAGGTATATAAAATAAATATAAATAATTATGTCGTATAATAATATTTACGCCAAGGCAAACATTATGTTTAGAAAGTGAAACATACTGCTAGTCACAATAAATTTCCATTCACTGCACTACACAAAATATAATTTATATTAATAAATAATTTATGAAGAAAAGAAAATGTACATATTATTATAATATGAAACAAGCATAAATTTTTACTGATTTTCACTGAGTTAAAACAGGTCACATTTTTTGGTTTATGTTATGCTATTTAATATTTTTAATATTTATGATACATTAATTTTAAGTATTCGAGTTTTTAAATTAAAGTTATGGACGGTAGAAGTAAGGAAGACTCTGCATGTATAGAAAGTGTCTATGAAGACGACTAAATTTAAGATGGCATTACGGTAGTAAAATTTCCAAAAATAGGGCACAATCAATCGGACAAACAAATAAATAAACATCTACAATAATCTTTATTCTTTCTTTTTACTTTTGCGACTACTTGTGCAACTTTTGACTGTATCAATAAATCACATCAGTCACGAGCAAGCTATATTTCCCTTTGACATATTTCACTTCATTGTTAATCACCAAGTTCAGACCTGACCCAGATTGATTACTATATAGTGCCATTCTGGGTACCCTCAATGAACTACTTGAATGTTATCTTTTGATAGACACTCTTCTCCTCGTCCTCTTACATATTATACCCTTCATAATTAAAGTTGTAAATAATATGTATATTAAAGGTATGTTGAAAAATAAAGAATAGTTAAAATGATCGTAATATTCATCATTTTAAAATTTACGCTAAATTACTATTAGCCTTGCTTGAATAAACTAAGTATATGATTGTACATATGTTAATGACAAATTGGCAAATGATTTAATAAAATATAAATATATTCTAAGCACTTTTAAATTATTAGCTATACAACTTTTTACTGTAAGATAATAGAATGAAAGTGATTTAAGGGCAATCCTAATGGTGCTATTTTATTGAGGACATCCACGACTTTTTCTGCCACCAGGGCGGCGCCAGTTAAAAGTAAGGTAAGTATAGTATTTGACAGATTTCATAGCGGGGAAGTTATATTTTTCGGAAAATGTAAAGGTTAATGTTTCTTTCTGTACTATTAACTATATTTTATATTAATAAGATTAAAAATACATAAACCAAATCACAAATATTCATAAAAGTAGCAAAATTAAAAAATGTTTAAAATGTGCAAACCAGGCATGAGGCATTGTTTTGTATATTAATATAATACTCTAGAAACTGATAAACTTTTACTTAAAACTAATTTCTCAATTAAATGACATTGTGTAACAAAAAACTTTACCTCAGTGTCAACTAGCGACATCTGGTGAACAGAAAATTATTAGCCCTCATTAATGCAAAATATTGTATATTGTTTAAAATATGTACAGAAAATTTACAATAATACAATGATATTAAAAGCAGTGAGTCACTTTATTACTTCACTTACTTCAAAATATTTATTAAACTGTGACCACCGGTGTAAAAACAAAGTTAAATACTTTATTTAAATTTTCACTTACCCTGGCACAAGAATCCGATGTTCCCATCGATACTGAAGCTCTTGCACAAACTCATACCAGAAATGTGCTAAGTATGGTAGTCCACCAGCATCTAAAAGGCGGGCAGCTGTTACAGACAGCCTCCAGACTAGACCATCTTCAGGACTTGTTTTCACATAATTGCATAGTTTTGACTCATTGCCATCATTCTAGAAAGCAAAACACTTCTATAGTTCTTTACAAAAAGATTAATTTAAAACATTTAACACTATATAGTATTTTTATATCGCAATGGGGGGTTGGTCTTACTTAAGCGATGGTGACATTGTTTGTGTGTGCTCGAGAGTCAAAAATTATTATCGAGCACCGTAAGAATGGAAAGTAAATGGCGAAAAATTGTTCGCAGTGATGTAAGAAAATAAATAATATGTCCTTTGTTAAGCAGCAGTGTTAGTTCGACTGTAACACCTACTTCCATCCATCCATCACAGCCAATAAAAGTCCACTGCTCAACATAGGCCTCCCCCATAGATTGCCTCATAAGGGAGATTTTGCCATAGTTGCCACACTTGGCAAGCGGGTTGACAACTGCAGTTTTTTTATAATTTTGAGTTGTTATCAAGAAGACTCTGCTACCCATCTCCTGGTTTGTTTCCCTTTGTCACCTCTTACGACACCCACGGAACAATATGGGGTAGTTGATATTCTATCACCGCCACTAAACGGGGTAACATGTAAGTGTATCTAGTTACGTATTGCTTATTTTAAGATTATTAAATGATCACTAAGTCATTTTCACAAGACAATATGAATTCATGCAGTAATCATGATCGAACTGTGATGTTAATGCATAGACATATAATAAAGACTTTATTTATATGTCCATGTGTTAATGTAAATAAATTGTTTTTATTGATACGAATAATAATTTTATTTCACTACATAGCTGAACAATTTCTTAGACATGCAGGTTTCCTTACAGTGTTTTCCCTTACCGCTGAGCATGCATACTAAAAATGGCAATGAACAATTTGCCGGTGGTGCCGGCGGGGATAGAACCCAAGTGCTAGTGTTTTACGGCGGAGCTACTAAGGCTCTTGTATGTCTAACAAATTAAAAAAATATTGAAAAGATTTGAAATCCACCAACAGGCATTGAGGCAGCACAGCAGACACTTCCTTGCACTTAATCCTTCCCAAAAATAAGCAGAGAGGAACATATAAAAGCTGTAAATTTCCTTTTACATATCTAACACTACCTGCAGTAATGCAGCAAGCACACATGTTTATAAACATCACAACTAAAAGTAACTCACACCTGTCTTTGGAAGATAAAGAATCTATAACATATTATGATTGCAATTTTCAATATTTATTTCTATACTCTGGTTGTCATCAATAACTTCTAAAGAGTATTATGTTGGATTTGGCATGACCACCATGTGTGGCAGAACCAGAGGTACACTATGGATGCTACTCCCCAATTATTTATCTAAGTGTCTAATGTCATATGGCTTCCCTTTGTTGAGTGAGTTGAGTGATTGTGTGGTCCCAGGTTTGAATTTCAGATTGGGTTCCTCATCATTATCACAACCCTTCAAGGAATGCCACAAACAGTCCTGAGCCAACTGCATCCATTTACTTCATCTCTTACCAGGTCGTCACTCCATCCAAAGGGGGGCAACCCTACACTTTGCTTAATGGAATGAGGCTACCACTCAAGAACTTTTCTTCAGTTAAAGAGTTTTTCTATCAAGAAAGTCTCAGTAGCAGCCTGGGGTCAGGAAGTTGGTGATGTTTAACTCTCATGTCTCAGAATGCTTATAAAGCCGATGGTCTTGGACCGTATCAAAAATTATTGGTATAGACATCTCATTTACAAACATTAGCGTTAAAGGTTCCGTGGTGCAGTGGCTTAGCAATAAGTTGCAGCGACAAGGGCCGCAGGTTCGAATCCCGCACGGAACAAGTATTTCTATAGCCTACATATACAGGAGAAAATCCTAGTGGGGAGATAGTTTTACATACATACATACATAAACACTCACGCCTGTCACCCAGAGGGGTAGGCAGAGACTACGGACTTCCATTTGGCGCGATCCTGACACACCTCTCTCGCCTCTTTCACATCCATATATCTACGCATACACGCTCGTCGGTTAAGGGTACTCCTAATCTGGCCCATTTTCAATGTATCGCCGATCTGGTCGATAAACCTTCGTCTAGGGCGTCCCTTCCCGACCCTGCCGTTCACTTCTGCAACATAAATTTGCTTTGTCACTCTTTCCTCGTTCATTCTTTCTACGTGACCAAACCACCGAAGCATTCCTTTCTTAATCCTTGTCACAACGTCATCTTGCAAACCACACTTTTCTCTTATTACACTATTTCTCACCCTGTCATTCAGATTCAGCCCTAGCATACTCCTTAAGGAACGCATTTCTACAGCATTTATTCTACTCTCATGCTTCTTCTGCCAGACCCAACTTTCACTACCATACATTAAAGTGGGTACTAACACAGCATTATGAATTGCCATACGTGCCTTAGTTGACACATTCTGACTCCTCACAATAGCGTGTAGAGCCCCATTCACTCTATTTCCTGCGTTCACTCGTCGTTCTATATCCTTATCATATCTACCATCCCTGCTAAATAAACATCCCAAATATACAAACTCATCCACTTGCTCAATCAACTCCCCTTCTATTCTTATTTTACATAAAGTTTTACTTTCTTCTCTTTCAAAAACCATCACTTTCGTCTTACTTGCGTTCACTTTCATACCCCTTTCTTTCAATGAACAATTCATTAAAGTAACCATCATTTGCAACTCGGCCGCCGACGATGCAAATATGACTTGATCATCGGCGTACAAAAGGCATTTGACGGTTGACTCCCCCATTCTCAACCCACATTCTTCAACTTTCAAAGTTTGCAAACAACTGTCCATAAATAGGTTAAACAGCCACGGGGAAGCCACACATCCCTGTCTGACACCTTTATGAATGCCAAACCAGTCCGAGTAGACCCCGTTGATCCTGACACAAGCACTAGAGTCCCTATAAAGAGACCTTAATGCCTGTATCAAGCCAGCGCTCAACCCAAATGAGTTCAGTGTTTGCCATAACACGTTCCTGTCCACTCTGTCATAAGCCTTTTCCAAGTCCAAGAACGCACAAAAAACTTTCTGGTTTTTAGCCAAAAACTTCTCCGCTATCATGCGCATGGAAAAGACTTGATCCGTACACCCCATCCCCTTTCTAAATCCAGCTTGCACATCCCAAATTTTTCCATCAGTTTCTTCCATAACTCTTTCAATTAATACCTTAGCATACAGTTTACCCACAATGCTAAGCAAGCTGATACCACGGTAGTTTTTACAGTCCTGCTGCGACCCCTTTCCCTTATATATTGGGACTATAACGGCTTTGCACCAGTCTTCCGGTACCCGTTTCAGTTCCCAACATAAATTAAACAAGGTGTGCAGCAGGCCTGCAACCACACCCTCACCAGCCCTTAGCATTTCGAGTGATACTCTATCATATCCGGCTGCCTTACCTGCTTTCATGCTTTTCATTGCTTTCATTATTTCATCTACACTTATCTCCCTACCTCTCTCCACTTCTTCCGGAATTTCTATTTCACTTATTTCAGACGACTCTTCACTCTTAAACACGCTTTCAAAGTATTCCTTCCATCTCTTTAAATTCGAAACTTCATCATTCAGCATTCAGCATCAGCATGGAGATACTTTTGTAAAAAAAAAAAACAATAAACAATAAAGGTACTGCAATCATCCAATCTGCATAATATGAAGAATTGGGTGAATTTTTTTTATAGGATTAGGGTGACAAACGAGCACACAGTCCACCTGATGGTAAGTGTTTGCTGTGGCCCATAGACATTTACATATATCTATCCTCGATTTCAAATCAAAATGCAGATGCGTTGTCACCCGTGAGGACTAAGATGGAATGCGTCGTTTCCAGTACAAAGGCTCTCCAGTTCTCTACAGTCACCATACGAAACACAGCAGCGTTAAGCAGCTATTTTATGCTGGTATTCTGTGAGAGTGTGGTCCTTCCGTGGTTGAGCTGACCCATTCGTGCTAGAACTATACCAGTAATATAGCTGCAGCATGGCTCTACCATGTACAAAATCCAAATACAAGTGAATGCAAGGAAGAAAATTATTAGTCACAGTCGTATTAGTAGCCTGTAAACAATACATTTATGGTGCAGATGGCCAATTATAGACTTATACTTCTCCATTTTCACTTATATGTATAATAAAAGACAAAAAAGCTATAAACTGCATGGAGTTAACAAATATAATTTATATAAAACAATATGTTTGCATACTTGCTTAGATTCCACATCTAGCTGTGAAGGATATGTAAAAGTACTATTTTCAACTGCATCCGGAAACACATAGTATAAGAGTGGCATCAACAAATCATCTGTTATAGGACCTTTAAACTCTGTGATACTTGAGCTTTGACCCATAGCAGCTTTAACAAGTTTGGAAATTGTTATGGGGGCTTCTGTTATTTTATGCAATGGATTGATCAAACCTAAGCTCTTACTTAATCCTAAAATATCCATGAGTAAATTTTTCTCATCTAATAGTTCCATCATCTTACTAATAATTTCAGATAACTGACAATGTATGTTGCTTTTTAACTTGAGAGTTATAGTCCAAGTTGGAGCCATTATTGGATCAATATCAGAAAATGTGGAGGAATCAACTATAGCACTCTCACGGAACTGAGGCCAAATTGTATTTAACAAGGCACTATGTATAGGATTCTTTTCTGCACCAAATGGAAGTTCTATCAGTTTCTTTACATCAAAGCCTTCAATTGATAAGAATTCATTTGACAAAGTTCTCTGCTTCCATGCAAATGTATCGGAGTCTTTCAGCTCATAACAGAATTTAGCAGAAATTAGAACAGCATCGAGAGCAACAGGGGATGCAATCTTAGACTTAAACAGACTCACTAAACCACTAAGATGAGAGCACTGATTTGAAATCCTTTTCAAGTGTATTGTATCAAAGTTAATCTTAATATCATTATCTTCATAGATACCTAAATAGACATGCTGCCAATGTTCCCTGATTTTTACAAAAAAAGGCACACCACAATCGACATTTGCAAATGCTATATTTACTGAACTCATAACAAGTTTTATTATACTGCCATCTACAAGTGGACAGTTAGAGTTTAACATTAAATATCTTTTTAATCCAAACCAATTAGAAACAGGGAAGAGACTTCCATCGACATCTTCTATAAAATTAGATGCTGAATCCAATAATCCTCTTTGTAATTCAGGAAGAAGCAACTGATCATCGGTGTTTTCCAAATCAAAGGAGTTTTTGGCTGGCTCCAGCATATGAAAGGAAAGTGTAAAAATGATGCCATTAAATTTGAATTCTTCTGACTTCGTCAACCACTTCTTAGTGTATTCTGTACATCGTTTATGCAATTTCGATTTAGACAAATGCCACTCACTAATAACCTCCTCTAATCGTGCTATAAACACTTCCCATTCAGATGCAGTCGTAAAGTCCTGGTGGTAAATATCATATTCATCAATTTCTTCATTCATTTTTATGTCCGTAACATAAATAAATAATAAATATAAAACAGCTGTTCCAAACAGAAATCAGTGACAGCTGACAGCGTTACAGATAAAATATTTTATTTTTTATTATTAATAATTAATATTTTTGGCTTGGATGCTAGGTCTTTCAAGCCATCTCTTTATTTATGTCAGTAATCCTATAAAGTACTGCTTCACAATATGTTGATGCGTCACATTGCTCAGTCGTTGGGAGATTTTGACATCAACTTGAGCCAGCAGACAGTTGGCGATAGTATCTCAAGACGCCGAATGGCGATTCATATTACTGACGTAGCACCTGTTTCACCGTTTCCACTAATGTTTCACATACGCAGACATTTAATACACAGAATCGCACCACTTTTATATATCAAAATCTACTTCAACGATTATTTAAACAATAATACAGGCGCAGCAATACGCCGTCGATCAAGTTACCCATAGATTAATAAGTATCTAGCAAGAAGTTCCCGCTAAATCTTAGATAAGTTTTTTTGATGATGAAGCTCATTGTTGTTACCCTAAAAAAAATATAGGGAGATTGCACTTCTTATTAGTTTGTGCGGGAGATCATGTCAGGTCATATATTTAGAATATACTGGCGTATAGACCAACATAGTGTGCAAGGGAGAAGAAAATTCCTTATGGCAAAAATGCAAGATAAAAAAGGGATACCAAATCTCATGACTCTGTAACCGATTTTGAATGTCAGGTCGGCACGCAATAGCTCCTAGATCAAAGATGTTTTATAGGTCCAGATACCGTGTACGCGCGCCAAAAACGCTTCCATTTCAAAGGCGCCAATATTGGCGTATTCGTTCGATCTTTCCGCCATTACGCCAGCGATGATCGTTGTGAACATACGTCACGCACCGGTGTTTTTAATTTCGCAAAATGACTTTGTGCTGTGAAATCATTTAAAAATTACTCTTGAAAAAAAGATAAGGATAAGAACATCACTTTTCATAAGTAACTATACAATTTTATGATGTATTTCTTTGTAAAAGAATACGAAAGCTAAATGTCAATACAAGTAATAATACTGCGCAATAATATTCGAGTGTTGCCTAGTCTATGAAATGTTTTTACCATTTTTTAATGTCATAATCAACCACAAAGGTTATCTATATAGGGGTTTTAAACAGTCTAATTTTACAGATTTTACCCAACCTATAGAGTTAAACCGTTTTAAGGGTTAGGGTTGAACTACATCTGGCAGCATGAAATTGCACTTTCCTGTGCTTCTATCCTTTTTGGTCACTCAGAACCGTTATAGTAGTAACCGGTATAGTTCCACCCTCAAAAAGCCGATTGTAAACCGGTTTTAAAAGTTTATCTATCATTCTTGACAATTCATACTAATATAATATTATAAATGTGAAAGTGTGATTTTTTTGTTTATTTGTTTTTGTCCTTCCTTCACGCAGCAACGGAACGGAGCGATTTAAAAAAATTAAACATTTTGCTATCTCTTGGCTGAAGTTTACGCTTAACCAAACTTACTTTTTTTCGTCATTTTACTTAGGATTGAAAAATAATTTAATGTCTTTGTAAAAAGCGGCAATATTTTGTGTTCTACATTACAAAAGTGTAGTACTCTGTATATATTTAGTAATAATAGATTATAAATATATGTTACATACATAAATATCTACTGTGCTTTTATATTTATTTTAACTGTTACAATAATTATAGGTTTTATTACATATCTTCAATATTTTAGTGCGATGTTCGTACCTACATAAAACACACATAAGCAACCATATTCCCATACACACACACACACACACACACACAAATGCACACGCCACGCACACACATTTTATACTCTTAGAATCAATAGGTACGTCAATAGGAATGAAATATAAAATCTCCCACATTTTTTGGGTAATCGATTCGCACTGTTATTACCGAAGTCACGCACATTAATGCAGCCATGGTGCGTAAGATATGCGCGTCACGTGGTACTCACGCACACATGTATCAAAGACTGTCTTCACTATGAACGTTGCGGTATGTTAGCAACACGGTATCTGGACCTATAAAACATCTTTGTCCTAGATATTTTGTAATTAGTTAGAGCGTAATAGTGATTATTTTTAGTAAGTACCTTTTTTCCAAAATGGTTACTTGTTCTGTGAGTAATTGTGGTGATAATAATAGAAATAATCCTGATAATTGCACATTTCACAGGTAAGTTCTCAAGACCTCGTCAATGTTATCAATTGTTTTCAATTATTTTGTTAATTTTGATATTATGTAAAGCAAAAAGTCACGTTGTTGATAATTTGCATGAATTTGGTAATCATATTTTATACAAAATATTTTACATGTTATTTGACTCAACTATATCAAAATTAATGTCGATATTCATCTTCAATGTTTATAATGAACCGACAGACTTGCCCACACAACAAGAAAATAAATCCTTGGTTTGCGTTCTAAAATGTAATTTTATGATTCTATAATTAAAAATAACGGGGAAGTTTAATTGGACGGGTTGGTTGGAATGTAAAAAAAACTCAACAATTTGCTGCAAACATTTTTTTTTAGAAGTATAAAAGAAAAATTAGAATAAAAACAATTTTATTAAAAGGAGTAATTTCTACAATCTACAATCATACATTATTTGTAACAGTAAGTAAAATACTGTTATAATAAGACTTCAAAAATTTAACTTTCAAAACTTCAGACAAAAATAGAGACATTTTTATTCATTATAAAACTGTAGTACATTAAAGATAAAAAAAAATCTTGAGATTATCTATGAGAAGAGAAGTATCTATTCATCAACCAAATTAAATGTATATATAGCCTTACTTAACCAACCGCATCAGTCTCACAGTCACACTAGTACAATATTCATAGCATCACGCTATTTTCCCCAATGCGTTGAGCGGAGCTTCGGAACTTCGGATTATATTCTCAAGTCACAATGATAAAACTTTTAGTGTAGTTCATCGTCATCATCATCACACCCGTCACGTGTCCACTGCTGAGCATAGGCCTCCCCCAAGGAATGCCCCAAAGCACGATACGAGCCACCTGCATCGATCCATCGACTTCCTTCGTCTTTTTTTTTTATAGGATCGGGTGACAAACGAGCACACAGTCCACCTGATGGTAAGTGGTTACTGTGACCCATAGACATCTACATCTATCCTCAATAAAGACTCAAGATGCAGATGCGTTGTCACCCGTGAGGACTAAGATGGAATGCCTCTTTGCCAGTAAAAAGGGTCTCCGGTTCTCTACACTCACCATACGAAACACAGCAGCGTTAAGCTGTTATTTTACGCTGGTTTTCTGTGAGAGCGTGGTCCTTCCCCGGTCGAGCCGACCCATTCGTGCTACAACCACAATATAGCTGCAGCATGGCTCTACCACGTATAAAAGTCGTCACTCCATCTAGCGGGGGGACGCACTACACTTCGCCTGCCGGTACGAGGCTGGCACTCGAGAACCTTTCTTTCCCACCGGTTATCGGTTCTTCGAGCTATATGGCCGCCCATTGGTGGCCCATTGGTAAAAACGAGGATATTCGAGAGAAACCGACGTAGCCTAAAGAATTAGTATGCTGAAGTGGTTCAGACCGACATAGCCTAAAGAATTAGTATGCTGAAGTGGTTCAGCATACTAATTCTTTAGGCTATGTCGGCCTGAACCAACCACTTCAGCCGAGTTGAATCCGTCGATTGACCTCTCGGTCCAAGTTGGACTTACCTAGTCGGACGTTTTGGCCCAGGTAAACATATTCGTCAACAACTTCGAGCTTAATGCTCCCAACAACTACCAGCATAGGTGTGACATGGACGTTAAACATGATTTTTGTTTTGTCCATGTTCATCTTAAGACCTATCCGTTGGGAGACACTATTGAGGTCATTGAGCATAGTGCTTAGGTCCTCCAGCGATTCTGCCATAAGGACTATATCGTAGGCAAATCGAAGGTGAGTGATGTACTCGCCATTGACGTTAATACCGTAGGCTTTCCAGTCCAGTAGCTTGAAAACGTCTTCCAATGCAGCAGTGAAGAGTTTCGGGGATATTACGTCACCCTGTCTTACACCTCTCTGCAGTTGGATAGGTTTCGTACTCTGGCTCTGTACTCGGATAGCCATCGTAGCCCTACTGTACAAACACTTCAGCATCTCGATACACCAATAGTCCACTTAACACCATTGGAGGGACTGCAGCACCGCCCAAATTTTGACGGAATCAAAGGCTTTCTCATAGTCCACATACGCAAGACAAAGTGGCAGATTGTACTCCTCGGCCTTCTGTACAATTTGACGTAGGGTATGTATGTGGTCTTTGGTGCTAAAGCCATTTCGGAAACCGGCTTGTTTGGGAGACTGAAAGTCGTCGAGTCTGCATGCGAGACGATTCGTAATGACTCTCGAAAAGCGTAGTTAGGTTTTTATTTAATAATGCTCCTGAAGCACCACTAGAAGCACGCGCATGAGTCGTGATAGTATAAATTCCATAATATTTGATACTCACAACGCTCGATGCCCGATTCATGCGTGATGGCCGACGACATTGTGCCAAGGGCTTAAATAGCGTGGTTTGTCCCTTACAGCGTTAGCCGTAGAGAAGAAGAACTCGTGGTTAAGTAGTAGCGGCGCGGATCAATAGATCTGCTAGATTAAGTAGATCATTATGTTTTTAAAATTCATGCAGTTAAAATGATAAGAAGTTTTATTACTTTATACTTTTCAGGGACAGATGAAAGAATATAAACATGAAGCATGATGAAGCCTCATAAACATATTGACCTGTAAACAGAGCAATCTTATTTAACTGATTCCTATAAGTTTTACTTAAATTATTAAGTTCATATTGTCATATTGTTATGAGCTTGGTGTTCGAGACTTCTTTTCCAAGTGGTACCACGAAACTGCAAGTCACTCGATATGTCAACGACGAGGATCTTGATTCTGGCTGAGGCAACAAGGGGAGTGCCTTGAAACTGAGGAGATACAACAAAGAGGTTCTTTTTAGCGGTAAACCCGCAAACTTCTGTCTTCTGAGTATTAAACGGGACTAGATTTAGTTGCCCCCGATCCGAGACTTTCTTCAGCAAAGACTCGACTTCAGACACAAGTTTGTTCCGGTACTCGGCGACGTTTCCCTGAGAAATATTGGCACGGCAAGTGTATAGAGCATCGCCAGTGCTGTCATCTGCATGGCAGTGAATATTACCGGTTTGCAACATATCATTGATATGCAGGGGAAATAGCGTTGGTGATACCACGCAGCCTTGTGGAACACCAGCGTTAATAGCCTTGTAGTCGGAGCAACCACCATCTACAATGACCTCGATGCTCCAATCTGCAAAAAAGCTGGTGATCAAATTGCAGAATTTCTAGGGAAGCCCATAGGAAGGGAGTTTTAAAAGAAGCGCTTTGTGCCAAACCCGATCGAAGGCCTTCGCAATGTCCAAACAAACGATCAATTCCTCCCCCTTGGACTCTACTGCCTCCGCCCATCTATGAGTCAGGAAAACCGGAAGATCACCAGCTGATCGACCTCGACGAAAACCGTATTGGCGGTCACTAATCAAATGGTGATCCTCAAGGTACCGCATGAGCTGGGAGTTTATAATGGATTCCGTTATTTTGGAAACAAGGAGGTGATGGCGATAGGTCTGTAGTTGGACGGGTCTGAGCGGTCGCCTTTTTTAGGGAATGGGTGGACAAAAGCTGTCTTCCATGATTTTGGGACTACGCCTAGGGAGTAGGAGTACCGGAAAAGACGCGTTAGAACCGGTGCCCACTCTGGAGCACACGTCCTCAGCATAATAGGGGGTATCCCGTCAGTCCCACTCGACTTGTGGATGTCCAAGGAGAGGAGTGCTTTGCGAACCGAGCGCTGTGAGAATGAGAACCGCTCATCCGGCATGGAGCACTCACGCCGTGGGATGGTCAGCGGTGTGTTCCCGCCGTCATCAAGAGTCGAGTTGGACGCAAAAAGGGAGCCTAAAAGGTCGGCTTTGTTTTTTGCGGCGTGGGCCAGTGAGTCGTCCTCCCTGTACAGAGATAATGATGGCTTACAGAAATTCCCTTGGACAGCCTTGGTGATAGACCAAAATGCACGGGTTCCCGAAGGAAGGCGAACTAACTCCTCGCCAATTCTGCCTATGTGCTCTGACTTTGCCTTGGCAATAACTCTTTTGAAGGACCTGGAGGCGAACTTATACTTCTTTTTAAGCACGCTTCCCGAGCCGCCGAAGCCCCAGCCCAGGCCTGATAACATTCCTGCTTACTGCGTAATGCAGTCTTACAGGAGCGATCAAACCAAGGCTGACGTCTGCCTCCGATGGGTACCACAGATGATCTAATAAATAGCTCCATTCTCTGTAGCACCACTTCAGCGACAGAATCAGCAACAACATGGATAGGATGCAAAGAAAAACCGCATTCCGTCCCCAATCCGCCGACCTGCAATGCCAAACACGGCGGCAACATGCAGAACGCAACCGCGAGGGGAGCGTGAGTGGCACCACACTCTGGATCAGACAATGGTCTGAAGGGCCAAGTGGTGGCATCGACGGAAACCTTATATCCGTCCGAATGAGAGGTCAGCAGAAGGTCCAACAGGGAAGGTATATGATCCTCCACATCTGGAATCGGCGTAGGCGAAGTAACCCGTTGTGTCAGACCATATGCCAAGGCAAAGTCATAAACAGATCTTCCCGCATGATCGGTTAAACGTTAACCGAGCCATTCGGTGTCGTGGGCGTTGAAATCGCCAAGGATCACGATCTCTGCGGATGGGACCTGTTGTAGCAAGGAATCTGTAGCCATTTGGACGTGGTTGATGAGTCGGTCTATTTCGGCATTATTGCTATGGGACCTATAGAGGCACCCGTAGACGCGCGGATGGTCATCACTGTCTACGCGTAACCAAAGGATGGACAGGTCCGAACCTTCAAGACTGCCGAGGCGTCGAAAACAGATGTCATCTCTGACGTATACGCAAACACCAGTCCGAGGCACAAAGGAGCGTTCCAATTTGTACCCCGGGTAGGAGAGATACGAAGTATCAACCGGATAGGATACCCGCGTCGCGGTCAGAAAGAGCAAGGGTGGCTTCGCCGTCTCGAGATGGTAGTGGACGGTGTTTAGGTTCGAGTGAAGTCCCCTGATGTTGCAGAAATTTACGGATAGTGTGGCAGGGGTCACCTTGGTCTTGTTGCTCAGTTTGCCCCGAGCAGTTATTGTTTTGAGCGGAATTTTGAATTTTTAGTTACCAGTGCGTAATGTACCACAAATTATTAGGTAATGTACAGTAACAAACTGTAAAAACAATTCACGGAAGCAATCTTAGAATAATTATGATACCTATTTCTTTTCATCGGTAAGTAATATTTTGATAAGAAAAAGCTGATTTTAACTATTAATTACGATGTCAAAGTGTGCTGCGGAAGGCGCGCAGCCGGGTCAACACTGCGCGTGCTCCCACGCCCATATATTTATACCGGTACTAAGTAAGAGGGTGATACCTACCTAGACGATCTCTCAGGTAGAAATGAGCTCCTACCATTTAATTCATACATAAACTTCAAAAATTGTTACTATAAAGTCGCTATTCTTAAAATCTGGCCAAGTGCGTGTCGTGTCACGCACAATGCAGAGATAGGGTTCCGCAGTTGCCCGTTACAATGCGTGGGCATTCTTGATAATGAGCATATTAAGTAAGTTTGCGGTTGGACCGCTATAACGACTAAAAATGGACCCAAATAGTAAGATTGTAACTGAAGGACTTATGTTCAAATCAGACTGTGGAGTGGTATTCAAAAAAGATTAAGAATACTTTTCGATTTTGAAAATAATACCCTATCTATCTAGCAAATTAAAAAGTAAAGCTAACGGTAGTAATACCTACAAGTCGTTTTCTTCATAAAATGTTTATTTTAACAGTTTACAATAACATTACAAAGTTATAATGCAGCTAGTTTTAAGTCATTTTCTATGGAGTTGTAATGACAATTTTAGTAATCCAAATGCATGTTATAACTTGGTCAACTATTACTCCTGAACCTCTTAACTTTACTTAGCTGTGATAGTTTTCCTTTTAACTTAGTTATACATACTACTTTTGTGTATACTTTTCAAATTTCCATATACAGCGGTTTAGTTGGTAGAGGGGGGGGGGGGACACATAACTCCAATGAAAAATACTACTTTAAAGCTAAATATTTCGCAAATGGTCCCCTGAATCGAAAAGATGTTGTTCCACAACCCCAGTGTTTTTGAAAGACCTATCCAACGATACCCCACATGATGTAATAGACAGGTAAAAAAATTATCCTCCATTTACTTGTATGGGAAGTACCCAAAATAAAAATGTTTTTAAGATTTTATTTCATAGTTTTCTAGGCGTGATTAATATCTATAACTATGTCAATTTACAGATTTGTAGCACTTAAGTCTAAGATGTTTTTAAAGTATAGATACGTCATACTCGCTCTAAAATGGCAATACGAAAGTCAGGTAATTGCCCGACTCGCATTCAGTCGGGCACGCTCTCGCGTCGCGGCTATACCTTCGCTACAGCGTGTAAATCTTCTAGTTATTCGTGGTAAAAATGCCTTCCTGTGTTTTAGGTGATGCACAAATTACACGGCAACTGTTAGAGACAAGAAAAACGTCTCATTAATATTTTGAATATAGATGTTTTGTTCATAATTGGTTTTATTATGTCAACACTAACCGCTTGTGTAAACTTTGACGCTACCTAGTGTGTTCATTTTCCATATCGGTATGTCACGCGCTCGGCAGCAATCAATACGCAACTAATGATGTATATTCATCTTTTTCTAACGATAGGTATGCCCTATCATTTGTCTCTTTTTGTTAGCGCAACGTGTCATAATAAATAACTGTACGTAGATATAGTACTACTTGCGCCACTTTAAAATACAATAATGTTAGTTTGTAACCTGTCTATCTTTTTTAATACGTCTTTGGCTTAAGTAGGGTCTCTGAGCAAAACCTCGGACGGACGGATGGACGTACGGACATGGCGAAACTATAAGGGATCCTTGTTGTGTAACTACGGAACCGTAAAAAATGATATGTGTGTATGGAAACGTGTACTAACAAGGTATTCAACAAGACAACGATGTCAGTTTTTTAGAATATTGTGACTCATATTCAGATCCTTACCTATTTCTATAATTTATAGATAATAAAAATAAGAATTAGTTTGTATAATATAATAGAATAGCTACACGTTATTACTAAAATGTCCTAAATGAAAATCAGTAGCATAGATTACTGTATATATACTTGATAGTAGTATAGTATGAACTGAATCCAATAATCTATTCAAAGAGAATATAATCACTACGTATAAGAGGCGGGACTTCCATAGTAAAAGTAACTTATTAAATATATTATTTAAATATATGAAAGGACGCCAAGCTACTCTACCAACATCAACACATGACATTTAATTTTTGGGAAACTGTGCTGACAACATTGGCGATTTACAATAGTGCTGTAAATGTATATTCTTGAATAATTTTATCGATATATTGTTTATCGACATTTTTATAATAAAAGTTCATAAGTTAGATCTCTATACTGAATGATTTATGAGAAATAAAAGTTTTTACGTGGGGATTGAATAAAAATGTCGATGAATATAAGAAATCAATGTATTTTACAAACAGCAATTTATAATTATATCTCTACAACTATTAGGTACAAAAATATGTATAAAAACAAAATAACGCATAATTATACTAGTAATTAATTAAGTTAAAAAATAAATGACGGCTCCGTGGCGCAGTGGCAGGGTTTGGGTACGGCACTGCAGGACGGAAGGTTCATTCCCGCACTAAACAAGTGCTATGCTGCAAAATAAATACTTTGTGTCTGGATGCTTGTTTAAAAAAAGGGTAAAGATACTGTTTTTTTTTAACACTGATTGAATTAATTTGCTTTTAAGTGAAACAAATACTATGTACAAATAGCTAGGCTTCTTCACTGACGTACATACTACTCGCAGAGTTTGTTTATAGTGCTCATTATAGCTAATGTTTGTACATGAATCTAAAAAAAGCAGTAAATATTTATAATCAGGTAATTACAAATATCTTTGAGATTAGTTATATAATCGAATTCTTACCAAAATGTGATTTTAGAGGGATATTATTTTTTGCTACATGTAAGGGAAATGTAATTAACATACACATAATTATGAAAGCTTTATGTACACTGATGGAATTAAAAGTTCGTTTTAGTTGGGTTTAAATCCTCGGTTTTTGTAATGTTGGCCCCAACTATGTCTTAACATGTGAATCTTTTCAATTGATGCATGTGCCAGCTATTTCACCCATTGCTTGCATCTGAAAAAAATAATATATATAAATAAAATCACATTTTTATTGAACAAATAGAATGTTAGCAGTATAGTTCGTTTCGGATTGCTATCCAATGGAACTATCAGATTTAGGATATAATGTGTTTGAATTTGTGCACACAATCGTACATTATAAAAACCTGTCCTACGTAGATGGCTAGTCCAAAAATGTGCTCGCGTTAAATATCATATTACAATTAAAGTTGAAATCACCACATAACTTTCATCATCTAAGAGAAATATTGCTACCAATAGCCTTTTCTTGTTATAATTTTTTCCGCTTCTTACACCATTTAATTGGAAAATTTTATACGTAGGTCACTCAATAAGTTTTGAGATATACAAAAAGTATTTTAGATACTCTTAATATTCATTTTACATCTTTTCAAAATATTCTCCATCATGCTCTATACAAAGTTCCATTCACCTAAACCAACTCCGAAAACACTTTTACTAGTCTTGCTCTGACAGGTCGGAAATCGCTTCTTCGTAGGTAGCCACAGCTTCTTCGGCGCTTGAAAAAAACTTGGCTTTTATTTTTTCTTTGACTCTTGGGAACAAAAAGAAATCACAAGGAGCTAAGTCAGGGCTGTAGGGTGGGTGACTTAGAGTTTCAACACCAGATTCCTAAATGGAACCGTTTTCCCCCGAAGGGTAGATAACGGATATTTAGGTTTCAGCCGTAGCTTGAAGCACTTGAGATTACGCTACTAGAAATACGTCGCTCACACCTTCAAACTGTCTGTTCCCACTGTGTATCTGTAGACTGTTGCTATCTCTTTCACTCATGACGCAGCGCCCGGCGTGCGGCGCACGCGCCGCGCTACTCAGTACCTTTGAAGGAGCCGGCAAGGACCCTAAAGGGTGGTTCATGCTACGACTGAAACCTAAATATCCGTTTTCTACCCTTCGGGGGGATAACGGTTCTATTTAGGTGTTCGAGCCTACGCTTGAACCACTTGAGACGTGTTTATATTCTGCGCTGCGATGCGTACTGTGACTGATGTTTTAATAAAGATAACAAATTAATCGGTCGATAAAAAAACTTTAATGCCTTTTTTTAAAGGTTATATAATCAAAAACAAAGTATCAACAAAAAGTATATAGAAAGTGAATAATTGATCAAATAACAAACATAAGTAGGTACTTCTAACTTTTGAATTTTCCACGAAATGCTCATATAATCTACTTTATAAAGTCGAAAAATCATCACTCAATACCCTCGTAGTATGGTTGTGATTAATGCCATTTGCGGACGTCTCCCTGAAGTAGTGATTGAAAAATGTATTTTTTTAACTCCAGTTTCCTCTTTTAAGAATATCATCATCAACGATGGTGGAGGGAAGATCCATCCCAGTTTGAACTGCCACGTCTGGCTGAACGCATCTGTAAATAGACTGTGTGTGTCTTTTGCATCTTCGCTGACATAAGTTGGTACCACCGCAGATCTCGCAGATGCAAACAGATCGATCTGGGGGGTGCTCAGCTTTTGGAATATCATTGATACTGCCGATGGCTGAAGGTGCCATCCGGGAAGACTTTTTTCTCGGGAGAGGCTGTCCGCCAGACCGTTGTATATCCCGGATATATAACGGGCTATGAGGTGACAATGTTGACGTTGGCAAAGTTCCAGAATTTTTAGTGAAGTCTCCAGTAGTCTCAAGGACTTCATACCCCCTTGTTTCATGATATAAGATACTGTTGTTCGATTGTCGGTCTGTAACATCACTGTTTAGTCTTTTATAAAAGAGTGGACTCGTGTTAAAACTTCGAACAACGTGTAGAGTTCCTTTTGATTGCTGTGCCACTTCTGCTGCACATTTGTCTATGTGCCCCATAACTTCTGACCATTTATTACAGCTCCCCAGCCCCTGTTTGCGGCATCAGTCGTTATGAAAACTGATGGTTCTGGTATGTGTATGGGTGAGTCTTTTTCGTCTTCCACCAGATGAGCTCTGCCATAGCACAGGGTGGTATTGCCAATTGCCGATGTGGTTTTGTCATAGGTAAACGACTTGATGCCCTTTGGAGAAAACGACTGTGGAGACGCCCTAGTGGTACAACGTATGACGCAAAATTCAGCTTCCCCAGAATAACCTTTGCATCGTGCCAACTCCAACGACTCCTCTTTATTACAGACTCCAGATGAATTGTAAGATGGACTGGCACACACACAATAGTGCGCTTTAGTTTTAGGGCCTATTGAATCGAATCTTTTTACGGCTGTCATCCAATTTTTCCTCATTTTTGGGTTCTCAGGCACATAAAAAGAAAGAGTTTATCAGGTGTTTTAGCTGTTGAATTGAAGCACTGAGCCACAATACAGATTTTTTTCCATTTTAACCACAGAGAACCTTAAAATTCTGATTTTTACTGCGCAGCGGCGTGCAGACGAGAGCGCGATTGTTGTATGAGCGGCGGTGTGACGTAATCGGCTAGTAAGCGCCCGTCCATGTTTTTAAAAATCTTAGTTCGAAAACACGCACTTTGATCGTTAATATCCCAGCCAATTTTTAAGATATGAAAAAAGTAAAAACATAGTTTTTCTCGTATTATTTTGTAGATTTATTTGCCATGTAAAGTAAAAAACGTTTGTCAGACCCATTCTATAACACATAGAATCTTATAGAAGTAGCCGCACTGGCAGTAAAAAAATCTGTGATTTGATACATATTGAACGCGAAGCGGTGCGATTTATTTCCGCGCGAATATTTTGTGCAGTATAAAGTAAGTACGGCTATATCCGCTGCTGAATAAAATTCTCGCGTTTCGCGTCTCTCTCCAGCTAAAATTATTTTTGTCCAATTCGTATCTTGATAGGTAATAGTCCAATCAACAAGTCGTACTAAATTATCGAATGATTTTATAAACATTCTGTAGTATCCGAAAAACTTTTCATTGTATTTTCGCAACCTTTGATGTTTTATGTAGAAAAATACTTTCATAGGTCTCAAGGCCGTAAATTAGCTAATCCAATGTTCAATTACATCTTTTGATACGTATATCACCCCACCGCCGTAGTATCAGGTAAATTAAAAAATTATGTTGTTAATTTTTAGACGTGCGTTTCAGCGGGGAACTGCATCGAACTGACAAAATCGTACGAAATTTTATTCGCAGTGCGTACTAGGTTTTAATTCATATCACGGAATATAATACGCCAGAATAAATGTCGCCCGGTGAAATATCGCAGTGTGGACAGGGCCTAACTATGGAAGTTGCACCAGCCTGGTTTCCAAGGCAACAGAACTCATAACAAATATTACTTGTATAAGTTTATTTTCAATTTTTGGCAATTTAAAAGATATAGAAATGTTTAGAGGAGAAAACTCGCACTCTTTAAGTTATGAACAACAAGCAAAGTTTATTCAAGATCGAATAACAAGCGTAGAAAAAAATTTTGGTGATCTATGTGTTGCGTTTGGAGATTATACTAGAAAAATTGCAAGGTGAATAACATACATGTGTGTGTATTATAATTAACATTTGTGTGTATTATTTCAATCATTCATTCATTACAATCTATTAAAATAGGTGGTTGTGGCGGAAAATACCGCAGTTTTTTTTTTTTAGTTATTATCAGGAAGATGTTGCTGCTAATCTCCTATTTCGGCTTAGCTTTCCATTGACGTCTGTCGAGTTGGAGGTTGATATTTTTTTACAGAAAGGATACATTATATAAGCACACATTTATAAGCACACAGGCAAAGTTTCAACATGCGGAAACGCATACTTTTTGAGAAAATAAAATTTGAAAATCAATTATTTTTGCAATATTTATGGCTTGTGTATAAATATCAACCCCCAACTCGACGGACGTCAATGGAAAGTCGTACCCCTATTTCAGTTTCCCTCTGTGGCCTCTTACGACACCCACGGGATGATATTATGGGGTAGGTAGTGAAAATTCTTACACCGCCACTACGTAGGTATTATGATAATGCAAATAATACACATTTGCCTTGTAAATAACAGTATTATCTAACAAGGTAATTAAGAACTGTATTTAAAATTGCTCTTAACCGGTTTCTGAAGTTCCTAATAATGTTCTCAATATCTAGTGATTCATAAAATAAGTAACGAACCGTTCATAGCTACCTACTTAACTAATAACCAGTTCCATAATCTGCCGCTAGATGGATCGCATCGTGAGATCCAGTCTAAAATTGATTTTATTATTCCATTGTCTATTCGTCATTAAATGTAGGTGCCAGGTAGGTACTAGTTATATTTGTACAAATATTATGCGACTAAGCACTGATTTAAATATTAAATACGCCTAACTCAGTGTTTTTGTTTCGCATCGATTCTGAGTTTGGTGGTTTTTGCTATCGTTTATGCTTAAATCTTTTTTTTTATAATTACAATAATGGAATCGGTGAAATGCATTAAAAATTTTACTGAAAGAAAGAAGATGGTTCATATCGAAGAATCATGTTAATAAATTGTGGCTATTTTAGATAATAAAACTTAGAAATATACCAAATATATACTTAAATATATTTGGTATCTTCAGAAGTTTTATTAAATAAATTTTGACGTGAAATGAATTGTGACAAACGAGCACACAGTCCACCTGATGGTAAGTGGTTGCTGTGGCCCATAGACATCTACATCTATTCTCGTTTGCGAATCAAAATGCAGATGCGTTGTCACCCGTGAGGACTAAGATGGAATGCCTCTTTTCCAGTAAAAAGGGTCTCCGGTTCTCTACACTCACCATACGAAACACAGCAGTGTTAAGCTGTTATTTGACGCTGGTATTCTGTGAGAGCGTGGTCCTTCCCCGGTCGAGCCGACCCATTCGTGCTACAACTATACTACTAATATAGCTGCAGCATGGCTCTACGTACATATTAGTAGTTATTATATTATATATTGGTATTTATGATTAAAATATAAAGCACAAATTTTAATAAATGATTTAGAAATAAAGACCAGTACTTCCAAATTAGCAAATCAGACTCCGATGAACCTAAGTTAAATTCAATATTCAGCTTTCACTGGCATTTTTTTTAAACGTATTATGACCTAAAAGTTACTTTAGTTTCCTTCAACTAAAACGTCAAATAAAGTTATGGAACCAATAAACGGCGCAAATTAGTCAGTTAACCTAAGTTTAAATCGGAGTTTATATTGCGATGTACGGAAACGCAGAGCGTGGAAACGCACTTATGTACCAACGTTATCGAACCATTAGCGCTAATGTACTCCTATACTAGATAAATCTAATAAAAATATAAGTACCTATGAAACTGGGAATCAATCCTTTTTACTTACGTATACATATCAGGAGAAATGCTTACTGAATTAGATTATAAGTAAACATTGAGGCTATGTCAGAGATATGGAAGTAATCAGTGGAGTAGCGTGCCTTAGAGGGGCCCTGTATCAAAATTTGGTGGGGGCCCAAATGAAGGTTAAAGATTTTTCACAAAAGAAACACGCACAGATTTAAAATAATTATATATTGACTAGCTGACCAGGCAGACCTTGTTCTGCCCTTTCCTGAGATGACCCTTTCTCCAATAAAAAATTCTTAAATTCCTAATAAAAAATCTCTCAAGTTGGACCAAACTGCGTACAGTGTGCAAAATTTCATTGAAATCAGTTCAGTAGTTTAGGAGTTCATCGCGGACAAACAATGTGACACGTAATTTTTATATATAAAGATTATAAGTTATTACTTACAATTAATACTCCGAGGAACTACGCCAGCCAAACATCCTGTCCCATAGAAGTCCTTAGAATTTTTGCTTACATACGTTCGGGGCCTCTGTAGCCCGGGGGCTTCGTATCATCGATACGGCTGATACGGTGGTAGCTACGCCCCTGGAATTAATAAGCCGCTTTATAAAATTATGAAATACCCAGATATCGAAATTAGCTTTTAACATTCAATGTTAGAACACTGACTCAAGTATTCCGTTATATGTTTTGGTTAACAGTATCATAATGTAAAACATAATACATATACGTTATTAATTTGACAGAGTTCGTGACATGGGTGATGAGCTTGCCAAAGTAATAAAAGATTATGCCAACAACGAAATCGTTAACAAATCTTTGAGTGCTGGCTTAGATAATTTAGCGATCACCTTAACAGCGGTTGAAGAATATAGAAATTGTGAAGTTCAACGTTTAGAGGCTAAGGTAAAAAGGTTAAATACTTATTTATTTTATTGCCACAATTCTGCACCCAAACTTATGGGCACTCACTCGTTTTATAACTACCCAGTATGGTACGAGTTTTAGCTACCTACACATTCCATATTACACTACAAATATACCTGTAGTATGTAGTATATATCTATTATAACTTTTGACCGTTACATTAGATACAGCCTATAAGTCTACTGCTGAACAACACATTTTTTTACATGGTAGAGCCATGCTGCAGCTATATTAGTAGTATAGTTGTAGCACGAATGGATCGGCTCGACCGGGGAAGGACCACGCTCTCACAGAAAACCAGCGAAAATAGCAGCTTAACGCTGCTGTGTTTCGTATGGTGAGTGTAGTGAACACTCTTTTTACTGGCAAAGAGGCATTCCATCTTTGTCCTCACGGGTGACAACGCATCTGCATCTTGAGTCTTTATTGAGGATAGATGTAGATGTCTATAGGTCACAGTAACCACTTACCATAAAAAAACATAGTTCGGCTCACAAGGGGGATCTTAGCAGGCAGTTTGCAGACTATAGTTTTTTATTATAATAGGATAACTGCCCAGTTTCGCGTTTGTCTTTCTCTATCGCCCTTTATGACACCCACTGGACGATATGGGGTAGTGGATTATCTTACCTGCGCCTGATCTTACTGCAGTTGTGTCGGATTGCCATCCGATCTAACTAAGACTAAGATAATAAAGAATCACCCGTGCTAGGTGCACAGGTGATTCTTTATTCTCTTGCTTGCGCACAGTTTACACTCGGACACTATAATCCCGTCCTGCGCAAGAGTAATTTCATCTGAAGGACATTATTCCAAATCCACGTACTTCAAATAACGCGTAGCAATAGGATTATTCAAGTACAACTAGTACTGCCTGGACCTGGACGCTAAACGCGATTTTCAATAATGTAA
The DNA here is from genome assembly GCA_963668995.1 of Parnassius mnemosyne. Taxonomy (NCBI): domain Eukaryota; kingdom Metazoa; phylum Arthropoda; class Insecta; order Lepidoptera; family Papilionidae; genus Parnassius; species Parnassius mnemosyne. Next base: position 14,169,579 of record CAVLGL010000148.1, read on the forward strand.
CATTTAAATTCTGTGAATTGCAGGTGATCGGTGAGCTTAGTCAATATGAAACGATCTGTAAACATGCAAGAGAAGAACTTAAACACACTATGAACGTTAGGGAAAAAGAAATGGCAAGGAAGAAAGTTCTCGACAAAGCAAGAGAGAGACAACCATTCAACAGACAGCAAGTGGTAAGTGTATTATATTATATTTTAATGTCAATTAAATATTTCATAGATTTTTTTTTATTGAATTTACATTGTACAATGCAATGTTTGCGTAAAATTGCACGACTAACCTAGCAACTCCCTACGGCATTACTCTTATCAATACAGACAGATACAGAGTGGTTCATCTTTATCATTACAGCCCTTCACAAGTACACTGCTGAACATAGGCCTCCCCCAAACAATGCCACAAAGCATGATCCTGAGCCACCTGCATCCATTCACTTCCTGCATGTTTTACCAGGTCGTCACTCCATCGAGTGGGGGGTCGCCCTACACTTCACCTACCGTTACGAGGCTGCCACTCGAGAACCTTTTTCCCCCCATTGGTTATCGGTTCTTCGAGCTATATGGCCGGCCCATTGCCACTTCGGCTTACTAATCCGTTGGGCTATGTCTATCATTCTGGTTCTACTGCGGATATTCTCATTTATAATTTTAACATGCAGAGAAACCCCGAGCATAGCTCTCTCCATAGCTCGCTGAGTGACCTTGAACGTCCTAATACGGCCAGCAGTGAAGGACCACTGGCAACACCTACTGGTTGCACAATCTCGTTTTCAGGTTTTGAGGTATACCTGACGAGAAGATGTGTCGTAATTTCCCGAACGCTACTCAGCCGAGTTGAATTCGTCCAGAAGCGGCCACACAGGAAGTGGACCTGGTCGAGCCCCGACGGTTCGACAAAAAATTAGATTTCATTATGACGACCTGACGACAACTGTTCAGTGATGTCTCAATGATCGCGAGGGTTAAAACTTGTAGCGATCACCGAATGGTTAGAGGCACACTGAACCTAAATGTTAAGTTGAAGAATGAAGTCCTGCTCTAATCCAAAGTCCCAAAACCTTTCAGCTCGAGTTACAAAACCGTTTCGGTGCTTAGAAGACTGCAATACAGTAGATGATATGAACGACAAGCTCGTGGAAACTATCCTTGCGGTCGGAGCTAAGTTCTGCACGACCCGCCGCAGAAGAACACAAAATCTCTCCGATCACACTCTTTATCTCATGGCTGTTAGACGGGAAATGAAGCTGCAGTCTTTGCAGGCAACTGAACAGACAAATCTCCAAACGCATGCGGCCGGACTTACGAAACTTCAATACAGCTTGTATTGAAGAAGCAATTCAGGGGAACCAAGGCTCCAAAGTCTTTGCCTTCTGGCAAAAACTTTGGAGCCTTGGTTCCGCTCAATCTGTCTGCCAGAAAGAGCCAACTGTCGAAACTAAAGACCGAGTTTGGCAGCATCGTTTCCGGGAAACCTGAGATTTTGTGTGAGATTGAAACGTTCTGTGGGCAGGAGTACACGCCATCGTTGGAGCCACACGCGAGTGTGAGTAATGATCCAAAAGTAAGTCTTATCCGACACTATTCAGATGATATCCCGGACTTCAGACTGAGCGAGTTTAGAATGGCTCTCCGGCACCTTAAAAATGACAAGGCCCTAGGCGAGGGTGGAATTATAGCGGAGCTTCTGAATGCGGGTGGAAACCGATACTTGAAGTCCTTCAGAAGCTCACTAATTCCGTCCTCCATGATGGGACTACTCCGGAGGCGTGGAGTAGAAGCGCGGTGGTCTTGTTTTTCAAGAAAGGCGACAAAGCTCTCTTGAAGAACTACAGACCGATTTCCCTTCTGAGCCGCGTCTACGTGCTGTTTTCGAGAGTCATTACGAACTGTCTCGCACGCAGACTCGGCGACTTCCAGCCTTCCGAACAAGCCAGTTTCCAAAAAGGCTTTCGTACCATAGACCACATACATCGGCAAATTGTACAGAAGACCGAAGAGTACAACTCTTTGCCTTGCTTATGTGGACTATGAGAAAGCCTTTGATTTCCTAGAAATTTGGGCGATGCTACAGTCCCTTCAGCGGTGCGAAGTTGACTGTCAGTATATCGAAGTGCTGAAGTGTTTGTACAGTAGAGCTACGATGGCAATCTGAGTACAGAATCAGAGTACGAAACCTATCCAACTGCAGAGAGGTGTAAAACAGGGTGACGTTATATCCCCGAAACTTTTCACCGCTGCATTGGAAGACGTTTTCAAGCTACTAGACTGGAAAGAATACGGTATTAACATCAATGGCGAGTACATCACTCACCTTCGATTTGCCGACGATATAGTCCTTATAACAGAATCGCTGGAGGACCTAAGCATTTGCTCAATGACCTCAATAGTGTCTCCCAACGGGTAGGTCTTAAGATAAACATGGACAAAACAAAGATCATGTTTATATACATGTCACACCTATGCCGGTAGTTGTTGGGAGCACTAAGTTGGACTTACCTAGTCGGACAAATAGTCCGACTAGGTAAGTCCAACTTGGGCTGAGAGGTCAATCAACAGAGTGGTTATTGCTTATTTATTCCTCGTTGGGCTTAATCCGACCCTTATAGTCTACCTCATATCAAATTTAACCTCAGACCCTAAAGGAGATCAACTTTTGTCAAGACGGAACCTACCCTATACTTCGCACATCAATCGCATACGGTGTGTGAGGCTACATTCGAAATATATTTTTTCTTTGACATGCATGTGTCCGCATATAGATTTTCTCCACCTCGGTGGACGTAGGTAAGTCAGACATGAAATTTTGTTCTATCCTCTGTTTCTATGACCGAAATATTGTGACACTCATCGTTTCCAATAATTTAAATGATTTATATATCGGAACATCATTGTCCAGACATATGCGGAATCGGAATTACTTAAAGCGACTGCGGAAATGTCCCGCACGGCAAAAGGCTTAAGCGAACAGACAGAATTCTTCGAGCGACGCAAACTTCAACAGCTGAAGTCGCTGCTGTCGAACTTCGTGATGATAGAAATGACTTTCCATGCTAGAGCCATAGAACTATTCACAGTAGCTTATCAACAAATAGCAGATATAAATGACAGAGCCGATTTAGAGGTAAGCATTAATTTGTAAATTTTTCTCCAGTAGATGTAAGAGTTAGTTTAAAAAGAAAAAAAAGCGTACATTTTTATTAGGTAATTAATATTTTGTTAGTCACCTAATCAATTATTTGTAAGTTACAAATAATTGATTAGGTGAAATTGTAACTTTTGTACGAGTAGTTACATCTCCAGACTCATTAGCTTATTTTCTTCTAAACCTTTAAGAGGTCGGTCCTTAAAAAACGCGCAAATCGGCAGTTACGATTTTAAAAACATTAAAGATCTGACTTAATTGAAAGACACAATAAAAAAATCTCAATTAGTTAATAGATGAGTCTTCACTTTCACCGCGTGATATTTATAAAAGAAATCTTGATTTTCAAAAAAAAATCGTTATCAATGGTAAAATCATTTAAAACGGCCTTTTATATTTTAAATCTCTAGGCTATTTCGTTATTATTTTAGAAAATATTTTATATAGTTGTGTAGTAGTTGTATATATAGTGTATAGATAGTACATTCACCATTCATTTACATTTTCATTCAAAAAGCAATAATCTAACCCTAAATATCATTCATTTTTAGCAGAAATCGTTCCCCGTTTTCCATATATTTTAGTATGAAACGGTTAACTTTCCGTAATTCGCTTTATGTTAGAGAACGCGTGAAAAAAATTCAGTTCCGCCCAGCCGCCCACAGTGCCGCCTCAATTTTGGAGGTGATTGCACGTCTATTCGCAGCCCGATTTAACGAGTCTAGTCGATACATCTATTGTTTGATAAAGCATAAGGGTGGGTCGCAAGTGTCGGACACGTCTACTAAAATTATTTGTGTTCTTCGAGTAAGTAGACTAACTAATATAAAATCAGCTAGGGTTTGAATGAGATGCCAAAACAATGCTGGTTTTGAACGTGAACTGTATCAATCTGGTTCTTTCTATTTAAGCTCATAAATCCCAACATCGCGTCGTGTTGCCCACTTCCTTCCAATAATATTAGCTTACCTACATATATAATATGTCCACTTCCCTTTAATATCGTTGTGGTTTCCGATGGCTGGCTCATGCGTCATACTTGTGAACAAGTATGACGCATGTGGAGGCTGGTCTGCTCGGGTTCGCTGATGAGCTCCAAATTTTAACGTCTTTTTGTAGTTTATTACAGAACATACTTAAGATATCGATGAGTCTATATACTATCATATTATAAGGGATGTTATGGTGAATTATCACCATAACATCCCTTATAATATGATAGTATATATATATGATAGTGATAGTAGACATTAGTCCTCCAGACCGAATTGTGGCGACAGCGGCGGGGACTAGCCATCTACGCTGTACAGGATAATGGTGCACGAGTGTGTGCCTAATCACAAGTACACGCTATCAATCGTGGAGGATTTTCTATACATATCTACATTGACTACAGTCCCTAATAGTGTTTATAAGATAATTGTATATTTTTATAGTAATTGAATATTTTTTGTCAAGCTCTTGGATACAGGTCTTTCGGATAACGGAGAGCCAACGGTAATCTTCATTTTATATCATTATAATATCTGATTACGAGTGTTAATCATTGTCCATACACAGGTACCTACTGTTTCAAACAGTTATTAACGGGGCTAAATATACTTCAAATGAAGCAGTGTTACAGCAAATTTAAAACTTTAAGTTTTGTCAGTTCAATGATTAATGCTTGTTAGTGTATTCATTTTAAAAACAAACATTTTATAAAAAAAAAAGGTCGGCAATGCACCCAAAGGTACCCTCTGTAAATGCATCTGCAATTCGCGCCGGTGTACACTTACAATCGGGTGAGCCGTATGCTCGTTTGGCTCCTCTTCTAAAAAAATATATTATCTCCACTTCTCTCCAGCCCGTAACAGTTCACTGCCGGGCATGGGCCTCTCCCATCGTAGAGACAATTTATTAATATTTTACTAATTCGCTTAATTATTGGTAGGCGGCTTGGCTTTTTTGACAAGGAAAGGGAAAAGGGAGGTCTAATAACAGCGTAATATAAGTTTGCATTTTGAAATACAGGTTTCATTTTAACAAGGTACCTTTATATTAATCTCGTAATGTTGTTTCATCTAAGTAAAATATTAAGTGTGTACTTATAAATTTATACACATCCACACTAAAAGATTTTTATTTATAATTTAGGGATGTAATTTGCACTATAATATAACCGCACTTTATTATAGTTCCCAAACTCAAAAGATACAAAAGTATGTATGTACACTTGTAAATTTTAACAGAATTTCAAGAGAAAGCTACTGTCGCCCGAAAAACCAGTGAGCACTGGGATTTCAGCAAGATCTTTATCGTTGGCCTCACTAATGCATCAACAGTCACCATCACGAGACGACGGTGATACTGCGGTAATAAAAAACTACTATTTAATAGTATTATGAGCTAAACTACAATATTCTGATTACAATGGCAATTAGTGATTACACATAACACTATTTATTCTATGCCCGACATACCACTACTACCATCTATTTACTAAATATAATGTATTCGGTTCAAGGAAGTAAAAGAAGGTACTTCTTTCTTTATCTGGCTCTAGAAGTCCGTTTCTGTAAATGAGTCCCTCCCACTGTATCAAGGTCCAATATATGCGCTTGACAAACGGATTGGCGTTCACAGTACCAGATGTCTCGCGCCTCTGACGCCGCTCCCCATCACCGGTTTGCTTATTTTACATTTTGCTATATCTGAGATTGCAAACTTTCGAAGGTCATGAGGTCTCTCTGGCCTTTTCCATAGTCGCCTCTTATGACAGTTACGGATCGAAGTATAGATACTTATAAGACGCCATCATCATTACACTGTGCCCTGTGCACAGGGCACAGTGTAATGATATCTTTCGTGCGTTTCAAAAGGCCAATAACTTGTTGATAGATGCCAATTCATTAACCAGTTCAAGCATAAACTAGTTATCATTTACCAGTGTTCAAAGTGTGATCTTTAATAAGAATGGTTTTTTAAATCATTTGTGGGAAGGATATTCGCAGAAGAACTACTAACCTACAAAAAGTTTTTTTGTTATACGTGGTAGAGCCATGCTGCAGTTATATTAGTAGTATAGTTGTAGCACGAATGGGTCGGCTCGGCCGGGGAAAGACCACGCTCTCACAGAATACCAGCGTAAAATAGCAGCATAACACTACTGTGTTTCGTATGGTGACTGTAGGGAACCGGATACCCTTTTTACTGGAAAAGAGACATTCCATCTTAGTACTCACGAGTGACAATGCATCTGCATTTTTATTTTTAAATTTCGGGCATTTTACAGCATCCAAGGTCACGGGGGGAACGAGTTGTTTGACGTCCTAATATAATATATAATACAAAGAGTATAGAATATATAATAGTTAACGAAAGCTATTTAACACACATTTAGTTAACACATATTTGCGTAATATTATTTATAGCATAAGAGTGAAAAACGAGCACACAGTCCACCTGAAGGTAAGTGATTGCTGTGACCCATAGACATCAACATCTATCCTCGACTACGAATCAAAATGCATCTTATGCGTTGTCACACATGAGAACCAAAATGGAATTCCTCGGTTTCCAGTAAAAGGGTATCCGGTTCTCTACACTCACCATGTGAAACACAGCAGTGTTAAGCTGCTATTTTACGCTGGTATTCAAACTTTTATTTATAAATTTCTGCTCCGATCTACGCAAGACGAGGTTACATTATCTTGAAGTCCTTGCAGAGTGGGTTTGGATTTCATTTACAATTAAATAATTAAAAAATAATATAATGAAATCCAAACAAAAGTAGTAAAATTAGTTTTATTCCACGTTATATTCACATTTCAGAGCTTGGGACGAATTAAATCGCCAGATAAAAATGCTACAATGGTCAAACAAAAGTCCAATTCCTTAGCGGCGTTGTTAAATCAGTCATCGTCCAAGGACGAAGAGGAAACAACGGTACATTTTAAAATATTACACTTAAGACAATTTCATCAACTCAAAACAGTTTCATTGTGATGGTTCTCCCTTGATACAAAGGTTGTTTTCTCTTTTATTTTTTAAAAAGAACTTACTTTTATTTTGTGTTTCTGTTTTCTGTTTTAGGATTCCGAATCAGATGAAGAAAGCTCTTCGGAAGAAACTGAATCACGTTAATCATTGTTCAACTTGTAAAATTTTTTTTTTATACTAAGATAATAAAGTATTTTAAGATGTAAAGACTATAATTTCCATGGTATTTTTATCGCATGATCGATTAAACGTTTATTTGTTATTTGTTTTTATTTTTATTTTATTGAATAAGGTACACAAACAGACAGTAGTTATATACAGTTCTAAAATTAAAAATATTATGGTGTTGATCTAAACTACAATCCAAAAAAAGTGTACACAGCATAGTAATATAACTTCAGTAGAATAACAAAAATAAACAAGATAAAAAATACATTAAAAATTAAGAGCAACACGTAAATTTCTTTTAAATCTAACAAGGCTACTATCAAATATTATATATAATGTACGTTACTACGCTTAATCTCGTCGTAATCACGGCACATTTTGACAACAGGGTTGAAAAAGGAAGTGTTATTTCTGTGTACGTCTTACCTAAATATTCTTTGAACACGTTGTCGTATACCAGAATTGAAGTTAATTAACCTTAGTAACTCTGGGCAATCTATATGAGAATGTACAATCTTGTGCAAGAAAACTTGTTCGGCAAATTGTCTCCTCAAAGACAATCGTTGGACATTAAAAAACTTTAGTCGAGAGTCGTATGATGGTAGACGACGCAAGTGACCATATCTGCTACAAATACTGCGTAGGAAACTTCTCTGCACCCTCTCGATGCTGTCAGATTGTACCATATAAAAGGGTGACCATACAGTGGAAGCGTACTCTAGTACAGAACGAACCAAATTATAAAATAATCGAAGTGATGCGAGAGGTTTGGAGAAATCTTTTGTTACACGAATTATAAACCCTAAGGTCCTGAAACTTTTTTGCGTAATATAATCATAATGTGGACGGAACGAAAATTTTGAGTCGAAATATACTCCCAAATCCTTAACAATCTCCTTGCGTGTCAGAGGCTGGCTATTGACATTGTACTTAAATTCTAGGTGATTGTGTTTAGTAGTGAAGGTGATAACTAAGCACTTACTGATATTTAAGAACATAAAATTAGCGGAACAAATTAGTTATTACCAAATGTGAGTGTATATGTCATGGTCCGATCGTTAAATTGGGCAGATCGCGATTGGCCTGGGCATTTCTCGAAACGTCGCTTTTTCATGGTAAACAATTATTGGTAGTGTGTGCAGTGGAGCTACCAAAAGAAAATATTTTAGTTATTACTGTGTATCGGAATAGAAGAAAGGGAGACGCATTCTATAATCGGTTACACTAAATACAGTATAATTATAGGAGGTGATTTCAATATTGACATATTAAAAGAAAATACAAAGACTAGACAAGTTGACGACACGCCTATTGTGCCATGAGTCATGTCTAAAAGTAATGTGTTTTAATGTTTTTTTCACTTGTTTAGACCTGATTAAGTTCAGTTGACATCAAACATCAGTTGCAAACGGAAGGATACTAGTTTTTAGTGGCTAACTACGTGTTTTCCTTGAAATGGTGAGTAAGTGACATTTTTATGCAGAGATTACAAACCTTTTATACTCTTTTGTTTTATAAAAATAAACATTTATATAAGTAGGTAACACTAAATCACCCTGAAAAACCTTGGTTTTTATTAAATTAAATTTTCACTTAATAATAACGTTTGTAAATATCAAACAATCAAGACAAACGCATAACGCGTTTGTCTTATTGTTTTTTTTTTTTACAGGAGACTTGTATTCCAGAAACTTGTTTACAACTTCAGTTTGTGAGCGATCGCAATGTGTGCTACTTTTTACTTATTACTTATTAGAGTATTTTTCCACAACATGATTAAAAATCACACAGTAAAAAGAGTACGATGAACAATTTAAAAAAGTTGTTTGTTTTAACAGTGGTAGAGCCACGCGGCAGCTTTTGCTGTCGCACGGATGGGCCGGCTCGAACCGGGTTGGTACCACGACCTCACAGAATACGAGCGTGAAGTAGAGGTTTACCTCTGCGTTGCGCTTAGTGAGTGCAGGTGGCCGGAGCCCAATTTCCCCCACCCCTCCCCCCATCAACATGGTAGCGCAATTAAATAAAAGACTACCCCAGGAGGGTATCAGCACCCCTGGAGAATCCCTCGCTAAGCATCCACGACCAAACTACTCCACTCCTGAGCGTGGGTGCTCAGGCTGCCCCGCATATTTTTGGGGCAAAATTTCACTCGCGACTAATACTGCTCGGGGCAAGCGGAGCAATAAAACCAAGGCGACCCCTGTCACTCTATCTGTAAATTTTTGCAACATCAGGGGACTTCATTCCAACCTTAATGCTGTTCATTACCATCTAGAGACGGCGAAGCCGGCCTTGCTCTTTTTAACTGAGACTCAGGTGTCCTCTTCATATCTCTCCTACCCGGGGTACAAATTGGAACACTCCTTTGTGCTGGAGTCTGCGTATACGTCAGAGAGGACATCTCTTTTCGACGCCTCGGCAGTCTTGAAGGTACGGACCTGTCCAAGGCTGCGCGTAGACAGTGACGACCATCCCCGCGTCTACGGGTGCCTCTATAGGTCCCTTAGCGGTAATGCCGACACAGACCAACTCATCGACCACGTCTAAATGGCTACAGATTCCTTGCTACAACAGGTCCCATCCGCAGAGATCGTGATACTCGGTGATTTTAACGCCCACCACGCTGAATGGCTTGGTTCTCGTTTAATCGATCATGCGGGTGGATCTGTCTATGACTTTGCCTTGGCATATGATCTAACACAACTGGTTACTTCGCCTACGCGGATCCCAGATGTGGAAGACCATGTACCTTCCCTGTTAGACCTTCTGCTGATCTCTCATCCGGGCGGATATCAGGTCTCCTTTGATGCCCCTCTGGGCTCTTTGGACCATTGTCTGATCCGGAGTACGGTGCCACTCACGCTCCAATCGCAGTTGCGATCTGCAGCTTGCCGCCGTGTTTGGCACTATAGGTCAGCCGATTGGGACGGGATGCCGTCTTTTTTTGCATCCTACCCTTGGGGCCGGGTTTGCTTCTCGCCGGAAGATCCCAGCGCTGTTGCCGATTCTGTTGCTGATGTGTTACTTCCCTGTAGAACTTTACTAGAACTTTTTATTCCATCCTCTGTGGTGCCCATCTGGAGACAGATCCCAGCCATGGTTTGGTCGCTCCTGTAAAATAGCATCACGCTATAAGCAGGAGTGCTACCAAGCCTGGGCTGACGCATCAACGTCTCGGGATTTAAACACCAGCGCACTTAAAAAGAAGTATAATTCCGCCTCCAGGTGCTTCAAAAGCGTCATTGCCAAGGCAAGGTCTGAGCACATCGGCAGAGTTGGTGAGAAGCTAGTTCGCCTACCTTTGGGAACCCGTGCATTCTGGTCTCTCGCCAAGGCTGCCCAAGTGAACTTCTGTCAGCCATCTCTTCCATCTCTGCATAGAGAGGACGACTCACTGGCCCATGCCGCAAAGGAGAAAGCCGATCTGTTGAGCTCTCTCTTTGCGTCCAACTCGACTTTAGACGACGGGGGGAACACACTGCCGACCATCCCGCGATGTGAGTGCTCCATGCCGGATGTGCGATTTACACAACGCTCGGTTCGCAAAGCACTCTTCTCCCTGGACGTCAGCAAGTCGAGTGGGCCTGATGGAGTCCCTCCCATTGTGCTGAAGACGTGTGCTCCGGAGTTGGCACCGGTTTTAACGCGTCTTTTCCGGTACTCCTACTCCCAAGGCGTAGTCCCGAATTCATGGAAGACAGCTTTGGTCCACCCGATCCCTAAAAAAGACGACCGCTCAGACCCGTCCAACTACAGGCCTATCGCCATCACCTTGTTCTCCAAAATAATGGAATCCATTATAAACTGCCAGCTCATGAGGTACCTTGAGGATCACCAGATGATTAGTGACCGACACGTGACGGTTTTCGTTGGGATCGATCAGCTGGTGATCTTCTGGTCTATCTGACTCATAGATGGGCGGAGGCAGTAGAGTCCAAGGGGGAGGCATTGGCCGTTAGTTTGGACATAGCGAAGGCCTTCGATCGGGTCTGGCACAAAGCGTTTCTTTCGAAGCTTCCTTCCTATGGGCTTCCCGAGAAATTGTGCAAATGGATCACCAGTTTCCTTACTGATCGGAGCATCAAAGTCGTAGTAGACGGTGCATGCTCTGATTTCAAGCCTATCAACGCTGGTGTTCCACAAGGCTGCGTGCTATCACCAACGCTGTTTCTCCTGCATATCAATGATATGTTGCAGACGACGGCACTGGTTATGCCTTTTATACCGGCCGTGCCAATATTTCTCGGGAAAAAGTCACCGGGTACCGGGACACACTTGTGGCTGAAGTCGAGTCTTTGCTTAACAAACTCTCGGATTGGGGGCGACTAAATCTAGTCCAGTTAACTCCCTAGAAGACACAAGTTTGCGCGTTTACCGCTAAAAAGAACCCCTTTGTCGTATCTTTTCAGTTTCAAGGCACTCCCCTTGCTGCCTCAGCTAGCATCGGAATCCTTGGCGTCGACACATCGAATAGTGTGCAGTTTCGTGGTCGTGGAAGGGAAGACCAAATTGGTCTCTAAAAAGCTTGGCGTGCTCAGCAGAGCGAGACAGTATTTCATGCCGGCACACCGCTTGCAACTTTACAAAGCGCAAGTTCGGCCTCACATGGAATACTGTTCTCCTCTCTGGGCCGGGGCACCCCAGTGCCAGCTCCTTCTACTTGGCCGCATCCAGCGCAGAGCGGTTCGAATCGTCGACGACTGAGTACTTTCTAATCGGCTCGATACACTGGCACTGCGTAAAGATGTTGCATCTCTGCGTATTTTATCGCATCTATCACGGGGAGTGCTCTGAGGAATTGTTCGGACTAATTCCAGCCGCTCAATTTCACCATCGCACATCGCGACAAAACTCGCATTACCATCCATACCATCTGGATGATTGGCGGTCCACCACTGTGTGATTTAGAAGATGTTTTCTTCCTCGCATAACTTCCTTGTGGAATCGATTACCACCAGCGATTTTTCCGGACCGATACGACTGAGGAACCTTCAAGAAAAGAGCTTACACCTTTCTAAAAGGCAGGCAACGCATCTGCAATTCCCCTGGTGTTGCGGTTGTTCATGGGCGGCGGTAGTCACTTACCATCAAGTGAGCCTTGCAAAAAAAAAATTGTCGAAATATCGTTTAAAATTTGGAAGAGGTAGTCTCTATATAATAATAAATAAATTTGTCAGTTCGATACGCGCGCCATCTATTGTAAGTTTATTAGTTAGCAATAAGTTGACTAAGTTTTAGCGCAATCTGATGAACGGTATGGTAGCGCATTATATACGAAAAAACAAAAAAAAATATTTATATATTAGAATATAGAAAGGTATCTAATTAGTTACTACGTATAAGGTAATACGATTTTGTCCTGCGCCAATGGCTAGACTCCATCCAATGAGGCCTGAAGTCAATCTGCATACTATAAAAAAAAAGAAATTAGTCAATCCCCCATTAATTTTAATACTCAAAGCCCGCCATGAAATAATGTCGCGGGGTGAACGAGGTGTATATAAAGTACAGATAATATTATTGTCGAAACATGTCGTTTTCTATTTTGTATCACTTCATTTAATATGATTATCCAAAGTAAGATATTATAATTTATATTATTATGAAGACGAAGATTTTTATTTATTTAAAAAAAAAACTGCATCCTAACTAACAGAAGCGTTCTGCGCGTGAACATTGGTGGTGGTAGTCTTCGCGGGCAGCGGCGGCGCAGGCATCGTCGGCGCCGATCGTCGATGATGGTGATGAATGATCATCCGTCGTGAGACAGGTAAGCTTTACCCTACTGTGTATCTTATGATGTTAAATAGTATACAGTTTGTCGTCTATTATACTAGATTAGTACATCTATCTATTAATTTATTTAAACGGTATCTAAATAAACATTTCGATTTGCTGAGCCTTAATTCGATATTATGTTTTTGTTATCTCATAATATTACCATACCATACCATCTATCTATCTATCTATCTATCTATCTATCTATCTATTACTTGCTCGTTTAACGTTCTCTTATATTCTAAAGAAACGCACAGTTTATTGTGTAGAAACATATGCCGCCCTGAAAAGGGCCTTTTATAAAAGTGAAAGAGAACATACGTTAAAACCAACACAATCATCATCATCTTGTCAACGTGTAGTTGTTGTTAATGAGGCATATTTAATATTGCCACTTTCACACTGCCAATCGATGATTGATGTTAAAAATTAAACGTAGTTTACAACACAATCGGTATAGTAGAGTTTATTAAACTCGTTCCCCGCGAATTCTGCGCGCCAACTGTATGTCTTTCGGCATAATGGTTACGCGTTTTGCATGAATCGCGCATAAGTTGGTATCTTCGAACAACCCGACTAGGTAAGCTTCGCTAGCCTCTTGAAGGGCCATCACGACGACGGTACCGGGCCTGTAGCGATGTGGTTTCTTAACACCGCCGGTTGCTGGTGCGCTCTTACGGGCTGCTTTGGTGGCCAGTTGTTTACGCGGCGCTTTACCACCGGTGGATTTCCGAGCGGTCTGCTTAGTACGTGCCATTGTTACGTTACACTAACTCAACTAATACACAATATATTCACTATACGACTATACGTTCTTAACGCGCGGGATACTGAAATCGTCGCGAGTGGCGACGCTTTTATATGGTCGACAAATGTGCGGTTACAGGCGAGACTTCTCTACCCATCTCTTTTCCTCGCATGCTCGTTTGCCCCCTCTTCTATAAAAAAGGCCTATTAAAGTCCACTGCTGAACATAGACCTCCCCCATAGAGTATCAAATACAAAATTACAAAATAAAACGGATTGTGATACCATCATTTCATTTCATTGCGTGGATGTCGTAAGAGCGACTATGGGAAATGTCAGATAAATCTAATGGCTTCCAATAGATGGTGGTATAACCAACTCCCCCCACTCATATGAATTTGGAGTATATATAAAAAAAAATACTGGCAGTCGTATTTTAAATAGCACATCTCAAAAATAATAATTATTTAAACTGCACCCATGTAGTTTAGAAATAAAAATAGTTAAATTTTTACAGTATAAAACTGCACCTTGCTTGAATATAATTACACCGTCGTTAAAAATGCATTAAATGCAATGATAACCTCAAAAAGTTGATAAAACCAAATTTGTTGAAAAAAAAATCACCCAATCGACATAACGGCGGGGGGGGGGGGAGGGGGGTAAATTAGAGTAATAACATTATTATATAACATGTACTTACGCTGAGCGCCAAATGAAAAATACCCACCCTTAGATCATTCAACCAAGACATTTTGGGTTAAGAGGATTGTGAAGCTGTGAATTTTCATACAAAAAGCGATAACGTTTCCCGTAAATATAGTCCAATTTTAATAATTTTGGAAATGTTGTAGATATGACAAAAAACTAGGCCCGTACGTTTTTATTTTAAAGAAATATTGTATACAATATAAGTTATTAGCATCTAAATATCTATATTTTTGACTTAAAAACTTCCTCGAGCGTTTTTTTTTTTTTTTAATTAAACTAAACTGATTACTAAAAAAGTAAAACGTACAGGCCTAGATTAAAGTGTACTGAACCTAATAGGACCAAAATTGTCTTATTTTGTAAAGTTTTAGGGGGGTAAAAACGTTATCGCCGGAAACAATATTTCAAAAAGAAAATGTAGGCAATTGCCTTCAAGACTTGCAACTCTCTCTATCGCACGATACGGGTCGGGGGCAGGGGCATATTTTAGTGATGTTAGGGGTGTTGGAGCCGTGGTAGCTCAGATTGTTAGCATAGCGAAACCAGGGTTCGATCCCCGCCGGCACCAATGAAATTGTTAATTGCAATTTTAAGTGCTGATTTACCACGTGCTCGGCGGTGAAGGAAGACATCATGAGGAAACTTGCATGTCTCACAAATAAGAAAAAAAATATATTTTGAAGACATGTGAAGTTCGCCAACATGCATTGGGGCAACGCGGCGGACCTTTCCTTACCCTAAAACCCTCTCAGAAATGAGAGGAGGCCTGTACCCAGCAGTGAGACGTGTATATAGGCTGTAACTTTTAGAGGTGCTATCGATATTATTATCGCCTAGGGAGGAGAAAATAATATCGATAACCTAGAAAGATAATACCTCTCATGAAAAAGTTAATGTCTGTGATTATTCAGTGTTTATCGATTATTTATTTATTAATTTAGTCTTTATTGAATAAGGATTTTAAATTAAAAATATTTCGAGTTTACAATAAAGTAGGTAGGCAAATAAATAAAAAGTAACAACTTGCAGAAATTATTATTGTTTATTATTACATATTACTTAATTACACTCTTTCTCGAACTGCCATTTCTCTAGGAACTCGAGGGTCAATCATTTCTGGTAATAAACATTAAAAATGAAATGAGTCAAGTCTTGGCTGCATTTTTGCTGCCCAAAAGTGATCATAGTATTTATATTTTTCCTACGCCGAACTACATGGTTTATTAAATTAAGTACGAAAACATGAAAAAGTTGTGTCAATACTACGAAAAAACAAAATTGCCTACCAGTGATATGTAATTATCCCTGGACCTGATAATAGTAATCATGGTCTCTTTTTTCTTTTTGTCCTTCTCGTATTAAACAAAATTTGATCTGTTTTTAGTTATGGCCTCCAAATGTAGCATATTAGAATCAGAAATAAGACATTTTAATTTAGAGAATCACGTCCAGTAAGCCCATCGGGAGTTGTCCCTAAATAATAATCTTCGGCATCAATAAACAGTCCACACTCCCAAACTTTTAGATTATGTTTCCTAATCTTGATTCTTTGCAAAATGTTAATTTAATGAAATTGCAAATCGAAATGTTTTTTTTCATTTGCTAAATGATTTATTTCTACAATTCTTCGCCCATACAACTTATCTGATCTTGACTAACTCTGGTTCAATAATTAGCTCGACAGTCGAAGACGGTGATGTATTATATATATATATATATATATATATATATATATATATATGTGTGTGTGTGTATGTATGTGTGTGTGTATGTATATATATTGTTACGAGCTTGAGGTTCGAGACAATTAAAACTGCCGATTGAATTACCGAAATTGACACTAATTACAATCTAAAACCACACTAATAATAAAACACAATCGTACCACTGATCACTTACGTTCGCAGTTGTTTCACTTCGAAGTATTCTCTTGTATCGCCAATTCAATACTGACTTGGTCGTGGTCTATATCGGTCTTATATAGGGCTCCTCTATAGGGCCTCAGATAGTTTCCAGAAACTTCTACTACAGTAGAAGGTTCTGAAAACTACAACATTCTAGATGTCACTGTAGCGAATGTTCGAGTACATATCGGTCCCGAAATTTCTGGAAGGATCTTGGCTCTCCTAGTTCTGTTACTCGACACTAGAGGGCGCTAGTGTAACTAGTGTTGCCATGTACAAGACATTAATAGTGGCGCGCAACACTGCCCCCTCGAAAGACATGCTCGTCCCGAGCATTATTGGCCCTATAATAACGCGCCAGTCGATCCACATGGACGATCTTAGGAGTACCTCTGGCACCTTTCTGTATCCGGTAGGTTACGTCAGTGATCCTTGTCACAATCCGGTACGGTCCGTCCCATTTACCTTGAAGCTTAGGAGATTTCCCTTTGCTGCGAACTGGATTGTGTAACCACACTAGTGAACCTTCGTCAAACCCTTTGTTGTTCATTTTGCGGTCATACCGTGTTTTCATCTTCTCAGACGTTTGCTGGCCCGTCTGTCTGACATGCTCATAAATGTCATTCATTTTGTTCCGCAAGTCATTTGCATAATCGGTTATACTGCGTGGGGCATCAGGTGGTATTCCGGTGATCAGGTCTGCAGGCAGCCGTAATTCTCTCCCAAAGTTTGCGAAAGCTGGTGTCATTGATGTACTTTCGTGAACAGCGCTTCGATATGACAACAAAAACGGTTGTATGTGCCTGTCCCAGTCTCGTTGCCGTTTTTCCACAACTTTTGCTAGGTACCTCTCCAATGTCTGATTAAATCGTTCTACCATTCCATCAGATTGTGGGTGGTAAGAAGTTGTTCGTGTTTTATGAGTACCCATAACTCGGCAAGTTTCCTGGAATATTTGAGACTCAAAATTCCTTCCTTGATCGTTGTGAATCTCTAAAGGTACTCCAAAACGACAGAAGACTTCATGAACTAGTTTATCTGCAACTGTTGAAGCTTCTTGATTTGGAATGGCGAAGACTCCTGGCCACTTAGTGAAGTAATCCATCACAACCATGAAATACTTGTTACCACTTTCACTTTCCGGAAACGGCTCCGCAACGTCAATGGCTATCCTCTCCCATGGTGCACCAACATTGTACAATTTCAATGCGCCTCTACTACTAATTTGAGGTCCCTTTACAGCCGCACAACTTGTACATTTGCGGCACCAGTCCTCGACATCGTCACGACAGTGGACCCAGTAAAACCATTCTCAGATCTTCAGTAGAGTTCGTTTACCTCCCAGGTGGCCTCCTGAACAACCACTATGGTACAGCTGTAGAACATCCGGTACTTTAGCCTTAGGGACAACCATTTGCAAATAACACCTGTCTCCCCGACCATTTTCCCATTTACGGCACAGGACTCCATCCTGAATCAGCAAGCTGTCCCATTGCGCCCAATAGCTTTTCGTGGTCGAACTCATTGCTGAGACGTCGCTCCACTTGGTAGGATCCATTCCCTAATAAATTTAAATTTGATCACAAATTGGCTATTAACTTTGTTAGCGACGCGCCTATAAAAATATTTCAATTTATTAGTTTACCGATTACGAATAGCTTCTAAAGATAAATTATCAAGCAATAATTGTCTTATAAGAAAACGCTTAGTTAAATCTTAAAGAAATATCGAATTAATAATTTAAAGGTTTTTTTTTTATAGGAGAGGGGGCAAACGAGCATGCGGCTCACCTGATGGTAAGTGACTACCGCCGCCCATGAACAACTGCAACACCAGGGGAATCGCAGATGCGTTGCCGGCCTTTTACCTCCCTTGTCTTGGGTTCGATTCCCAGGTCGGACTAGTTTGTCGTTATCTTAGTAATATTTTCTTAATAAATTCATAGAGGGAATTTTTAAGATATAATTCGTGATTCCGGGTTCAGTTTCCCGGTTGAATTACTTTCCAATGTTTGCTTATCAATTTAAAGAAATATCAAAATAAGGTTAGACCAGGATTTGTTCCCCGGTCGAAATGAATAAATGATCACTTTGTATTAAGTGGAATTAATGTAAAGTAGAATTGCATAATAATTGTAATGCATAATAATGTTATATGTAAGTTGAATACGTTTTGTATGAAAAATAAAATGTCTATTTTTCAATGTTTAATTCATAAAAATATTTGTTTGCGTTATCTGATAAGAAACATGATAACTGATAAGAACATTGTTTGGCATCAACTTTACCGATCAGTTGAGGGTCTTGTAAGAATTAGTTGCTCACCTAGTATTGGATAATAGCCGCGCGTGCTAATTTGCATCTACTTTACCGACCAGTTGAGGGTCGTGTGAGGATTGGTTGTTCACTTAGTTCTGGATAAAAGCCGCACGCTAATTTGTAAAATTAAAGGTCTAATAGATGGAAATTTAAATGTTTGTAAATTTCAGCAATTTATGTAAAATTGACTTGTGAAATGTTTCAGGTTGACTGTATGAGCAAAATAGGTGAATTCTGTGTTAGTTTTATATACATGTTCTTTTGGAATAGTGAAGTTTTTTTACGTGGTAGAGCCATGCTGCAGCTATATTACTAGTATAGTTGTGGCACGAATGGGTCGGCTCGACCGGGGAAGGACCACGCTCTCACAGAATACCAGCGTAAAATAGCAGCTTAACGCTGCTGTGTTTCGTATGGTGAGTGTAGAGAACCGGAGACCCTTTTTACTGGAAAACAGGCATTCCATCTTAGTCCTCACGGGTGACAACACATCTGCATTTTGATTCGTAATCGAGGATAGATGCAGATGTCTAGTAATAAAATGTTCACTGCGTTGCGAAAACAATATAAAAAACATGCAAGCATCAATACTGCGATACTTAACCAACCTTGACAGTTATTTTGCCAATATAGACGAAGATGCAATAATCTGTTCCCGGCCTACAAGTGATGAAAGGTTACACGAAATTGAAAATTTTTACTTGGTAGAGCCATGCTGCAGCTATATTACTAGTATAGTTGTAGCACGAATAGGTCGGCTCGACCGGGGAAGGACCACGCTCTCACAGAATACGCTGCTGTGTATGGTGAGTGTAGAAAATCGGACACCCTTTTTACTGGAAACGAGGCATTCAATCTTAGTCCTCACGGGTGACAACGCATCTGCATTTTGATTCGTCATCGAGGATAGATGTAGATGTCTATGGGCTATAGCAACCCCTTACTATCAGATGGACTGTGTGCTCGTTTGTTATCCTTATTCTATAAAAACAAATCGCACAAAAGCTAGACAAAAGTATCCCTTGAAGAAACGCCAGCAATTGGATGTCAAAATCTGCAGGAAGTTGAATTACATGAATCCCCCCTAGCAAATGAAAAGGAATTTAATAGAGAGCTTTCTAAAGCTGTTAATACTGCTACTGAATCGACAGATCAAGAAAATGACTTAATTACTACTGTGAGAGTTGAAATGGCTCTATTTGAAAATGGTGGGCAAAGACAACGAGTACTACTTATCGATAGCTAATAAACATTTAAAAACTATATCGCCCGCCAGTGTAGAGCCAGAGCGAATATTTTCTTCGTCTGCAATAGGCTGCGCTCGTCTTTGAGTGAAAAAAATTTGCATGCATTAATTTTTCTGCGTTTTTTATTTAAGTAATGTTTAATTAAAACTATTTTTTTTTCATAAGTGAGCTGATTTATGTTTTGTTATACTTGATAAAAGTATCCGTAAAGTATATTCTATGATAAAATATTGTAATGTTATAATAGAATAGAATCTTTCTAAAGTATTTTTATGTTGAATGATATTAAATTTTAAGTAATGTGAAATAACTGTTAACGTGCAATTGTAAAATGAATGTTCCTAGTTAGTGAGATGTTTGATTATATTTAATTAGAAAGAAACTATTGCAATTATTACATGAATAATTACTTTAACCCACGATTTGCAATAAACCGTTTTCTTTATGAATATTATTATCGTTATTCACATTGAACAAAATAGCCTCCAACCTAAAAGAAAAAAAAAGAACCGAAAGAACCGGGTACCCGGTTCTGGCCAAAGTTTAGAACCGAAAGAACCGGTTCCTGGAAAGGGACCGGTTCTCGATGCCCTAGCTACCAGTAATATAATTATATAATCAAGAAAGAAAAACATATGGGGAAGTGATAGGGAAAGTGATTACACTCTCACGGAGCGGTTTGAAGATAATTGCTGTTTTATTCCCGAGGGATCCTTCACCTTTAAATTAATCTACAGTCCATTAGGTGCTAGTGAAGCACATATCGAAGAAACCAGCATAAGAAGACGTCGGAACCGGGACGACCTCGGAAGACCCGTAATCCCCGTCTGAACCTTTCTTTTGAGAAACGTTTGGCAGACACTCTCTTGTGATACTCCTTCACGGGGTTCACATACGCCTCGTTGACCGCCCGAACCCAACGTAGGTGTCATTGAAAATTCAAGACCAAGATCAGCCGAAGGAAGACCTGTAGTGTTATGCTACTTACTTATCATTTTACATTATTTTAAATTCATTTTTCCATTCTGTTTCGATTTTCTGTATTCACTTCAAAACTGGATATTTTACATCACCTTTATTTCCATAGGATCCTGTAACGATTTTAAACCATAAGAACACAATAAGAAATCATTTCTACTTCGTATTTTCACATTATCAGCACTTTTAAATTGGTGTCAATGGAGTCTACCTTTTTTCGATCTTTTAGTTAGTTTTCCGTAACTCTACAATCTCGGGCTTTGTGTGGGCAGTTGCGCTACCTTTTTTCCTATATCAATAATATCTCATTTTCCACTTAAATCTTGCCGTTTTCTTATTATAAGCCTAAAACAAAAATTTGACATGTTTTGACATTGTTGTTTATTTGGTTTCCATAGTAATTATATTCAAATTTGCTACCGGTCTGTTGTTCCTATTTCGATAATTCCACATAAATACTCTTTTCTCTTGACCATTTACAAAAAATTTGCGTTTAATTTAAATAATTTTTCCGTTCTCTCTAGAAAGGTATAAAAGCCGAACAATCGGTGAAGAAAGGCAGTCTCGCTTCAGTTCTCAAAGAAGAAATATTTTCTAAAGGCCTTATCCCGGGGCCGCATTGCCCCGGGATTCTGCAAGCCTCCGCCTACACGTGAAGTCTTCGGCGAAGCCTTCTTCAAGCGCGGAGCCGCACCACTCCGGAATCCTACAAGCCTCCATCTACCTCGGAAGTCGTCGGCAGTCTACTTCAAGCGCGGGGGCCACACTACTCCGGGCGCTACGACTGCTTACTCCAGGCGCCGAGTGCACCTACCGCCGGCGCTACCTTTGGGCGCTGCAACTGCTGGCTCCAAGCGTTCAGCGCACCTACTCCAGGCGCTACGTGCGCCGGCTCCGGACGCTGCGTGTGTTGGCTCCAGGCGCTGCGTGCCGTCGCTGCTAAGAAACCTACCTCTACAAGCGCAACCGGCGTGTGCTGGCTCCAGGCGCTGCGTGCCGTCGCTGCTAAGAAACCTACCTCTACAAGCGCAACCGGCGTGTGCTGGCTCCAGGCGCTGCGTGCCGTCGCTGCTAAGAAACCTACCTCTACAAGCGCAACCGGCGTGTGCTGGCTCCAGGCGCTGCGTGCCGTCGCTGCTAAGAAACCTACCTCTACAAGCGCAACGTGTGTCGCTTCGACTTTTAGGCTCCACTACAACTCTATATTCCCCTATTCTCCTACCTTTATTTTTTTTGTAATCTAATTGTACTCTCACTTCATTCATCATCATCCTCATTTCATTTTTTTTTTATAAAATTGTAAATAACTTTTTAAAATTTAAATATATTGTTTTCTGTCTCTACTTTTGTTGTTTTGTTGTACTTAGGTTAGGTTCAATTTTTTTTAATTGTCGCTTTACGACAGACCTCTCAGTTGGCCCTTGGTAGTCTGAATTATTGGAGGGAGTCATCCGCTCTCTCGTCTAGACTTTTTAATAAGATGTTGTCGTCAGTAGTTATCATTTCCTCCTTTCAAAAAAAGAGGAGGTACTCAATCCGACTGTGTTTTTTTAAGTGTGTTACCTTATAACTTTGTTCTACCTGAAACCTGAACTGATTTCGATGATTCTTTTTTATTAGAAAGCTGGTGCTTCTCATGTGGTCCCACATAAATTTGATCAAGGTCTGACCAATAGTTTTTGAGTTATGCTTAATATTTTTTTTTATAGGATAAAGGTGACAAACGAGCACACAGCCCATCTGATGGTAAGTGGTTGCTGTGGCCCATGGACATCTACATCTATCTTCTATTACGAATCAAAATGCAGATGCGTTGTCACCCGTGAGGACTAAGATGGAATGCCTCGTTTCCGTTAAAAAGGGTCTCCGGTTCTCTACACTCACCATACGAAACACAGCAGCGTTAAGGTGCTCTTTTACGCTGGTATTCTGTGAGAGCGAGGTCCTTCCCCGGCCGAGCCGACCCATTCGTGCTACAACCATAATATAGCTGCAGCATGGCTCTACCACGTATATAATATATATTGAAGTCGGTTGTACAATTTTTTTTTAATTATAAATGACTTATACAAGTATTATAAACGAACACAGTGCATCTGAAGGTAAGCAAACATCTGTAATATAATCACTAGATTTAGTTATTCAAACAGTAACTTAATAAAAAAGAATGTAATTTTTTCTAATTATTTTGTTTCCTGACCTACATGCACCCTGCTACCGGCGCCCATGGATTTAATCTCACCAAACATAAATGTGAAAAGGGAGCCAAGTTCACTGCAAAATACGTTCTACAACACCGAACGACTCCGCCGGTTGAGATCAGAACAGGATCTCCGAAGCTGTTGATCTACGCGCATTCTTCAAACTGCTATGGAGCTTGGACACAGAACACGGGTAGAGTTCCATTCTAGGGACACCTCTGATTTGAACAAAAATATTTTACATTTTTACCAACATAAATGATGAAAAACCCCAAAGGGATTTTTGGCGCAAATGCCCCTGAAATTTTTTGGTTGGAAGTTTTAGATTTTTAAGGCAGTTTTTCATGATAAATCGACTAAACCTCACTTTTTTACACAGGAATATTGAATATAAACCATTAAGTGAAAATTATTTTATTATTTAGTTCTAGTTCTATGAAGTCCGTTTTTACTCTTTTTCCTCTTTAAATGCACAAAATGTTACATACTCAAGGTAACGACTAAAATGTCATTTAAATAATAACATAAACTTCATCCCTATTTTTCCACCATTAAGGGTTCTTTCTCCAAATATAAGTGGGACCACCCATAAAGAAAATGTCGCGTAACATACAAAAAACATGCAATCGAACTGAAGACCTCCTCCTTTTTTAAAGTCGATTAAAAAGGTAAAGGTTCGAAGTTCGAATTATTATTATTAATGAGTAGGAAATAAATGTAACAAGAGTATGTAAGAGCGGTGTGTGATTGCTAGCTAACTTTATTTAAATGTATAACCCGGTAGGAACCCACCTGCTAAGTATTATCAAAAATTATATTAGCCTTACATAGATTTTTATTACAAAAGTGTACACTCAGATTGCGACGTAGCAAATCGTAAATCCTCATTCCTTATTATTGTCCCCGAGGCTGTAGAAAGAAGAGAGGCGACCTTCCGATAGATGGCGGTGTAACCGTTTACTGTGACTTACCTCAAATACGGAAACCGGCGACGGAAAACAGCATAGATTACTATGAAAAGCAGCATCATAGGCTCAAAGGTGCGAGACGTGAAGTTCAGTACTTCACCAATTCACCTTACAAGCTTTGAAATTACTTTTTAATCAATGCACAATATAGGTATTATTCATTTTCTTTTATTGCATTACTAGTTTGTCCCGGCGCGTTTCTGCCTCGGAAGAAATAATTGTGGAATGTCATTTCAAATTTGGAAGTGTTTATAATGTTTAATTAAGAATGTTAATACATTCATTGAAATTGAATGTTATATAACTTTCAAATAAATTTGTCAGAATGACATGCGCGGTCACCTACTGTAAGTAAATTGTACTATGCTTTTAACCCTCGCGCAAGTGCAACCATTACGTTGATAAAGTTTTAGCGCAATCTGATGAACGGTATACCAGCGCATAAAACACGAACAAACAAACATAAATTAGATAGAACGTAAGTATTCCAACATACATGGATACATCAGAACCGTTACTAAAATAAGTTGTTCATTGCATGCTATACATCAATTGGGAACGTTTTTACCATTTCGCTATTGTTTATATTATGTATATTCCCATACAGTTTGTACCAGGTTGTGTCAGGCCAAATCAAAATCAATACTCACCCTTCTAAAACCAAATTGTTATATTCAAATAAAAGACCTCGTGAAATTTAATGATTATTTAATTTAATTACAAATCAAACCTTATACATTTGCACTGATAGTCAATTAGTAGAAAAATTAAACTTTAAAAAAGTATAATATAATAATAAGGCTATAATAAAATAATAATTCTTTCATAAATAATGGTTTTAGCATCAACTTCAGAAACTATTTATTTATGAGAGAATTATTTGATGTTTTGTAGTTTTCAACCGACTTCAAAAAAAGGAGGAGATTCACAATTAGACTGTAATTTTTTATGTGTGTTATCTCAGAACTTTTTTCTAGGTGAACCGATTTTGATTATTCATTTTTTTAAAGCTGGTACTTCTCATGTGGTCCCTTATAAATTTGGTCAAGATCTGACCAATAGTTTTCGAGTTATCCTTAATAATGCGTATTTAATTGACTTCAATTACAATGATCATGTTCTCATTTTATTTATATTAAAGTCGGTTGTACAAAACTTTTAATTTTACCACTTGTTTGAAGAAATCGGTACACAATTGACAAAGATATTGCTTAAAATACAAAATAATAGTTGAAATGAGAATCTACTATTTTTAGTTGGTTAAAAATTGTATTCAATGACATGGTGCGCAAATCTACTTCATACACACACTTGTGGAAAAGTAAGCAATTATAAAATAAATAATTATTAATAATGTGCATTGGTGTTTTATCAGTTATGCTAGTTTATTATTAGATTCCTCTTATACAATATATTTTATAAAGCATTTTCCAAGTAGGTAATATAACATGTGTTATATGTATTACAGCAGATAACCTATCATGGAAATCAATTTCGAAAAGTTAAAAAACAACTTATTTAATATAAATAATTTCTACAGATTGTGCAACCATTGCAATGAGTTAGGTGTCTGTTTTTTTTTTCAACTCTAGCAAAATATTGTTACACTGGGAAATTTGTAGTGTGGACCTTCTGGGTTATACCTACCCATATTTTTTATTTTACCTTGTCACTAGGTCATATGCTGTACAGGCTAGAATGGAGTTTGAATTGATGTGGTGGTATAAAATTTATGGCGAGTGCTTAACCCTTTACCTGCAATTTACGGTTTTATTTAAATAAATTTGAAATATTTTTATCTATACCATAACAAAAATGTAAATAAAAAGAAATTATTGATAAAATTAATTTCTGCCTTTCTAGACTCACATAAATCAAAGGGATGGAAGAGAGCCCAAGAAATAAACTATATTCTTGATACAATCAAATTTCTTGTTTCTCTACAGTATTTTTACTAAAATTATTGAGAATTAAATATTAATACCAGTCCCTAAAATTCCTTTCTCAGTCAATTCCATAAAACTTGCAGATTTCAGTTCAGTCTGGTCTCAGTCCTCAATCAATTTTATAAAAATAACCTTTTACACTTGGGCTGATACGAGCGTGAGTTTAATTTAAAAAAATATATAGGCGCCAAAAGGGTTAACTTTTTCCAAACATAACCGGCGTCGATCGTTCGTGAGATGTATTTTACGCGCGGAAAATGCACACGGGCGGGGTGGGAGCAGTCAGTCACCTGTGAGTTGAGATGAAAGATTTTTGCGTTTTTCGATCCTCGCCGCGCCGCGCCGCGTGTAAGTAATTGTTTTTAATATTATTTGGAAAGTATTTGATGGAGATTTATAATTATTTTAAAGTTAAAAGAGCTCAATACCTACATTATTTTAATTTTGAGCTGATCTTTACGGTTTAGTTTGAATTACGTTGTAAAGTTCGACCGCTACGAGCGTGCGACTCCGGTTGTACTACCGAAATGTTATTCGGGAGTGATGGGTACTGTACTTGACGATTGTTTTTAGACAGATTTTATAACTAATGCAAGTCGAGGCATGTAAGTCTAGCGCTAAACGAAACGTAGAGGGGACACGCACAAATTGAAATGCGCGAATGCGACTGAAGAACCAATCAGCGCGTGCGAACGATACGCACGAGTCAATCAGCGCGACTTATGCGCAATAACGGTCACCGCTCGACTTTCGTGCCGCTACTTATAGTTACAGTGTACTTTTTTTACTTTTTAGTCAGAAGTTTGGAAGAAGATCAAGTTATACAAGTGCTGGGCTAGAAACTTCTCCGACATCGAAAATTTTGAGAACGACGACGACGAAATCCAACCCAGCACTTTCGAAGATCTTCAGTTGGATGATCCAGAGCCTGAACCACAGCCGTCTGCAGCACCGGAGCCGGAACCAATGCAAGATACTCCTGGACCATCACACCACCTCTATGCCCTTGATCTTCGCGGCCACCTCCTCGAAAGGGAGTTTGGAATCAGATACCTTTCGCCGACTGTAGTCATGACTATGCTCCATTGCCCATGACTCCTATCAGGACTCCAATGGAGTATTTTTCAGACAATTTCAACAGAGAGTTTTTTGACGAATCGTTAGATGCACAAACTTGTACCATCACAGAACAACGGGCCTGAAACTGAAACTTACGTCGGTTAAAGTAGCCAGTTTTTGCAATACACATCATCATTAGATTTATTCCCTACCATGTATTGAAGAGGTGGAATAAAACTGGAGATAATAACTCAACAAATGGCTCGTGACAAGTTCTTTACTGTCCGCAATGCATTGCACGTCGTAGATGCTAGTGATGCCCGATGAGTTATGGTAACGATTCTCTGTGGAAAGTGCAGCCGATGATTGACCAGTTAGAAGTAGTGTGTAACAAACTTGAAAGAGTTTCTGACTTCTACTACATTGACGAGCAAATGATACCATTTATTGGCAGATGTATTCTTCGCCAGTCCGAAATAAACCGCGCCCCGTGGGTCTAGAACTTTGTACTGACCACAAATGAAGGCTTGATGCTAGACTTTAAAATATATCGTGGAGCTAAACCATGTTTGGAGATACATCTCTTGGACTTGGAGCTTCTGTGGTTCTGCATCTGGTGAAAAATGTCCCGCCTGGAAGCTGTGTATACCACGACAGATATTTTACCACTGTTCCATTAATTGAAGTGATGACAAAGAGGAATCTTCACAGCACAGGAACAATCATGTTCAAAAGGATCCCTGACCGTGCAGCGAGTTAAATTAAACCAGATGCTAGGATGGCTTGCAGAGGATCACAGCAGTACATTTGCAAACCTACTGTCAATGTCAAATGAAAAGACAATAAGTCCGTTTTAATGGCGTCAAACTGCACCGGCTCATCCTCATCTTCAATTGTGAAGAGGTGGGAAAGACGTATGAAGATGTATGTAGATGTAACTGCCCCAAAAATAGTCGAGCATTACAATCTACACATGGGGGAACTGGCCATTGACGCGCAATATTGAAATGAACCACTGCTGGATGAAAATGAATCTTCTCTACTGAAAAGACAGACCAGCAAACAAGCCATCTGAAGCAAAGGGGTATGATGGATACGAACATTTCCAGTGTTCGACAAAATAAAAGCACCTAGAATGTGCTGGTACGAAAATTGTACCAGTCAACAGTCAGAAACTGCAACACGTATTTGTCGATCACATGTGGCAAAAACTGTTTTAAGTCTTACCATACCAAAGGATGATCTAATAGTTCCTGATTTGCTTGAGAAGCATTAATTAAGATTATTTTTATCATAGTGTAAAATTTTTGAAGATTGTTTTATTTTGTATAAATAAATAACTAATAAAGAGGCTGATTATGTAAAAACATTTTTAATTTCTCTTCCAACTACCAAATTATAAGGCTAGTTTAAATTACCCTAACGATTGTGACTATGTCGTGTACGACCTGCGACTCATAATTATGCAGATGGATTTTGTGGGTAAACTCGAGATTTTTTTAAGCTGCATTTTTTGGGCTCTATAGACCTAGTAGAAAGCCAACATTAAGGTTTTATGATTAGGACCCAAAAAAACTCAGGTTGTAAAGGGATAATCTACTGCAATTACTTAGTTGTTTGTGAGTCACAGAAAACAATGCAAGTTCACAAATGCTAAGGATAGTGAAGAAAATGGAATATGAAATCATTGTTATGACAATTGATACAAAATTATCCCACTTCAATTATACAACTGTAGTATTTTTTTATAATGAAATCATACTACTTCATTTTACTTTGTATATTATAATTATTTGAACTGTGTTTGTTTACTTTACTTAGCTGTTCTACAAGCTTTATGATCTAATATGAAGGCTTATTATGTTACATTTTACAAAACTGGTATGATCTGAATCTATTACATCCATTAATCAAAAATGCAGGCACAAAGTATCTTTGGATGATATTTAATTCAACTATGTTTACAATATAAAAAATTCTACTATTTCTCATTTTCAACACCTGCTTGTGTCATAAGATCTGTGATATTTTTTTCCAACTCATCCACACGAGTACCCATTTCGTCTATTCTATTAATTATTTGATCAGACATGCTTTGAAATTTATCTTGCATTGTTTGTAGCAGAGATTGAACCTGTAATATTAAATACTAGTTATAATTTTATAAGAATTTTAATATTATAATATTAAAACACAGACAGAAAGTAGACATATGAGATTATGCATGGTAGAGCCATGCTGCAGCTATATTAATAGTATAGTTGTAGCACGAATGGGTCGGCTCAACTGGGGAAGGACCACGCTCTCACAGAATACCAGCGCAAAATAGCAGCTTAATGCTTCTGTGTTTTGTATGGTGAGTGTGGAGAACCGGAGACCCTTTTAACTGGAAAAGAGGCATTCTATATTAGTTCTCACGGCTGCCAACGCATCTGCATTTTGAGTCGTAAACAAAGATAGATGCAGATGTCTATGGGCCATAGCACCCACTTACCATCAGGTGGACTGTGTGCTTGTTTATCACCCTAATTCTATAAAAAAAAGACAAATAAGTATTCTATAGATTGCAAGCTCTAAATTATTCGGACAAGTGAAGGCAAGCAAGTGTTAGGTACGTACCTGCATCTGCAACTTAACTGTTAAGGATAGTGGCAACAAATCCTATTTTAAGAGAATCATATACTGTTGAGCATATGATTCTCTAAAAACAAGATGTAAATTACTTACTGACAATGTTAATGAAGAAATATGAAAACCATTATAACAAATTTACAATAGAAATATAACATCATTCAGCTTACCCTGACCCTAACACGCATAATTAGTTTCTCCACTCTGTTACTGTCAATCTATTGGTAGAAGAATAATTAATACCTCCAAAATTATATTTTCAATTACCTTTAATACTATCAAAATAAATCGTTACCATCGTCAAGATAGAAGATTCCCTTAGTATAGCTATTCGGTAATTATTCTTAAAATTACTAAAAAAATACTTACATACTGTGTAACCTCTTGCATGTTTTTGGGATCGTTTGCCGGAGCTGTGTAATTACTCTCAACATCCGAAGGAGTCGGTTCAGGATTATTTTCTGCCATTATTCTTTATATTTGAACGTATGCAAAACAAACAGTAATATTCTCTCTATTAAATGATTATAATTTCACTACCAGTTTAATGGCACGAATTTATGACAACAAATTATATAAATTTACCATACAGTCCAGGGAAACTATTTAACAAAGAGTTTATGAGTATACACCAAAAACAATATGGTTTCTCTAGCTAGTAGCTACAATATTTCCTTCTTGAAGTCTACGATCTACTTTGACAGTTGACACACTCCGAAATGAAGATATAGATAAATAACTTTAACTTCATGACTCCGAATCAAAGACTAGGGATGTGAAAAAATAATCGATTTTCATATTAATCGATTTTTTTCTTATAATCGATTTTTCAAAGTCGATTTTTTTATAATAAAAATCGATATTTGTAATCAGAGTCATCTGTGCGATGGATGTAAAAACGTGAAGTAAGTTCAATAACATGAATAAGTCAATCAAAAGACGGCGCCACCTTTATGTATCTCTATGTATGTAAAACAGTTTCGCTTTTCGTATGTTTTCAACAGATTTCTTCCTCCGCTAGGAGTAAAAGTATTCTGTGGTTTTCTTTCTTTCTTTGGTTAGTGTAAACAATAAAAATGTCTTGTGAAACGCGTAAAAGTGGCTGACAGACAAGTATTTTATAATGAAAAAATGATAGCGGCCAACACGTCAATAGGCAAAAATACTGAATTGGATCTATATATTGCGGCACCACTATCAAATCTCAAGGCAGATGCCCTCAATATATGGAGAAGTGCTGAAGGAACTTTCCCTAAACTAACCGAATTGGCTTTTAAACACCTCTCGCTGGTGGCCAGTTCCGCGTCAGCCGAAAGATTATTTTTGAAAGCGGGAAATATTGTCAGGAAAAAACGAAATCGTATTTTGGGAAAGAGACGAAGAAGAATTTTGGTGAAATGATTGTTTTTAAAGTCTTTAACTGAAAATTCATGGCAATATTTTTTTTACGTTTTTTGTTTACACAGGTTTCAAAAAAGATTTGTCTTGTATTTTAGTTTTGAGATCAAAAGGTTGTCGTCAGATTATTCATAATTATATTTTTATTTTATTATCATTCTAATCCAATGTAAATGATACTGAACATTAGTGGCATAATGATATTTAGACTCTTTGTTTGTTCAAATTTAGTTTAAAAAAAAACTATCGTTTACTAAAATTATGGTTTCTTAATGATTTCTTATATTTACGCGAAGACTACACATTAAATGAAATTAATTTTTACGGATTTGATCACGCTTAATTTAACTTTTTAATTCCTGACGTTTCGGGTGCTTCACAGCACCCATGGTCACGGGGGGAACAGGTCTTTGACGGTCAGATGTCATAGTTAGCCTGGCTAAATTCAGTTTTTGAATATTAATTTTTGGTCCGATCTACGCAGAATGAGTTTACAGTATCTTGAAGTCTTACAGTGGTATGCTTGGGTTTGGATTTAATTTTATTAATTATAGAATGCCAAGCAAATGGCAGCACCCATCCATGTTCTCTATTGAAGTTAGGATGTTTTTTAATTTCGATAGCCTTGCGAATCATCCTTGGTAGGAATCGGTGTTCTTTTGCGAGGATTTGTAGTTCGACTATGACATAGGGACGTCAAACACCTCAGTCCCCTCTGTGACCATGCGTGCTGTAAAGCACCTGAAATGTCGGGAATTAAAAAGTTAAATTAAACGCGATAAAATCCGTAAAACTTAGTTTAATTTATCGTTCCTGTTTATTTTGGTTGTAATAAATTGTTAAATCAAACTGAACATTTGTGGCAGTAATTATTTTTAGTTTTTTATTATTCAAAGTTATATGTTAAAAAAATTGTTCTGTAGTTTATTTCTAAAACCAGAAGATTTAAAAAATATATTTTTCGAATAAAATATATTTTTTTTCGCAAAAATCAATTACTTTTTATAAAAAATCGATTTTTCTTAAATCGATTATTATCACAAAGCAAAAAATCGATTTTTTATTAATCGATTTTTTCACTCAATGTCACATCCGTATCAAAAACTCAAAGAGTATATATTATACTAGTATTTTTATTTTTAATTAGACAAAGCCAACTGACAGTAGCTAATGTCACTTTGTACAATAATGTTGCCACTTGCCATATTTAAAGTAATAGTGATGCGTTCAGTTCTCGTTCAATGAGATGAATGAAATATGAGTATGAATAGTTAATCATTTCAAACTATAAAAGAATATTATTTCTATTTTACAATAAAATTGTATAAAAGTGCTCTGATATAAGTTACTAGTAGTATGTAACTACAATCAGTTTTTTGACGACTTATTACAAAGCGCGGCGCGGCGACTAGTGAAAACACCGATCATCGCCGCGCGCGTCGGTAGCCATTTTGTTTGTAATTTGGCTTTTAACCTCTGGTCTGATAGCACGAATGTTTTTTCTGCGCTCACGCTGTTTAGTTATTGTTTTTCTTAAGTTTTTCGTTACGTTGTGTTTGTGGTAATTGTTGTGTTTATTTGTTGCTATATTGTTTCGTACAAACGATATGGATCCTCAACCAAGCACGTCAAGCCAAAACTTGTCACAAAAGAAAGAAGAGACCACGGATTGCTATAACCGTTACCGAAAAACGTATGATACCAAACGTCTACAAACACGTATTTGAGGAGAAAGCTGTTTCACTATTACCTATTAAGGCTCCCGAAAAAAAAAACAATGTGTTTCGAAAACAGCTGACATTTTGGGAATTGGTGTGACCTCAGTTAACAGTGTGTTAAAAGAATGCAAAGAAAATGAACAATTTAAGTCTCCCGAGAAACGTGGACCAAAACACTGTTTCAAAGATAAATTAGACGATTTTACTTTTGCCGCTATAAGGCGAAAAGTACTTTTTTTATGTAAATGAGTCACCCACCATTATAAAGGTAACTTAAACTTCATTCCTTCTACTGCATTATATTCTGTGTCCGCCATAATGTTCTTTGTAAAACCAAAGTATTAGATTGCGTAGACTTCCTTACTCAAAAACTAAATTTTTATTACTTTACAGGTTCTTAAGGTTGTCAATGAAGACCCAAACTTACCCAATTTTTCTTGGAGTACATTAAGAAATGTTATGAAACATGTAAATTTCAAATATGTCACAAAATCAAGACAAAGCATTTTAATTGACAGATAGGACATCATTTTATGGCGCCAGCGATACTTTCGAAATATTAAAGAGTATCGACGGGAAGGAAGATATATTTATTACCAAGATGAAACCTGCATCAACGAAGGTAATTACAATTTTCTGTTTTCTTTACATTAAATTGTACTTTCAATAATTAATTGATATTTCACTATCTTGAAGGTCATGCACCGAAAAAGGCATGGATTTACCAGACAGTGTTATCGTCCCGCCAGGCCTTCCTAGATGGCTTGACCACTGGCTTAAAACAGCCTTCAGGAAAGGGCAAACGATTAATTATCAGCCATATAGGCGGGGAAGAAGGATTCGTAGAAGACAGCTTATTAATATTTGAAGCCAAAAAAATAAAGAAGATTATCATCAAAAGATGAATGCCAATTCCTTTGAGAAGTGGTTTAGGGGGGTCTTGCCTAAACTAAAACCAAATTCCGTAGAAGTGATGGATAATACCCCATACCACTCCAGGAAACTAGAATCGCTGTTTAAAATGTCTTGGACTAAACCTAGAATACAAGAGTGGCTAACGAACAAAAATATTTTATTCGAAGCAACAATGGTTAAAGCTACTCTTATAGACATTGTACGGCAGCACAAACAAGAACATTGCGATAAGTATGTTGTGGACGAGATGGCAGCGCGGAATGGGATAATTGTTTTACGTCTGCCCCCATACCACTGTGAGCTCAATCCCATTGAGTTCGTATGGGCGTAAGCTAAAGGATATGTTGCAAGAAATAACAAAACCTTCAAAATGACAGAAGTAAAAAAACTTTTTGAAGAAGGACTTCAACATATCACACCTGAAAAATGGAGTAGCTGCGTGTCGCATATAATTAAAGAAGAAGACAAAATATATGGTCTCGACCACATGATCGACAATGTTTCAGACAGATTTATAATTAATGTCACCGAAAGCGATAGTGATGATTTTTTATCTGATGATGAATAAAAACAAATTATGTAATAAGCGATCTTTTTTATTTTCATTACCTACCTATAATTGTTATATTTTAAACATCTATAGTTTCAACTACATGATGTATTGAAAATAGGACAGTCTTACAAGCTTCATCGCAATGTTTTCCTTAACGTTTAAAACACTCGGTATTCAATATAGGTAGATACTATAGGAACATAGTCGTCGAAAACTCGTTGGTATGTACAAAGCACGACTAAAATTCGAACCCCGTATCCGATATCGGCAGTTCGGCACACTAACTATTCACTAACTAATCGAGGCAATTTATTCATTCAGGAGTTTTTCAATTATTCACTTTGTCACAACACTATTTTTATTTCATCAAAAACTGACAACACAGTAAACGTCAGTTGACTTCGTCTAATTTATGGAGTGTAGAATACAAGGACAACCATCTTATAAGGGGCGAAAGTTGAAAAAGTGTCCCACTATATACTGAAATTAGAGGTTCCAAAACCTACCACAATAGCGCTGGCGCCTGAAAAACTACGATATGAATATAGCTGTTGTAAACGGAGTGAAGTCAGCTGAATTCAAATATTTAAAAGAATTCATGACTAGAGTAGTTAGTAAAATGCCAGTATACAAAACATCAACTATTTACGTAGTACAAAACCAAGCGGATTGGTCGATCCTTCTTTATTTCTCCATCTTATTCTAATTAATTTTGGCGCTTTTTTAATTTTTCCTATGCTACTGCAGCGCCACCCTTATTGGACGCGTTTTTAGGGACACTTTTCGTATATAGAGATGGTCTTCCTTGTACTCTACACTCCATAGTCTAATTAAAAATACGACTATAGTAACTGTCCTATACAGGAACCACAGAGTACATTATATATAGGAGGACAGGAACTCCGAATCCGAAGAAAACTGGCTGTGGGTTCTACTCTCTGACTTTCTGATTATTCAAAGTACTCTGTGTCTCTGACTCTCCCGTCTCGAACACTCGAATCTATGGAGTGTAGAGTACAAGGAGAACCATCTTATAAGGGGCGAAAGTTGAAAAAGTATCCTACTATTTACTGAAAATAGAGGTTCCAAAACCTATCACAATAGCGCTGGCGTCTGAAAAACTACGATATGAAGATAGCTTTTGTGAACGGAGTGAAGTCAGCTGAATTCAAATATTTAAAAGAATTCATGACTAGAGTAGTTAGTAAAATGCCAGTATACAAAATCTCAACTATTTACGTATTACAAAACCAAGTGGATTGGTCGATCCTTGTTTATTTCTCCATGTTATTCTAATTACTTTTGACGCTTTCTTTTAAATTTATCCTATGCTACTACAGCGTCACCCTTATTGGACACGTTTTAGGGACACTTTTCATATATAGAGATGGTCCTCCTTCCTGTGAATTCAGCTGACTTCACTCCGTTCACAACAGTTATCTTCATATCGTAGTTTTTCAGACGCCAGCGCTATCGTGGTAGATTTTGGAACCTCTATTTTCAGTAAATAGTAGGATACTTTTTCAACTTTCGCCCCTTATAAGATGGTTCTCCTTGTACTCTACACTCCATAATCTAAAACCAACAAAAAGTGTTATTTATTACATAATCCCCAAATTTTCCACTTAACAAATTTTTGTTTATTATGATAGAAAACAATAGGTATATTAGTAATTGGTTACCTTAATTACTACATATGAATACTATGTAACAACATATTAAATTTCTATGTAAATAAACAAAAAATCAATATAGAATTAATAAATCAACATCAAGAATATATTCTTTAATCAATTGCTAATTTAAAGTAATCGTCTTTTTTAAGATGAATTATTTTTTTCGATACTATCAATGTCGGTTTACGATTGATATTAGATTTTGGTACTAATTTGTTTTATTACGCTTGTCGGAATTTCAAATTCATTTACAGAATTTTCCTGCAAACCTCATACCGCAGCGTACTACTAATAAAATTATTAATAAAATTTATTCACTGAATAAAATAAGATACATGTTAACGGTACATATCTACCGAAAATTCTTCTAATAAAAACTTCTAACTTTTCTACTGCCCTTTTCCACTGTTTATGATCTCGTTTTCTTTTCCTGGCCTTATTCAGAGGCACTGTCATAATATTTTTTGCAATTTTTTTTCTTTTTTCTCCTTTTTCTCAATTCGAAACAAGGTAATTCACTATCGAATCGTGACAGATATTCAAATACAACTGTTTGAGGCAGCCATGACAGTGTTTTTGAAATAAAGGCCTCTGACTGGTTCAACCAGACAGAATCGACTTTGCTCATGAAAGCGATTTTCAATTTCATTTTGTAGGGTACTAACCCTTAGTACCCTACAAAATGAAATTGAAAATTGCATTACACTTAAGCATTAACACACACAAGCAGACATGAGTATGTCAGCTTGAAACTAATTTCTGTTACCAATCTATAGAAAAAAAATCTTAGATTAAAACTGCATTTAGAGTTTTAAAAATTCAAAAGTGGACAAAGGCGTCTTTGCTTTTAGACACCTCAGTTATTAGTAAAAAGTACCTAAAGTGTTTTCTTTTAATTAAATAATTTTTAATAAAATACAAATAAAATAATTAACACTTAAATATTTGTGGATAGTTATAATAATTTAATCGTGAAAAAAAAATTATCCAAAATTCAAATAAATGTACCTTTAAG
Organism: Parnassius mnemosyne; assembly: GCA_963668995.1. NCBI lineage: Eukaryota > Metazoa > Arthropoda > Insecta > Lepidoptera > Papilionidae > Parnassius > Parnassius mnemosyne. The sequence goes on from CAVLGL010000148.1 coordinate 14,206,635, forward strand.
TATTTGAAAAAAGTATATCTGCCTTTCTTTTCTATTCAATTCAATTTTCCCGCTGAGATATCGTTTAAGCGCTTATTACATTATCCAATTTTTAGAAAATCTAATTAGGAACCTAAGTTGGAAGCTAGTGATCACATTACACTAAATTGAATTCTAAATCGTGACGAAGCACATTCGTAAAAGAAGTATCGACGGGGTTGCACGTTTGATCGATGGCGCCGTATTTATCAAAACAGCAGAAAATAGGACTTGCCTTAGCCGTGGTGGGAACAATGGATATTAAAAAAAAGAAAAAAGAGAATATGCTGGGTTAAGGAATACTTGTCATTGTATTTGTAAATATTTAACAACACCTTGAAGCCCTCTTGACACATTGCTTTTTTTAAATAGTTTTCATCATTTTTATTATACAAATAGGGCATTTACCCTATACAGGTCTATAATTTGTAATAACACCTCTTTTTCTGTGGACATGCTGCCACACGACCCACTGCTCAGTTCTGTCGCTTCACTCGCCAACGCAAAAAAATGTCGCACGCGCAGTCAAGACACCCACTTAGGTCGAAGCGCGGGCGCCGACTGGTCGTTCTAAATCATAACGTTGCGATTACACTGTCCTAAATTGTAGACAATTTAGAAAGTAGAGCGGTCGGGACCTCCAACTTTAACTTTAAATCTTTAAATCGGATCCTAACTGTTCTAACTATGATTACAATTTCCAATTTCCTAATTAGATTTCCTAAAAATTGAATAATGTAATAAGCGCTTTATTAAAATTTTCGATTGTCGGTTGTCGGCTACATTCTCACTCATGATAAGGAAAGTTTTCTTTTGTTAAGTTTTTAAAAAAAAAATCGAATTATTCTGAAAGGGGAAATAAATTTCCGTAGATTTGAACTCAAATTCTGTAGTTTCGTAGACGATAAATAAATTCCGTAGATCTACGGAAAAATCCGTAGAGTGGGCAATGCTGAGAAGATGTCAACTTTGAATTTCCATAGATTCTAAAGAATAAGATATATGATATCGGAAATACGATATAATATCTGAGAATACGAATACGATAGATCGTACCATAGGTACATACCACAGAATACCTTTGTATAAACCGAAATACATACATGTCAAATGCCAATGCCATGGTACATACGTAACACTACATCACTACATAACATAAATAAAATTTATTCACAACACAACGAAAATGGCTGCGAGCCGTCGGAAGCAAGACGACAAAAATTTAGAAGTTTTACGGGAACTTATATCTTTAAACGGAAATAAATACTGCTTAGATTGCAATCAAAGAGGACCTACTTATGTAAACACGACTATCGGCTCCTTTGTGTGTTCAAAATGTTCGGGAATGTTGTAAGTATTATTTTTGCGTTACAAACAACTAAGATCAAATAGAAATCTTGTACTGTACATATATTTTCAGGCGTGGTCTTACACCACCTCATCGTGTGAAGTCGATCTCAATGGCCACGTTTACACCGGAAGAGATAGAATTTATAAAAGCTAGAGGAAATGATTACTGTAGACGCGTATGGTTGGGTCTGTACGATGGAGAAAGTGTAAATTTTACGGATGAACAAAGCGTTAAAGATTTTATGTCTGATAAATACGAAAAGAAGCGATTCTACCTCGAATCTTCACTCAGTAATACCCCTGTTACCAATGGAAACACGTCCGTGAAAAACAAAAAAGTTAAATCCATCGGCGGCGCATCCATTACTACACCTTTGATATCAATTTCACCTCAGACCTCAAAGAATGGTAATAATAATAGTGTGAGCACAACTAAAGTAATAAATACACCAGTAAGTGAAACCAGTCAAAAATTAGCAAGGCCTGTTAACAATTTCTCTCATTCCTTGCTAACAAACATAACAGCTCCTGTGTCAACACCACCAATCAGTGCACCAATATCAGAGTAAGTGTAAAGTCAAATGTACAATTGTTGAATATAACATGACCATTTTATTTCATTTATTTTATATTAAATATTCTTGTTTCAGTTTTCCTGTCGACTTTTCTACTGCAAATATTTACAACAGTGCACAATATAATAACAATTTGAATAATAACTGCACATCTTATCCGTCCTCTACATTAACAAATTTTAATGCTTATAATCCTAGCACTACAGCTTCCACAAGTAAGTTTTTAACTAAGATAAAATCAATTAGGTACAGATTTAAAAATTGTGTACATTAAATGTTAATCATTTGCAGATGATCGCTATGCTGCTTTAGCAGACTTAGATTTAGCTTTAAGACAGCAGAACATGAAAAATATGGGTGAGTAATTAAATAAAACTTATTAACAGTGTGTGTATTATTATTTGACATAATATTCTTCATTTTCAGAAGAAAGTAATAATATGAATAGCAAAAATCCATTCCAAAGCTCAACTACCAATGATTTGTTCTCTAATAAAAACCCTTTCTTTAATGGAGGATGGAATTCCACCACAACACCAATACCAGTTAATCCTTTCATAGTAAGTATTTCTTTTTGATAAAACTGCAAATATGTTTTCCATTTTTTGCATAATAATATAGGACATGTTATATAATTAAAAAAAATTATAACTTTGTTTGATATTCAATCAATTTTCATGAAAGAAAAAGTATTTTGTTCCTTAACATCAGAAAGTTTATTATATTATATCTCATGTCATTGCAGATATCAATGGTGGACCAGGTTGCAATGACTTAACCTTGCATGAGTGGGCTTAGCTGGCACCCTGATGATATGGATTGCTCTGAAGGAAGAGTAAAATTTTTATCTGCGGAAAACTTGTTGCAGTCAGGAATTATTAATGGAAGACTGTGATCATCGGTTAGAGTATTGGGAGATGACGCTTGCGTGATATGAAGATTGCCTGACTTCCATATACTCTTTGCCTCTACTGAGGCATGAGGTCCTTTCACAATCTGCTGCCATCCCTGTTACAAGTACCAAGAACTGCCCTTCTTTGTATGGGGATGCCAGCTGGGCCCGCTCACACCAGGTTAGATTACATTGCCAAATCGTCCACCACTGATATCTGCAATGGCATAAATGAGATATCACATAATGAATTCTTCAAATGTAAGTAACAAAATACTTTTTGCTTCATGTACATTGGTTTAAAAAAAGTTATCTAACAATTTTCAATAGGGAGTTTATTTTCATTCACCTGTATGCTATGCGTGCGTGCGTGCGTGCGTGCGTGCGTGCGTGCGTGCGTGCGTGCGTGCGTGCGTGCGTGCGTGCGTGCGTGCGTGCGTGAAACCACTAACCATAAGTAGATTCTAAATTACAATCTCATATTCATGCTTTGCTGCTGTCAAATAATTGTCAATAAATTATTGAATAATAATCTCTACAAATAAATAAAATGTGTGTTTGTTGTTAAAATAACAGCTTTTTACTTAATGCATATGAAAGTATATAATATGGTACTAATAACAAAAAAAAACGATTTTTAAAATTTTTGTCTGTATGTTTGTTCTGGCTAATCTCTGAAACGGTTAGACCGATTTTGACGGGACTTTCACTGGCTGATAGCTGATGTTATAAGAAGTAAATTAGGATATTTTTATTTTAGAAAAAGAATTAGGATTCCGTGCAAAAAATTAAAACTTGTGAAATCGCGAGGGACAGCTAGTTTCCAAATAAAAAAAAATCTTATTTCAGACCTTTTATTTTACATATTGATGTTTAGTGGCTCCGTGTAGTGGTCAAGGTCGCACAGCGAGCTATGGAGAGGGCTATGCTCGGAGTTTCTCTGCGTGATAAACTTAGAATTGAGGATATCCACAGTAGAACCAGAGTGACCGACATAGCCCAATGGATTAGTAAGCTGAAGTGGCAATAGGCCGGCCATATAGCTCGAAGAACCGACAACCGATGGGGAAAAAAGGTTCTCGAGTGGCGGCCTCGTACCGGCGGACGAAGTGTAGGGCGTCCCCCCACTAGATGGAGTGACGACCTGGTAAGATATGCAGGAAGTCGATGGATGCAGGTGGCTCAGGACCGTGCTTTGTGGCATTCCTTAGGGGAGGCCTATGTTAAGCAGTGTACTTGTGAAGGGCTATAATGATGATGATTGATGTTTGGGTAATAGAATAACCATAACAAAAAGGCTTGAAATTATTGATTTTGTTCTGTATTCACAATGCAACTCAATAAGTTTGTATGTAACACAATAAAATATTATGCATCTGTTGTCAAATTGGCTAACAGATCATTACCATCATTTAATTTTAATATTAATTTGTTCTTATTGAATAATAATTAAGTAGGTAGGGTTAAGTAGGTTGAATAATAAGTAAGTAGGGAAGTTTAGTTTACGACGGGCTGTTTTCTGCAACTCCACGTCTATGCGCGTATTTTGCGTGTGGGCAGGAATAATGTGATTATTCGAGCCATGAGATCTCCCCGAAGAAGCTCAACAGTCCTTTGATGTTGCATGCAACTTCGGGTAGTGATCCCGGCATGCCGAGATGTTTAGCCCTGTAGTAGGGAAGTTGTTCAAGTTTATATTTTAATTGTAGAAAATACATCCCGAGACATTCTGTACTGATAACACAGGAAACGTTTCTACCTCGCACATGATAACAGTCATAGTACATTTTGTTTCATGTTTCATTCACAGAAACCTATCATTTATATTTATGACAAATCGTTGTGGTGTTTTCTCTGATTCACATTGTCTATATCTTTCTTTTCTAGCCTTCTACAAACTCAAGTCTTGGAACGTCAAGAAATCCTTTTCTTTGATAAGTCTTTTATCAACAAAGTCATAAGAACAAAGAACAAATAAACTAACGAAAAGCACAAATCAAGCTACAAATAAAATATTATTAATAAAATTTTCTTAAAATATAAAAATTATTTATTAAATTGTATTTACACTTTGCAATAGTATTACTAATTACTATAATGCTTATTATGGTTGTAAATTTAAGTGCCTAAAATCTGTCTTTAACTTCCAATTTAATTGATGTTACTTCTCATATACGAGATACTAAGAAGTGCTTTAGTATTGCATGGCAAATTATTAGAGAAGAGTATTTGATTGGTTTAAAAAAAAGAAAGATGCTGGTCTTAGCTTTATTATTTATAGTATTTAATTAGAACATGTAGTATCAAATGTAGTTTCAAAATTAAACATGAAGTTCTTAAACATGTGCCTTATGTGGATATTGGAATGTTATGTCATTGTTAAAAATAAAACAATAAGTCAGTTATGGTTGGGCTGTATGTGTTTGAATTATGAAATCAAGTCATAGCCAAATATGGGGTAAGTGAAGTGAACTCAAAGGTACAAACTATCAAGATTTATATTGAGAGGCTAGATATACTGTTGTCTATTCATAAAAAAATTGAATAATGTTTTATTGATGACGTAATTTCTAAAACTATTAATATCGATATGTTATACATGAATTGCTACATTTCATATGCTATTATTATTATTACTAATATATACTAATAGCAAAAAATTGGACACAAACATGTTAAAAATGTATATTATGAAATACATTTTATACAGTGTTGTTTATTTTTTTAGTCAATTTTAGAATATTTGGTATTGTAATGACACTATGTTATGAAATAAGCTCTCAGTTTTTTGTCTAATCTGTGATACAATCACAATCAGTAATTTTATTTTATTTGCAATGAGCTAACTTGAACAATTTTTTATTTCTAATAAATGCACTTGACTATTAATTAATTTTAATGTAATTATTTTTTACTACTTGAGCACTGAGATCTGTTAATTTGTTTAAATTTGTAAAAATAAATCAATATAATTTTTTAATTGAGTATTTCATTCAATTCCTTTTAGAAAATCTGTGTGTTTAGACATGGTCTTCTCCCATAGTAAAGGGGATAGCAGTAATCGCCACGCTCAATAGCCGGTTTAACTACAACACCGCGTAACAGACGACTCGCCTTTTTAGCGCTGCTTCTCATTGCATATATAATACCTTTAAAAACGAGAAATTCTAGCATATACTTAGTCGGGTCATAAGTTCTGTGAAAACCTTATTATTTAAAATGTTTGGATACTGGCTAGATGAACTTCACCAATTCAAAAAATATTACGTTTGCGCTTGGCGAAAATAAAAAAGACATTAATTTTCATTCATTTTCATCATTTTCGTGCGCCAAAAGAGATTTTCAATATTCTACAAAAATTTAAAATAACCCTACGATTTGTTTATCGCACTATCAAACGATTCACTGAAGATTCAAGCTTCGAAGATCGTAAGAGGACCGACCGACCTCGTACAGTTAGGACACCCGCGATCATCAAAACAGTGAAGGCGCGAATCCAACGAAACCCTGATCGTAAACAAAAAATCTTAGCTCTTCAGATGGGCCTAAGCAGAACAACGGTCAAAAGAGTGATCAATGAAGACCTAGGACTACGAGCTTATTGCAAGAAGACCGAACATTTTTGAACGAGCGTTTGAAAAAAATTATGCTGAATAGTTCCCGCGCTATGTTACGGCGGTACGCGCGAAAAAATACCGCGAAATTTTGTTTTCGGATGAAAAAAATTTTAACATCGAAGAAATTTATAATAATAAAAATGATAAGGTGTATGCCCACAGCAGTGAAGAAGCCAGCAGAGGGTTCAACGAGCACATTATCATGCGTAAGCATCATATTAGTCTGTGTGTAGTCATATTAGTCCTTCGTCACTCATGGTTTGGCTTGGAGTCTCATATTCAGGCTTAACTGAGGTGTTTTTCTGTGAAAAAGGTATAAAAACCAGTGCCGAGGTGTACCTAAATACCGTCCTAACAAACATAGACGATTACCGACTTCAAAAAGGAGACGGTACTCAATTCGACTGTTTTTTTTTATGTGTGTGTTTAAATTATCAATTCTGGATACGTGATTGCAATGACTCATTGCACCCTAGCCTACTTACGATTTTATCACAAACGACTGACGAAATGACGATAGCCGAGTCAGTGCTTTTTTGATTGTGCATATGCTTATAGTACATTAATAGTGTATATAATATTTACAAGAACAAAGCCAATACCTAAAACTTTCTTCTCTCTTTAAACAGTTCTTGCTAATTAGCAATGAATATACTACTCCTTGACGAAAGGTAATGGGCGTTAGTGGACTTCACTTGTCCTCGATTTCTTTTTTCTTTCTTTTTATATAGGAGAGGGGGCAAACGAGCATGCGGCTCACCTGATGGTAAGTGACTACCGCCGCCCATGAACAACTGCAACACCAGGGAGGGAATTGCAGATGCGTTGCCGGCCTTTTAAAAAGGAGTACGCTCTTTTCTTGAAGGTCCCTAAATCGTATCGGTCCGGAAAAATCGCTGATGGTAATCGATTCCACAAGGAAGTCGTGCGAGGAAGAAAACATCTTCTAAATCGCACAGTGGTGGACCCCCAATCATCCAGATGGTGTAGATGGTATTGGGAGTTCTGCCGCGATGTGCGTTCGGGAAATTTGGCGGCTGGGATTAATCCGAACAATTCCTCAGAGCACTCCCCATGGTAGATGCGAAAGAAAATGCAAAGGGATGCAACATCTCTTCGCAGTGCCAATGAATCGAGCCGATCGGAAAGGGCTCGGTCGTCGACGATTCGAGCCGCTCTGAGCTGGATGCGGTCAAGTGGAAGGAGCTGGCACTGGGGAGCCCCTGCCCAGAGATGGGAACAGTATTCCATGTGAGGCCGAACCTGCGCCTTGTAAAGTGGCAGGCGGTGTGCCGGCATGAAATACTGTCCTGCTCTGCTGAGCACGACAAACTTTTTAGAGGCCAATTTGGCCTTCACTTCCAAGTGACCACGAAACTGCACCTCACTCGATATGTCGACTCCGAGGATTCAGATACTGGCTGAGGCAAGAAGGGGGGGAGTGCCTTGAAACTGAGGAGATACGACAAAGGGGTTCTTTTTAGCGGTAAACTTGTGTCTTCTGAGGATTAAACTGGACAAGATTTAGTCGCCCCCAATCCGAGACTTTGTCTCACTTTTCAGGTGAATGTTTCCCAACGTTCTTTTCTTTCATCGCTGGAAACGGCGAAGATCTGCACTTATACATAATGCAAATTACTACAATGTTCAACAGTTTTCTAGCGTTACAATGAAATTGAGTACGCAACAAGTTGAAGTGTGTATTAGTAATCTATGGCTACCTTAGTCCTCTGGGTTGACAATGCATCTGCATTTTGATTCATAATCAGTGGATGTCGGTGTGCCACATCATTCACTTACCAACAGGTGAACTCTGTGCTAGTTTTTCATTATTAATCTATAAAAAATAATATAATAAGTATGCTACAGGAACACATAACTTAGTTTTTCAGAATTACATTAATATCATATTATCATACTTCTAGCAATTTTATTACGGACATGTCTTTCAAAGTATCCATATTTATAATTTAGGTACTTTTTACATTTATTCATAATTAAAGTAAATTTAGTTTTGACAAAATAATTTTGAATTACATGGTCTTCATTGGATTAACGGCAAATTTAATATTTATTTGCGATATTTAATTCATAACATACCATTGCATTTTGGCACTATAAAATAGATGGTCATATTTTTTTACGTTTGAGTAGACTTCAAAATTTCATAAATACTGTGCTCTATATACGGTAAACGTGAGAAAAACAAAGAACGAGAGAAGAAATATATTGTCACCTTGTAGCGGCTGCGAAAAAGAATCCATTACCCCACCCTTATCGTATCGTTGGTGTTGTAAGAGCCGACCCAAATAGCACACAAGCGTTACGAACATCAATATGCCAGCCCACATAGAACTTGAAGAGTTCTTTTAAAAACGTATAAGTGTCGAAAAAGAGCTTGTATCCTTATAAGAGTGGAAAGATTATAAGAAGCGGCCTCACAGGAAATGGACCTGGTCGAGCCCCGACGGTTCGACAAAAAATGAGATTGACTTCATTATGACGACCAGACGACAACTGTTTAGTGATATCTCCGTGATCGCGAGGGTGAAAACTGGTAGCGATCACCGAATGGTTAGAAGCACACTGAACCTAAACGTTAAGTTGGAGAGGTCTCGTCTAACGAAGTCAACGCTCCGTCCCCCTCGTGCTCTGTTCCACAGTCCCGAAACCTTTCAGCTCGAGTTACAAAACCGTTTTCAGTGCCTAGAAGACTGCAATAAAGTGGACGATATGAATGACAAGCTCGTGGAAACTGTCCATGCATAAGTTCTGCAAGACCCGCCGCAGAAGAACACAAAAACTCTCCGATCACACTCTTAATCTTATGGCTGTTAGACGGGAGATGATGCTACACTCTTCAACAGATTTGACAGCATACAGGCAACTGAACAGACAGATCTCCAAATGCATGCGGCGGGACTTACGCAACTTCAATACAGCTTGTATTGAAGAAGCGATCGAGCGGAACCAAGGTTCCAAAGTCTTTGCCAGAGATCTGTCTGCCAGAAAGAGCCAACTGTCAAAGCTGGAGACCGAGTGTGGCAGCATCGTTTCCGGGACACCTGAGATTTTGAGTGAGATTGAGAGGTTCTATGGGCAGCTGTACACGTCATCGCTGGAGCCACACGCAAGTGTGAGTAACGATCCAAGAGCGAGTCTTATCCGACACTATTCCGAAGATATCCCGGACGTCAATCTGAGCGAGATTAGAATGGCTCTCCAGCACCTTAAAAACGGCAAGTCCCCGGGCGAGGATGGAATTACAGCGGAGCTTTTGAAAGCGGGTGGAAAACCGGTACTTGAAATCCTTCAGAAGCTCTTTAATTCCGTCCTCCATGGTGGCACTATTCCGAAGGCGTGGAGCAGAACTGCGGTGGTCTTGTTCTTCAAGAAAGGCGACAACGCTCTCTTGAAGAACTACAGACCGATTTACCTTCTGAGCCGCGTCTACGTGCTGTTTTCGAGAGTCATTACGAATCGTCTCGCCCGCAGACTTGACGACCTCCAGCCTCCCGAACAAGCCGGTTTCCGAAAAGGCTTTAGTACCATAGACCACATGCATATCCTGCGGCAGATTGTACAGAAGACAGAGGAGTATAATCTGCCACTTTGCCTTGCGTATGTGTACTATGAGAAAGCCCTTGATTTCGTCGAAATTTGGGCGGTGCTGCAGTCCCTTCAGCGGTGCCAAGTTTACTGTTGGTATATCGAAGTGCTGAAGTGTTTGTACAGTAGAGCTACGATGGCTATCCGAGTACAGAATCAGAGTACGAAACCTATCCAACTGCAGAGAGGTATAAGACAGGGTGACGTTATATCCCCGAAACTCTTCACCGCTGCATTGGAAGACATTTACAAGCTAGGACTGGAAAGGATGCGGTATTAACATCAATGGCGAGTACATCACTCATCTTCGATTTGCCGCCGATATAGTCCTTATGACAGAATCGCTGGAGGACCTAAGCACTATGCTCAATAACCTCAATAGTGTCTCCCAACGTATAGGTTTTAAGATGAACATGGACAAAACAAATATCATGTTTAACGTCCATGTCACACCTATGCCGGTAGTTGTTGAGAGCACTAAGCTCGAAGTTGTTGACGAGTATGTTTACCTGGGACAAATAGTCCGACTAGGTAAGTCCAACTTCGACCGAGAGGTCAATCGTCAGATTCAACTCGGCTGGGCAGCGTTCGGGAAACTACGACACATCTTTTCGTTAGACATATCTCAAAATCTGAAAGCGAAATTATACAACCAGTGCGTGTTGCCAGTGATGACTTACGGATCTGAGACGTGGTCCTTCACTGCTGGCCGTATGAGGAAGCTCAAGGTCGCTCAGCGAGCTATGGAGAGGGCTATGCTCGGGTTGTCTCTGCGTGATAAACTTAGAAATGAGGATATCCGCAGTAGAACCAGAGTAACCGACATAGCCCAACGGATTAGTAAGCTGAAGTGGCAATGGGCCGGCCATATAGCTCGAAGAACCGACAACCGATGGGGAAGAAAGGTTCTCGAGTGGCAGCCTCGTACCGGCAGGCGAAGTGTAGAACGTCCCCCCACTAGATGGAGTGACGACCTGGTAAGATATGCAGGAAGTCGATGGATGCAGGTGGCTCAGGACCGTGCTTTGTGGCATTCTTTGGGGGAGGCCTATGTTCAGCAGTGGACTTGTGAAAGGCTGTAATGATGATGATGATTGTGAGTTATTATACTTATACAGCTTGAGCTATATATTATTATATAGCTCAAGCTGTATAAGTCTGTATTATGGGATCTAAGTAAGCTTAGGGTTCTTAATCAGAATATAAAAACTCTAGTATACAACTAAGTATTTTGTAACACTTCAATCTGATTTTATTATTAATGTTGTATAGAATTGTAATTGTAATGTAATTGTATACTTTTGTAAATACGGTAGTTTTATGATCTATGAGGGTGATATAAAATTAAAAAATAAATAGCCGTGGAGCAATTTAAATCTGTATAAGTGATAGCATTTCGGCATTTTGCATGCGCTGCGTATTTACATTGTGCTAGTGAATAAAGTTTTTCATCTTTTATACGTATCTCTAAACCTAATTATATGTTATTGTGAAAAAAAAAACTGCTATACAGGGTCAGTAATAAAAATATTCTATTACACAACTGATTTAAAAGTAATGGCTCATGATAGAATCCATAACATATATAGTACAGCTACTAAGACTATGAGACCCTCGAAATACCATTTAGGCTGTTTAGCATATTATAGCCATTTTAGAACTCATAAAAATAAAATTTTAAATACTTCTAATTTTTGTGAATATTAGACATTAGTTTTAGCATATCCCACAAATTTCAGCGCGACTAATATACACTGTGTCCCAATATGCCGCCATATCCAATTTTTTTTTTAATTACTTATATGTTATATTATGTTGTATTACTTATACCTATACAATCAATATTTAGTTACCGTATTTAGTATTTTGTCCTAATATTATTTGGTTATTTTGCTGGTGTGGCAATTTTTTGATAGAAAACATATTATACAAGTTTACCATAAATCTAATTTTGCACTTTCAATTCACCAATTATCACCGTCAAAACTCAACTCCAATCCGAGTATATTTTTTTTTATATTTAACATATTAATATTATCTTTAAAAGTTACCAAGACAATATCAATAGTGTAATAGTTTCCTTGGACACCAAGTAACAGATGTAATACAGCTGTTATACAGCCTCTTTTATGATGTATAATTTGTGCCAATTTTGAACTATAACTTCTTATATGTAAAATATTAAATGTATACTTATAAGAACTGTATAAGCGCTTATACAGCCAGATAATCCAGCCTCTGGTATAAAAACGAACTTCGATACAGCTCGTATACAGCTTGCATGTTGCTTGGGGATAGAGGGAGTTCCCGTTGGAACAGATGAACAGTAGTATGTGCAGGTTACGGTTGTTGAATAGTTACGGATGTGCCGTTGGGCGTATTTGCGATCAGCAATAGACTTTTGACAGTCTGTTACGATGAGAATGATGAGTTCTACTTATCTTCGCTACATTTAATATTTACGGTAAATTGAAAACAAAAATGTAATGTCTCCGAAAATATGAATAAAATAAAAACTGCATAATAGCCCCAAAACATAACAAAAAATACACCGGCCAAGTGCGTGTCGGGCCACACACAATGTAGAAGTAGGGTTCCTTGACACTTTGAGCGTATTTAAATGAGTTCGCGATTTAACCGTATAACGACTAAAAATGGGCCCAAATAGGACGATGGTAACTGAAGGACTTATTTTCCAAGCAGACTTATATGGTCCCCACTCACGGTCAGTTAAACTGAACAGTTTAACTGACGTACATCCAAAAACTGACCGTGAATGTGAAATCTTAAGTTGAAATTTTTAACTGAAGGCAACACACGGATTTTATTCAGGCGTGCTGTCAGTTAAACTGCTCCGTTGAACTGACGTACATCCAAAAACTGATCGTGAATGTGAAATCTTAAGTTACAATTTTTAACTGACGGCAACCCACGTATTTTTCCGGGCGCACCGTAATCCACTGGCTTCAGTTCGTTTCCATTATTGGTAAGTACATACATTACTTAGTAGGTTTTATATATATTTTATAATTTTTTTAACATGTTTTAAGATTTTATTTTATATTTATATTTTAAGATTTTATTTTTATTATTTTATATATATTTTTTATTAAAAAAAACGTTACCCCCACACTAGGATTTTCTCCTGTATCGCGGAGGCAGTTTACAAACACAAATTGCACAAGGACAAACATCCAGACCCGGAACAATCATTTGTAGGGCATACAAGTACTTGTTCCGTGGGAGATTCGAACCCGCGCCGCAATTCATTGCTAAGCCACTGCGCCACGGAGCCGTCATATATATTTAGAGAAGTTGGTTTGACAGAGGATGGAGACCAAGGTGATGGTAATGATGTCACCTTCCTTATGGTGGACTCAGAAGGTGGGTTCTCAGTGATGCTACTACGTAGAGCCATCGTGTTTGGACTCATTTTCAAATAGGTAAATGGAGACCTAGATGACTGGGATGATATCACCTTTATGTTGGTGTAATCCGAAGGTGGGTATAGGATCTCAGTGACGACACTAGATAGAAAGACCGCGTTTGAACTCATTTGAATGGGCTCATAAAGACCTAGGTGACTGTTATGACCTCATCTTTTTGATGGTGCAATCCGAAGGTGGATATAGGATCTCAGTGGCGGCACTAGATAGAACGGTCGTGTTTGAGCTCATTTGAAAGGGCTCATAAAGACCTAGGTGACTGCTGTGACCTCACCTTTCTGATGGTGCAATCCGAAGGTGGATATAGGATCTCAGTGGTGGCACTAGATAGAAAGGTCGTGTTTGAACTCATTTGAAAGGGCTCATAAAGACTTAGGTGACTGTTATGATCTCACCTTTCTGATGGTGCAATCCGAAGGTGGATATAGCATCTCAGTGGCAGAAAACTAGGCCATCCTAACTATTTCCATTACTAAAAACCGATAAGCATTATCTGGTCATCATAAGACCTTCAGAATGTGCCCATGCCCACGGATTTTTTTGGGTTCACCATAACAGGAGTGCAAATTAGTATCAGTGGGGTGTCGCCCGCTCAACAGATAGGTAATTTAATAAACAGATAAAACTAAATAACACATTTATTAAATAAATAAAATTTACCATAATGAGTAAAATTATCATAATATCTGACCCATTTCTTAAAAGTGTCTTAATACTGACCTTATCATGAATAAAAATATCTTTTGAAGTGTTAATATAGAGGAAACGTTATTTATATCTATATACGGAACGGATTTCATTTCTCGATCGATGAAGTCGCAGCCGTGCGCGTTTAGTTGGCGTGACTCCTATAAATTAAAAATATCATTTCCTATCTATTAACTAGCTGTTCCCCGCGACTTTGCCCGCGTGTAATTTATTACGATTGGATTTCATGGGTTTTAATTTTTTTGCATCGAACTCTAATTCTTTTTCTAAATAAAAATTAGCCTAAGTTCCTCCATATAATATCAGTTATCCGCCACTGAAAGTCTCGTCAAAATCGGTTCAGCCGATTCGGAGATTAGCCGGAACAAACAGACAGACAGACAGAAAGAAAGATAGACAAAGATTTTAAAAATTGTGTTTTTGTTATAAGTACTGTATGTACTTTCATATGAATTTAGTAAAAAACTATTATTTTGATATTACATATAGATATCTCAATTTTATTTATTTGTATAGATATATATTAATAGTCAGGAAATGCTGTTAAATAAGTCTCCTATAAAGTTATATTTTATAGGAGTCACGCAAACCAAACGCCCACGGCCACGCCCCACGTTTGAACTAGGACTGTTGATAAAATATCGATATATCCAAAAATCTATTTTATTATTTAGAAATACCGATATTTATTTCTAATATTTTTGACGACATATATTGAAATATAAGTTTGATATTGAAATATAGATATACGACAGTTGATATATTTTTTTAAATAATTTAATTTTTTATTTTTCACGTAAATCATTTTAATCTACAACACCATCGTAAACTTAAATCCTAATTCTTGATGGACTCAATCTACTATACTTTATTTACACTATATTATGTTTTTCATTTTTCCCCAGTTCATTTATTTGCTTATTATCTTAAAAAGAAATGTAATTTTGTAAAGTATATCTCTGTGATATTAAAATCACTATAATTTATGAAACTTAGTACTACTTTACTTACTGTGAGTTTTGGCAGGAGCTTGACCATTGACGGATGGTTGCTCCTGTTTTATCGTTTAAATAATCCTTTGAAGTGGATTTTTATCAAAGTGATGCGATTATGTGTATTAAGTGTCTGCACATGTGAGCTATTAGAGAAAACGACGAAATAAGTGCTTCGATGTTGGTATAAGCCTCAAGTTATTTTAATCGCTTAGGCGTCTTATGATTTACTTCCGTGCTATCAGAAATAGCTGTTAAATACTTGATTTCTTCAGCTGCATCCAAAGCATCTGAACGAATTACTTCTACAATCAATCTTTTAGTGTCCAATAATTGGAGTATTGAAACAGCTGAACATATAAAACAACGAATATTTTTGAAAACTCTTACTGACAAATATTGGTAAACATAATTGTCTTATTTAAATTAAACAATAATTCAAGTTAAAGTTACAGCCTATATACGTCCTAATGCTGGGTACTCCTCAGCTGGGCAGGCCTCTCCTAACTTCTGAGAGGGTTTTAGGGCAACGTCCGCCGCGCTGCCCCAATGCGTGTTGGCGAACTTCACGTTTTCTGAATTTTTTATTTTATTTCTCTGACATACAGGTTTCCTCACGATGTTTTCCTTCATCGCCGAGCACGTGGTAAATTAGCACTTAAAATTGCAATTAACAATTTCATTGGTGTCAGCAGTGATTGAACCCGGGTTGCTCGCGTACTGTAAAATTTACAGCGAGCGTTAACCATCTGAGCTACCATGGCTCTTTAATAGTTAGGTTATAGTTCTTAGTAAAATAATTACTAAGAACTATAACCTAACATTTTCATACATTTATAATTTAATTTGTTTAATAAATATAGTAAATTATAAACTGTGTGAATCATTTTTAAGCAATAAGCATCAATATATCGCTTATGTATCCCATATATAAAACTCCGATATTGATATATTTATAATTATCGATATATTGAAAATCCGATATTTTAAAAATATCAACAGCCCTAGTTTGAACTGATCAGTTGGAATGATCAGTTGAACTGACCGTGTGTGTCGAAATTTTTTTGGATTAAATCCGTTTGAAGTCATCAGTTGAACTGATGTCAGTTTAACTGACCGTGAGTGAGGACCAATAGAGTGGTATTCAAAAAGATTTTAAAAAACTTTTCAATTTTGAAAATAATACACAAATCTATCATCTACATCAAATCATTCACATTCCAAGTCCGTACAAAAATGGTCATAGTTTCATATCCATCCATTAGTTCCCGGTAGTGCAATCCTAAGATACACATGACCGTAACGAACCTTCCTGTAAACCACTACTGCTCTAAACTATCCTGAGGGTCACCCGCGTAAAACAAGAGTACCACGAATAATAAATTTAACAGTGGTAGAGCTACGCGGCAGCTTTTGCTGTCGCACGGATGGGCCGGCTCGAACCGGGGTGGTACCACGACCTCACAGAAAATCAGCGTGAAGTAGAGGTTTACCTCTGCGTTTCGCTTGGTGAGTGCAGGTGGCCGGAGGCTCTTTTTACTGGAAATGAGGCATTCCATCTTAGTCCTCACGGGTGACAACGCATCTACATTTTGATTTGTAATAGAGGATAGATGTAGATGTCTATGGGCCGCAGCAACCACTTACCATCAGGTGGACTGTGTGCTCGTTTGTCACCCTTATCCTATAAAAAAAAAGAATAAACTTTATCTGCCTACAATAACAAGTAACTAAAAAATACGCGAAAATGGTATGTCAGGCTCGGTTTCTTGGCGATCGATTCTCTCTGCCAACCCCGCAAAGGAAAACGTGATTTTCTTCAAAAAAAAAATTATTTTTTACAGTTTACAATAACATTACAAAGTTATATAGAATAACTTTGTAATGTTATTATATATAATGTGATTGATCTATTTAATAAACTCTGTTTTCCAATAAAGCTTGTTAAGATATGTAATAATTTCAGATACCAGAAATGGCTTAGTAAAGGCATTAGACTTGCGTGCAAAAATAAGAGGCGTCTGTATATCCAATATACAAGAAGCAATAACATTTCTCGATTATTTAAAAAATAAGCATACAAAAAATACAATAAAATACTCAAAAAGTGCATTTATAGGGCTCAAAAATTACAAAACCAAAGAGTTATACATAATGCTTCTAATAAATGTAAAGCGACATGGAATATTATTAATGATAATTTAAATAATGATAAAGAATGTAATGATATTGACATAATAAGTATTAATGACATAAAATATAGTAATCCTAATGTAATATGTGAATTGTTTAATAACTATTTTATAGATATGACGAACCTAGAACAGGACAATTTAAATTCTGATAAAATCAACATTCCATTCAATAAAAATTCAATATTCTTGAACCCACTGAATGAAATTGAAATAGCTTCTATTATTTTATCGCTTAAAAACAGCAATGCAGTTGGACATGACGGCATAAACACACGTGTACTAAAGGCATGTGCGAGTGATTTAAGCCGACCTCTTGCCCATGTAATTAATTTGTCAATGGAACAGGGATCATTCCTTGATATCCTTAAGTTGTGTATTGTCAAGCGAATATACAAGAAGGGCGATAAATGTGATATGAATAACTATAGACCGATAACTATTATTCCAATACTATCTAAAATCTATGAAAAAGTCGTCTTGAAGCGCATTGACAACTTTATCAACTCAAATAATATACTGTCAGAAGAACAATACGGTTTTCGCAAAGGTCATTCTACTACGTTGGCCTGCTACAATCTGGTACATTATGTCACAGAATGTATTAATCAAAAAATACCACTTATTGCTTTATTTTTAGACATGACCAAAGCTTTTGACTTTGTTCCACATAAAAGATTACTGGATAAACTATATAGATATGGTATTAGAGGTAACGCTTATGACTGGTTAGAAAGTTATCTGTATAATAGACAGCAATGTATTGAGATAGCAACAATCGTTGAATCAAGACAGTGTACCTTCCGGTCAAAATATCGCGTTAACCCATGGGAAGTTCCACAGGGCAGTATCTTGAGGCCCCTGTTGTTTTTGATATTTATTAACGACTTACCAAACGCAACTCAACATAAATGTTTCATGTTCGCAGATGACACCACAGTGGTAAAAAGATGTGATGAAATAGAAAAATCCAATGTCATTATTAATGAGACTCTACATAACGTAATCAATTGGCTACATTCAAACAATCTCAAAATAAACATACAAAAAACAAAGGGCATCCACTTTACTACTCACAAAGCAAGGTCAATGGATGCGCTAGTCGATTATTGCGGTAATACCATTGAAATTGTTAATAAAGTTTCTTGGATTTACTTTAGACAAACACTGTGACTGGAAAGCACATATAGATAATCTATGTACGAAAATAAATAAATTTGTATACGCCCTACGACGACTCAGTAATATATCATCCATTGAAACTGCTCTATCGGCCTACCATGGCTATGTGTCATCACTATTAAGTTAGGGCACTATATTGTAGGGAGGTTCAGTGGATGTAAACCGGGCTTTCATAGCCCAAAAGAAATGTATTAGGGCAATTTGCAGAGTACATTTTCTTGAAAGCTATAAACCCCTTTTCAAAAATCTTGGAATTCTACCGCTACCGTGTCTGTATATAAAACAAATGTGTATTTTTGTACGACAACACTCTCATTATTTTGTCACTAGAGGGGAATACAAAAATAAACTTACCAGACATCGAGAAAGGATCATGCAACCTAGAATAAGACTTCAACTATACAGACGAAGCTGTTATTGTACGGCTATCAAAATCTATAATAAGCTACATCCAAATTTCAAGGCTCTGCCATTACTATTGTTTAAAAGAAAGTTACATTCCTGGCTTTTGACTAGGTGCTTTTATTCAGTACAGGAATACCAATATATAATATACGCCATGCTAATTATAACCAAAATTGATTTTTTTAGTCTTGGTGCACTTTGATGTATTATTAGGAGACATTAATATCGCTGTAAAAGGTATAGTTTAGAAAAAAAACCTATAAAACCTCAAGAGGTCACGGGTGTCCTACGCGGCGCCATGATATAACAAAGAGCGTTTCCGTTACCGAGACGCCGCGTTGGTCACGCTTCCGGCCACCCGCCCCCGCAGTCGATCGTCAACTTTCAATCAAGACGCACGCCTACTTTTATGTTTTTTTTTTCTATTGCCGCGATGAAGATTAACGCTTATATCAACTTAGATATATCGCAGGAAGATTTACGAAATATAGATTTGCTGGAAGCTAGCATTTTTAGTGAGATAGAACGAATCTGTGAGGAAGAAAGTGATAATGATGATCCAATTCCATCAAAAAAGCGTAAGCGCATCATTATCGCCAGTGATTCGGATAGTGACGACGATTCAGATGAAACCTTAAACTCTAGAATCTGCTAACTACAGGATAACGCTCGTCAAAGTTGGTCAACACCAAAAGGTCACCAGCCATCAGTTATTGCATTTACTGAACCCACAGGTTAGTGTCCATTATACTAAAATCAATACAAATAAATAAAGTTGAGTGTCTGTTTGTGATTTTGATATAATGGTGTTTTTTAAGTTCATATCGTTATTTGCACGTAACCAACACCTAATCAATAGTTTTTAAGATTTTTGTCTGTCTGTCTGTCGGTCTGTTTGTCTGTCTGTCTGTCTGTCTGTCTGTCCGGGATTCACGGCAAAACGGCTGAACCAATTTTGATGGGTTTTTTTTGCATAATGTTAAGCTATTCAAGGAGCAATTACTAGAGTTTGTTTCATCACGCTACGACTTACGGGAGCCGAGCAGTGATCGAAAACGTTTTCAAATCTGTCTTTTTTTATTGAACTTTTGAAGATAAAAGTTCTAACGCAGGCAACGCCGCGGGACAACCGCTAGTTTACACTATTATTATAAAATGGCAAGGTTTGATTGTTTGTTTGAACGCGCTTATACCTGGGACTGTTCTACCTGTTTCTGTTTTCTAACTGTTGTACCTGTTATCTATATAAAAATTAACATGGAGATGTCTGTTTGTCCGAGGTAAAGTAAAATAACGGACATGTCCGGCTAAATAGTTTTTGACGTGAACTTTTCTAAACTAATATTATAAAGATACAGGATTTGTTTTTGTATTGCTTTAGAGTTTCATCGAATAGGATGTGTAATGTTTTTTTTTTTGCTTTTAGGTATGAAGCAACCGTATGCAAAACAGCTTCAAAACAGCCCAGCTGGAGAATATTATAGCCTGGTTGTTCCGGATAAGATTTTTGAAGAAATTGCCATGCAAACAAATTTGTTCGCAGTACAAACGGGACCAAGCTCCAAACCATCATCGCGGTCACGTTCATGGATACCAACAACCACAGACGAAATAAAAAAAATTTTTTTGGATTGGTTCTGTACATGGGTTTAATAAAAGTTCCAAAACTCGCGGATTATTGGAGCAGAGATAAAGTTTTTGGTCAAAATTTTCCTCGTACTGTAATGAGCAGGAATAGATTCGAAATACTTTTACAATATTTGCATTTTGTTAACAACGAAACTGCGAATTTGTCGGACCGAATTAATAAAATTCGTCCGCTCATCGATTCCCTTAATCAAACATTTGAAAATTGTTACGCACCGAAAGAGGACGTATGTGTAGATGAAAGTCAAGTGCCACACAGAGGTCGAATAATATTCCGCCAATACAATAAAAGCAAACGTCATAAATACGGAATGAAATTATTTAAACTATGCACGTTACCAGGCTACACCTGTAAACTAAGCCTTTATGCAGGTAAGAACCACGAACTGATAAATACTTCGCCAACCAACGTAGTCATGGAGCTATGTAAAAATATATTAAACTGCGGGCATACAGTTTCAACAGATAATTGGTATACTAGTCTTCCGCTTGCAAACCAACTTCTTGATAAGGACACTCATCTCGTCGGAACTTTACGAAAAGGGTTACCAAAAGAAGTAATCGAATCAAAACTACAGCCAGGCGAGTCTATTGCCAGGGAAAACGAGCGAGGTATTTGTGTCCTAAAATGGAAGTCCAAAAGGGATGTGTTAATGCTCTCTACAAAGCACTCAAAGGGGTTCACCACCGTCGTGAAAAAAGGAAGAGTGGTTCGCAAACCAAAAATGATTGGTGCCTACAACAAAGCAAAAGGCTCAGTAGACATAAGTGACCAAACGACCTCTTACTCGTCGCCATTGCGAAAAACAGTAAAATGGTACAAAAAATTAGCTATAGAGCTTATTCTGAATACTGCTCTTGTAAATTCATGGGTGATGTATTATGAAAACAAAAGAACAAATATAGGGATAGTCCAATTCAGAAGGCAATTGGTAGACTACTTGACTCAGACAGAAAGAATGAGCAAGCAATGAGCGACCAAGAAAAGTTAAACATAAGCTTCAAACCAAAGAAGGTACTGTGAGAAGTACAAGGCGTTTTTGTGCCCAATGTTATAAAACTAATGTTGGTACTTATGGATCCAAAGCCGCCAAAAACAAAACTAAAAAAGTCTCTACATTTTGCAGCGAATGCGATAACGAACCGCATTTATGTTTGCCTTGTTTTAATAGAATTCATAAAATATAAAGGATTAGTTTGAAACGTTTTTCTACTTTGTAAGTCCTTACATCATTGCAAATTTTGTTATTTGACTACCTTAAGTTTTGTAATAATTATAACCTTGTTTTTCCATAGGATGCTATGTTTCTTTTCATAGACAAATGTATTTAGATAAATGTTCAGAGTATACAAAAAGTAGCTTCAGTCAAAATCTAAGCCGGCTTCAGTGAAAAAAGCACAATACAGGTCTAACGTGGGAATGTATGGGTAAATGTACCTAACTTGATGTCTCCGATGTTTGCCTGAAAGTCGCGAACAGCTTAACTGATTTCGATGTAGCTTGGACCATTAGTTAAAACATTTAGTCGGAATATTCCATATTTAATTTAATTGAAATATATTTCATCGACTTTTTTCTGACAATATTTTTCGAAGTCGCTGTGTGAAGCCGGGGTGGGTCGCTAGTCAACCCATAAATTAACGTTATGGAATGCTACATAATATTTATGAGGTTTAAAAGCCAAAAAACGTATTTTTAATAGTAAATTAATGCTTCAAAAAATGTTTAGCTACACAAGAACCATTCAGCAAGTGTTCTACAGCGCCACTCCGGCCACATGCTTGCTATAAATCAATGAAATCTAAGTGCTTAGCGGTAGAAATAAGGTTCAAAGTCAGATATGCCTCGAGATCACCGGTGACCTACGTGGCGTCTAGACACGGGGCAGGGTCCGGTCACCGGTGACCTACGTGGCGTTTAATGTGTTAAATATACAGATCTACTTATTTTAAAATCTTCGCGAAGATGTCATGAGATGTGTGTATAATTAATTCATTTTTGATTGTCACTCCCATGACTGACTTGATATTGGCAGAATTCTTTTAAGAGAAGCCAAAAAGTAAAGAAGAATAAGAAGAACTCATTTTTAAATGACTTGTGGGTTGGAACGTTTTTGTAGAACTACGTCCATTTTATAAACTGGAAGTTGTGCGACAAAAACCGGTGCGAGTGGGTGGATTTTTATTGGGGCCTGCAACTTTTGCATTTTTAGCTATAGAAAAGGTGTTTTAGTGCAGAAATAAAATCCCAGGGTAAGAAAATACTGTTCGTTATTTTTAATCTATACATATACAGGATGTTTTTGGAACGCTCCCGAAAACTAAGACAGGCGACAGCACCAAGTATACCTTTGATCATGGGTCACAAATAAATTTGATCCTGATGAAAAAAATATCATATTTTTACAACGTTTTATTAGCTTTATTCACGCGCTATCATGTTAGTACAGCTAACTGAAACGATAATTTCATAAAAAAAATCATGAAAATACTGAAACATAAAACCAGCAGTGGAAACTGAATTGATATCACCTGACTAATGGAGGTTAATGTACGAGCGAACGGTGAAAAAGGAACGCTGGCCTTGAACTTGGGCACTGAGCGATTTATCACATATTGGTACGAAGGGGGCGCGACGGGGGAACAATCCGCCAGTATTACTGTGCCTGCATGCTATTGGTTCCCGCGCTTTGTTCGCTCCAAAAATACAGTCGCATACACAGCTTACTTTGTGACACGCGACGATGTTTTAAAAAGGAAGGAAAGAAAATTATTTATATCTATTGTTTTATGACTGAACTAGTGAACGAAAAGGTAAATATGATATGAGAAGGTGAATGGGGAAAATTGTGCAATAAAGTAAAAAGTGTTGAGGAAGAATACCGAAAAACTTACCATGTGATCGACCTGATGACGGAAGCTCAAGCGAAGATGAAAGTGATGATGAAGTAGCATCCAGTAACACCAACACACCATCAACATCTGGCTTCCATGTGACCCAAGACGACATAATGGACGGCGTGTCACCCTTAGCTTAAGTTTTCTTGTTACAAACTACTTTATATTTTACGATAGAAATAACAAATAATGCTCAAGTAAACATTATCCATTTTTAATTCCAACCTTTTCCAAAGTTCTAAGTAGCTAGTAAAGCACCTATTATGATTCTACAATAAAACAATTAATTACTATAATATTATAAAACAATATCCCAATACCATGTAGTACTTTAGAACGCGACTGTAACTACACTGTCGACCTGTATCTAGCTCGGTGCGAAACAATGCTGCCGTCATAAGAAAAAAGGGCGCATCTAACAATTTTTTAATAAATGAGTTAAATATACCATTCGACTCATGATAAAAAGCGCATCTACTAAATTTTTTTAATATTCAAAAATATCAATATTTTAGAAAATATCGTAAGAATTTTAGACATAACTGTTGATCACAGATGACATTTTTTTAGTAGAAAAGACTTATACAAATTATGGAGTGTAGAGTACAAGGAGAACCATCTTATAAGGGGCGAAAGTTGAAAAAGTGTCCTACTATTTACTGAAAATAGAGGTTCCAAAACCTACCACAATAGCGCTGGGGTTTGAAAAACTACGATATGAAGATAGCTGTTATGGACGGAGTGAAGTCAGCTGAATTCAAATATTTAAAAAATTTCATGACTAGAGTAGTTAGTAAAATGCCAGTACACAAAATCTCAACTATTTACGTAGTACAAAACCAAGCGGATTAATCGGTCCTTGTTTATTTCTCCATCTTACTCTAATTACTTTTGGCGCTTTTTTTAATTTATCCTATACTACTGCAGCGCCACCCTTATTCGACACGTTTTTAGGGACACTTTTCATAGTATAGAGATGGTCCTTCTTCTCTCTACACTCCACAATACAAATTCGACATAAAAGAAAAGACTTATTTAACCAGTTGCTACGTCATCTTTAACAATATTTGCATCGATTACTTAAATTTCAATTATTCTTTTCTTATTATTCTATATCTTATTATTAAGAGCTTATATCTTATTATTAAGAGCTTATATCTTATTATTAAGAGCTGGTGTTTCACATGTCGTCCCATATAAATTTGATCGAGGTCAGACCAATAGTTTTTGAGTTATCCTTATTTAATTTTTAATTTATAATTATTATCGTAGTAAGTCTGGTATGATATCCCCTTTAAAATCATAACTCAAGAGTTGCGGGTTGTTATTTTATGTGTCTCACTACCAATGTTTTTCTAATATTTACTAATAATAAAAAAAGTAGTAAATTACTATTATCGTCCTTTCAAAAAAAAATCATCTATTTATTTTTTATTTCGATTTTACGTTTTTGTTAGTTGCGTCCTTCTTTATCATGACGGCAGAATGCCTAACCCTGTCGCCTCACGCTTGTGACGCAGTAGGTTTCAGCCTTGGCGGGGTTCGTTCGTTTTAGTTTTTGAGACAGTTCCGTGTTGATTTTGTACACGCGTGCGCGAGCGACAGTTCAATCGTTTTGTTTAATAAATTTACTTGTGATTACGTGTTGATATTATTGTTGTTGTTACGTTTTTGGATTCTTTTTTGTTTTAATAATGCCTAACGCGTACGTTTATAGTGCTCAACATGCTAGGTATCCGAACCTAGGTACACGAAGTATCGATAAATAAATTGTTAAGACGTCGGGATGGAACAAGTGTGTCATACTTTGCAGTGCACAAAGTGTTGAAGCGTAACCGGATGCGCCCATACAAATTGCACAAAGTGCAAGCTTTAGTTCCCGGCGATCACGACCGCCGACGAGTTTTCTGCCGTTGGTTATTAAACTAGCAACAACGTGTGCCTGGTTCCATTGAGCACATTATCTGGACGGATGAGTCGACATTTACCAGAAACGGCCTGTGGAACCGAAGAAATACACACGTGTATTCAGAGGTTAACCCGCACGCTGTTCGACAAACCGGGCACCAAACCCGATGGTCGGTTAACGTATGGGCAGGTATTAAGGATCGCATACTGGGACCAGTGTTTCTGCCACAGCGACTGAACGGACAGCGATACCTAAACTTTACAAGTGAACAGTTGGTTGACATTTTAGACGACCTATCGTTGGCTGAATATCGCCGACCATGGTTCCAGCATGATGGTGCACCTCCACATGTCGTGAGGTTCGTCTGTGAGCGCC
The DNA here is from genome assembly GCA_963668995.1 of Parnassius mnemosyne. Taxonomy (NCBI): domain Eukaryota; kingdom Metazoa; phylum Arthropoda; class Insecta; order Lepidoptera; family Papilionidae; genus Parnassius; species Parnassius mnemosyne. The sequence continues at coordinate 14,232,450 of CAVLGL010000148.1, forward strand.
TCACAGAATTATTTGATGATCGCTGGATTTGGCAGACTAGGACCACTCGGTTGGCCACCTCGCTCGCCAGATCTGACCCCGTTAGACTTCTTTCTGTGGGGGTATGTGAAAGAAAGGGTTTTTAATCGTGAGTGTGATAGTGCTGACGAAACTACAAAAGGATCGTGGATGTTTTCGACAAACTACATACGGACTGTGTCGAAGACTACACGATGATGCCCCGCCTGCATGAGGAGATGCAACACCGAGCCCAAATCTGCCTTGAAATGAATGGAGCACAATTTGAGCCGCATCTCATAAGACCACGGAGGATTTAGAGCGGTAAGCTGTTTCATAAGTATTTTTTTTAAATAACTTAGTACTGGACTAATCTGAATAGGTACATAACTGAATACATGAGAATAATAAACATACCTACACGATGAATGAAAACGCATGACTCCAATCTTGGTTACATTTCATTAATTTAAGTATTTTTTCATTAGCGGGGAATCGAACCAGTTATTTGGGTTATTTAACCTGTAAATTCGTATTAAAGTGGCTACGTGGAGACAAGTACAGTGGCAAAATAGTAGGTTAAGTAGATAAGTTAGGTATTTAGACAAGTGTTGTAAATTATTAGGTAATGTAGTATGGCCCGCTAGTTGCGGGCCGCGCGAATTTGCGTTCGCGCGTACATGACCTCAAGTCAGCTGATATCAATTCAGTAATTCCACTGCTGGTTTTATGTTTCAGTATTTTCATGATTTTTTTATGAAATTATCGTTTCATTTAGCTGTACTAACATGTAGCGCGTGAATAAAGCTAATAAAACGTTGTAAAAAGATGATTTTTTTTCATCAGGATCGAATTTATGTATTACCCATGATCAAAGGTATACTTGGTGCTGTCGCCTGTCTTAGTTTTCGGGAGCGTTCCAAAAATACCCTGTATAATAAATCTGTAGAAAAGCCGTGTCTGTAATTGTAATATATTTTTGAAAAAACAAGTCCATATTACTAAATAAAGTGTGGTGAAGCTAAATTAGTGGTTTTTAGAATTTTTGTCAGTCTGTGTATTACCGATTCACGCAAAAACTACTGGACCAATTTCCATAAAATTTTATATGTAGGTAGTTAGTACCCCGGGGCAACTTATACGCTACTTTTTATCCGATTACGAACCTTAAAAAAGAAGGTTAAGTATTTTTCTTCCTTTAGATGTTAATTTTCTATTATAGGTATATGATTATTTTAGTTAATAGGCGGGATGACGGGTGTTTTTTAAAAAAAATTATATTTGTAAATTTCGTTTAAATTAGTTTTTACCTTTGCATAACAATTTGAAACTCCGTTGACGATATACGTTTTGATTATCAAAACAGCGCCATCTATCATCAAATGAAAAAAGCCTATATTTACTTGTATAAATAACTTATATTTATGTTTAAATAATTATATTAATAAAATTGTTAAAATCCTAAGTCTTAATTTAATCGTTATTTCATTTTAAAAGTTCAATAATTAAAATTAAAAAAATAATAGATAAAAGTGACATCTATTATCTAAAAACATCATGACATCATCTATCAAACGTAGGAACATTTATTTTATTTTGAACTAAAAAACATATCAATTTTCATACGATTTATACTATATCTGTATGTAAGCTGATTAAAACTGGTCCGTCCTGCAATTATTGCAAAATTCTCATGAAATCATTATTTCGTGAAAAGGTGTCATTTCATGATATTTATCACTGTTTGTTGACCATGTCATAATATAGCTTAGCCAAACAAAGAATAGAGATCGTTTAACGATATCACTAACTTAACACAATATTGCTATTTCATGACAATATCTTCATATCGTCAAATAGTTTTTCACCGCTAGCGGCGCTGATAGCGTGTTTTTTAACCGAAACAGATTTTTAACAGAATCAACATCACTTATTGCCTTTTTTATATAATAATTAAAAAAATTATATTTTATATCTATACTAATATAGTAAAGCGGAAGTATTTTTGTTTGTTTAAACGCGCTAATCTCTGGAACTACCAGTCCGATTTGAAAAATTATTTTTGTATATTATAGCCAGATTCATGTGGAATAGTATAGGCTATCTAGCATTAAGCTATATAACTCAGCTAGCCTTAAATATGGATATTTGTTAAGCAAGTCAGAAGAAAAAGCACTCCCGAAATGATTTATCCGCGTACGCTGGTGATATCGTTAGGGATACGTAAATACAATATTCTAGAAAAATATAGATCTTTACTCCGTCTAAAAAAAAGTCCGCGATACCATATGTCTATTTCTTATACATAAGCCATAATTTGGTATTTTGTGACAAAAAAATATTGAAAATTTAAAAGTGATTTATGAGCGTTATTATTAGGCATGGCCTATTTATCCTTACGAACGAAAGTTACTTCATCATCAAGACAATTTTATGAAGATAAACTTTGTTCTTTATACAATGTTATTTGGACGGATAGTTTAAGAGATAATGTAAAATTAAAATAATTCAATACTTGGCTGGGCGCGCGAACGACGCTTGCTTGAACTAGGTCATGTCGCGCACCTCGGACACGTGATGACGCGGGTGAAACCGCGGGGCACAGCTAGTGTTTAATATTTCTATAATCAGGGCTCGATTTCATCAAAATAATTTAGTAGGCAATTTTGTGCACTGTTTTGAAAACTTGAGTGACACAACTTTGCCTGGGTCTAGGGTTGTCCCTGTTTGAATTTTATTAATGATATATATTTGTAATATGATTTCTTTCAATCTCTGTTTTCTCACTGCTGTGTAAATGCTTTCCTGACATTTAAACCGAATATATATTGTGACTTCAATATTGATGGGTTCAATGAATTGAAGTTTAAGAAGATGACTTTTGATTAAAAAGACAGAAATAATTTGAGACTTTATTTTAGGAACCAAGGACGACAAGACAAGGACATTGACAATGGACAATTGACTAGTACATAGAGTACACACTTCGTAACACAAATCATCAGCGATTTTTCGACAAAACGTATTTAGAGAACTTCTTAGAAGCACCCTAGAGTCTAGAATTATGCTCGGCATATGACAATACGGTACCAACTTACGACCACGACCGCCCTATCAAAAGTGTAACTGCTATGAAGATAGCAATAGGTATTCCGCTTATTATATAATAATAATAATACTAATCTGAGGCAACTGAGACTCCGTGACGAACCGCTCCAAGCTCAAATACAGAAGGCGGTGCTCCTCGATACCGCCCGCATCTTTCGCCGGTTCCTTTCCCTTTCCCCCTAACCCTCGGCTGTTTGGTCTCCCCTGCCGAGGGATTCCATGTGGTTGGGTTTTAATTTATTTATGTATTTTTTATGTATTTATTTTTTCATTTACAATTATATATTTATACAGCCCAACCATGAGAAAAATATATAGATACCCCTCATAATAATAATAGCCATTTATTTCCCAATTTTCATACAAAAGTCCATATTAGTGAAATAATTTACAATATTATTATAATTCTTGCAATTTTGTTTCCTTTACTAAGTGTCATGTTATCAGTGTTAATTTCAAATAAAAAAGTTCAAATTTAATATACATGAGATTTTAAAATTTTAAATACCAAAATGTAGTGTAGTACCTACCTCTACCTAACCCTACGGGGATTGCGGGCATGATATTGTGTTTTGTGTATTTAAATTAGTCTTAATTCTCTTACAGTTATATTAAAAGTAACGAAAATGATGGGAAACAATAAAAAGCGAAGCAGGAGAAAACCAGGAGCTCGTAATTATGCTGATTATTCAGCGGAAATGTTAGACGTTGCAGCGAATCTCGTGCGAAATAAATTTATTTCGTCATACGAAGCGGAAAAGCAGTTTGGGATCCCGCGTCGGACCGTTCTCAATAAATCTAAAAACATTCATAACAAACAATTTGGACGACCCACAGAGTTATCAGCAGAGGAAGAAGCTCACATCGCAGACGTAGTGAAACTTTCTGCTGAATTTGGCTGTCCTTTTACTATTTTAGATTTGCGCATTTTAGTTTACAACTATTTAGTAAAACGCGGAAAAGATCTTTACAAAGGAAAAATGCCAGGTGAACGTTGGGCCCGTGCTTTTTACAACGTCACAATTTTTCCGAAAGGGCAGCACAAAATATAAAAAGAAGTCGTGCTGCGAAAACAGTAGAGGAAATAAATGAATATTTCAAGAATCTTGAGACTTCACTAAAAGATGTTCCTGCCAGCAATATTCTTAATTTCGATGAGACAAATTTAAGTGACGACCCGGGGTCAAAAAAGTGTATTTTTAAAAGACGAACAAAACACCCGGAAAGGGTTATAAATGCAAGCAATAGTGCAGTTTCAATAATGTTTAGCGGAACTGCTCATGGCAATTGTCTACCACCCTATGTGTATTTGTGGTCCAGGTGGTGTGAGAATGGACCAAAAAATGCTCGGTATAACCGAACCAAATCTGGATGGTTCGATATGATATGTTTTGATGATTGGTTTAAGAGCATAGTTTTGCCATGGGCTAACTCTCTCGATGGCGTTAAACTTAACATCGGTGATAACTTGGCATCGCACCTTAGTGTCGAGACAATACAAATATGTCAAAATAAAACATCAGATTCGTTTTTCTTCCAAAAAATGCTACACACCTAACTCAGCCACTAGACGTTTCATTTTTTGGACAAATGAAACGAATTTGAAGGGAAATTTTAACAAATTATAAAATTACATACAACACTGCAAAGACAATCAACAAATGCCATTTCCCACAGCTACTGCAGGAGCTAATGACTAAAATAGACATGACAAAAGAGACCAACATACGTAAAGGATTTGAAGGATCTGGAATATTCCCTTTCAATCCCTCAAGAGTGACATTAAAAATACCAACAATACAAGAAGAAAATACTCGTCAGTTTTACGTCTCGTAGTTTTACAATGCCAGCCTTTTGGAGTTTTTACAGCAAAACAGACGATCACAGCTAATGAAAACAGGCAAAAACAGTAAGCTTACAGTTGTATCTGGTAAATCTATATCAACTGAAGAAGCAGAAGAGCTAGGTAAAGCTAAAAAGATGAAGAAGATTACAACAATAACTAAACGGAAAGAGAAAACTTCAAAATTAACTTGTGATAATAAAAAAATAAAGCATACTGAAACTAAAAGCCCCGGATCAAACCTTGGAAGACAACTCGGCATAATTACGTTATTCGTCGTTGATGCTCCAAAATTCTGACAGCCTTTGTAGACTTTGCATAAGTGCCATAAACTTTTAATTGCACCCTTTAATAGCAGATTCAAATGACTTCGTGCATTGCTTGAAGAATTTGCCAAAGCATTCCAAAATAAACACTCTGTTTTGCGAAGACACACCAGAATATCTGCAGTTAAAAATAGCTAATGACTCTAAACCATATAAAAACCCAAATAAGAATAAAAAACCTAAAATAATAATTACATCCAATATAATTATAAAAAAGCTTCTCCTGAAAAAATAACAGTTTTACGAGATATAGATACACAAATGAATAAAAGAAAACGAAGACTAGCTAGTACTTCACGAAGACCATCATCTAAAATTAAAAGAAGAAAAGAAAAGAAATTTGTGCACCATAGCGACTCGAGCCTGACATCGGAAACTTCGTTTCATGCTGTAGACGATTCCGACTATAAAAATTTTGATAATTCATTGCATCATGTTTGCAAGAACAAGAAGAACAAGAAAACATATTCCCTTTCGGATTGAGTGATATTGATTTTTGTGTTGAAGATTCTCTTGGACTTCAAGAAAACTAGCATAATAACAAGGATAATAGCTAAATTTGCTTCGCAAAAAAGTGTTAAACACTTTGTAGGGAAGGTTTTATCAATAAATAATCAAATTCCCAAAGTGAAATTTGTACGAAAAGTAAAAAGTTCTAAGTGTGTTAAGGGAACAATATTCACCTACCCTAACATTGAAGACATAATATGTGATGTACATGATTTAAGAGATGTTATTACAGTTTTACCTGATCCCCAAATTTCCCGACGAGGACATTTCATATTTAATTTAAATTTTGATAAATATAACATACAATAATTAAAAATGTTATAACGTACCAAACTAACAATGAGACGAACATTTTCAATCTTTTTACTATGAGAGTAGTCAAGCTGATTAATTTAGTAATACTATTCCGCTATAGCATTTTGAATAATAAATTTGTAGTTTTGATTGAAATTATTTTATATAATTTTTTAATGTTTTGAGTACACTCTGTGTGTTCCAGGTTTTGTTTTTATAATCACGTAACCATAGTTCGTACGTTTATCGTTCGGATATTCGTATTTCCTTTACTTAAATGGTTAAAACTTACTTACTTTTAATATCTACTTATTAAAACAGTATTTTGTTTAACAAAAATATTTCCGCCTGACTTTTAGATTTTTTTGGAGAGAATCGTGTTTTTTTTTTATATTAGGTGCTTCTAGAAATATGGAGACACGATTTTTGATAAACTGGTAGCTATTATTAGGTTGTTTTTCCATTATTTTTATAGATGTTTGATTTGTACCAAAGCTTTAAATATTGTTTCTACGATTTTTTTTTATAGAATAGGGGGCAAACGAGCATGCGGCACACCTGATGGTAAGTGACTACCGCCGCCCATGAACAACCGCAACACCAGGGGAATTGCAGATGCGTTGCCGGCCTTTTCGAAAGGTGTAAGCTCTTTTCTTGAAGGTTCCTAAGTCGTATCGGTTCGGAAAATTCGCTGGTGGTAATTGATTCCACAAAGAAGTTGTGCGAGGGAGAAAACTTCTTCTAAATCGCACAGTGGTGGACCGCCAATCATCCAGATGGTATGGATGGTAACGCGAGTTTTGTCGCGACGTGCGATGGTGAAATTGAGCGGCTGGAATTAGTCCGAACAATTCCTCAGAGCACTCCCCGTGCTAGATGCGATAAAATACGCAAAGAGATGCAACATCTCTACGCAGTGCCAGTGTATCGAGCCGATCGGAAAGAACTCGGTCGTCGACGATTCGAGTCGCTCTGCGCTGGATGCGGTCAAGTGGAAGGAGCTGGCACTGGGGTGCCCCGGCCCAGAGATGAGAACAGTATTCCATATGGGGCCGAACTTGAGCGATGTGCCGGCATGAAATACTGTCTCGCTCTGCTGAGCACGCCAAGCTTTTTAGAGGCCAATTTGGCCTTCCCTTCCAAGTGACCACGAAACTGCACGCTATTCGATATGTCGACGCCAAGGATTCCGATACTGGCTGAGGCAGCAAGGGGAGTGACTTGAAACTGAGGAGATACGACAAAGGGGTTCTTTTTAGCGGTAAACGCGCAAACTTGTGTCTTCTGGGGATTGAACTGGACTAGATTTAGTCGGCCCCAATCCGAGACTTTGTTAAGCAAAGACTCGACTTCAGACACAAGTTTGTCCCGGTACTCGGCGACGTTTTCCCGAGAAATATTGGCACGGCCGGTATATAAGGCATCCCCAGTGCTGTCGTCTGCATAGCAATGAATGCTACCAGTTAGCAACATATCATTGATATGCAAGAGAAACAGCGTTGGTGATAGCACGCAGCCTTCCACAAGGCTGATAGCGGTCCACCAGCGTTGATAGGCTTGAAATCAGAGCATGCACCGTCTACTACGACCTTGATGCTCCGATCAGCAAGGAAACTGGTGATCCATTTGCACAATTTCTCGGGAAGCCCATAGGAAGGAAGCTACGAAAGAAGCGCCTTGTGCCAGACCCGATCGAAGGCCTTCGCTATGTCCAAACTAACGGCCAATGCCTCCCCCTTGGACTCTACTGCCTCCGCCCATCTATGAGTTAAATAAACTAGAAGATCACCTGCTGATCGACCCCGACGAAAACCGTACTGACGGTCACTGATCAGCTGGTGATCCTCAAGGTACCTCATGAGCTGGCAGTTTATAATGGATTCCATTATTTTGGAGAACAAGGAGGTGATGGCGATAGGCCTGTAGTTGGACGGGTCTGAGCGGCCGCCTGTTTTAGGGATCGGGTGGACCAAAGCTGTCTTCCATGAATTCGGGACTACGCCTTGGGAGTAGGAGTACCGGAAAAGACGCGTTAAAACCGGTGCCAACTCCGGAGCACACGTCTTCAGCACAATGGGAGGGACTCCATCGGGCCCACTCGACTTGCTGACGTCCAGGGAGAAAAGTGCTTTGCGAACCGAGCGCTGTGTAAATCGCACATCCGGCATGGAGCACTCACATCGCGGGATGGTCGGCGGTGTGTTCCCCCCGTCATCTAGAGTCGACTTAGACGCAAAAAGAGAGCACAACAGATCGGCTTTCTCTTTTGCGGCATGGGCCAGTGAGTCGTCCTTTCTGTGCAGAGATGGAAGGGATGGCTGACAGAAGTTCCCTTGGACAGCCTTGGCGAGAGACCAGAATGCACGGGTTCCCGAAGGAAGGCGAATTAGCTTCTCGCCAATTCTGCCGATGTGCTCAGACCTTGCCTTGGCAATGACGCTTTTGAAGGACCTGGAGGCGGAATTATACTTCTTTTTAAGTGCGCTGGTGTTTAAATCCCGAGACGTTAATGCGTCAGCCCAGGCCCGGTAGCACTCCTGCTTATAGCGTGATGCTATTTTACAGGAGCGACCAAACCATGGCTGGGATCTGCCTCCAATGGGCACCACAGAGGATGGAATAAAAAGTTCCATACCCTGAAGTACCACATCAGCAACAGAATCGGCAACAACGCTGGGATCTTCCGGCGATAAGCAAACCCGCCCCCAAGGGTAGGATGCAAAAAAAGACCGCATCCCGTCCCAAATAAGCTGACCTATAGTGCCAAACACGGCGGCAAGCTGCAGATCGCAATTGCGATTGGAGCGTGAGTGGCACCGTGCTCCGGATCAGACAATGGTCCGAAGAGCCCAGAGGGGCATCGACGGAGACCTGATATCCATCCGGATGACAGGTCAGCAGAAGGTCCAACAAGGAAGGTACATGGTCTTCCACATCTGGGATCCGCGTAGGCGAAGTAACCAGTTGTGTTAGACCATATGCCAAAGCAAATACAGATGTCCTCTCTGACGTATACACAAACTCCAGCCCGGGGCACAAAGGAGTGTTCCAATTTGTATCCCGGGTAGGAGAGATATGAAGTATCAGCCGGAGAAGACACCTGAGTCTCGGTTAAAAAGAGCAAGGCTGGCTTCGCCGTCTCTAGATGGTAATGGACAGCGTTAAGGTTGGAATGAAGTCCCCTGATGTTGCAAAATTCACGGATAGCGTGACAGGGGTCGCCTTGGTTGTATTGCTCCGCTTGCCCCGAGCAGCATTAGTCGCGAGCGGAATTTTGCCCCCCCCCCCAATACGCGGGGCAGCCTGAGCACCCACGCTCAGGAGTGAAGTAGTTTGGTCGTGGATGCTCAGCGAGGGATTCTCCAGGGGTGCTGGTACCCTCCTGGGGTAGTCTTTTATTTATTTCCACTACCATGTTGATGGGGGGGGGCGGGGGAAACCCCAAACCTCCGGCCACCTGCACTCACCAAGCGTAACGCAGAGGTAAACCTCTACTTCACGCTGGTATTCTGTGAGGTCGTGGTACCACCCCGGTTCGAGCTGGCCCATCCGTGCGACAGCAAAAGCTACCGCTTGGCTCTACCACTGTTAAACGATGTTTCCGACATTTTAATTACATTGTTAATTTTAATTTTTAGCGAGAAGAAGACAAACTGTTACCCACATAATTTATGATATTTTATTATAATTTCCTTAAAGTATAATTTCGTTATCGTTTTAAAATTAAAACAATAATCGAACTTTCAAACTAACTTAAATATTTTCTGGTAAAGCCATGTTATAAAATTTTTTTGTTTCTTATATTAATAATTATGAGACATTATTGCCAAAAAGCGTTTGTTATTTTTACTTGTAAGAAGCAATGTGTTTAATTTTTATAAAAGTTAAAAAAATATATAAAAAAAAATTATCTGTATTTTTTGGGCAACCCTAAAGTAAACGATATTTTTGTATGGAAAGTTTGTGGTACCTGATACAACATTGCCTATTCGCTGTGAAAAAAAATTATATTTCCTTCGTTTCAATAATTTAACTGGTGGGGCCTGCACAGTGTCTCATGCACACGAAAAAAATACTGGAAAGATCAACATAATATTTATTGAGATATCCTTCTAGGCAAAGTTACGTCTTTTACATACAACTTTGCCTACGACTTTGAGTGCTTGTAATTCGGAAGAACAGCACGAATTAAAAATATTTTATTACTACCTGGCAAGGCATAAGGTCTGTTTTCCATATAAAGTTATAATAATAAATTGGTTTAGAGATACGAGCGAAAAACATCAAAATCCGTGCAAAGTTGCAGCATTATACGGTATTACCATAGAATTATTACGCATAGAAACGCAGTCCAGTACAAAACACGAGCGTTAAAATGATGCAAAGTCATTATGTTAGTGGGCGCGAGTCGTATGTGCCTATGCTCGTCACACGCACACATACACGCCATTCAGTGATACCAGTTTCTGGCGTTTGCAAACAAATTGTGCAAATCACTATTTTTTAATTAATTTTAAAAAATCGATATAATAAAGATTACGTATTACGTACGAAGATTATTTAGTAGAAGTATTTTATGAGAATATAAAATGGAATACAATAAACACGATAATGATGTTACTAATATAACTTTATTATACATATATTAATGGTAAAAAATGCAGACGCTATAAAATTTAAGAATATTATTAAACACAATTAATTTGCTCGAATACAATAAGCACATCGGGTAATGTTTAATTTTAACCGATTTCGAAAAGGGAGGAGGTTATCAATTCGGTGTATTTTTTAATTTTTTTTTACCTCAGAATTCTATAATTTCTAAACCGATTTAGATTTTTTTATTTGAAAGGATATACACACAGATTGATCCAGTACACACGCTGAAATTTTAGTAGTTGTTTTCCCGAAGTAAAATGATTTTGCCTTAGTAGTACAATAGATTTATTCAAATAAAATTATTAGGATGTAAAAATGGCAGATTTACAATCGAGAAAAACAAAACTCGAATGCGATCTCAAACCAATAGCAATATCTCGCAAGTAGGTCGGGCGTACAGGCTAGCTTATACCGAATTACTATAATAAATTCTGAAAAAAAAAATTCGCTGGACGTAATGTAGTGTTACGTCTATCGCACGTGCTACCGCGCGCTTGCTACACAGTGAAGGGCCACTAATAAATGTTCATAACATGAACTCTCAAGCGTAGTGATACGACATAAACTAGTTTGGACGCCCGAATAGCTTGTGAGGTATTACTAATGTAAATCTGCCCTTTTTTAATTGTAATATTTTTTAATTTAATAAATTGACTCTACTATCGAGACAGTATAATTTGGCTGCGGGAATTGATCAAGCTTAGAAATCAGTGTACATACATATTGATAACCTTTCTTTTTGGGAGTCGGTTAAAATAGGCTATGTTTGGGTCTAACGTAACATCTGGTTAATGTTTGGGTGTAAAGTGACATCTGGTTAGTAAAGGCGTTCTTATTAATAATGTCATGATGTTGTAAATAAAAAAGTTTTATTCTATACTCTAAAACGTAACCTTAGTCAATAAAAAAAGCAATTAAAATAAAATATTTGCGTTAAAATGGCGTCGACGAATCACTCCGTATTAGTTTTAAATAGGCACCCATTGTTAATATAATGTTAACACTTAGAGAAGTAGGTATCTATATATATATAAGCATTTGAGTTTTACACAGAGCGTTGCGATTAAACGTTTTAAACACAAATAGAAAATAAATATTTTTAAAAGAAAATTGTGATTTTTTCCCCACAACTAGCAACATTTGTATAATGAGAGCTTAGGTAAGTATTTTTTTAGTTTTACGTACTTATAATGAATTAAATGTATAAACTTATATGTGAAATGTAGTACCATCACTTCTTTTATGTTTATCATCACCGTTGTGACAATATTTTACAACACAAACGGTAATTTTTACAATTTTTCGCGAGCTCTTCTCCGTAAGACGCGACGTTGCGCACTGACGCGTCGCTGAGTCAACTAACGCGGTTTCGCGTTAGTTTTACTTACTTCACTTTCGGTGCGCGTACTAGTATTCTATGCGTAATAATTCTATGGGTATTACTTTATATTTTTCAGGGAAAGCTAAAAGAATATAAACATGAAGCATGATGAACCCTCCTAAGGCCTTTAAACAGAGCAATATTATTTAACTGATTCCTACATGTTTTTTGCCTGCATTTGTATGCCTTACTTAAATTATTAAGTTTAGATTCTTAATTAAGTCGAATGTTAAAATAAACTTCTATAATGTATTTAATTATTAATTGTTAAATGTTTGGAACTATCAAAAGTAATACTTATATGAAAAATAAAGCAGCCATTATGTACTCCCTGACCCCATTTTTATTTCCCCATGAAAGCATTTTATAAAATAAAAATACTTAGTTAAATATCTACCTATTTATATTAACAATATGTTAAAAAAGAAATTCCGGGGAAACTGTCCATGGCAGTAAATATTTTTTCTCCAAAGGTCATCTCGAAAAGACAACTTTCCGATCTGATTGATGAAGGATATATTTTATACATGGTAGGGCCATGCTGCAGCTATATTAATAGTATAGTTTTGGCACGAATGGGTCTGCTCCACCGGTGGAGGACCACGTTCTCACAGAATACCAGCGTAAACCAGCAGCTTAACGCTGCTGTGTTTCGTAAGGTGAGTGTAGAGAACCGGAGACCCTTTTTCCTGGAAATGAGGCATTCCATTTTAGTCCTCACGGGTGACAACGCATCTACATTTTGATTTGTAATAGAGGACAGATGTAGATGTCTATGGGCCGCAGCAACCACTTAACACCAGGTGGACTGTGTGCTCGTTTGTCACCCTTATCCTTTAAAAAAAAAACTATTACTCGTTAACTTGTTAAGCCCTCTTAGCTGTCATAGTTTTCCTTTTAACTTCGCTACTAACGTGCAGACTTTTCATTTCCTAAAACACCGGTTTCGTGGGGGGGGGAGGGCACCTGACTAATAAAAACTTCCACTAAAGCTGTTTCGCAAACGGACCCCTGGATCTAACGAAACTATAAAGGTTCTTCTTTTAACTACGGAACTCTAAAAAATAGCCTATTTACATTCAACTACTAGACTCAAGCTCAATATTTTTTGCGCAGGCTTTTAGTTTGGCGCTTAAAACGCTGGCAATGCGACGCGCACGTCAAAGTGCGTGTAATTTTAACAATTTTACGCGCGGCGGTGTGACGAGTATGACAACACGATAATCAGAACCATTAATCCCTCCGGCTGGTTAGTTTCATTTAATTGTATCTTATATCTCATAACAAACAAATTGTTTGTCTTGTCGAATTTGGCTTGTAGGATAGGAATTTTGGAATAAATTCTATCAGTTATACCTGTATGAAGGACTTTAATCTTACTCCAAATATTCAGGCTCTTGAGTCTGATGGCAGCTAAGGTCACTTCTCGTTGTATGTGTAGGTGAAGCGGGGTTAGCTCCAGCATAGCTGGATCTAAGGCTGCTGTTAGTGTAGTCCTTATGCAGCCCGTGGCAGCCATACATGCCAGTATCTGGTATCGCTGAATTTTCTTTTTATTGGTGGCTTCATTTGTTTTGGTCCACCATACCCGAATGTGATTTTCGGTCGAATTACATTTTTGTACAGCCATAGTATGATTTTTGACGACAGACTCCATCGTTTGCCGATTCTGTTTCTGCATTGCCAGATAGTTATACTAGACTTATTGATTATGTTTTCTATGTGTTTCTTCTAGTAGAGCTTACTGTCCAAAGTCCTAAATATTACTTCAGAGGATAGCTGGAGTTTTGTGCTGAAAAGACTTGGAAGGTGATTGTTATTCAGCATGCATTTTTGTGTAAACATTACTAAAACCGTTTTGTTTGGGTTAACGGTTAAATCACATTCTTTGCTGGCTTAGCGTTGAGTTGTGGCGACTACGGCCGTGGGTTTGAATCCCGCACGTAATAAGTATTTGTATGGCCTACAAATTATTGCTTTGGGTCTGGATGTATGTCCTTGTGCAATTTATGTATGTAAACTGCTTCCACGATGCAGGAGAAAATCTTTGTCTTGGGGTAATGTTCTTTAATGACAAAAAACATTATAGCATCGACTTCATAAAGCGAGTATGTTCTTAGCGGGTGCATGGTCCTTGCACAAATTTAGACAAAAAACCATCGACAATTATCATGTAACTATTTAGCCAACATTCTAGGTGTTAACTGGAGCTTCTGAATTCTGATATTAGTCCAATAAAAGGGGTCAAAATTAAACTTTTAAAACAAGTAAAAGTTGACATCGAATAAGCTACGATATTGTATATAGAAGAATTAAATTTTCAACTTCAGAAGTTATTCAATGGAAATTGTGTTATACTCTTTTTAACCCTCGACGCAAAAAGAGAGGTGTTATAGGTTTGGCCGCTAAGCTTGTTTTTTATAAGATAGGGTGACAAACGAGCACACAGTCCACCTGATGGTAAGTGGTTGCTGTGACCCATAAACATCCACATCTATGATAGATATGGATTCTGTTTCTGTTTCTGTTTCTGTTCTTAGCTATGATTCAAGAAAATCTTTTTAGTCGTTTGAAGATCATCAGCTCTTTTGTTTCGGGGGTTTTTGAAATTTTCAATTTAATATTGTATTATTTGGAGTTGGATTTTACTTTGTGTTAAAAGTTTTATTTTCGGGTTCACTTGTCGACGATTGTAAAATACATTATTCATAAAAAATACAAATAAAGGGAATTTGCCATTTTAATATGTATGCAAGTTTCTTTTTACAAAATCACCTAATTTAGTGCATTTAACATTTCTATCTTGAAGTATTGTTAATAGCCCAATTATTATTTACATTTTACTTTTCCGAGAATTCATTTGTCACATTTTATATTTACCGTTTTTTCTTGTAAGCATTGGTGTTGAGAAGTTGTCGGGTGTTACGTTTGGGCTTGTAAACGGTGTTTTTGGCGTATCTTGAGTTACAGAAGCGGTTGATATGTTTTTGATTGCATCTGGTAAGTCATCAGGCAAATTAGCGGGTTGCGAAGATGATGCAGCTAATCTTTTTTCTGATATGGCCTTTAATATATTTTTTCCTGCTTCTTTAGTCTGTAAAATAACACAAGTCATGTCATTAGAACTAAATTTTCATTTAACTACTATGCATAGTAATAAAATTAGACTTAATACATTCCACATAAGGGTGTTACCACACCGATCTATCGACGTCGATTGGTGTGGCAACACCCTTCGAGTTTTTATTTGATTTGAGTGGTAGCTTTAGGTGATCGACGCGGATAATGGTCGATAAAACGTCTTTCAGTCATCGATCGACAATTAATCGATGTAGTTATGAGCTCCTCATCAGTATCTTTCAAAATGCGGTCGGTGTCTCAGCTCGATCGACGTCCACCTTCGATCAATTGGTGCGGTAACACCCTAAGTTTGTGACAATTTTTACAAATAGACTTAATACATTATATCACGAATAAGTATTGCTTACACTGTCATGTTCCAGGCACTTGTAGGCATAATGAGCAGCATGGTCCAATAAACTGAACCTTAAATAGTACTGTGCTAGGTATCGTTGTGCTGCTGGTAGCTCTTTGCTTCCAGCATTTGCAGGGTCCTGACAAGCTGCGGTGTAAGCTGCAGCGGCACTGTTTGGCATGTTGGACTTTTCATATAGTCTGGAATTAATTGAAGGTATATAAATGTATTACTTTAATAATGTAAGTTGGTAACATCTCCAAATTGTTTGCTATGGCTAATATCCCTATGAGGCAATCTATGGGGGTGGCCTTTATTTAGCACTGGACTTTGGATTGGCTATAATGAAGTTATCGCAGTGCGCACTAGCACTAAACCAAATCATCCCGGCCCATGCCCAAAAATAGACTTTTACAGCCTGGTGAAGAAGGTGAAGAAATTTTTACCAATCATTAATTCATCGATATATATATGTACTACAGACTAGATTGCGCATTCCGAACATACACTATGTTCAACTGAACTGTAATGCAATCCGTACAGTGTGTCATTTAGTGTCGCTTCAATCTACTAGTTAGTCTGTGGTTTCAATATTCATGCAGTGTGGAGCGGCGCTAATAATACAAGATTTCAAATTAAAGTTTGGACTGGACGTAAATAACAATTCAGTAGTCAAGTAAGTAAAATTATTTGTTGTTCAAGTGAATAAATAGGTAATAATATCGTAATATTACAAAAGAAACAAAATAATGAAAAAATATATTTCTTTATATAAACTGACCGCGCAGGAGCAACGTGCTTACTTAAATCAACTGCGCATGCGTGACTTTACTATCTCCCTCGCATGCGCGAAGACATGAGTAGTACACATTTTTTGTTCAGAAAAGCTTCTCTAGTACGTATTAAATATAACTCAATGCATTAATTAAAAAAAATTCTCAAGCAATTTTTTCTATAAAAATTATATATTATTAATTAAAACCTCAACCAATATTTACTGTCATTGTATTTAGGTATTATAACTGTTTTATCATATAAGGTCGGCGAAAAAGTTTCTTCGTATTTTATATATAGATTCAAGACACAGACATAGATACAACTAATTATAATATATATGTGCCATTTCTTTTTTCAACTTGTTGCCATCTTGTAAGTAGTGACATAATCCCTTAGCTATAGAAATCTACAGATTTTTGATCAAAAATGTGCAAAAAGTAGTTTTGACAGTCCTCTTGATGTGAATCTAATACTACCCAAAGAATTCTGAAGAGACCGAAACAGGTGAAAATCTAAGGATTCAAGGTCAGGACTATATGGTGGATGTATTAACACTTCCAACCAAGATCTCTCAATTTTTGCTGAGTGGCCAAATATGTCTGTTAGTCTGGCGTTATCATAATGAAAGACCACTCCTTTTCTGTTGATTAATTACGGCCTTTTTTTTATAATTTCTTGCTTGAGTCTCATTAGTTGTTGGCAGTAGAGATCCGAATCGATGGTTTTGCCCTGCGGTAAAAGCTCATAATAAACGATGCCCTTTCAATCCCATCATACACACAGCATCACCTTATTGCGTGTTAATCCGGATTTCGCTACAGTCTGTGAAGCTTGAGTACCCTTTGACCATGACCTTTTTCACACGTTCTTGTCGTAGGTGATCCACTTTTCATCCCCAGTGATCGATCTTTTCAAAAATGGTTCGGTTTCATTAAGTTTCAATAGAGAATCGCAAATGAGTACATGATTCATTAGGTTTCTTTCAGTGAGCTTGTGTGGTATGGAGTTTTTTTGTATAGACAGACTTTAAAATTTTAATGGGTCAAAACTGTTTTGTGGTCAATCCACAATTCCTCGGCTATGTCGTAATTACTAATATGCCAATCTTGCTCCACTTTTTCAAAAATGGTAACGACTTTATCCGTATGAGGGCGATCAGAGCGAGCTGCATCTTTGACATCAAAATTCCCGAACTTAAAACGCTTGAACCAACTTTGTGCTACTCTTACTGACACTGCATTAGGTCCATAAACGTCACAACTTTTTTCGCGGCTTGAGTCGCAATTTTCCCTTTTTTGTAATAAAACTTCAGAATGTATCGAATTTATTTGTTAGGTTCATTTTGGCGGACAGGAAAACAATTGTGAAATGGCGGGAGTGTTTTTTTACTTTTCTATATGTTAAAGTTACAGCATATATACGTCCCATTGCTGGACACAGGCTTCCTCTTTGAGAGGGTTTTAGGGCAAGGAAATGTTCGCCGCACTGCCCCAATGCGTATTGGGTAATTTATTTTTTCTTATTTCTGCGACATGCAGGTTTCCTCACGATGTTTTCTTTCACCGCCGAGCTCGTGGTAAATCAGCACTTAAAATTGCAACTAACAATTTCATTGGTGCCGGCGGAGATCGAACCCGGGTTGGTCGCGTACTGTAAAACTTACAGCGAGCGCTAACCATCTGAGCTACCACGGCTCATGTCTATATGTATTGACATTAAAACCAGCCAGATACAAACAGTACAACTAAAAAGATTTTTCTTCAATTTTATACATACAAATACGAAGAAACTAAGTTAACAAATTGAAAGTTAAAATGAATTAATCACTTTTCTATATTTTTTAAGAAAAGGCTTCTTTTTAACAATTAAAAATTTTGTACAACCAACTTTAATATGAATTATTAAGAATAACTCAAAAACCATTGGTCAGTCCTTGATCAAATTTATATGGGACCACATAAGAAGCACGAGCTTTCAAATAAAAAAACGATCATCGAAAACGGTTTACCCAGAAAAAATTTATATATATAACACACAAAAAAAACAGTCAAATTGAGTACCTCCTCCTTTTTGAAGTCGGTAGAAGAATGCTTCTTTTTTACTTACCAACTTAAAAACTCGTTTGTAAGTTAACACAATATACAAAAAAACATAATACATAAATTACTTACTTCGCCAACTTAAAAAGTGCCATTCCTTCAATGTCGCCGGTACTGTGAGCCTTATAATAACATTTGAGAGCATTTGGAATTTTATCCATTTTCTCATAGGCTTCCCCTAGTGATACCAACATTCTTGAATCATCTGGTTTAAGCTGTGCTGCTCTTGAATAGTAGTATATGCAATAGCCATTTAAACCTAGAATTTCGTATGCTTGGCCAAGCCCATTCCACGCTCTGTAATCATTTCTGTTTACGTCTAAAAATAAAGTCAATTTTAATCATGTTTGTATTTTACTGCATAAAGCTTACTTTAAACTTTTTATTACTCTTATTTATTTTGACATGGATATTTTATCATTGGTCTGGCCAGAAGGCAAAGTAAGAAACTGCTGGTGGGCTTTAGTTGCTGTAGGGCAGCCTAAGAAAAATATGTTTTATGTGCTTTAGAAATCTGAATGAACAAAGGCCCGAATGCAAACTGCAGTCTGGTCAAGCACTTGGGGCTTTGTTCAGGCGGCCTTTGTTCAGTGCGGGTGGTGCATCGTTTACAAAAATATTATGAACGACACTTTGAGTGTCTGTAGAGATCGTGTGGCATTTTCAAACGTATGAACGACATATTGAGTGTTTATATGCTTTTAAATGGTAAATGCCAGTACCATTTAGGTATTTAGGATCATTTTATTTTATAACATGTATCTTAGCTAAATTAATTTTCAACATTTTTAATATTCCGTGAAAGATCTCAGTTGTAGTTTTATTCACAAATTATATGAAGCAAAAATTGTATAGTAACTGCAACAACGCAAATGCTCCAAAATTAATATGTTTTAGTTAAAATAACTACTCTCAACCACAGGAAGGCAAAGATTATTGATGACAACACCATTTTTTAAACAAACAAATACAAAAAATATCCTTCAAAGTAGTATATCAAAAAGAATGCTGTGAAAGTAGCTTTCTATTTGCAATCAAGTGCATTACACAAAGACTTCTTTTTTCTGTTATCAATGTTATCTGTATCAGTAGAACTACCAAAGATGGACACATACAAATAACCAGGGATGTTACAAATATTTATATAAACAATTTCTAGATAGATCAAGACATCTGCATCTGCCTCCGTATTCGAATTAATCAATGAGAAGTTTTTACCAATGCAGATGTGGCAAAATTTCAACAAGAAATTGGGTGTGGGCTAGCGAGTACTATGTGTTATAAAAATAATCACACATTTAATTTTAATATATATAAAATAAACCATTTCTTCCATTTATTCATCCACATTCACATCCACAGGATGTAATAATATCTTTATCAACAACATACCTCAAACATATAAATGTTACTTGAATGTATTACCTATTGCTTGTCTATAGCACTGTATTGCCGCATTTGAGTTCTGTAATTCAATAAATTCATGTCCCATTAATATCCAAGCTGAGAGATACTGAGGATCTAGAGACAGAGCCCTTTGAAAGTACACAACTGCTTTTTGATGCTCACTCCTAAGACTGTAGTAATTACCTAAAAAATAATTTTTATTATATATTTAATCATATTATTAAATGGGACTTATTTTCGGCAAGTATTGGCTTGCACATAAATTCAGCATTCGTGCATGGATGAAATTACTTACCAATAACACAACAAGTCTCCACTCTATATTTGTCAATAGATACAGCTTTTTGTGCAAGTTTCGCCAATTCCATGCGTTTTTCTTTTAAATATAATAAGTGAGAGTATACATCCCAGTTGTCTAGGCGATATGGGTCATTTTGATATAGCTCACCAAATAATGCTAAAGAAGAATCTACATCTGAAAATTTGAAGGATATTCAATGTGAGTTTTCACTTATGTCAAACATTTATACAATCCTGTTCGACATAGCTATATTCAAATAAATGCCCAAGCACTAGTTTCAAATATTTAGTTCTATGGATTTTAGAGATTATTGAAACAATACAAAGCACAAAACAAGATACAATGGATATCTTGTTTAATAAAATTTAACAAAATTAGATAATAAATGGGGAGCAGTTTCAAAGGTGAGAGACGTCTGGTACTACATTCAGCCAAGCATAGAAATAAAGCTAATACTTCCCACGGGAGAGGCCCATGTCCAGCAGTAAATTTTTACAAGCTGATGTAAAAGAAGAAGAAATAGTAAACATGATACAATCCATAAAATAATTTAATTATATCTATTTATCAATTAGTGTATTGCACAGAGGGACAATATTATCAATCAATCAATATATTCATTATTGTACACCAATTATTAGTATTAGTAGCCTTTATTTACACATAAATAAATTTTTAAGTTGTTTTAATTATATTTTTATTATTTATATGTCGCTATTAGTATCACTTGATACTGAAAATCTATAAAAACGAAGATAAAAATGAAGAGAAAGGCCTCCCCCAACTTATCCCAATCTTTTCTATTCTGTGCCAGTATTTGTCAAAATTCGAGAGTTCGTCCCCCCATTTGGTCTCCCTTTTTTCCTTCTTTTGTCCACCAATACACGTTAAAATTAGACAAAATGAAATATATGTATATATATATATATATAGGTGGTCTTATCACTTTGGAAGCGATTTCTTCCAGACAACCTTTATGCACAAAGAACTGTTGTTTACAGCAAATTGCAAATAGTTTTGAGTAGATTTTTAAAGAAAAAAAAGGAAAAAATGAGCATGTCGAATATATAAAGGTAAGGAGTTCTACAAATATACAACTATATAGATAATGGAAAGACTACCTCGCCTATCATGATGAGCAATTGCCATTTGTGCTGTAACATATGTACTTTTATCAAAACCAGCATTAGCTAACACCATATATGCTTCTAAAGCTTGCTCTGATAATTTCAATTCCACAAATGCGTGAGCTGCAAAAAAGTACATCATCCAATGTTTAGGCAGCTGTAAAGAATCCAGTGCTTCATACTCATTTGCTAAGCCTGCAAGTTCTACCCAAGCAGCCCACAGAGTAGGAGCAGCTGCTACAGAAGCTTGCAAAACTGAAACAGCTTGACTTCGGAGATCCAACTTCTTTAGGACAACACCTTCTAAGTAGAGCAAATAGCCATCTAAACTGTTATGGTTAGCCTGAAAGACATATATTAGATAAGTACGTAGACAACAATTTAATCAGTTGTATCCTTTCTTATTATTATAGTTCACAGTTTTGGTACCTTAAAAAAGGATAATAGATCTAATAAGACCTGAGTTGACTCAGCATTGTCTGGCCCAATATCAGTAGCATTATCCAATCTTTTCTTCTCGCTGGACATATACTGAGAATATCTGTATAAAAATACACATTTTGAACTGGTACAATTTTCAATAAAATGAGCTGCTCGATCGTACTCCTGACAGTCAAAGTAACTTTTTGCTAATACATAAGATTCTCGTTCGTCAAGCAATATATCGTCATTATAAGAGGTGCATGGTATGTGATCTATTTTATGGTCTTTTAGTGCATAATTTAATTCCGCCAGCCACTTAACAGTTTGTGTCAGTCCACGATCATTACACTCGCGAATTCCATTAAGAATATCCAATCTAACTTGATTCAAATCTATTTGAATATCACTTTTAGGATTCAATAAAGGCTGCATTTTTATTAGAATTAAGAATAGAGATTATTTAATAAACTACATTCGTTCGATGGTATCATAAAAAAGCCAAAAATCAAATTGAATTTAATCTGATTAGTTTACTTAACACAGCTGATAGAATATTACTTAGAATATTACTTTTAAAATGTTTGTGATTTTAATTTTAACGTTTAGTAACTCTACCCTAACCAACCCCAACATAACCTCAAAACTCAGTTATCATCTGTCAGTATCAAACAATCTGTCAACCATGAAAATAAACAGTCTCCGCATTTTTTATTAAGATTTTTGGCTAGCATGCTTGTCTTTTAAGCCATATCCTCATTTCATTCGGGATCTTCGTTTTTATAGATTTTCAGTATCAAGTGATAATAATCCTTTATCCTACACTGCTTCACAATATGTTGATGTGTCATATAGCGTAGTTTTTGGAGATTTTGACGGTAACTTGAGCCAGCAGATAGTTGGCGATCTTAAGACGCATAAGCAGATAGACACTTTATCTTGAGATTTACATCACCATACGAGCACTTGTTTCACATTTTCCACTAATAGTTTACACGCGCAGACAAATACACAAAATCACACCACTTTTAGATATGAAAATCTATTTCAACCCATTATTTAAACAATAATACAGAAGCACCCTCACAATCTTCGTCCCTCCGCTAGGACCTCAGAGTTATTACAGCATAGAGGGAATCCTAAAATAAGAACAAAATTCTTGTAGTTGAACTCTGTATGCACATGACGTTTAACGTGACATAATATTATATGATAGCTATTATATTTTCACCTTCCTTCTTTTATGTTAATTTAGCTCACTGTTAATAAATTTCCATCAAAGACAACTAAATATATGCCGGCTGAATTACGGGGATATTCGTAGTATATCAAGGCTTATATATTTTAATCTAATTTATAAAAATTGATGTTTGTTTGTTCGTATTTTATGCGCTGCCATGCCGTTCATAAGATTGCACTAAAACTTTGTCAACTTATTATTCACACTTACGTTATAGGCATAGTATAATTAACTTACTTACTTGGCGTGCGTATAATATCGACAAATTTATATATCATTCAACTCCAATGAATGTATTGTAAGACTTAATTAACAATATCTCTTCCAAATTTATAACGACATTACCACAATTATTTCTTGGTGCGGTTGCCAGCTAGTTTCCACTAAATTTTGTTATTTTACTCATTTTATATATTTTCCCACACTTTAATATTAAATGAATAGTGATAATTCAGACCATGTTCAGGCAGAGTAGCTACATCACTAACATCATTCACCTAGCGTAGCAGGTTAGGTACGGCAAAATCAACGTTATGTCTATAAAAATTGTGCCTATAGTCGCGTAAATTTATTATTGTAACATCTAGCATCACGTAGCAATTTTTTTTCGCCAATCTTAGAAGATTTTTGGATTAAGACATAATGATATCTATTATTAGTTTATATATTATAGTGCGTTTTCAAATAATCACTGTATTAGTGTAACATCTAACGTAAAAAGCTAAATTTACTCATTCTAGAAACACTTCCTTAATGAAAACTAATATGATCTCTATTTTAAAAACTTATGTTTCATACTCAAGCGAATGGTAAGTAACATAAATTTAATTTCGCATTTATTTTTTAATAGACAATCACGCGAAAATTATTGAAATTACGCACAATTATAGTTTGCACAAATGAGTTTGGCGACAGTAGTTCTGGTAGAAATTTAGCGTCTTGTTACTTCCTCTTGTTTTTTATATTCTATGATCCGTGGTATCCATTGCACCTTTTTGTGGCATGCGTACCCACTCACTTTTTCTTGTAATATTTCTTGGCATGCACTTATTCAAAAATCGGCTGCTGCGCGTTAAGAACCATATGACGCGTCAGGTCTCAACTTATATGCTAGTACGATGACACCACCATGACCACCGCCTTTATAATTTATACTCATTTTCTGCCTAGGAGTCCGTCTTGGTAGATAACGAACCTCTTACCTATTTCTGCCGCCAAATAGAAGTTCTTGCACTGCTGTGTTCCGGGCTGAAGGGAATAGAGAGTCAGTACAGGCTTGTAATTCATTCCATCTTATTCCTCAGAGATTACAACGCATCTGTAGCCTTCGTTTGAAGTTAGCTGCAGGTGTCCATGAATTGCAGTTGCAGCATGTGGACTGTTAGTTCTTTAATCAGTTAAATTAAAAAAAAACAACCTTGAAAAAACAATTCCTTAGGCTTCTCGTAAATGTAGTATAGATTAACATATGTTTAACATAACAATAACACATGTTTTAAAATAACTGGCAATAGCAATTAAGAATAGTTTCAAAATAGCCGTTACACCATGTAAGGGGAATTAAAACTTTTAGCAATACTAATACTCTTACCTGCAGGGGGTGCACCCTACTGGTTAACTAAAAAGTATCTTACGACCGACACAGAAGGAAAATCAATTCAAAAAAGCGAAAGAAATAATCTCTAACATTTTAATTTTCACAATTTTAGCGCGGATTTTCACTCCAACTCCAAGCAGCCAACTCGCATTTTTTTACTTAACAATTTAAAAAAAATAGAAGGTTTGGGAGTTGTAGTATACTTACCTCTTTGTTATAATATACAACCTTATTCATAATTGTTATAAAGGAAGATATCTGTCATCTTAAAATGTTATTACTTGTCAATGTATTTTGTCTTTATAATATATGTAATCTTTTATGTTGAATAAAATCAAATATCCATTGGTTTTGACTTTCTTTATCAATTTATTCAACATAATTGTTTTAAAATGTCGATAAACGATGCAAGCTGTTCTTCTTCGGAAATAAACACGATGTCGCGATTTCTTCGACCAGACCGCCAGACCGGTTTGACGTCGAACCTGATACACCGGCAGCAGGCCTAAAATTGAGCCACTGGCGGTATACATGTTCAAATTTTTTATGCCACGAACAATCAAATCAGATTTCTGATTCAACTAAGTTAAAATTGCTCATCAACCATTTGTCGCCGACAGTCTATTCACTAATACGTGACTGTTCTTCTTATGTGACTCCCATTCAATTGCTTGATAGCATTTATATAAAGGCTAAAAATGAAATACATACACGATATACCCTAGCAACCAAAAAACAAAAGCCCAAGGAGTCTAAATATTCGAGCTCTCAGGCAATTAGCATACGATTGTAATTTCAAAACGTAACGGCGGAGCAAAATAAGAATGACTATATTCGTGATGCCTTCATATCAGGTATCACAAGTCAAAAGATACGACAAAGGCTTTTAGAAAACATAACTTTGATATTGGAGGAAGCCCAAAATCAAGCTACATCTTTAGAAACTGCTGAGAAAAATTATACAAACTGCAATAATCATCAAATGCAATTACATGCTGTAACTGATACTTACAATGAAAAACCAGAAAGTAGCACGGAGAATTACAGCATAGCCATTGCAGCAAGTCAACGTAAGCGATGTTTTTTTTTGTGGTAATAAAAGTCTACATCAACGCATAAAATGCCCTGCTTTTAACGCAATATGTCAATTATGTTCAAAGAAAGGGCACTTCGCTACTGTTTGCAAAAGTGGTAGACCAACTGTAAATGCTGTAGACAGTGAAGTTGCGGATGTTATTAAAACAAAAAAATGTATATCTGTTGCATCTCCATCTAGCTTAAGCAAAGCGACAGTTCCTATTATGATTAATGAATTCCACGCTGAAGCTCTGATTGACACAGGAAGTTCTGTCAGTTTTATAAATAAGACATTAGCCCAAAATATGAACTTAAAGATGAGACCTCATAAGCAGGCTATATCTTTGGCTTCCCTTAGTCATATTTCTTTTGTAGAAGGCATTACATATGCAACGATAAATTTAGACAAGCATACATATTCAAATCAACCTTTACTAATTGTCAATAACCTATGTTGTTCATGGGCGGCGGTAGTCACTTACCATCAGGTGAGCCGCATGCTCGTTTGCCCCCTCCTATAAAAAAAAAATGTGCAGATGTTATCCTAGGACATAACTTATTGAAAAGACACAAGACATTAGAATTCAACTTTGGGGGTTCAAGGGATTCCTTAAAAATATGTGTTATGGATGCGTCAGTACCTCCTGTATCGTTGTTTACGAACCTTTCTCCAAACATAAAGCCAATTGCAATAAAGTCAAGGCGTTATACAAAAATTGATGAAGAATTTATTAGAGGAGAAGTTTCTTAATTGTTGAAGGATGGAGTGATTGAACCAAGTAACTATATAACACATCGAAAACGTCTTGTCATTGATTATTCCTTAACAATTAATAGATTCACTAAACTCGATGCGTATCCACTACCTAACATTGTATCTATGGTTTCCAACGTTGCAAAATACAACTATTTCAGCCAACTTGATTTAAAAAGCGCTTATCACCTAGTGCCAATTTTAGAGACTGAACGAAAATATACAGCATTTGAAGCATGTGGGGCCCCATATCAATTTACTCGTATACCATTTGGCGTCACTAACGGCGTGACTGCGTTTCAGAGAACGCTACAGTTCATAATTGAGGCTGAAAATCTAAGAGGTACCTTCTGTTATTTAGATGACGTGACTGTATGTGGCGAAATAGAGACGAACACGATAAAAACTTGCAGCAATTTATGAATGCTGTGAAGAAATACAAACTTACGTTAAATGAGAAGAAATGCACTTTTGGATCAAAAAGTATAAGTCTATTAGGATATTCCATTGAGAACAACGTTATCAAGCCAGACAAAGAACGATTAAAACCACTATTGGATCTCCCTACTCCAACAGATGCAGCCTCATTAAGACGTACTTTGAGTATGTTAGCTCAGTATTCGAAGTGGATTTACAACTTTTCATACCTTATTAAGCCTTTGATTGATAACACACGATTCCCACTTAGCCAAGAAGCCATAAAATGTTTTAAAATTGGAAATAGCCAAAGCGTCCCTGACAGCTATTGATAATGACGAAAATTTTACAGTAGAAACCGATGCATTCGAGCACTCAATAGCTGCAACCCTTACTCAAAATGGTCGCCCTGTAGCTTTCCTTTCAAGAACTTTGTCCAACACTGAACACGGCCATTCATCTATAGAAAAAGAAGCAAGCGCAATTGTGGAAGCAATTCGTAAATGGCACCATTATCTTATTGGAAGAAATTTTATTTTGATAACCGATCAGCAGTCTGTTGCTTTTATGTTCAATCAAAAACATTCAAGCATAATAAAAAAATGAAAAAATTGAACGGTGGCGCTTAGAACTGTCTTGCTACAAATACGACATAATTTATGGTCCAGGTCGACAAAATACTGTAGCTGATGCATTATCAAGAGTATGCGCTCTCATGAATCCAAATAAGCTGTATGAACTACATGACCAGCTGTGTCATCCCGGTATTACCAGAATGGTACACTGGATATTACCAGAATGGTACACTGGATAAGATCAAAGAATCTTCCATATTCTGTTGAAGAAATAAGATTAATGACAGCATCTTGTAAAGTATATGCTGAGATAAAACCACGGTTCTGTCAATCAAAAGGCCAGTTGATAAAAGCTATTGCTCCATTCGAGAGAATAAATATCGATTTTAAAGGCCCACTCCCATCGAATACTCAAAACCGATACCTACTGACAATTATAGACGAGTACTCGAGGTTTCCGTTTGCGTATCCCTGCAGTGATTTATCGGCGGCT
This sequence comes from Parnassius mnemosyne, assembly GCA_963668995.1. Lineage (NCBI taxonomy): Eukaryota > Metazoa > Arthropoda > Insecta > Lepidoptera > Papilionidae > Parnassius > Parnassius mnemosyne. The sequence continues at coordinate 14,260,327 of CAVLGL010000148.1, forward strand.
ACAGTGATACGATGCTTGAAAGATCTTTTTCACACTTTCGGATTTCCATTATACGTACATTCCGATCGAGGTACGACTTTTTTATCAGAAGAGCTCAAAAATTTTCTAACGCCACTTGGAATAGCTACAAGCAGAACCACACCTTACAATCCTCAAGGAAATGGCCAAGTTGAAGGACTAAATGGTACATTATGGAGATCGATACAACTCAGTCTTCGTTCAAAGAATATGGACATTTCAAACTGGGAAAGAGTATTATCCAATGCGTTACACTCACTTCGGTCGCTTTTATGTACGACTACAAACGTCACTCCCCATGAAAGAGTGTTCAATCATCCACGTCGTTCGCCTAATGGAAAATCTTTACCTACGTGGAGTATAAACTCTGGACCTGTACTTATAAAGAAAAATATAAGAACATCCAAATATGATCCACTTGTTGAAGAAGCAGAAGTTCTTCACGCAAATCCAACTTACTCACATGTTCGTCTCTCTGATGGCCGAGAATGCACTGTATCCAATAGAAAATTGGCACCCCTACCTATGATTCGGATTAGTGAAGAGGAAAATGAAAATGGCCAAGATAATGGAAATAATATTTGCCCTGATATGAATACAAGCAATGAGCCAGTAGAACCTGTACAATCTGAACAAACCAAAAATGTTCAAAATAACAGTACAGAGCATGATACAGAAAATAGCGGACTTCACCGTTTAACTTGTGACAGACGGCCTCCCTCATAACTGCGCGATTATATTGGAACTTCAAGAACGGGTGATTGTAGTATACTTACCTTTTTGTTATAATATACAACCTTATTCATAATTGCTATAAACGAAGATATCTGTCATCCTAAAATATTATTACTTGTCAATGTATTTTGTCTTTATAATGTATGTAATCTTTTATGTTGAATAAAACGAAAACTCTATTGGTTTTGACTTTCTTTATCAGGAGTAGAGTGAGATAACAAGTGTTGTGCTATTTTAGGCGTTTTTTTTTTAAATTGGAAAATTTTGATTTGCTTTAAATAATCTTAATTTGTATTGGTTGTGGTTTTAAAAGTAAGTGTTGGTTAGTAGTTTAGATTTATATGTGATTTCCTTAAATAAAATGGAGGAGGATCTTCCCAATACAAATGGTGTTCACGGTAATCCTCATCCTCCCATATCAGTGGATAAGAGTAACATTGAGAAAATTAATCGCAAACGACCGCAAAGCAGTAATGATACAGTTAGCCCACAAAAAAGGTTGATAATAAACCCAGCACAACCTTTACCATCGATCCAATATACCGGGTGTTTATGAAACGCTCCCGAAAACAAAGACAAGCGATAGTACTAACGATACCTTTAATTTTTAAAATTGATCCCGAGGGAAAAAATCATCTTTTCACAAAGTTTTATTTGTTTTATTCACGCTCCATCATGTTAGTACAGCTAAATGAAAAGATAATTCTATAAAACATAAAAGTACTTAAACATAGAACCAGCAGTGGAACTTAAATGAAATCAGCTGACAATAGGGTTATTGACCCTGTCGCACGGAATTGACGCCAAATCTACGCGCCCCATAGTTAGCGATCGTACGGTCGCTAGCTGCGGGCAATACTGCAAATACGGCAATACTGCAATACCGAATAATTTACAACACTTGTCTAAATACCTAACTTATCTACTTAACCCACTATTATGCCACTGTGCTAGTCTCCACCTAGCCACTTTAAATCGAATTCACAGGTTAAATAAACCAATACCTGGTTCGATTCCCCGCTAGGGAAAAATTTAAATTTTAACAACGATTGAGTCATGCTTTTTTTATTCATCGTGTAGGTATGTTTATCATTCTGATGTATTCAGTTATGTACCTATTCAGATCAGTTCAGTATTAAGTAATTTAAAAAAAATAGGTATGAAACAGCATACCACTCTAAATCCTCCTTGGTCTTATGAGATGCAGCTCAAATTGTGCTCCATTCATTTCGAGGCAGATTTGGGCTCGGTGTTGCGTCTCCGTATGCAGGCGGGGCATCATCGTGTGGTCTTCGACACAGTCCGTACGTAAATTGTCGAAAACATCCACGATCCTTTGGCGCATTTCGTCAGCACTATCACATACACGATTAATAACCCTTTCTTTCACATACCTCCACATAAAGAAGTCTAACGAGGTTAGATCTGGTGAGCGAGGTGTAACAACAAGAATAATACAAACACGTAATAACAAGTAATACCAAGTTATAAAAATAAGAATTTATACTCAACCAAATCTAAAAAATACAAAATAGCAAATGAATTACCATTCGGAACAGTGTTAAAACCCATAAAATTTAGCCACTACCTTTTTCACAATAATATAAAAAATATTGTTTGCAATGGCGTCAAGCGTGTAGGACGCAACAGAATATCTGTTGAATTTAAAAGTGCAGTCGAATACTTTTATCGATCATCCAGCACTTTCGGCGGCCAAATATGAAACTGTGATACCCTTATATAATGTTACTTGAATGGGAATATTTACACAGGTTCCTGGAGAGTAGACATTAGAAGAATTAGTCACTTCCATTAAAGTCCTCTCTGGCTTTGGTAAAGTTATCAAAGCACGCAGACTGAATAGAGGATCTGTTAACGAGAGCAATAATCCAATTTGGATCCCCACTCAGACTGTTGTTTTGACTTTCTCAGGACAAAAATTACCAACCCATATTTACTGTTTTTATACATCAATGCCCAGAAGCCTATGTCTTACTTATCATCCAATGCCATAAATGCTGTCGATTTGGACATGTAACTACCCAGTGTAGGTCTTCCCCTCGCTATTTTATATGCGTTCAAAACCATGAAGGAGTATATTGTTCTCGCCTAACTCCTACTTGCTTATTTTGCTCTGGTTCCCATTCAGTAAAAAATACTTCTTGTCCTGAACACTCCAGACTAAAATCTCTAAAATTAGTAATGTCTCAAGAAAATATTTCTTCCTTCGAAGACTCAGCAAGATTCCCTCCAGTGGGAAGATCTTTTGCAGACACCACAAGAGCTCTAAATCCAACAAATCTCCCATACTGTACCAAGTGATCCATCTACATCATTACCTTCCTCAACCTAAATCTCCTCCCATAGAAAAGCTATATTAATTCCCAGACATTCTCCTAACCCAGATCAGGTATTGGATATGACAAATCTGCTCAACATGCAATTACTGAAATACCTGCCTCTTCTTTATCTAATGGATGTGCCTCAACAGAGAAAAATTCCATTTCCCCAAATGATAACATTCTTGAGCTATTAATTTTCATGTTTGTACGTGGTAGAGCCATGCTGCAGCTATATTTCGGGTTTAGTTGTAGCACGAATTGGTCGGCTCAACCAGGAAGGACCACGCTCTTACAGAATACCAGCGTAAAATAGCAACATAACATGAGTGTAGAGAACCGGAGACCCTATATACTGGAAAAGAGGCATTCTATCTTAGTCCTCACGGGTGACAACGCATCTGCATTTTGATTCGCAAACGAGGATAGATGTAGATGTCTATGGGTCACAGCAACCACTTACCATCAGGTGAACTGTGTGCTCGTTTGTCACCCTATCCTATAAAAAAATGCTTATTAGTATGTTATCTCGTTTTAGTGATACTGAACTTCCATGTAATTTACGTCAGAAACTTATGGTCGGTACACACGACAACGATTTATCGTTGCAAACTGACTGCGCAGACCATTTGTGCAGTTTTATCGTACGTGTGTACAGAAATCGACGCAGATTTTTTGGTTGGTGCAAGCCATCGGAGCAAGGTTTAAAATCTATTCGATAAATCGTTGTCGATTGCGTTTGCACAGTTTTATCGTAGTGTGTGTACGGAAGTCGTACCAATCGTCAGTTCGTTCGCATGGTTTGGTGTAGGGGGGTTCGTCCGCGCACGTTAAAATATGTCGGAAGATTGTAGCGGAGTCCGTGAGTTAATGGAAGAGTTTATCCAGTGCTATAAGAATGAAGTTTGTTTGTGGAATAAGAAAAGTAAAGATTATCACGACCGCAACAAGAAAAATGCTGCGTACGATAGGCTAATTATTAAGTACAAACCTATTGATCCTAATGTCAAGAAGTTAGTTCTTACAAGAAGGAACTCAACAAAGCCAAAAAGTCCTTAAAATCTGGAGTCGGAACCGATGAAGTCTATGTTTCTCGTTTGTGGTACTTCGACTTAATGAATTTTTTATATGATGAAGAAGTAAGTAAGTCTCTTCATTCATCCTCAAATAATTGTGCCAGTCTTTTGGGGAAAATTTCAACTCTTTAATAAATTTATGTGAGAGTATGACTTTCTTTTAAGAAGCCAATCCTTACACCACACTCTACGTGATTTTCTTTTCTTTTTGCACAATACAAGCCAGGCTAGGGCAAGCGCTTCATCGTCTTCCATCACGAATGACGTGTTTTTCTTCTGAGTTTCTGCCGAGAACTGACGATCGACGCAGATATAGTAGACGTGTGGACGCACTACGGACGTTCGATAAACTGCGCAAACGAACTGTGCAGTTCGTTTGCGCAGTTTTATCGTTGCCGTGTATACCGGGCTTAACTCGAGCTTTCCTCCTTAGCCCGAACATACGCAGTCCTACCAATTTTCCAATGGAATTGTCGGAGCATTAGAAATAAAAAATGAACTCATTTACCTCATTATTAAATTTCATCCCTTCATTCTTGCCATTCAGGAGACGTGGCTTAGGCCTGAGTCTCATTTTAGGGTTTCAAGCTACGCATGACTCCGGGATGATAGGAGTGACGGTCGCGCTGGTACCTCTATTTTCATTTCAAGAACAGTTACATTTTCACAAATTTCTCTACCTTCTCATAGTCCAGCAATAAATGTTGTTGCTATTAAGGGGCTACTCCATGCGAACGACCTTGAGCATTTGGTGTGCCGCGCCGACTCGCTACAATATAATATCGCGTAAGAAATATGTAAGGCGCCACCTACTGTAAGAACGTAGTATTTTTTCAACGTCAATAAACTATTTTATGGAAATACAGCGTACAACGATAAATGTATCTAAATTTTTTTATTCGGTATATTAGTTGCATTATATTAGAATTATGTATTCTCATATATTATCTAATTATGAAATTTTATAATTAATTATATATTAAAAATGAAGCATTGAAAATTGTGAGTTTAAAAGATACCTACTCACTATAGGTAAATAGATAGATAGCTCGCCTTCTGTACAAATATTTGGTGCAATAAAGAATAAATAAATAAATAGGATGTTTCGCAGAGTGAGAGTAATATAGAATGAGAGTCGTGGAGGCAGTTTACAAACATAAATTGCACAAGGACAAACATCCAGACCCGGAACAATTATTTGTAGGCCATACAAATACTTATTCCGTGCGGGATTCGAACCCGCGGCCCCCAGCGCAGTAACTGATTGCTAAGCCACTGCGCCACGGAGCCGTCGCCGGGTTATAGCTAAAGTGACCATACGTCCCATTTTGAACGGGACTGTCCCTTTTCTCGGTCACCTGTCCCATTGTCCCCAAACAAAGCTCCGGGACACAAAATTGTCCCGTAACTCGTTGGATGGAAGTATTCAAAGTCAACAATCTTCAACATAATTTTTTTTAATCGAATATATTTTATGTCTCCCTGGTACAAATGCTCCAGTAGAAAGAGTATTTTTTTATTTTGAATAAATTGTGGACGTCTGAAAGAAACACTTACGGTTCCAGTTCTAAAGGCGATGTTGTTAACAAAGGTAACAATAAAAAAACTTAAGCAGAATTTTATTCTTATTTAAAATTATCACCAAATTTATTAAAGCAAATTTAATCCACTGACAAATGTAATTAATAATTAAAAAAAATATGTTGCATTTAATAATTACCGTCTATACCGAATATAATTTTATATTGAACATTAATTGTGTAAAGTTATAGTTTTTAGAGTATAAATAAACTCATGTCCTGTTTTGAGTTAAAAAATAAATGGTCACGTTAGTTTTTTTAGTTAAATTTAGTTTTAAAAATTTTTAGTTTATAGTAAAAAGTAGGTATATTAATATCTACTTAGATACTTTTTACCGAATTAGGGTGGAAGCCCCTAATACCAGTCATGCCCCTAATTCCAGTCTTTTCGCCTTTTTACTCCATAAATAAGATTTCTAGTAGTCTAGTCAAATATTTTCATCTCATCTTCTATAATATAAAAAATTATTTGTACCTAGAGGAAACTATATTTATTCAAATATTACCTCGCAGTTTTAAACCTAACAGTGTTAAAATCAAAACAGGTACGCAACGAAAAACGATCATTTTCCTAATTATTTGACAGGTTATGATCCCGGTAAAATTATACTTACTTTATATTATCTCTTATATAAGCTTTTTGATTTGTATGAATATGACTATAGACATAGTAATGCAGTTATTTTTGTTTGAATTTACAACTTATTTATTTTCTTTTAGTGGAAATTAATGGGGCTGTAATTAGATAATATAAAAAATGTATGGAGTGCATAATGTCAGCCGCCCGGCTGTTATTTGGTTTGACGTACCTAATAAGAAGTACCTAATTTCAGCCACGTAATATAAATCAGGGCTGCCATAAACTGGAATATATACCATTAATTAGATCATAACTTATTTTATAGCTAAGGGAGTTATGATCAATTCGTCTGTTTTAAAATTGGTTTTAGATTTTAAAGTTTAGCAAAAGATGTACTAGCTATTCTCTCTGACATTCGGCGTATAGAACACCTTATGTACTCAATTATTTTTTGAAAAAGAAGAAAAAACAAGCAATAAATAAAAACAAAAACGGGCCAAAAACTCATAACTGACTTTTTGGCCAGACCCGGGATTCAAACCCGAGAACTCTTGATCAGCAGTCGCACTACTACAACCACTAGACCAACGAGGCGGTACTATACCCAATAAGATATTGTGGTTGGGTGATAATATTGTATTAGCCTTTTATAGTGTAAATTATAATATTTGTCGAAATTTTAATTATGGATTCGAACCTTACATGCTAATGGTGCTTCATTTTTTTATTTGCATTTACTTCAAAGAAAATACACGCAAAAAGCTTCATCGCGCAGTAAAAAACACAACAAATATATGTATAACTAATACGAAAAATTATACCCAAAACAAACAAATAATACTACCTATAAATAACCTAATAAGTAATAATATTATAATATTATCGACTGATAAGATGACGTGAACGTGTGCGCTGGCAAACGCTCTAACGACACGGGTTCCACGTGTAAGAGCTCAGGGCTCACTGACTCCAGCAAGCCCGTGAGCAGTGAATACGCCCAGATTTTGAAATAATTTCTTAATAAAATCAAATTTTGGTCTTTTGAAAAAAATTTTACCATAGAAATGTTCATTAATAAATTGCCTGTCCATTGGTGTAAATCGCAAAATAAAATAATACTTACTTTACGAGGAGATGCATGTTATCAATAAATGCATTTCACATTTATGTGGTTTCGTTGTAAGGAGATTATATTAATATTTATTCCTTTAAAAAAAAATTGGATATAGCTTTTATGGAATCAAGATTATGTAGAAATATAATGTGTTTTTTATTTGTTGATATATCTTTTAAATAAAAAGTAGATAGCTCCTAAAAACAGCACAAATAACGACTAGCGCGACATTTTGCTCAACCTGCGCCTTAAGGCCCTTGATATCTCTATCCTCTGTTTACATTCCTAATCCCGATGTAAATTTCTTCTGTTGTCTAATGTTTATTTCTTCTCTGTCACCTACTATGGTTAATTTAGAAGTTTTTAATATGCATCATACTATTCGGGGCTTCCATCTTTGTAATTCACTGGCTCCCTTATTTTTAGATCTTATTGATAATTTCAATCTCTGTATTCTAAATGACGGTTCTCCTACTCGTCGAGTATCTCCATTACAAAATGTTAGAAGTGCCGTTGATCTAACTCTCTGTTCCCAAGATATTGCTACTCTTCTTTTGTGGTAAATATTACCTTCTAGCCATGGCAGTGACCATTTACCTATATTCATCACTCCTCCTACTTCCCCTAGAATAAATTTTCCATTTTGCCACAGACTAAAGTATAATCTATCCAAAGCTAATTGGCAATTATATTCTTATATTCTTCAGTTTTAGAACGGGAGGTTTCAACTCTTCTCCCAATTAACAAGGATAACATTTTTCCCTTATATATAGAGTTCAGAAATGACCAATATTGTTCAGCAGCTTGTAGAAGAAAAGAGGCGGAATTAATATACTCCCGTTCTATGACTGCAGAGAATTATATCTCTTATAAAAAAATTGCTGCAGAAACCTTAAAATTATTATCAGACAAAAAACGAACTGGTTAGTTCAAATTCTGTGAGTCACTGTCACCTAGGACTCTCTCATCTTTGGTCTGGAGAAATGTTAAAAAATATCGCTGTGCAGTTTGCAGTGAAAATGTAATTTCTAATGATCCTTCCACATGGATAGATGAATTCTTCAATAAATTTGCGCCACAAACAGTCCCATCTTATGATGAATGCCTAGTTTTTAATTCTACTTCTTTAAAAGTACATGATAAATTTGATTCCCACTTTTCTTCTCAGGAATTGTTTACTGTTCTTAATGGCCTGAAAGACACCTCGCCAGGTATTGATGGGATTCCTTATTCGTTTATAATTAATAGTAGTGAGAATAATAAAAATGTCTTACTATCCATTTTTTATGCCCAAAATTGGTCATTTTGAACGCCATCCAATCGCGTTCGAGCTGGCGCGTCACTCGATGGTATGTAGGTGAGGTAAACGCCGCCAGGTGGGGCGGCCGTGTGCGACTTGCAGTGGCTCGACGCGTGGGCGAAGAGACGGTAGCTCGCTGGACGCGATGCGGTGAATCCGCGTAACTCATTTATCGCGGCAGAAGTTCACGCGACCGGTAGGGTCCAGATGGTTAGATTTAGTGCGTGTTACTTCGGTACGTGGATATGTGAATTTTGCAATATTTAACTTGCTCGGGTGATGCGGAATACGGTCTAGGATTCGAACCGCGCATTCCTTTTTCGAGAGCGCCTCCCGGTTGATTGTCTGGAAATCATCATAATTGTGCCGTCGCGTTAAGTGCCCTTTTTTGTGTGTTGACTGGTTTTTTTAGTTTTACGTGTCAACGAGGCGTATTTTGAATTCTTATCGCGGCGTGGTGTTTTGATGTCGAGCGAAGGAAGTTAGTTGTGTTTAACGCTGAACGGGTGACTCATGAAGAGATCGCGTTAGTTCCCTATTTATAATTTTGTGATAAGTGAATCCGGGACATTGAATGTAGAACTTTGAACTACTGTCCGTACTGTGTCGGGTATCACGTGTTCGATTCTACGATGAATGTGGAATTAGGCGAGTTTAAGTTAATTAAATGTACAATGAAGTTAATAGACTGAAATAATGATAATGAAGAAAGAAATGGTCCAGCGGTGCTGCCCCACAATGCTGAATCGCTCCAGCAGGCTCCCTGCTGGAGCGATTCAGCATTGTGGGGCAGCCTGGAACTCGGCCGCTGCTGGTCTCCTAAGCTGGTCCAGGTCTTAGACACATACACATCACTAAACACTACTTGCCATTCACCTTACACCCACTTACGGCCTGACCGAGCCTTGGGGCGATCTTAGAGTCGGAAACAGGTACGTACTGTATTTTCCTAGCATTCTCCCATATAGTTTAGTATGATAGGAAATTCTTCCATATGGTCATTGGGCCCGACCCGCGTCTGCCCGTCGAGGAAGCTGCTATGGGCCCCAGCCAAGACGAGCTTTGCAGCGGCAGCTGTGGGCCGTAAAACCATTTGTTCGCGCCAAACACTAATTTCAAGAATTGACGCCAGGGGGCGCTCAGCGCGGTGATTTTCTACCAGTTGACGTTCGCGCGAGATCGGGTTGGTTGCGAGCCGGGCGCGTCGGAAGTATTAATGCAGCGCAGTTACTAGAACGGCGTGGTCGCGTCCCGTATAACCTCTAATTAGTGTCGGTTTTTGTTAGCAAATTTATGCAACGACGAGGAGTTTGTTGAGTTTGGGAAAATTGATTTTCTGCGCGGACGCCGGGTCGGTTAATTGTTTTGGAAGTTAACATTGATTGCGATCAACGTCCGAATTTGAGTATGGTGCGCGCCTAATTACTATCGAAGATTTGGGTATCTTTGATACCGTCTTGATTCGAGTGTCTATTTGAGTGTTGCGTGACGGACGGCTTGTATTGAGTATGAATTATTAACTTAACCTTGATTGACATTAATTTGATTCGACGATTTGCTTCGTGGCATTTTGATATCGTGCGAGTGAACCCGGGACATTGAATATTGAACTTTGAACGACGGTTCGTTACTTGTTCGTGCTGCTCCGTTGAACTGTGAAGTCACGCGTAAAAAGGGAAGTTATTAAGGAAGAATAATATATAAGGAAGAAGAACCGCGTGTGCTCGATTATAATCTGTTGCTAGGTGAAAATAGAAGTTGAACTTTGATCGCCCGTTCATTAGTTGTGTCGTGTATCACGTGTTTGATTTCGATGAACGTTGAATTGGTTGACTTTGAAGTTAATTATATGTACAATAAAGTTGATAGACTGAAATAGTGTAGTGAAAGCTACCATAGTCAATTGGTGACATCCGCTGGAGCAATACCACATCGTGGGGCAACACCGGACCAGGCCGCTGCCCGATCACCTCAGTTAGGTCAGGTCACACATACACACCTTCTAACACACTACTTACATACACCTACCTACCGCCTGACCGAACCTTGGGGTCAGTCTTATCTTCGGAACCAAGTACGTTCTTATTAATTACCTAGCCTTATATCTATTGTGTAGAATAATAAGTCACCATAGGCCGTTGGGCCCCACCCTTAATTGTCCGTCGAATCTACAGCTGTATGGGCCCCTGTATGGTCGAGCCTTGTCGGGGCAGCTAGGGGCGTGTACACCATTTTAAATTTTATTTATATAACTGGTGATCCTCCTGCTAAATGGAAATCCCAAATAATTTGGCCCATTCTCAAACCAGGTACGTCTAACAGTTACCGACCTATTGCCCTTTCATGTACTTTGGTAAAAATCTTGGAACATCTAATAAAAAATCGCTTGGAATGGTTTTTGGAAAGGAAAATGTCTTACCTAAAAGCCAATTCGGTTTCCGAAAAGGCTTAAGTACCATGGATAGCCTTAGTACTTTGGTCACAGATATTCGTATTGCTTTTTTTAAGGCATGAATTTCTCATAGGAGTTTTCTTGGATATTTCGTCTGCATATGATAATCTGCTTCTTCCTGTGCTCAGACAGAAAATGCTTAATCTAAGCATTCCAGTGAGGATAGTCAATTATGTTTCTAACATTCTCTCTTCTAGATCCATATCTATAAATGTTCAAAATTTCCTGCTTCCTCCAAAAACTATATGGAAAGGACTTTCACAAGGCTCAGTGCTTAGTCTTCTCCTTTATGTTATATATACACATGAATTATTACTTTCAGTAAATTCTTTTTGTAATTAGCTCTATACATCTCTTTAGACAACTTCACGGTGGCACGTTCCCGTCTAAACTCATCCATGAACTATTTATAAGAATGGTTAACTAATCATGTCCTCTCCTTATCTGTGGCCAAAAGCAGTGTGGTGAACTTTTCCCGTCAAAGGCGAGATACTGGTATATCTGTTGTATATGATAATCAACCTATTTCAGTTAGAGGCAGTGTTAAATTTTTGGGAGTTATCCTCGATTCGAAATTGACCTTCAGTCATCACAATGAATATATATCACAAAAATGCGAAAAAAAATATAAATATTCTTAGATTTTGTCTGGTTTTTGTTAGGGATCCAATCCTTTTTCTCAGAAATTACTGTACAATGCTTTAATACGAAGCCACCTTGACTGTAGATGTTTTCTCTTGGAGCCTTGCAATAAATTATTCCTGAGAGTAATGGACAAAATTCAATCGAAATGCCTTCGAATTATTACAGAGGCAATGAAATCCTCACCAATAAATGTTTTTCAAGTTGAGTGCGTAGATCCTCCTTTAAGATTGAGAATGCAATACCTTTCAGACAGATTCTTATTTAAGATTTGTCAGCTTTCTAATCATCCCCTAATTCCTAAATTGCATCTTCTTTCAGATTATATCTTATCTGGCCGTTTCTGGACCCATAAGGATTCTCCCTGCTTGTTCAAAAGTTTTGTAATTTTTCTTCAGCTTCCTTACCCAATCTTTCAATACGAAATAAATCCACTCTTTGATGTTCTTACGAGGCAATTGCTTACCAACCTAACGTCCATCTAGATCTAAGTATAGAAAAGGATTCTCCAATGGGAAATTTAGAATTAAAAGAAGTTGTAGAAAAAACATTTAAAGATTGGCTTGTCATGTACACAGACGCTTCCAAACAGTCTGATGAAGACATGCTGGAGCTGCTGTTTGGATTCCTAAGTTCAAAATCATTCTTAACTTTAAATACCCCTTACTATCCTCACTTTCACTGGCAAAGCATCTGCAATCAGTGAAGCTTTGTTATACGTCGAGTCACAATCTTAATAAAACAGTTATTATCAGATTCAAAAAGTTGCTTGTTAGCTATTTTATCCAATCAATTCCATAACAAACATAAATTTCTACTAATTCTCAAAATAAAAAATACCTTATTCAGATACCATCTTAAAGGAACCCAAGTTTCAGTAGCCTGGGGCCCTGGCCACAGTTGTATCTATTGAAACGAAACGGCTGATGTACTCGCTAAAAATGCAATTGCTAATGTCATTCTACAAGATTAAATTTACTCACATAACCTAATTTTGCTAGCTAAAAGGAAACTGAATGAAAATTGGAATAAATTGTGGGAAGTATCCAAAAATGTTAAGGGTAAGCACTATGCTGCCATCCAAGAGATTATTCCTCCCAAGCCTTGGTTTTTTAAAATTAACAAAGCAAATAAACATGCAACTTCAATCACCTGTAGACTGAGAATTGGACATGCTTGTACACATGTACATCTGGCCAAAATCAGAGTTAGGGATAGCTCATTGTGTGAATGTGGCTTAGATGAAGATTCCACAAATAATATTTTTTTCAACCGTCCCAAACTATCCTCCCTTTATGATTACCTTCCTCCTTATATTCCTCGACCTATAGATTTTAATTCTCTTTTAACATATACAAGTACTCCTTTTGTGTATATTTTATGTGATTTTATTAATTAATAATAACATAAAACTTTAAATCCTTGTCACTTTTAACATACTAATAAGATTCTAACACATGTGTTTGTCATTTGTTCTAGGTAATACAAAAGATAGATTTCTTAATATTCTAGGAGGAAAACTAAATCGTTGTATTATCACAGACTCTTATTTTAATTAAACTCATAAGCTTTCATCTTCCACTCAATACGTCATTTGCAAATTTTACCAAACCGCCACAAAAAGGGAAAGAAGAAAGAAATACAACTTTCAACCGTTAGAGAGAAACGCCCTATTTGTTTACTTTACGACCCGTTCATTCTAAAAAGCACTAGACAAAAACAACGATTATGAAAATCCTACCTCATACCTCATACAATCAACAATTTATAGCCATCGTATATCGCCGTGGACGAATCGTTTTAAGGATAAATGGGATTTGGAGTTAGTAAACTATCAAAGATTGAACGTTGTCAAATTGTTTCCAAAAAAGGATTTTGCAAGAATTATAAGACAAGAGTGGAGCGTGATCCCTGTCGACCAGACCCATTCGTGCTACAACCATAATATAGATGCAGCGTAACTTAATAAAATACGTACAAATTAATAAAATTATAATTTGTAAGTTAATAAGTAGTAATAAAATTATATTTATTATTATATTTAAAATACAAATGATTATTTTTTTTAGTTTATCACCCCTCACCTGAACAAATATGTTTCTTTTACCTTAATTCTTTTTTCTAAACTTTGCCTCATTACAATTACGTTAAGATCAAATTCTATTAAATAAGTTTTACTTTAAAAGTAGTGCAACAGGTATAGTATGTTGGCTTAGATACGGTTGCCTGTGTCGCGCCGCCTTGGCAAGTGCCGAATTTCGTCAAAAGCGCCGCCGCGACAGCAAAAGTCGCCGCGTGCGCCGTACACCCGCAGGACATTTTAAAGCTAAGCGCCGCAGTAAAAGTTTCGTTACTACTTAACTTGTATTTATTATTTATATTCGTATTTTATTACAATAAACATAATAGATAAAATAGAGTACTATTATATCCTTAGAATAGAAAAACATTTATTTAACAAACACTATAATAAATTATAAAATAAAAGCAAAATAATAAGTGCGTCTCCGGGTGTACCGACACTATTTTTGCGACAGAACAGAACAGACAAATTCTAAAAAAAAACATCACATTATTAGGAGGTAGGTACGATTAGTATTCCCCTCTTACCCGAGATTAGGAGAAAGAGAAAAGTTAGCACAACCTGAACGTTTTTGGCCGATACTATCGTAAGTATTCAAATAAGCGTTATGATTCTTAAAACATTAAAAGCCTGGTAGCTTTGGTATAAAGTAAATTTTGCAAGTTTACTACCAAAATTCTCATAAAACGTTATGTGTTCATAAAAGAGCCCAAAAAATCTGGCTCAGAATAAACTATGTTCGTCTTACCATAACAGATAATGTAAAAAAAATAAAAGGATTGTTGTCATCATCATTCATCATCATCATTACAGCCCTTCACAAGTCCATTGCTGAACATAGGCCTCCCCCAAGGAATGCCACAAAGCACAGTCCTGAGCCTTGCACCTGCATCCATCGACTTCCTGCATGTCTTACCAGGTCGTCCTCCTTCTAGTGGGGGTGCGCCCTACACTTCGTCCGCCGGTACGAGGCCGCCACTCGAGAACCTTTTTTCCCATCGGTTGTCAGTTCTTCGAGCTATATGGCCGGCCCATTGTCACTTCAGCTCACTAAACCGTTGGTCACTTTAGTTCTAACTGCGGATATCCTCATTTCTAAGTTTATCACGTAGAGAAACTCTGAGCATAACCCTCTCCATAGTTAGCTGAGCGACCTTGAGCTTCCTCGTCCGGCCAGCAGTTAAGAACCACGTCTCAGTTCCATAGGTCATCACTGACAACACGCACTGGTTGTACAGTCTCGTTTTCAAGTTTTGAGGTATACATGACAAGATGTGCCGTGATTCCACGAACGCTGCCCAGCAGAGTTGAATCCGTCGATTGACCTCTCGGTCGAAGTTGGACTTACCTAGTCGAACTATTTGTCCCAGGTAAACATACGAGGGTAACACTGAAAGTTCTTAGAAAATAGAATAAGTGAACAAACTAGCAAGTTATTAGTTTTATTTTTCAAAATAGTGTCCATTTACATCAATACATCGCTGCATCAGATGGAACCACCGAGAAAAGCACTTTACCCACTCGTCCTTAGGGGTCTTTTCGACGGCATTTTGAAACGCAGCCACTGTTTTCTAGGCGTCCATCTGGGGGCACGACAGTGCCCCCGCCAAGTCGGGCAAAAAAGCGGCACGGCCGTACCATCCTTTTCGCGAAGCAGTTCAGGCTATTTCCGAACCCTATAACTTCGTTGTAGATAAAACTAGAAGCCTGAATTAGTAACCAAGCATGCATTGTATAGACACGGTATATTTCAAATTTCATTCAATTTGAACCAGTAGTTTATCAATTATAACTAGTCAAAGTTTCTTAATTTTGTCACTCACTGACTGACCGATCATCAAAACTCTAAGGCACTTCTAGCAGACGTAGAAGTTTCAAATTTAGAATACAATTAGTGTTTAGTGTATAAAGCAAGGAAAAACTAAAATATTTTGTAATTTCGGTCCAGTTTTCTAGATACACCAATTACATAAATAACTTTGTAATCCTAAATATATATCATTACAAAGTTACATTAGCAGTGAATGAATCAGTGTACCTGTGTATAAGGCCTTAACAGTGGTTGAAATGCCTAAATCTAGGATATTTAAGTAAAAAAATCTCAATAACTATTCATTTAATCCACAAAGAAAAAATACAGGGTAACAGAAGAAGATTTGGTAAATGTTTTTAATTTAACAAAATTGTATTTTTGTCAACCCATTGTTAGAAAAAAATCCCCAAAGAGTACCTATCTTTGTCATATTTTGCAAAATTTCTTCAAACCGGCACAAGCTTTTTAAATAGTTCTTACACTAAAAAAAAGGTCTTAAAATATTAATACTTTTAATTGAGAGTTTTATTTTTATTACCCGTTTTATAAGAGAATATATCATTTTTCCCTGAAATTGAATATATTTACGCGAGCGCGCATGCTCCGTCGCCATGTAAGCTCTGTCACAGTCCATTTTCGGACATCGTCGAGGGTGGACTGCACGTCGGTGTTGGAGCGACTTCGTTCAAATATATATTAGTTTCTTAAAAGTTTATACTCAATTATAAATATTTTTATGACTAGAAATACTTAATTTATATCTGTACACTGGTAACTGTAAACATTATTTTCTAAATAAATGAATTTTTAAAGTGCCCAAAGAAGAAGAAATTTTGGCGGCGACGTTGATTAGTGAAATTAAAAAATGCATTTTTATATAATTTAGATGTGGAACGACGAACATGCTCTCGTTACTTAGATTTCGATAGTTTTAATACCTATGTAATTTTATTGTTGCATATTTTTATTAATTAGTTGATACTGAATTTTATAATTATGTATAACAATAAAACACTGTTTTTATGAGTATGACTTTATAAAATATTATTGGGGAGGGAAATAAAGATACAGATACTTACATTTAGGTACATTGTTATCAAATTAAATCAAACAATTTAAATAAGTAAAAGAATGGTGCTTACCTAAGTATAAATAACTATATAAAGACATTCTTGGGTTTATGGTTTTTTTTATGTTAGACAAACTATCATCTAAAAAATGTAAAAATTTTAAATTGGAGAGGGGTTTCTCTACGTGATAAAGTTAGAAATGAAGATATTTGCATTAGAACCAGAGTAACTGACGTAGCCCAACGGAATATTACAGTGAAATGGCAATGGGCTAGCTATATAACTTGGAAAACAGATAAAAAATAGGAAGAAAGGTCCTCGAGTGGCAACCTCGTACAGGTAACGAATTAGTACTCAACCTTTATTCCTCTTCACGTATTCTCATACGCTTTTCTTCACACACACACACACACACACACATACACACACACACACACACACACACACACGCACGCACGCACGCACACACACACAAACACACACGCACACACACACACACACACACACACAAATAGGTCGCAAATAAGACTTACCTAGTACTATTAGGCATGAGTGAATAGGTTTTTGTTAAGTCAGTGCAATTCACCATCTTAGACTACATAACCATTTACCGATGGGATTGTAGTTGCTTTACTACTTGCTGGGTAAAAATAGCAAAAAAATAATTACCCTATGAAAGTTTGCATTTAGATATAATTTTTCTAACCAACCATAAAAATATGATGAGAATATGTATATAAGTATAAAGGTTGCTTCACACGGGACAGTAATAATATAATATTATATCTTCCATTCTCTACGCATGACAACTTTTAAAATCTCTGAATCCCGAGGTATGTTCATATTAAGAGGCTGAATAGAGCCACGTTGAAATGCATGGGGATCGTTTTGTAATTTCACGTCATTATCGAAAAAAAATTGTACGTATTTCAGGTGGTGGTTTGCAAAACACGATTCCACAAAAATTAACTCAATAGAAAATAATTGCAAAGTTGCTTCTAAAAATACTTAAATTTTCAACGTCAATTTTTTCTTACGTGGTAGAGCCATGCTGCAGCTATATTAGTAGTAGGTATAGTTGTAGCACGAATGGGTCGGCTTGACCGGGGAAGGGCCACGCTCTCACGGAATAACATGTAAAATAGCAGTTTAACCCTGCTGTGTTTCGTATGGTGAGTGTAGAGAACCGGAGAACCTTTTTACTGGAGACAAGGCATTACATCTTAGTCCTCACGGGTGACAACGCATCTACATTTTGATACGTAATCGAGAATAGATGTAGATGTGTATGGGCCGTAGCAACCACTTACCATCAGGT
The DNA here is from genome assembly GCA_963668995.1 of Parnassius mnemosyne. Taxonomy (NCBI): domain Eukaryota; kingdom Metazoa; phylum Arthropoda; class Insecta; order Lepidoptera; family Papilionidae; genus Parnassius; species Parnassius mnemosyne. The sequence goes on from CAVLGL010000148.1 coordinate 14,278,447, forward strand.
GGACTGTGTGCTGATTTGTCACCCTTATTCTATTAAAAAAAAAACTTTCTGAGATTTCAGTAAAATAATGTTAAGTATTGTAAGGACTCGTACAATTATGTCTCATGTTAATAAAGCTATTGGGCTATTTTGATTTGTAATAAAGTGATTTTACTTTATAGGTTAAATAATTTATTTACATTTCTATATCAAGAACCGTTTTTCTGTCACTCCTATTGAATTTAACAGTGCTTGCTGAAATTTTGCATCTTTAGATAGATCAGAATCGCGCGCTGATCCGGCTGTTAGATATTGCAAAAATAATCGAAAATATTTATTTTTAATTTCATGCCGAAAACTACCTTGTTTTATTTTATTACGGTCAAATAATATTTATTAGGTTATAAAGCAAGTATTTTTGTAAATATTTTGTATGTAAATGTAAATGTTTTCATTATTTTGTTATTCTATTGTTTACAGTTATTATCACGTCTTAGCTTTACACCAAGAATTACATTAGAAATTCTTGATGGGATGCGATGTAACGCGCATACATTATTTTCATCAAGAACTATAATATATATATATTTGTTTTTTTTACCAGTAGAGTTTCAACAAAATCTTAAAAAGTTCAATGAATTAAAAAATGCCAATAATTATATAATTTCAAGTCAGTGTTTTACATTTAAAGATCAGTTATAAAGAGCCAAAGTTATTATTTTCATTTTGATTAATTTAATTCGAGACTAAAATAAATGTGAAAGGGATTTTTATCTGCAATAATAATTTTCATCAAAAATAACATAGACTTATAAAAGTCATATACACGGTCAATCATACTGAAGATTATCAATTGTACTACAAAATATTTAAAAGACTATTTCCAGTATAATGACCCGAATATCATCATTAATGTTTGACTGGCACACTTAAAAGTTTTATCACATGGCTAAATGATTGACTTTTATATTATGATAAGGTCATGCTTTTCTATAAAAAGTTGCAAGAAATTTTAAATCACGGCCCTATTGGTTTGTTTTACATTTTACTTAATTAGTGAAAAACAAGATCTAAAAGTTTACTTTCTTGTGTAAAAAGTGCTATTTAGAATTTTATGCAAATGATAATTAAAGTTTCTATGTAAATAAGTGTACATAGCGGGTATTATATTCAATGGTAGCGGCCATCCATATTTTCAAAGCCAGCATCATTTTCTGTACAGAAACCGGCAAAGTGTTGCTCAAGGCACTATAAACAAAGCAGCTGATAAAATGTTACACTCATAACTGTTAACAAAAACTGTTTCCGCAAATGGTCTTATAAATAATAATAACTATTCCGCCGTGTTAGGTGCAGGAGCTATTATTAGATAGAGAAGAGGTAAAATTTTGTTTTAGAAATGCGCAATCAATATTGTTTTGTCTACAATTGAGCATAAAATAAAAAATAACTTCAGCCAAAGAGCATAACTGGCATAATACTCAGGCCCATCAATTGGTATGGAAAAAAATAATTTTACCAGGTTTCAAAAAATCAATCAAAATTCAAAAAGCATAAATATTAAAATCAAAAAATGTATATATGTATGTCTATACATACATATAATGATTTATGGCCGCTTAGTAACTGACGGTGACTCACTATAACATCCTACAGTCACGCCGAAATTAAGAGGAGAGAATCACTGTAGAAAAGGTAATAATTTATTGCGGAAATTTTGTGATAAAGTTAAAAAAATTATAAACTTATCCAAGTTAATCTAACTTAGTCTAACTTATCCTTATGCGTATCAGATATAGGTATCAGTTTTTAAGAAGATATAACAAAAATAAACAAAAAAGTAAATTTCAAAAAAGTTCAGTATTTAATTGATTATATACCGCTGACACTTAATCACGCTTTTCGAAACCACGCCAGTTGTAAACAATACTTGTGTGAAAAGAAAAAATCTTCTTTTCAAATTTCCGCCGAGTTGTAAGTAGAAGGCCAAATAGGTCACGAGTCAATTTTTGTTAAATATATTTTATATGAAGTGATCTTGACTACGTTTCATCAATTAACCATTGGTAAAAATTAAAACAGGAATTTTACGATTGTGTTTACAAAAAACATTATGAGTTGAACCTTGCAGCTTGTTCATTATTTTTATTATAAATACCTATAAATGTATATATTATTAATAAATAATTCCCATAATATTTTGTATTATTTTTTATTTTGCCCTATCTGCAATGTTCTACGCTCTATAGAAAATGTGGCGTATGACATGACTGACAATCTTTCGAACGTTTAAGATAATAGGTACAAAGATGTTTTACGTTTTCGTCGCCTCCACATGATATTTTTGTCAGCATAAGGTACCCTTCTATATCTGAAACGAATATAAATATTGCTACAAAGTAAAGTAATAGGCTATACAAGTCCCTCTACTGGGCACAGGACTCTTTTTTTATTTCTGAGAGGGTTTTAGGGCAAGGAAATGCCCACCGTGCTTTCCCAATGCGTGTTGACGAAAATTGCAATTACAAATTTCATTCGTGCTGTCGGGGATCAAACCCGGGAAAATTTACAGCGAACGCTTTGAAGATCTATTAATACGATACAAATAAATACGATTTAACATATATAATAAAAAACTCTTACGTACTTGAAACTTGAACACTTGATAGCTCGTGACGCCTACCGGACAAAGCTACAGCACAATGTAATTGAAGATGCGTAAACGCGACATAATTCTCAGTGATGCGCAAGCATAACAGGTAGTATGTCACTTATATAATTGTCATCTCTGCAGTCTATTAATCTTTGCACTTTTATAAGTAATACAGAACGTAGTTGCTAGACGGTGTTGACATCGGCTAAAATCTCTGCGATCGCCGTTTCATCAAGGTCATTCAGGCTAGTTAAAGCCATAATATAATGAAAATTATTTCATTTATATACTGCGATTGCCAAGTCAATCTATGTATTTAAACAAAATATATTTGATATTGATATGGTCACTATAAGATGTTGTTAGGTTAGCTAATTACATAATAACTTAAGACAGAAGGACCCTTAAGTAGGGACTGAATAAATTAACCGACTTGGTATTACATGGATCTCACAACTTCTTACAGTAGAAGAACTGAGTTGCGAAACTTGGCTTTTTTTACAAGTTAAGTTTCTGATGGCATAAAACGTTTTCCTCGAAGTTTTTCTATTATTTTTGGAAATAAATAAAAATCGCAAGGTCGGTTGGGGCTATAGGGCGGGTGACCCAGTAATTCCACGTCTGACGTCACCAAGGAGTCGATTGTTTGCTTGGAGGTGTGCGACGAGGCGTTGTCGTGGTGAAGGAAGATCCTACTGCGAGGTCATTTCTCCCGAACTTTTTCCAAGACAAGTGGCAAACAATTGTTAGTGTACCACTCTGCAGTAACTGTTTTTCGATCCTCTAAAACAATTGCTGCGTAATGACCTGTCCTTCCGAAGAATGAGAGCACCATATTTTTCCCCACGCTTCGACTTCTCTTCACTTTAGTTGGCAACTCCTGGGAAGGAAACACTTTAACAGTAGACTTTCTCTTAGTTTCAGGATCATAACAATAAATCCAGCTTTCGTCACCCGTAAGTATGTCGAATACAGCATTTGAACCACCTCCGTTAAATCTTTGAATCATTTCACGACACCAATCAACACGACGGAGTTTTTGGGTCTTTGTCAAATTATGAGGTATCCACCGGGCACAAACTTCCTGACCGCTAAATGTCCATGAAGGATGTTCGCGCTCAACGCTGTCAAGAATCGACGCCAGATGTCACTCGGCTCGGCGCGATACCGGTTTGACTTTCGGTCGTGCGAAAAACGCCCAAGGGCAGTCAGTCGTCCTTAGGCAGTGCTCACGATTGGCACGCTGCCAATTAAGCGTAGGAACTCGGAATAATTAAGCGCGGACAGTAAAAATACGGTCTAGGAATTTTGTGGCGCGTATCCCTACTGGAGAGCTTCCCCGGGACTTATTGGGTCCGACTCAGAATCTGTATAAGTGCATTAGGCAATATTAGCTAGTGCGGCCTCTGATATTCTAGAACTAACTGTTGCGACGCGAAACGGTAGTGACCTTTAATAAACTGTAAACTCCGTGTGCGTTTTGTGTGTTAACCTTATAACCCGCGATAGTTAGTGGCTTCTGTAAGTTAGTAAATCGTACGATAGAGTTAATTGACTGTCAACGTGACGAAAGAAGAAAGTGACTGTGGACAACCTCGGAAGCCCCCCTCAAGTTGGAGCGGTGTCGACGCTCAGGCTGCTGCCGACGGCCAAGGTCTAGGTTCAATCACCATCAGTCACACCCAGATACACATCACATCACTTATTTCCCTTTCACTACACAACCACATGTGACCTGACCGACTCCGGAGGGACCAGTCGCCTTGGATATAGGTAAGTAAGCTCCGCCTAATTCCTCTGCCGGTCGACTGGCCGTAGTATAGAACGCTCCCCCATATATTTTAGTGTAATTCGAGAGATTCCACGTGGCCACATTGAGGCCCGACCTACGTTTGCTCGGGAAGTCTTCTGCTCATGGGCCCCGGAGGATTGGATCCTTTAAGGGAGCAGCCGTAGGCCGTAACAAAGGATTTTGTGTACTTGACTCATACCGATGCCTAAGCTTGTCCAAATCTGCTGATAAGTCACTCTTGTCAGTCTCTATCATACGCCAAACAACCAGTGGCGTAGCTACCCAGGGGCTAGGCGGGGCAGTGCCCCGGACCCCCAAGCTAAAGGGGCCTCTCGACCTCCAAGAACGTCGTTCGAAAAATTATGTACTATCCTAGTTGCATAAAGATTTTTCGAGTTTTAACTTTTTGGCCCCTGACCACGAACGGCTCGAACTGAAACTATAAAAATTACTCCCACTTCCAGAAAATAAATATAACATTGTTAAAAATAATTGTCTATTTCGTTTTATTGTCTTTTTTATATAGAAGAGTGGGACATACGAGCAAATAAATATAACACCAGGGGAATTGCAGGCGCGTTGCCGGCTTTTTAAAAAGGAGTAAGCTATTTTCTTGAAGCCCCTTAAGTCGTATCAGTCCAACAGTAGTGGACCGCCAAACATCCCGATGATGTGGATTTGTGAAATGCGTTGATGAAATTTTGTGGCTGGAATTAATCCGAACAACTCCTCTGAACACTCCCCGTGGTAAATGCAATAGAAAATGCAAAGGGATGCAACACCTCTTCGTCTCGTCTTTCGTCTTCGTCGATCGTCGACTATTCGAGGCGTTCTGCGCTGGATGCGGCCATGTGGAAGGAGCTGGTACTAGGGAGCCCCGGCCCAGGGATGAGAAAAGTATTCCATGTTAGGCCGAACCTGTCCCTTGTAAAGCTGCAAGCAGTGTGCCGGCATAAAATACTGTCCCGCTCTGCTGAGCACGCCAAGCTTTTTAGAGGCCAATTCAGCCTTCCCTTCCAAGTGACACCGAAACTGCTCGTTATTCGATATGTCAATGCCGAGGATCCCGAAACTAGCTGAGGTAACAAGGGAGTGCCCTGAAATTGAGGATTTACGACAAAGGGGTTCCTTTTAGTGGTAAAATCGCAAACTTGTGTCTTCTGGGCATTTAGCCTTATTAGATTTAGTTGCCCAATCCGAGACTATATCCGGGATAAACTCGACTTCAGACACAAGTTTGTTCCGGTACTCGGCGACGTTTTCCAATATAGGCACAGCCGGTGTATAAAGTGCACGTTACTGGTTTGGAATATATTGATAAACAGAAGAAACAGCGTCGGTAATAGCACGTACCCTTGTAGAAAACCAGCATAAATAGGCTTGTAAATGGAGCAGGCACCTTCTGCTACGACTTTGTTGCTCCAGTCTGCAAGAAAACTGCTGATCCAATTGTACATTTTCTTGGGAACCCCATAGGAAGGTAGCTTCGAAAGAAGCGCTTTGTGCCAAACCCGATCTAGGGCCTTTGCTATGTTGAAACTAACGGCCAGGTTCTCCCTCTGCCTCCGCCAATTTATGAGCCAGGTAAGCCAGAACATCACCAGCTGCTCAACGCCAACGAAAATCGTACTAGCGATCACTTTTCAGTTGGTGATCCTCATGAGTAGGCAGTTCACAATGGTTTTCATTATTTTGGAGAACAAATTGGATAGGTCTGAGCGGTCGATTTTCGGTTGTTTTTAGGGATCTGGTGCACTAAGCTGTCTTCTTTGAGTTCGGAACTACGCCTAGGGAGAAAGAGTTTTAGATAAAACACGTTACGACTGGTGCCAACTAGGGAGCACACGTCTTCAGTACAATGGGAGAAACTCCATCAGGCCCACTCGACTTGGCTTGTTTAGAGAGAGTAGTGCTATGCGCACCTAGCGCTCTACAAACCGTGTCGTACCTACCGACCTGAAGGTGAAATTATACTTTTTTTTAACAGCGCTGGTAAAGCACTCCTATTATAACGCGATGCAATTTTACAGGAGCGACCAAACCACCATAGCAAAAGCGCCATAAATGATAGAATAAAGAGCTCTATTTCCTAAAGTACCACAGCAGAAACAGAATTACGTTGGGATCATCCAGCGAGAAGCATACCCTCCCCTGTCCTCAAGGGAAATATGTAAAAAAAGACCGCTTCCTGTCCCAATCGGCTCACCGATAGTGCCAAACACGGCGGTGATCTGCAGAACGCAACCGCGATGGGAGTGTGAGTGGTACCATAGCCAGGATCAGACAATGGTCCAATGAACCATCGATGGAGACCTGATATCCGCCCGGAAGAGAGGTCAGCATAAGGTCCTACAGGGTAGGTACACGATTCTCTACATCTAGAATCCGCGTAGGTGAAGTAATCACTTGCTTCGGGCCATATGCCAAGGTAAATTTATAAACATCTTCCCGCATGATCGGTTAAACAAGAACCAAGCCATTCAGCGTGGTGACCGTTAAAATCACCAAGGATCACGATCTCTGCAGATGGGACCTGTTGTAACAACGGCCAGGTTCTCCCTCTGCCTCCGCCAATTTATGAGTCAGGTAAGCCAGAAGATCACCAGCTGCGCAACGCTGACGGAAATTGTACTGGCGGTCACTTTTCAGTTGGTGATCCTAAACTTCATGAGCAGGCAGTTAAAAATGGTTTTCATTATTTTGGAGAACAAATTGGATAGGTCTGAGCGGTCGATTTTCGGTTGTTTTTTGATTTTGGAGTTTGCAGCGATTTGGACGTGGTCGATGAGTTGGTTTGTGTCGGAATTACTTATAGAGGCACACGTAAACGCAAGGATGGTCGTCACTGACTGCTGAGGCGTCGGGAACAAATGTACTCTCAACGTATACGCAAACTCCAGCTCGAGGTACAAAGGTGTTATAATTTGCCCCGAGTAGGAGAGATACAAAATATCAGCCGGAGAGAACACCCGTGTTATGGTTAAAAAGCGCAAGGCCGGCTTCGTCGTCTCCACATGGTAGTGGACGGCGTTAAAGTTCGAATGAAGTCCCCTGTCCGTTGTAGAAATTCACGGATAGCGGGGCTGGGGCCCCTTTGTTTGGTGGCTCTGCTTGCCTCGAGCAGTATTAGTCGCGAGCAGAATTCCCCCACCCCCCACCACCCCCGGATACACTAGGCCGTTTGAGCAACCGCACTAGGGAAGAGTAAGGTAGCATGGGCGTGGATGCTCAGCGGGGATTCTCCAATACCAGGGGTGCTGGTACCCTCCTGGGATGGTCATCGTGGGTTTTCTCGGTTCGAGCCGGTCCACCCATTCTTTCTTACCAAGTCGTTTCTCCATCTAGTCTGGCTCAACCGTGCGACAGTAAAAGCTGCCGTGTGGCTCTTCCACTGTTATGTTGTCTGCCTATATTATCAACTGTAATCTACTTCGTCATTGTTTATACGTTGCACATAATACTTAGTAGTAAGTAGCTTTGCTTTATTATGCCCAGCAGTTGGCGACAAGGAGCTGATGATGAAGTAGTTTTGCACCGTTAAAGTATTTAGGTTAGTTTGACTAGGGCCCCAATTTAATTTTTGCCCCGGGGCCCTTGGTTATATAGCTACGCCACTGCACACAACACTGATGTTATCTTTAATTGTCACCGTAGAAGGTCGTTCCTCGCGCAGATCATCGGTGAGATTAGTGCGACCACGTTTAAACTTATTAAATCAGTTGTAAATAATGGCACGAAATGGGGCTTCATTGTGAAAGGCCAATCGAAGTCTATTATAACTTTCTTGTTGACTTAAATGACATCGAAAGTCATAAAAAATCATTGTACGAAAATTTTCTCGCGTTAAATTCATGCTAACGTGACACAGATAATTTTCAATTTGCCACCAAATCGTAAACAAATGACAAATTAATAAAATACATACACAATAACATTAGCAAAGAGTTCCATTTTCAAAAGGACAATGTTTTGCGTCCATACAATGTACGCCTAAGAACCAACAGTGAAAAAAAATACCTTTTTAACTCCGAAATTACACATAATTGTATGTAAGAACAATAACTCCTGACGGATACTTCTGAAAACTTAGATATTTGCAGTTATCATAGAGATTTTGAGGTTATGTTTTATGTTTATGAAACATCGTATCCGTTGTTCAAGCCGTTGTTCGTAATTTATATAAACTTATCGCATACAAAGCAACTACAGAGTGCACTTAGATTCCTAAAACATTTACAGAAATGTATTTTTTCAAACGAAACCAAAACAATAGCACGTCTGACGGTCTACCTATAATGACTTGTTGTCATCTGTCAACGTTTTTGACTTTTTTTTGCGTGGCACAATGCTGATTTGCCAATGAGATGATAAAAGTATTGTTATTTTAAATGAAAATAGATGATTTCACTGTACCCCAGTTCCTTGTGGCATATATTAATCTGAGATATATTTTAAAATATAAACGTTTTCATAATATATTTGAGTTTATGACAACTTTTGAAATATGTGAGTGAAGGTATTGTGCGATTGGCCAAATCACAGGAGGCCATACACGAAGCACAATAGTATTAAAAAATAGGTACAAAGTTCAAAATCGAAAAGTCCTTTTGATTTTGATTTCTCAAGTCAGAAGTGTCCGTCACTATCTAATGAATATTATTTCTCTTTGAATATTATCTAATGCATAATTGGATGCTGATAAGCAATACCATGTCAAGCCACACGAACTTAATTTTGAGAAAATGCCGTCTAAAGATATCATACCAATTTTCAATAAATTTGTTTGAAAAAATACGCACCCACCGGTTGTTTTCTATTTGATGAAAGAAATAATTGATTGAAAGTAAATTTTTATCATAAAAAGAGAAAATACTGCTAAGTTTTGTAAAATAATTAGATTTTTGCATATTGCAAAATATGGAATACGCTACAGTATTCTAAACAGGAAATTAAGGAACATAACACTATTTTGCTAAATTCTAATTACGGGATTTAATGAAAGTAAATGTATGTTAAGGAGCATAAATGAATATTGATAAAAGTATATTCTCACTTACAATTTGTAAAGTAGTTTTAAATAAAAGTCAGTAAAGTAGTTTTAATATTAATATTTATTGATATGAAAATAAAGAAAGCAATTTTTTAAACAAGCCTGAGGATTAGAAAATTTTATATTCAAGAATAATAATTTTATCCATTCCTCAGACTGATCGTTTCTTAGCAAAGTATCTTAGGTAAGCTAAAAATGATAACTTTAAATCTGTCTTATTTTTGTAAACATTTTATTACAGTTAAGTTAGTTAATTAACAGAGATATTTTATTATCACTTTAACTTAAACAACTAAGCGTTAGACTCATTGTTTTTAACAAAATACTATAATGTAGGAACCTACTTAAATATCATCGACAACTTTAAATCTTATTTTAGTAGTCATTTTCTTGAAGTTAAGTTAGTTAATTAACTGAGGTAGTTTAATATCACTTTAACTTAAATATCTAATGTATTTTAACAGAAGTCAGGACAGGGCGTTTTAAAGATCTTTGAATTTTGAGATCTTTGGGAACATTTTTAAGTATTCATTTAATATTAAATTTCTTCCTGACTAGCCCAATTATTTTCAACTGAGCAAGTGGTTATGTATCCAGAACTTTAATCAGTCTCATTGTTTCTGCAATTTTTTTTGACTTAATATTACCTAAAACTAATGTGATCATCGCTTTAACTAATATAGCCAAGAAATAACAACAGATAACATGTAAGTTAACAAGAAAATGCTTAATCATCAATCAAATTTTCTTCATCATCAATAAAACCACCCAACTCAACGTTCTTCAAGAAACTATAAAATCCTCTTGCATCTGTTGGAATGAGCTTTAACAAATCTTTTAAATCTTGAATTTTTGCAGCTAATAGTTCATGCCCATTCGGGTATCGGGCCCAGGGCTGAGCTTTTTTACAGACACGATTTATATTTTCTACCAATACTAAAAGCTCGCTTGGCATTTATGGAATAGTTTTTCTTTTTGGCTTCTATAATACTACCCTGTAAAACCGCGGACCTTGCTTCATAAGAACCAGAACTCCAAATTTTTCTTTTATACGCTGATCAATAGACAATTTTTCCGTACATGTTGAAGGACATCTACAATTGCTGCTGTTAAATTTCTTCGCACGAAATTTTTTCCTTTCACACTGAAATAATCCTGATTGGTATTCGTTTTTTCTTTCTTTTGATGCTGATATAAAAGGGTAGAATTATATAGACCAGACGTCTATATAGTTCTACCATTTTATTTTTTAAGTCCACCATTGTATTTTTGGGTATATAATCAGGGTCTTCAATGTTTTTACGATTCTGATCAACGGAATTTAAAATATTAACAGTGGCTTGTACATGTCTTACACACTAGTAGGACGAGGGTCATTTTCTTAAACAGGACTAGAAATATTCTCATTCGAATGCTTCTTTTTATCAAATGTGTTTGAACTATTTTTGTCATTTCCATTATTTAATGTCTCTATTGGTTGCCACTTATCGTCGTCACTAACGTTCGAACCATTTTCTCCATTGAAATTAGTAATTTTCTTAGATTTGTTGGTCCTTATTATTATGTTCATCATTTACTAACTTCAATTTCTTTTCTTCAATTGACGGAAACAAAAGGTTAATTGTTTCAAAAGAGCTTGATACACATAATTAGGCTCTGTTAGAATATTTATTTCTGAATGGCTAACTCAAATATTGATGAAATAGTATCCATTGAAATATTATCCGCTAGTGTATAAATAAAGAGATCACAACATCTGAAGTTTTGTAATTCTATAGAATAATATAAGTCTCGATCAGTTCTAACATTAGATACAGGGAAATCTTGAGGTTTATTTGTGTTGGCATGTTCAGTATTTTTATTCAAATCTTTTGTATTGCAGTTCGCAAGATTGACTAGTAATTGACTTCTTGATTTTGGCAGTGGCATTATTCTACAAAAAATAAGGAAAAAGTTAGTAGTAGTGGTGGACGTCTATGAAAATAATACCTAAGCAAGTCGATATAACTCATGCAATTTTTTTAGATAGCGATTTTCCCAATATAATTTCAAGGTACTTAAAATATAAATTATTTCTCGTAAAAGCTAACTTACAATATGCAATAATATGTTAAGCACCGTAAACTGCACTATAAGTTTTACTCAAAAGCGTTTTGTATTTAGCAATAATCAATCAAGTGGTTTATCATACCTATTTATTACAAAAGTTACAATAAATCAATATGATAGGACCAAATAACATTAGTTTAGTATAAGAAAAAGCTTTCCTTTGATATATAACAATACAAATATTTAAATTACTCTTTTCCTAATTTATATCGGCAGCCTAACCTATTAAGGCGCAGGTTGAGCAAAATGTCGCGCTAGTCGTTATTTGGGCGGTTTTTAGGAGCTATCTACTTTTTATTTAAAAGATATATCAACAAATAAAAAACACATTATATTTCTACATAATCTTGATTCCATAAAAGCTATATCCAATTTTTTTTTAAAGGAATAAATATTAATATAATCTCCTTACAACGAAACCACATAAATGTGAAATTATTATTGATAACATGCATCTCCTCGTAAAGTAAGTATTATTTTATTTTGCGATTTACACCAATGGATAGGCAATTTATTAATGAACATTTCTATAGTAAAATTTTTTTCAAAAGACCAAAATTTGATTTTATTAAGAAATTATTTTAAAATCTGGGCGTATATACTGCTCACGGGCTTGATGAAGTCAGTGAGCGCTGAGCTCTTCGACGTGAAACCCGTGTCGTTAGAGCGTCGACCGACGCATACGCCACGTCATATGAGTCGATAATATTATTACTTATTAGGTTATTTATAGGTAGTATTATTTGTTTGTTTTGGGTATAATTTTTCGTATTAGTTATACGTATATTTGTTGTGTTTTTTACTGCGCGATGAAGATTTTTGCGTGTATTTTCTTTGAAGTAAATGCAAATAAAAAAATGAAGCACCATTAGCATGTAAGGTTCGAATCCATAATTAAAATTTCGACAAATATTATAATTTACACTATAAAAGGCTAATTCAATATTATCACCCAACCACAATATCTTATCAGCTATAGTACTGCCTCGTTGGTCTAGTGGTTGTAGTAGTGCGACTGCTGATCATGAGGTCCCGGGTTCGAATCCTGGGTCGGGCCAAAAAGTCAGTTATGAGTTTTCATTTATGTTCTAAGTTATAATTAGTATTACTAAGTTATAGTTTTTTGCTAAAATATAGTATATTATTTATTGCTTGTTTTTTCTTCTTTTTCAAAAAATAATTGAGTACATAAGGTGTTCTATACTTATATCTCGGTAAAAAGTACTAATATACCTACTTTTTACCATAAACTAAAAATTTTTAAAACTAAATTTAACTAAAAAGACTAAGCTGACCATTTATTTTTTAACTCATAACAGGACATGGGTTTATTTATACTCTAAAAACTATAACTTTATACAATTAGTGTTCACTATAAAATTATATTCGGTATAGACGGTAATTATTAAATGCAACATATTTTTTTTAATTATTAATTACATTTGTCAGTGGATTAAATTTGCTTTAATAAAGTTGGTGATGATTTTAAATAAGAATAAAATTCTGCTCAAGTTTTTTATTGTTATCTTTGTTAACAACATCGCCTTTAGAACTCTGGAACCGTAAGTGTTTCTTTCAGACGTCCACAATTTATGCAAAATAAAAAAATACTCTTTCTACCGGAGCATTCGTACCAGGTAGACATAAAATATATTCGATTAAAAAAAATTATGTTGAAGATTGTTGACTTTGAATACTTCCATCCAACGAGTTACGGGACAATTTTGTGTCCCGGTGCTTTGTTTGGGGACAATGGGACAGGAGACCGAGAAAAGGGACAGTCCCGTTCAAAACGGGACGTATGGTCACTTTAGCTATAACCCGGCGACCATGAAGCAAATACAAAGTTAGTCTTTGTATTAGCTTCATGGTGGCGCAGTGGCTTAGCAATCAGTTGTTGCGCTGGGGGCCGCGGTTTCGAATCCCGCATGGAACAAGATTTGTATGGCCTACAAATAATTTTTCCGGGTCTGGATGTTTGTCTTTGTGCAATTTATGTTTGTAAACTGCCTCCACGACACAGGCGAAAATCCTAGTGTGGGTGTAACGTTTATTTACAACTGAAATTGAAAGATTGAACCCTTATACTTCTTGTTGATTTTTGTATTTATATATTTTTTATTGCACCAAATATTTGTACAAAAGCCGAGTTATCTATTTATTTACCTATAGTGAATAGGTATCTTTTAAACTCACAATTTTCAATGCTTCCGTTTATATAATTAATTATAAAATTTCATAATTAGATAATATATGAAAATACATAATTCTAATATAATGCAACTAATATATACAGAATAAAAAAATTAAAATACATTTATCTTTGTACGCTATGTGTATTTCCATAAAACAGTTTATTGATGTTGAAAAAATAATACTACTTTCGTACAATAGGTGGCGTCTTACATATTTCTTCCGGCGAGCCGCTCGCTACAATATATTAATATTGTAGCGAGCCGGTCAAATGCTCAAGGTCGTTCGCATGGAGTAGCCCCTTAAGAAAATAACAGAATAATTACTGACTTACCTTGATGAACCCAGCGTAGATTACATACTATTTACTAAAACAACAGTTTGTACAACTAATCAACTAATTAAAATGGGAATATCAGTTATTTTTTCAATTTTTACGTGAACTTCTTTGTTTGGCGCTGGCCGAAGAACGAAATAACATTTCGCGACTCAGTATCAAGTCTCATAACATCTTTATAGTGACGACAGATGTAGATACTTTGAATATCGACCATGTTAAGGAGCTTGACGGTGTTTTGGCAAATTTTGTATACGTGATTTCCCATTTGTTTTATGATATAATTTATTTTTTTCCGTACTTATTTGATTTAAGTAACTTAAAACTCTTTTGCATAATGTTTAATAAGTAACGCGTAATCAGAAAACATCAATATCTCTAAATTTGACTTTTTGTGGGTTGACACATTATTGCTTATCAGCATCCAATTAAGGATAATAATTTTGGTAATAGTCAAATATATGTTGGTTCTTAGGCGAGTTTTAACATTGTCCTTTTAACTTATGTTTTTATTATATAGTTTACAAGCGGCCAGTTCTAAAAACTTTCAGTGTCGCCCTCGTACTCTTCAACAAGTTTGAGCTTATAGTACACCCAACGACTACAGGCATTGGTGTGACATGAACGTTATACCGAAGTTATCGCCGAAGGGTATGTATGTGGTCTATGGTGCTAAAGCCTTTTCGGAAACCGGCTTGTTAGGGAGGCTGGAAGTCGGCGAGTCTGCATGGGAGACGATTCGTAATGACTCTCGAAAACGTGCTGTAGACGCGGTTCAGAAGGGAAATCGGTCTGTAGTTCTGCAAGAGAGCGTTGTCGCCTTTCTTGAAGCACAAGACCACCGCACTTCTGCTCCACGCCTCTGGTGTAGTGCCAGCACGGAGAATAGAATTAAAGAGTTTCTGAAGGACTTCAAGTACGGTTATCCATCCGCTTTAAGAAGCTCCTCTGTAATCCTATCCTCGCCTGTGGCCTTGCCGTTTTTATAGTGCTGGAAAGCCATTCTAATCTCAGTCACTGACGTCCGGGATATCATCGGAATAGTGTCGGATAAGACTTGCTCTTGGATCGTTACTCAGACTTGGCAGTGGCTCCAACGGTGATGTGTACACAGTGGCGTAGCTACCCAGGGACTAGGCGGGGCAGTGCCCCCCTAAGCTAAAGCCGCCCCTCAGCCTCCAAGAAAGAAATTCGAAAAATTATGTACTATCCTAGTTGTATAAAGAATTTTCGAGTTTTAATTTTTTGGCCCCTGACTGCGAACGGCTCGAATTGAAATCACAAAATTACTCCCACTTCCAGAACATTGTTAAAGATAATTGTCTACTTCGTCTTATTGTCTTTTTTATATAGAAGAAAGGGACAAACGAGTATGCGGCTCACCTGATGGCAAGTCTCGACCACCGCCTATTAACAAATACAACACCAGGGGAATAGCAGGCGCGTTGCCGGCTTTTAAAAAAGGATTAAGCTCGTTTCTTGAAGCTCCCTAAGTCGTATAGGACCGTCAGTAGTGGACCGCCAAACATTCCGATGATGTGGATTTGTGAAATGCGTTAATGAAATTTTGTGGCTGGAATTAATCCAAACAATTCCTCTGAACACTCCCAGTGGTAAATGCGACAGAAAATGTAAAGGGATGCAACATCTCTTCGTCTCGTCTTCATCGGTCATCGACGTTTCGAGCCGCTCTGCGCTGGATACGGTCAAGTGGAAGGAGTTGGTACTAGGGAGCCCCGGCGCAGGGATGAGAACAGTATTCCATGTTAGGCCGAACCTGCCCCTCGTAAAGTTGCAATACTGTCCCGCTCTGCTGAGCACCCCAAGCTTTTTAGGAGGCCAATTCAGCCTTCCCTTCCAAGTGACCACGAAACTGCACGTTATTCGATATGTCAACGCCGAAGATTACGATACTAGTTGAGGTAACAAGGGCAGTGCCCTGAAATTGATGTATTACGACAAAGGGGTTCTTTTTAGTGGTAAACGCGCAAACTTGTGTCTTCGGGTATTGAACTTAATTAGATTTAGTCGCCCCAATCCGAGACCATATCCGGCAAAGACTCGACAAGTTTGTTCCGGTTCCGAGAAATATAGGCACAGTCGGTGTATAAAGCATCACCAGTGCACATTACAGGTTTGCAACATATTATTGATAAGCAGAAGAAACGTAGGTGATAGCACGTAGCCTTGTGGAATACCAGCATAAATAGATATGTAAATGGAGCATACACCTTCTACTATGATTTTGTTGCTCAAATCTGCAAGAAAACTGCTGATCCAGTTGCACAAATTCTCGGGAATCCTATAGGAAGGGATTTTCGAAAGAAGCGCTTTGAACCAAACCCGATCGAAGGCCTTCGCTATGTCCAAACTAATGGCCAAGATTTCCCTCTCTGCCTCTGCCCATTTATGAGTCAGGTAATCCAGAAGATCACCAGCTAAGCAACCCCGACGGAAATCGTACTGGTGGTCACTTTTTAGTTGGCGATCCTCAAACTCATGAGCTGGCAATTCACAATGGTTTTAATTATTTTGGAGAACAAGTTCGATAGGTCTTAGCGGTCGATTTTCGGTAATTTTTTAGGGATCTAGTGCACTAAAGCTGTCCTTCTTTGAGTTCGGGACTACGCCTAGGGAGAAAGAGTTTTAGAAAATACAGGTTGCGACCGGTACCAACTAGGGAGCAGACGTCTTCAGCACAATGGGAGGAACTCCATCAGGCCTACTAGACTTGACGTCTAGGGAGAGTAGTGCTATTCGCACTGATCGCTGTGTAAACCCTATCGTACCGACGTGAAAGCGAAATTATACTCTTCTTTTTAAGAGCGCTGGTAAAGCACTCCTATTATAGCGCGCTGCATTTTACAGGCGCGACCAAACCAGGCACCACAGATGATAGAATAATAAGTCCCATTCCCTGAAGTACCACATCAGTGACAGAATGCCCCTGTCCTCAAAGGAAGTATGCAAAAAAAGACCGCATCCTATCCCAATCGGCCGACCTATAGTGCCAACGTATAGTATACGGCGGCGATCTGCAGAACGCAACCGCGATGGAAGTGAGTGGCACCATAGTCCGGATCAGACAATGGTGCAATGAGCCAAGAGCGACGCCCCTCTTGGCTCACTGCACCATTGTCTGATCCGAAGACGAAGACCAGATATCCGTCCGGATGAGAGGTTAGCAGAAGGTCCAACAGCGAAGGTGCAAAATCCTCCACATCTAGAATCCGCGTAGGTGAAGTATTAACCATTTGTGTCGCGAACAATATGCCAAGGCAAAGTTATAAACCGATCTTTCCGCATAATCGGTTAAACGAGAACAAAGCCATTCAGCGTGGTAGCCGTAAAAACTACCAAGTATCATGATCTCTGCAGACGGGACATGTTGTAGCACGGAGTCTGCAGCGATTTGGACGTGGTGGATGAGTTGGTGCGTGTCGGCATAACCTATAGAGGCACCCGTAGACGCGAGGATGGTCATCGCTGTACTTACAGACTGACCAGACGTCGAGAACAGATGTCCTCTCTGACGTATACGCAAACTCCAATCCGAGGCACAAAGATGTTATAATTTGTACCCCGGATAGGAGAGAAGTATCGACCGGAGAGAACACTTGCGCCTCGGTTAGAGCAAGGACGGCTTCGCCATCTTCAGATGGTACCTAGTGGACTTCGTTAACGTTTGACTTAAATCCCCTGATGTTGCAGAAATTCACGGATAGTGGTCACCTTTGTCTTATTGCTCTACTGGCCACGAGCAGATTAGTCTTGAACGGAATTCTCCCATCCCCTCCCCAAGATAAGCGAGGCAGCCTGAGCAGCCGCTCATTTTAATTACACTACCATGTCAAGGGCGAGAGGCTTAGGCCTTCAACCACCTGCACTTAACAGGCGAAGTAAACTTCTACTTCACGCTGGTTATCTGTAAGGTCGTGGGTCTCCTTAGTTCGAGCCGGTCCACCCATTCATTACAATCATTCATTGCAGCTCCTCATTTCATGTCTTACCAGGTCGTCACTCCATCTAGTCTGGCACACCTGTGCGACAGCGTGGCTCTTCCACTGTTATGTTGTCTGCCTATA
Source organism: Parnassius mnemosyne (assembly GCA_963668995.1). Taxonomy (NCBI): domain Eukaryota; kingdom Metazoa; phylum Arthropoda; class Insecta; order Lepidoptera; family Papilionidae; genus Parnassius; species Parnassius mnemosyne. The sequence continues at coordinate 14,296,645 of CAVLGL010000148.1, forward strand.
TTATTAACTGTAATCTACTTCGTTATTGTTTATGCGTTACACAATACTTAGTAGTAAGTAGCTTTGCTTTATTATGACCTGCAGTGGTCGACAAGGAGCTGATGGTGAATTAGTTTTGCCCCTTTAAAGTATTTAGTTTAGTTTAAATAGGGTCCCAATTAAATTTTTGTCCCGGGGCCCTTGCTTACATAACTACGCCATTGTGTTTACAGCTGCCCATAGAACCTCTCAATCTCACTCAGATACTCAGGTGTCCCGAAACGACGCTCCCACACTCGCTCTGCAGCTTCTACAGTTGGATATTTCTGGCAGACAGATTTCTAGCAAAGACTTTGGAGCCCTGGTTCCGCTCGATTGCTTCTTCAATACGAGCAGTATTAAAGTCACGTAAGTCCCGCCGCATGCATTTGGAGGTCTGTCTATTCAGTTGCCTCTGTGCTGTCAAATCTACTGAAGATTGCAGCTTCATTTCCCGTCTAACAGCCATGAGATTAAGAGTGTGATCGGAGAGTTTTGTGTTCTTCTGCGGCGGGTCTTGCAAAACTTAGCTCCGACCGTCCACTGCATTGCAGTTTTCTAGGCACTGAAAACGGTTTTGTAGCTGGAGCTGAAAGGTTTCGGGACTTTGGATTAGAGCACGAGGGGGACGGAGCGTTGACTTCATTAGACGTGACTTTTCCAATTTAACGTTTAGGTTCAGTGTGCCTCTCACCATTCGGAGACCGCTGCCGGTTTTCACCCTCGCGATCACTGAGACATCACTGAACAGATGTCGTCTGGTCGTCATAATGAAGTCAATCTCATTTATTGTCGAACCGTCGAGGCTCGACCAGGTCCACTTCCTGTGGGGCCGCTTCTGGAAGAAAGAGTTCATCATAAAGAGTCCCTCTTTCTCCATGAAGTCGGCCAGCTGCTGGCCCCTTGGGTTCCGTTGCCCTATTCCAAATTTTCCTACTTTCAGCTCACCGTTCTCTCTTGTGCCTAGTTTTGCTTTGAAGTCTCCCATTAACACCGTATTGTGAGTTTTGGAGGAATGCATGGTTCTAGAAGTCTAGGTCTAGGGTAAGAATACCCACTACCCCATATCTTCCCGTACGTGTCGTAAGAAGCGACAGAGGGAAACTGAGGCAGAAGATGGGTAGCAGCATCTTTCTGATAACAGCAAAACAACAATAAAAAAGTGCGGTTGCCAACCCGCTCGCCAAGCATGGCAACTATGGCATATGTGATTGCATGATGATTAAAGTTACGAAGAAAAGGATATAGTATGTAAGTAAATTTTTATTTTAATTAATGGTAAACAAGTGTGAACAAAACTAAACTGTATTTTAATACCAATCGATCTTCGAGAAGTTCTCCTCTATAAAAGTTAAGTGTCAATAAGAACCAGCGTATGTAGCTGGTTCTAACTAATTACATATGCCGAGATATATTTTACATATTAAGTACTATTATGTTTGTACAAGCGACAATAATTATACACGTCGCGACACGTAAGTCTAGCTCTGAACAAAACGTGGAGGGGACGCGCACGAATTGAATTGCACGAATGCGACTTAAGAGCCAATTAGCACGTGTGGACGATACGCACGAGCCAATCAGCGCGACTTATGAGTAATAACGGTCACTGCTAGACTTTCGTGCCCGCGCCTATACCTATAATAGTAGGTACAACCATATGTTATGTTCGCTAATATGAAAAAACAAGACCGATAACTATTAACAACAATCATGAACTGTTTAATGAACAGTCTAAAAAGTTTTGAGATAAATCTCCACCCTTTTGTTTTTTATTTGCAATTCTTGACCCGAATTGCAGAGCTCTTTTTGGAAATGTCACCACATTCTTTAATCCTATATTGAGAGCCACAAGCCTTAACATTAGTTTATCTCCAATTCCACAATCCAGTGATTCGCTAGGATAACACCTGAAATAAAAAACCTTATTAACAAGTATATCATTACTAATAATAATACTTAAAACAATCTTAATTTTGTGTCATTAGTACTTTTCTTATGATACAATTCAATAAACAACCTACATTTGTTTATTAGTTTTCAGGCCGTAGGTTTTGGCAGTTTATATCCGCTATATTTATTTAGCGTCGCAATATAATCTATGTTACTCACGCAATTATTTAAATCGATCGAGATACATTTGTTAAAATTCGACTAATAAGGCCTTACTAAGGCTACTGTCCCCTGACGTTAATGAGGCACCACTAAGAACAAGGTGAAATATTTGAGTGCTTCATTACCAGAAAGGTATAGCGCGTGGCTTTACTCTAAATACTTGAGCACCTTAATAAAATCTTTGGATGCTGTAAATATGCGACATTTTGCATTCTGATAATGCTTATTAGCATAATATTTTGTAGATAGTCACAATTAGGGGTTTTCTGATTGTAACTTCGGTAACTAAATATGTTTATGTTTGTGCAATGCCTTGTGCAAAAAAAAGTAAGTCAGATAGTACAGTAGGTGTATTTTGTTTAAAATTGAGTGCAGGTTTAAAACCAATTATGAGTGTAATACATTTTAAACATAGACGTCTCATTGACGGAAGTTAAGCTATAGATCATGCAGTGACTGCAGCCAATTATTATTCCTCCAAGTGAAGTTATTTGCAATTAAACTTAACTGTAAACTAACAATGATAGTTCTGGATTACCTTAACCATGGTTTCAAATTTAAAACAAAATCAATGAAATCTTCATCCAAATATGGCATTCTTGGCTGACGACCATGATCACATATAACTCTGTTGTCTCGCGCAAGGTTTCTAAACGATATTCTATTCCAGTCCAGCTGTAGTTCTTTGGCCAATCCTAACCAACCTTGCCTTTGTAATGCTTTTCTGTGCCTTAGATACCCTCCAAATAACTCATCTGCCCCCGATCCTAGTAGTAGTACCTGTAAACATATTGTGTTAATATATAATATCGAGAACCCAACAAATCAGGACTGAAGTGGGCCAGTCATATAACTATAGCCATAGCCAGAGCAAAAATATTCTAGTGGCTACTACTGTAAGTAGTCTGAACAACATCACCACCACCACATGGTTATTAGGGTTCCGTACCTCAAAAGGAAAAAACGGAATCCTTATAGGATCACTTTGTTGTCCGTCCGTCTGTCTGTCTGTCTGTCAAGACCCTTTTTCTCAGGAACGCGTGGAGGTATCAAGCTGAAATTCGTATCAAATACTCAAGTCTACTGTCCCTTAGAGCTGTGAAAAAATCAAACTTCTAAGCCAACGCAATCAAAAGATACAGCCGTTTATGCCGTAAATTTTCGACATTCGCAAGGGATTCAAAACCTACAGGGTACTTCCCGTGAACTCAGAATCTTCAAATTTGGTACGAAGCAACGTTTTATAGTACAGATAAAGGAAAAATTGCGAAAAGCATAAATTTTTAGTTACATCATATAATAAAAATATTTTTAATAATTTTAAACTTATATACCTAAGGATTTGTTCGGAACCCTCGGTGCGCGAGTCCGACTCGCACTTGGCCGGTTTTTCTATATTATTATCGATATCCAATGCAATTAGACTACAAGTAATACTTATCAAACATTTATTTCTTGTTATGTCCCCTACAGGATAAGAAAATAGCTATACTTTTTCAGAAAGTTAAGAGAAATTAAATAGCCCTTTCATAACGCTGAGGTTATTAAAAAATTCTAGGTGATAAAATTAACAACCTTACCCTGCAAGATGAATAGTCAGAGTCTTGTCCTCTAGCTGCAAACCATAATGCTGTTCCCAGGCTTTCATCCAAAATAGTATTTCTTGGAAACACTAGATCTGCAATGGTTGATTTTTGGATATTTTCCAAATCTTCTTTTGGTACATTTACTTCTTTGAACACCCACTGCCTGTTAAATGCTTTTAATCAGTTTTACTTTTAATAATAATTTTATACTATACTCATAGATATTAGATAATATAATATACATAAACACAACATACATACATGATAATTAAAATGTACAAAAAACAGGTTTCTGAATTAAGACTTAAACAATTGCAATATAGAAAACATTTATATTTATGTTACTGCCATGTGGATATGAATGCCTTATTTTCTGAAGTAACATGAAAAGGAAATTTTGAATAACTTATAACTTTTATTATAAATTGTATTTCATATTTTTCATAGAGCTTTGAATTTAGTATTCATGATCAAGTATTTTACATTACTTCATTACATGCATGACTTTAATTTGACACACAGTACACTAGACGACATATTAAGTCTTCCCATAAATTATGAATTTTTTTTGGGTTATTCTGGTTCCCTGGCAACATAATTTATGACTATTTTATGAGCTTCAATAAATTTTCTAAAAATTAGCTTTTATACATGCAAGCATAAATAATTAATAAGTTCAGTTATATTTTTCTTAGTAGTGTCAATTAATTCTTAACTAGACACTACTAAAATAAAATTGTATTGCATTCATCAATTCCACTATAATAACAATGGTGATGTTAGTAATCAAGTCCTAAACATTATATAATGAAGCACAATCCAATCATGGATATTTTCCATATTAACTAGGTCACAATTTGGTATAACATTTCTCTTTCATTTAAGCATTACCAATACCAGTAAATAAAATTAGTTTTTCAATTATTTTTCCTAGTCAGACTTTAAAATTATTTAAGATACACAGAACAGTATGTAATTACCTTGTGGTACAGATACTTTTAAGTTCATCATAAGACTGTCTACCCGTTATTCGGTCAGGTACATCAAAAGAGGAATTGTTACTTATATTAAATGCAACATTAATTAAATCTATTGGTTGCTCTTTGTCCACATATTTATCCGCCAATAAGGCCAGAATTGTACAATCTAAGCCGCCAGAAAATAAAATTCCCACTGTGCAGTGCTTACACTTTGTGACTTTTAATTTGATACAATTTTTACATTTGTTTGGTTGTGTTTCCAGACGGATTTTAACACTATTTTCCAACAGTTTCGTGACATTTTGAACAACTTGTTTTATTAAAGGAATTTTTATTATATTTTTCATTATTGACAATTTACAACCATTGTCAATTACTGCTGACTCAATAGCTTTAATAAAATCATCCTGTAAAATAAATATGAATAGGGTTAATGGTAGCTGGTAATAATAAATAAGTAATGTAATAATCCAGCGGTTGCTACACTTGCGTGAAATTACATATTACTTTCCAGATTTTATTACTTTCTAAACTTTAGGCAAACTTTGATATATAATAATTTATAGCTTATTATGTTAAATCATAATACTCACACATTAATTAAAAAAGACCCAGGACCCATTTATTATTAATTTCATAATAAAACATATTATACTTCTACAATAAAACAAAACCTTAATCCCCTGATGTGTTTATTAGGGAACATGCAGACAACATTTTATTAAAATATCTTTAATTACAATTGAATGTTTTTTTTAATGTAAAAATGAAAATTTTTAGAAAACATTGCAATTCTTATGTATCAAGACAATTTGATTCAATCGCTTGAAAAATTCATTTTCTGTGTAGTTAAAACATGTCAAAACCTTTTTTTTATAGGATGAGGGTGACAAACGAGCACACAGTCCACCTGATGGTAAGTGGTTGCTGCGGCCCATAGACATCTACATCTATCTTCGATTACGAATCACAATGCAGATTCGTTGTCACCCGTGAGGACTAAAATGGAATGCCTTGTTTCCAGTAAAAAGAGGTCTTCGGATCTCTACACTCACCATATGAAACACAGCAGCATTAAGTTTCTATTTTACGCTGGTAATCTGTGAGAGCGTGGTCCTTCCCAGGTCGAGCCAACCCATTTGTGCTACAACTATACCAGTAATATAGCTGCAGCATGGCTCTACCACGTAAAACCTCAACTATGGGATAAATTTCACCTAAATATTTTTTTAGATTGTTAGTAACACTTTCATATACTGTCATACAATAAAGCTGATAACAACTTTCAAATTTAATGTATTTTATTATTTTATTACACCAAGAGAGCAGGTCACGAGTGTTGCCAACTCTACAGATTTTTCCATTAAGACTACGGCAATTTTTCATCGTCTATGGAACTAAGGACTTTGAGTTGAAATGTACGGAATTTGATTTCCATATTTTTTGTACTTCACAGTCCTTTCAGAATAATTCGATTTTGAAAAACTTAACAAAATAATTTTTTATCATGAGTGTGAACTTAGCCGACAACCAACAATCGAAAATTTTAACAATCGAATTAATTTTTTTAACTATCCACAAATATTTAAGTGTTAGTTATTTTATTCGTTTTTTACTAAAAATAACTTAATTAAAAGAAAATAATAATTTTTTAATCTATTTTTATGGTACTTCATTCTTATATGTGCATCTTTCACTATTATACTACAATTGAACTTACAAGAATTTAAATGCCAAAAAAAAAAATTGATCTATTCTACGACAAAAACAGAAATCTTTGATTCTCTTAAGCAGTATGCAGATCGACGGATATTTTTTTAAATAGTATCTGCAGATTTCTATGGAAACTTTTATACCAATCTATGGATTTGGAAAAATTCGAGTTGGTAACACTGTAGGTCACCCTAAAAATTTTGGTGAGCTCCAAAGATCATGATTGCAGAAATGGTTGATGGCAGAAATAGGCAAGAGGTGATACCAACCTAAACTAGGAAGACAAGGAGCTCTACCACCTTGTATATTAACTACTAAGTTCTAATCAAATATATAACAAAAATATTAACAATAGCAATTTTTTATACCTTATCAGTAAGATCAATGGTTGAGTTAAATTCAAATGTGTATTGATCATCTGGTAAACTCTGTTTATTTTCAATTTCTTTCAACCAATCATCTAAATAACTTTCTCTTTTTTCTCCTTTATTTGTCCAGGGATAAAGTATTATTGTTTTAGTTTTTAAATTTAATTTATGAATATTTGTAGCTGGTACTTCTGTACAACTGTATTTTCTTCCTGAAAACAATTATTTAAATACAGGTAATAAATCACATTTTTAGTTAAATAAAAAACAACTTAAACAAAATTTACTAACACTTATTTACCCAATACGCTGCTTATTACCAATGCGTTTCTTGTTTGATGAAATAATAAAGATGTTCTGCCAATTCTGTCCCTTGTGAAATATAAATCATAGTTCACTTTATCATAATAAATTAAGCTAAATGGACCTTTAAATGACTTCAAATGATTTATTACTAGTTCCTCAGAATTTTTGACCTGAAATAGATATACCTTTATATATAGACTTCTTCTGTCCGTATGTATGTGAATAAAGTCCTAAATGGCTGAAGAGATTTTGATGAAATTTTATGTGAGTGATTAATTTGATTTGAGAAAGGTTCAGATTCACAATTGGAGCTGGGGCGAATCTCTAGTGAAGTATAATAGTATGTAATAGTATCAAGTAAAGAGAATTATATTTATAAGTAGAGAGCAAAAATGGAGTAAGTATTTTCGGCCATAGTGATAAACCATCATACTTTTACAATATTAATTTCATATTACTCAAATAGTATTTGAAATAATGACTAGGCTCTTAGTGTTTGTATAGCTTTGCCTTACAAAGTGTGATATTTATCACAAAGTAATAAGCAGTGCTTGACAATAGACAAATGATGACTTCATTAAAGTTTTAACTTACTAAAAAAATATAAGCCATACAGTACCAGTAGTTGCATAAGATGTGTAACATCTGACATCTGATAATGATCAATGTTATATTTTGAAAAAGTTCTTTATTTCCTTTTCTCTTTTTCGTCACACATGCACAGACGGCTGACAGTACCAACCTATCAGAAATCTCAATCATCTCCTATATACATCCTTGATTAAGAATCAAGATGCGTTGTCATCTCTAAGGACTAAGATGGAATGCCTCATTTCCAGTAAAAAGGACATCCAGTTCTTTACATTCACCACAAGAAACACGGCAGCATTAAGCACTATTTTACATTGGTATTCTGTGAGAGCGTAGGGTACGACTTTCCATTGACGTCCGTCGAGTTTGGTGTTGATACGTATTTTTACAGAAAGATTACATTTTTATAAGCACACACACAAAGTTTCAATATGCGGATACATGTACTTTTTGAGAGAAAAGTATTGAAAATCAAATATTTTTGCAATATTTATGTCAATTCCTACCTACTATGAAACTAACGCCATTTTTTATTATTATTGTCAGTAGGGATGTCGATTCTTTCTGAAAAGGATCGAGCTTTTAAATAGATTCGAATTGTAAGCTGATGTATCGATTCCCAAAAAATCGATTTCTAAAATATCTATATTTTTGTAATGTTTCTATTTATAATGTAAATATAAATCCATTTTATGAGAAAAAATTCCCTTCGTCATAAAAAATAAGGGGACTGATTCAGAAGGATTTCTGTATCTATTTTGAGACTGCTACGTCTCCGGCGCTGCGGGAAGAGAGCCTACGCGCCTCCGGCTCTATAAAACCACTCTAGGGGTAGGACAGACTCGTACCAGGTGGAGTCGGGGTCAATCAATTCGGTTCTTTGACATAAGCTGAACCTAACCTATTTTATTTATCTGCCCTAATAGGTACTGTTAAATAAAACAAATTTCAATAAGAGATCATTTATCATGGTATCTTTCTTGTTTTTCATAAAATGGGTTTATATTTACATTATAAATAGAAACATTAAAAAAATATAGATATTTTAGAAATCGATTTTTTGTGAACCGATACATCAGCTTACGATTTGAATCGATTTAAAAATCGACCTTTTTCGGAAAGAATCGACATCCCTATTGACGTCGACAATGACATTACAAAATGGCGCCAGTTATACCGTAGGATTAGACATAAACATTGCAAGAATAATTTTTATTTTCTTGTTTTAAAAAACATTTAAAAAAAAATTGATTTTCAATAATTCTTTTCTCAAAAATTACGCGTTTCCGCATGTTGAAACTTTGTGTGTGTGTGCTTATAATAGTGTAACTTTTCTGTAAAAATGCATATCAACACCAAACTCGACGGACGTCAATGGAAAGCTAAGCCGAGCGTAGTCCTACCTTGGTCAAGCTAACCCATTAGTGCTACAACCATAATATAGCTGCAGGGTGGCTCTACCACATGTTAAATGTTCGCCTACCTGTTTGCTAAGTTTATCCATGATTAATTTTGTATCACTTAAATTTCTATCCCAAGTGTCATCAAATATATCTCCGTTGAAAAGTAAAACTCCACTATCATTTTCAACAGGCTGATCAAAAGGGCTTGATCCTTGCATCCATAGTACAGCACCACAAAAAAAAAGTCGAAGGCCATCACCTACATTCAACTCTATTTTGTGAATGCAATCTGGACCCCGGTTCTTTATTCGTTGTAATATTTGAGCATCCTGAAAAACAAAATTTTATAATTTCACTCTCATATTTTGACTACATTGAATGAATAAATGACCATTCTATACGTACGACAACTGTGCTGCATCCTGAATATCTTATTTCACATATTATTCCACACATAGTCGTTCAAAGTAAGTAATAGATAATTAATAGCACTATTATTGAATTAAGAACTAAGATTTGAGAATAAAAACATAAGTATAACCTGCAATTTTAATGTTATCTTGGTTCAGCTTCAGCATAGGCTTGGGCAAAAAATATCGATACTTTTCAATATATATCGTCGATATTTTAAATCGCGATATATCGATATTTATTTTAGAGTATCGAATTCGTATCAATTTCGATATATTTTAAAATGTTGTATTTATAACAAAACATGTAACAACAAAAGGAAGTACAAAAGTATTCATGTGTGGTTGGTTGGCATTTTTTTTTCGTCGTTCAACCGTCAGTAACATAAAGGAGATGAACTTGGTTCCATACAAGCTTGGGCCCGGCGTGAACAAAGTCTAAATATATTTTATTTTAAAGATTTAAACATTTGCTACTTACTACTAAAAATCATATTTTTGTAAGACCTGGAGTTTTGTTTTATTTTGGTTTATTATTTGTAGTCTATGTAGTAAAATCACTCGTTCTTGGAATAATTTGTTTCAATAAATTGAAAGGACACAAAAGGATACTGTTATTTAGTTATTATTAAATTAAATTAAATACAACTCAAACTTTTTAATTGTTTAATTATTTTCTGCAACTATTAATATAATGTCATCTCGAAAAGCAGGCTGAAGCTGTACATTGTCTGTTCTATTCATCTCAAAAGCCAAGTAACACATTATTGTCATTATGTCGGCGCAACAACCTACTGTCCTGTAAATCAAGAGGAAAGCGAAGGGTCAAGTTAAATAAATTCACAAAAATAAAAACACGAAATATATCCACAAACAACCACAATGCCAAATGCGTATGACCATAGATAAATATATATGTAGCAAGCTACAATATAGCTTATATGACAAGCGTATGACAAGTTTAAACTCGAAGTTACGAAGTCTCCTTCGAAACATGCAATGATCAACTACCATACAGCCTATTAAATTGTGTCCGATATTATTAAAATATTTTGTTTAGTTTAATAACGTAGCCTATTCAATCGATTTCCTAAAAGATTTCTTTTATTCTTTAAGTTATTAAGTGTCTGCGCATGTGAACTATTAGTGGAAACTGTGAAACAAGTGCTCTGATAGTGATGTGATTCTCAAAATAAGGTGCCTGTCTGCTTAGGCGCCTTGAGATACCATCGCCAACCGTCAGCTGTGTGCTGGCTCAAGTTACTGTCAAAATCTCCCAAGGGCTGCACAATGTGACGCATCAACATACTGTGAAGCAGTATACTATGAAGAATAATTATTGTAATATAATATTGTAACTTCAGGCTCAGAAGGGCTAGGTCCCAGAGCCGTAAAGCCAGTTATTAAGAAGAAGAAGGTGACATTTGACTGTCCCATGGGTACATCAAAGATTTGACAGATTAAGCCAGCATACAGCTGACAGTTGGCGATGGTATCTCAAGGCGCCTAAGCAGACAGACACCTTATCTTGATAATCATATCACCATCAGAGCACTTCTTTTACAATTTCCACTAATAGTTCACATGCGCAGACATTAGATACACAAAGTCGCACCACTTTTACCTATCAAGATCCACTTCAAACCAATATTTAAACAATAATACAGGAGCAGCAAGTTCCCGCCAAAACTCCTCAAAGTCAAAGATTGTAAGTTGAAAGTTGAAACTAAAGACAAAATAATCCTTGTTTCCTCATTAAAGATAGAGCGGCCATAATCGATAGTTTCAATATTGGCCACAATCAATTACGATTTTAGTAATCGATTATAAAAAATAACCACTGCATACATATCATGTACATTTTGCTACTATAGTGTTATAATAACAATGACGATGGTAAAGTTATTTTAGGTTATCATCAATTATTTGAATTGACTAGCAAATATTAGTTATTTTAAATAGTTGTTTAAGTGATGTATAAAATGCAAAAAAAAAACCGCTTCCTCTTATTAATGCACTTTGATTGCAGAAACAGTAACAAAAATATTTTCATATTTTAATAATTTAAGAATTGATTTGTTATACAGTTATATGCAGAACGGCCTTGATTAGTTATACTGAAAATTTCGGGTATCAAGGAAGTGACACAACATTACTATTTAAAAATGTATTTATTACTTTTCGAAGTATTCTCCACGAAATTTGACACATTTTTCCATACAATGGAACCAATAATTGAAGCAATCATTCTATTCGGAAGTTGGGCTCTCCAAAATGGCCGTTTTGTAGGCGTCCACAGCTTCTTCAGGTGATGAAAATCTCTGTCCACGCAATTTATTCTTTATTTTAGGGAAAGTATAGAAATTATTAGGGCTTAGGTCGGGGCTGTACGGCGGATGGTCTAATAATTCTATGTTTTCTTGCTCTAAAAACTTTTTTGTTCTGTGTGCGGTGTGAGAACTCGCATTGTCGTGATGGAGGATGATGCGGCGGTTGCAGTTCTCTTTACGGAGTTCAGAAACGACCTGTGGCAAACAAATGCTAGCATACCATTCTGCATTAACCGTTCTTTGTCCCTCAAGAGGAATAGTCGTAACATGGCCGGTTTTGGAGACAAACGTGGCCACCATTTTTTTTGCAACACTCCGTGAACGAACAATTTTTGTTGCCTTTAACTCATTTTCGAACACTCAAACTCATGACTGGTTTTTTTGTTTCGGGTTCGTACGCGTATATCCAGGATTCGTCACCTGATACGATGTTGTATACAGCATTTGAGGATCCTGCGTGGAATCTTTCGAGAGTTCTGACGCACCAAGTAACGCGAGCCGCTTTTTGCTCTTCACAGAGCGAATGCGGTATCCATCGGGAAAACAACTTTTTTACACCTAATTGTTCATGCAAGATTATTTGTATTGACTCATGCCAATGTCTAAAGTTGCCTGAATTTCGCGGTATGTCACATATCGATCTTTTTTTTTTTTATTTATTCATAGGACACCAGCAGTGCACACATTATTACATTTAATTGAACGTGAACTTAATCTAGGGACTGATGTGTGCACCCTTATAGGTGACACAGCATTACAAAATACTATAAAAATTAAGACAGGGCAGAGCTACAATAGCTTATAAAGAAATATGTCACAAAAAAAAAATTAAAGATAATGTATAACCAAGACAATAAAAAAAAACATGCACATAACTAAGCAGCAGCTGTAGGGAACATGGATATTAAAATTATAATTAAATTATTCACAAATTATTTATAATAGTGATCTATTACATTTTTCCTATATTTAGGGAAAGTATCATGAAAAATATCGACAATAGGCAACACACCACACAGTGAATTATAGGTGTCACACATTCGCGGTACCGGGGCGTATGATCCCATGTTAGTCCTGGATTGAGGAGTGTGTAACAGTTTTGTTATTGGACGACGAGGGATATTGTATGGTACATTTAGGGAGAAATATTGTAATAGTTCACAACAGGCAGTCTGTCCGTTTACTATTTTATATAATACCAGCAGGTCGTGAATTTTTCTCCTACTATTCAGGGAAGGTATTTCAAAAAATGCTAATTTTTGTTCGTAGGGACACCTATGTGAAATTCCACTACATATGAAAGCAAGATGTCTTGTAAAAGCTCTCTGAATACTTTCTATTCTTTGGGAGTGCACAGTGTATGTTGGGTTCCATATTGTACTCGCATATTCCAGTTGGCTCCTTACTATGGTGTTAAAAAGTAATATTTTAGTGCTTATTTGAAAGCCTCTGGTATTGCGTTTAAGGAAGCCCAGCATCTGCGCAGCTTTCTTTACAATCCTATTAATGTGAGGAACGTAGGTGAGTTTCATGTCCAACATAACACCTAGATCTCTTATTTCACCAACTTCTGTGAGCATAGTTCCTTTAAGACTATATGATGTAGTGCAAGGCTTCTTTTTCTTAGATAAATTGATATAGAAACATTTTCTCAATTAGCTTACGCACAGCATCAACGTTTTCTTGGGTGACTGCAGTTTTTGGACGACCTTGACGGGGATCATCACTGAGCTTGACACGTCCACGTTGAAATTCAGCAAACCAGCGATAAATTGTGGTTTTGGATGGGGCTTCATCACCAAATGCAGAAATCATCCGGTCAACACACTGTTTTTGTGTTAAACCACTTCGAAAGTCATAATAAATCATCGCTCTTGAATTTTCTCGAGTCAATTCCATTTTCTCAACGACTAAACAAGTTTGACAAAACCTTGTGACAAGACCGAGAATCTTTTTTTAAATAAATAAATGGTATTCGATTTTTAAAACCAAGGAGTGTTCAATTAAAAAAGTTTTAATATGACAGGAACAGTGGACATATTCCATTCCCGATACTTTTAGTGCAGCCTATGTATAAAAGTACTTCTAAAATTGTCTCCAAATAAAACGTTTTGTAACGTCAATACTGTTTTCGTCTTGTTATAAGTATCATTATCATCATTACAGCCTTTCACAAGTCCACTGCTGAACATAGGCCTCCCCCAAGGAATGTCACAAAGCACGGTCCCGAGCCACCTGCATCGATTGACTTCCTGCATGTCTTAACAGGTCGTCACTCCATCTACATCCACTTCGCCTGCCGGTACAAGGCTGTCTCTCGAGAACCTTTCTCCTCCATCGGTTGACGGTTCTTCAAGTTATATGGCCGGCCAATTGCCACTTCAGCATACTAATTACTACTTATAACTAAGAATTAACTGTAAGTTTACCACGTTATTTTGAAATTCTAAATAAACCATTTAATTCTTATCGCTCTTTTGATTTTGCGTAGCAGCTACTTCAAAAATGTATGAACTCATGTGATGTGACAAAATATCTGTGGTCTTTTTTGTTTAAGTGGACTGCAGGTGTCCATGGACTGCAGTTGCCACTTACCTAATAATATAATCGGGAGCCACTTACCATTACGTGGATTTAGTTTGTTTGTCAATAAAGTTTTATAAGAAAGTTTTTCTTCAGTTTTTTTTACTCCTTTTGAAAAGTAAGATGCAAGACACATTACAGCTTAAGATCTTTCTAACATTTTACATAAAAAGTTAGAAAGATTGTTTCGTTTCAAAACAGGATGCACAATAATCGATTATTAATTGATTGACACTTTTAGTCATAATCGAATCAAGCATCACTAGTAATAGAATCATCATCATCATCATCATTCATCATTACAGCCCTTCACAAGTCCACTGCTGAACATAGGCCTTCCCCAAGGAATACATAGCTTACTAATCCGTAGGGCTATGTCGGTCACTCTGGTTCTACTGCGGATATCCTCATTTCTACGTTTATCACGCAGAGAAACTCCGAGCATAGCTCTCTCCATTGCTCGCTGAGCGACCTTGAGCTTCCTCATCAGGCCAGCAGTGAAGGACTACGTCTCAGTTCCATAAGTCATCACTGGCAACACGCACTGGTTGTACAGTCTTGTTTTTAAGTTTTGAGGTATACCTGACGAAAAGATGTGTCGTAATTTCCCGAACGCAGCCCAGCCGAGTTGAATTCGTCGATTGACCTCTCGATCGAAGTTGGACTTACCTAGTTGGACTATTTGTCCCAGGTAAACATACTCGTCAACAATTTCGAGCTTAGTTCTCCCAACAACTAGCGGCATGGGTGTGATATGGACATTAAACATGATCTTTGTTTTGTCCATGTTCATCTTAAGACCTATCCGTTGGGAGACACTATTGAGGTTCTTGAGCATAGTGCTTAGGTCCTCCAGCGATTCTGCGATAAGGACTATATCGTCGGCAAATCGAAGGTGAGTGATGTACTCGCCAGTACTCGACAACTAACGCTTGAGTTGAGCTTATTAAACATATTTTTTGTGCATGGGGGAATTTAGAGGATGCTTTGGGTATATTTTGTGACCTTTCCAAGGCCTTCGACTGTGTTCACCATGAAACATTAATCAGGAAGCTACAGTACTATGGTGTCAAGAACACAGCGCTAAAACTTATTATTTCATATTTAAGTAATAGAAAGCAGAAGGTTATTATCAATGGTAAAAGTTCTTCCGGGTCACCTGTACTAATGGGTGTACCTCAGGGCTCGATTCTCGGCCCATTCCTGTTTCTGATGTATATTAATGACTTACCTCACCTTGTAGAGGATAGTCTTGATATAGTATTGTTACAAGCTTGAGGTTCGAGACAATTAAAAACTGCGGATTGAATTACCAATTTGACACTTTAATTACGGATACTAATTACACCTTAAAACACACTAATAATAGAACACAATAATTCTACTGATCACTTAAATTCGCAGTTGTTTCGCTTCGAAGTATTCTCTTGTATCAATACTGCCCCGGTCGTGGTCTATACCGACCTTATATAGGGCCTTAGATAGTTTTCAGAACCTTCTACTGTAGCGACATCTAGAATGTTCGAGTACATATCGGTCCCGAAATTTCTGGAAGGATCTCGACTCTCCTAGTTCTGCTACTCGACACTAGAGAGCGCTTGTGTAACTAGTGTTGCCATGTACAAGACATTAATAGTGGCGCGCAACACTTTCTTTTACTCGACACTAGAGGGCGCTAGTGTAACTAGTGTTGCCATGTACAAGACATTAATAGTGACATCTTTGTCTAAAATTTTTAAGGAATTACTGGAAAAAGCATTTATATAGTGTATGAAATAAATAAACGTATCAGTATAAAAATGTCTTTCACTGTGTCTATAACTGGGACAGGAGCCTCTTTATCAACGAACTATTCACCGACAATAGAACTACGAGGAGACTACGAATGTGGTCTTTTGTATTTTTCAACTTTCAATTCTATTCCCAATATAGATGAAAGAAACAATAAATTTTATTATGGTGAAAAAGAAATGATCGAAATTCCTGAAGGGTCTTACGAGCTTCTAGATATTTGTGATTATCTAAAAAATAATATTAAGAACGCTGTACTAAAACTAACTTGTAACAATAATACATTGAAAACAAATATTTTTTGCTCTGAAGATGTGCACTTTAATAGAAGCGAATCACTGGGTAAAATTTTAGGCTTTGGTATGGAAACAATAAAAGCAAATATAAGTACTGAATCAAAGTATCCTGTCAGTATTCTATCGACATCCATCGTGCGGATTGAATGCGATGTAGTTAGTGGTTCATTTGTCAACGGGAAAGCAAACCATATAATTTTTGAATTTGCACCTAATGTACCACCTGGTTACAATAATTCGTTTAGTTATCGAATAATTGAAATACCCAGAAACTTGATTTATTTTCCTGTTACCCAAAGTTCCATAAATGCTATCAATATAAAGTTATTGAACGCTGAGAATAAAGAGATAAATTTACGAGGTGAAGAAATACAACTGTATTTGCATTTCCGAAAAAAAAAGATAAATTTCAATAAAAACCCATCTACTTCCTGTATCCAAGCCAGTTTTAAAAGAACATCTCATAAAAGCACACCTCTTCAGTTAAAAAAGAAGTTTACCAAATCTAACAAAGAATTTCTTAAGCTAGTTGGCTTGATAAAATGAATATTTTAAACGTATCTCAACAAACATCATACGATAACAGCATTGAAAGTTTTGAGTATCATTCATACAAACCATATGTAACTAGTTTTAACAAGAATGACGAAATACGTATTCCTATTAAGGGGCTACTCCATGCGAACGACCTTGAGCATTTGGTGTGCCGCGCCGACTCGCTACAATATAATATCGCGTAACAAATATATAAGACGCCACCTACTGTAAGAACGTAGTATTTTTTCAACATCAATAAACTATTTTATGGAAATACACACAGCGTACAACGATAAATGTATTTAAATTTTTTTGTTTGGTATATTAGTTGCATTATATTAGAATTATGTATTCTCATATATTATCTAATTATGAAATTTTATAATTAATTATATATTAAAAATGAAGCATTGAAAATTGTGAGTTTAAAAGATACCTACTCACTATAGGTAAATAGATAGATAGCTCGCCTTTTGTACAAATATTTGGTGCAATAAAGAATAAATAAATAAATAGGATGTTTCGTAGATGTGTTTTTGATTATTGTTAATTTTTACGTGTCACGTATTGAAAAGTAAATACCTACCTACAAATTTTTGAACTGAGCACCTTGTAACTTAGCCTGCTTATTACTTATGCTGGCAGACATTACCCTCGCCCCAATGATTGATGAGGATGAAAATCAATTTTATTTCTACATACGTAATTATATTTATTTATACATAAGGGTAACTTTAATAAAGGTAATACAAAAATCAACAAGAAGTATAAGGGTTCAATCTTTCAATTTCAATTGTAAAAAAACGTTACCCCCACACTAGGATTTTCTCCTGTGTCGTGGAGGCAGTTTACAAACATAAATTGCACAAGGACAAATATCCAGACCCGGAACAATTATTTGTAGGCCATACAAATACTTGTTCCGTGCGAGATTCGAATCCGCGGCCCCCAGCGCAACAACTGATTGCTAAGCCACTGCGCCACGGAGCCGTCGCCGCGTTATAGCTAAAGTGACCATACGTCCCGTTTTGAACGGGACTGTCCCTTTTCTCGGTCACCTGTCCCATTGTCCCCAAACAAAGCTCCGGGACACAAAATTGTCCCGTAACTCGTTGGATGGAAGTATTCAAAGTCAACAATCTTCAACATAATTTTTTTTAAACGAATATATTTTGTCTACCTGGTACGAATGCTGCGGTAGAAATAGTATTTTTTTATTTTGAATAAATTGTGGACGTCTGAAAGAAACAGTTACGGTTCCAGAGTTCTAAAGGCGATGTTGTTAACAAAGATAACAATAAAAAAACTTGAGCAGAATTTTATTCTTATTTAAAATCATCACCAACTTTATTAAAGCAAATTTAATCCACTGACAAATGTAATTAATAATTAAAAAAAATATGTTGCATTTAATAATTACCGTCTATACCGAATATAATTTTATAGTGAACACTAATTGTATAAAGTTATAGTTTTTAGAGTATAAATAAACCCATGTCCTGTTTTGAGTTAAAAAATAAATGGTCAGTTTAGTCTTTTTAGTTAAAATTAGTTTTAAAAATTTTTAGATAGTAAAAAGTAGGTATATTAGTACCTACTTAGATACTTTTTACCGAATTATAAGTATAGAACACCTTATGTACTCAATTATTTTTTGAAAAAGAAGAAAATACAAGCAATAAATAATATACTATATTTTAGCAAAGAACTATAACTTAGTAATACTAATTATAACTTAGAACATAAATGAAAAACTCATAACTGACTTTTTGGCCCGACCCAGGATTCGAACCCGGGACCTCATTATCAGCAGTTGCACTACTACAACCACTAGACCAACGAGGCAGTACTATATCAAATAAGATATTGTGGTTGGGTGATAATATTGAATTAGCCTTTTATAGATTTTTTATATATATATTCTTTTATATATATATATTCATTTTTTTATTTGCATTTACTTTAAAGAAAATACACGCAAAAAGCTTCATCGCGCAGTAAAAAACACAACAAATATAATATGTATAAGGAATACGAAAAATTATACCCAAAACAAACAAATAATATTACCTATAAATAACCTAATAAGTAATAATATTATCGACTGATAAGATGACGTGATCGTGTGCGCTGGCAGACGCTCTAACGACACGGGTTCCACGTGTAAGAGCTCAGGGCTCACTGACTCCAGCAAGCCCGTGGGCAGTAAATACGCCCAGATTTTAAAATAATTTCTTAATAAAATCAAATTTTGGTCTTTTGAAAAAAAATTTACTATAGAAATGTTCATTAATAAATTGCCTATCCATTGGTGTAAATCGCAAAATAAAATAATACTTACTTTACGAGGAGATGCATGTTATCAATAATAATTTCACATTTATGTGGTTTCGTTGTAAGGAGATTATATTAATATTTATTCCTTTAAAAAAATTGGATATAGCTTTTATGGAATCAAGATTATCTTTTAAATAAAAAGAAGATAGCTCCTAAAAACCGCACAAATAACGACTAGCGCGACATTTTGCTCAACCTGCGCCTTAATCAACAAGACCTGTACGTACTACCTTCACTCAGTAGTTTATATATCGAGGAAAAGGTGAACGTTTATAACAGCACCACAAAAGAAAAGGTATCAAACGTACATTTTGTCAATAATCCCATGCTATTTCTTTTTCAAGACATATGATATGAACTTAATGGAGTAGAAATAGATAAAATTAAGAATGCAGGTGTCACTACTACAATAAAATCTTATCTATCCTTAAATGAAAATGTGCTCGAGTTTGGGGCTGGTCAACTGGCGGAACAAGCAATACTAGTGGTGGAGCGTTTTCCGCGTCTATACCATTGAACAAGATATTAGGATTTGCAGAAGATTATGAAAAAATTATAATTAATTGTAAACATGAGTTAGTATTATTACGCAGCAATACAAATCTTAATGTGATCAAGTTAAATACAGGTGAAGTTGTAGAAGATATTATAATAAAATTAAAACTTTTAGAGAAAGATAGACCTATTCCATTGGCATTCCGTTCCTGGGACTTATATGAATATCCATTGCTACCCAAAACACGTAAACATACTTGGTCTATAAAAACTTCATCGCAAATAGAGAAACCACGATTTGTGGTCATCGCCTTGCAAGCCAGCCGCAAACATAACGCGAAATTATCAATGGCAGAGTTTGATCATTGTCACGTACGAGATGTAAGAGTCTTTTTAAATTCATCATATTATGTAAATAACTTAGTTAATTTCGCATCCTTTTTGTCTATTTTTTGTTTTTTGTTTTTTTGTTTTTGGTAATAAGGTTGATTTTCTTTGTCACTACTTTTCTTATAAAATATCTAAGTATAAAGCATGTATTAACATAGTAATTACTGTTGTCATGAATAACATCACACATATACAAAAACGCAAAATAATTTTAAATATACACACGATATATTTCTACATATGTCTACATATTTCAAAATCGAAGTACATACTTAATTTCTTTCACACACATCCACATCAAATTTCACACAATAACATAAATACCTTTTACGTAAAAATATTTCTCCACACAAACACAATACAAAAATACCTACCAATATTTACTTTTGTTAAATTTACTACTGCTAACTCTGAACTCCCTCGATTAACTCATCATAATTACCCCGTTGTATTATTCCTGCCCGTTTTGTTATATAGCTTTACACTTTATTTTTCACATAATAACCTAACATCTCTTTTTGGTTGTCCCATCGTCTCGGCCGACATCCCCCTAAAATATCGCCGCACAGTTCCTCCTCCTCTCCCATATACCCTGCACTTGGAGGCTACACCTATTGTGGCCACCATTTTTGAATCCGGTACTTTTTACCCCTAATACCAAAATTCACATCCGATATCGACCTAATTGAAAATATAGATAATGTGACTATTTGTAGTGCATCCTCTTGTGATCCACATGAAGTTCGAAACGCTCTCACTGCAAATAACCTGGGTACTAAAGCATTAAAAATCCTCGCCCAAAATATTTGCAGTATATCGGCCAACATACATAATTTCTCTACCCTGTTACATAATATCAACACTGATCTCGATGTTTTAATATTGACAGAATGTTGGCTCGGCATCGAGCCTTCTATTCCCATTCTCCCTGGTTTTATATCCCACTCTTCACCTAACCCAGTGAATCAGAACGATGGCGTCGTCGTCTACTACAATAACTCAATCACTAATGTTTCTATTTCCAACCCGAATATTGTTGATGCCAGCTCACTCCTTATTCAAATACAACAACAAACTGTAATTTTAGCTATATATCGACCATGTGCATTTCGAAATCCCCTCAACTTTATAAATTCCCTTTATCAGACCCTAGCTTCTTTAAATAAATTTAAAAATATTATTATCGCAGGAGATATCAATATTAATATTATACCTAACTCCAATCCCGATCAAAACACTGAAGCGTATTTGAATATGCTTGCCTACAATGGCTTTTTGCCAGCCCATACTCTTCCCACTCGTAAATTGGCCTGTCTCGACCATGTCTTTTTAAAAACCACCTTTCCAGCCCAATGTTTTGTGATCCAATCCTCAGTTACGGACCACGACGCTATCTTACTCGTCATCTATATGAAGAATATATCACATGCATCTTCCAAAGTCTCAAAAAAGATTGACATCCCCAACCTTATGCACACCTTAAAAAAAGTAAACTTCTCCGATGTACTCCAGCTCACTGATCCAAACCTAGCAACTAACCTGTTTATTAGTAAACTTCAGGCTGCGATAAATCAACACTCCAAGTCCAAGCTCTTGCCCAGCCGACGAAGGTTTCTCAAACCTTGGATGACTCCTGGGTTATTAAGATGTATTCGAAATAGAGACGGCATGCATAAGAAACTTAAAAAAGACCCTCAAAATGACATACTTCGAAAAACTTACTGTCGCTACCGTAACTTCTGCAATTCCCTTCTTAGGAAGATTAGGATAGCATATAATAGAGAACGGATAAATAAGGCTGGAAATAATAACAAAAAATTATGGAACGCTATCAGAGATGTTACGAACATGAACAAGCAGCGCTCCGACTGCAACGACCTCCTCACTTCTACGTCCACTACCTCCCAATCGCTAGATAGTACAAATGCTTTTTTTGCCAATATTGGTAAATCTCTCGCTGAGGATATACTTCTTGCCTCCACTCCCTCCCCCCAAAAATTCCCAATATCTTGCTCAAATGAGACCTTTGTCCTCCTCAATACCACTCCATCCGAAGTCGACTCCCTCATCTCATCGCTCAAGGAAAACTGTGCGGTCGGGTGGGATAATATTCCCTCATCTATCCTTAAATACGGAAAGGATTTACTTGTTCCTGCTATATGTCATATATGCAACCTGAGTTTTTCATCAGGTTGCTTCCCTGATGCCCTCAAGAAAGCCCTAGTTCACCCCATTCACAAGAATGGGGATCGAAGCCAGCCCAACAATTACCGCCCCATTTCTGTCTTACCCGCCTTGTCTAAGATACTGGAGAGACTGATCAATAACCAGTTAATCGATTTCCTAGAGAAAATGAACTTATTGTCCCCTGGACAATTTGGTTTTAGATCTGGCAGATCCACAGCAGATGCGGTTCACTCTCTTACTGATCATGTGATCAGAAACTTAGACAAGGGTAATAAATGCCTATCGGTCTTCCTCGACTTGGCCAAGGCGTTTGACACGGTTTCCATTCCCATTCTCCTGACTAAGCTGGAGGCAATGGGTGTCAGAGGTACCCAACTATCTCTCTTCCGAAGCTATTTTTCAAACCGTAACCAGGCTGTCATTATCAATGGAAAAGTGAGTTCTGAACTATCCATGAATTACGGTGTCCCCCAGGGAAGCATTCTTGGCCCTACGCTTTTCTTGGTCTACATCAATGACCTCTGCTCTCTCAAAATCCCTGGCTGTAAGATTATCTCCTTTGCAGACGATACCGCGCTAACTTTCTCAGCCTGCTCCTGGAAAGATACCTTCCAACTTGCCCAATCCGGTTTAGACTTAGTCTCCCTCTGGCTCCTTACAAATCTACTCACTCTCAATTCCAAAAAAACTCAGTATATCACCTTTTCCCTTCACAGCATTCCACTCAATGCATTTGACAATTTTCGCTTAATTGCTCATTCCCATTCTGACCTCCCCTCCTTCTCATGTAACTGTCTACCTCTTACCTCTTCGGATTCCACAAAATATTTAGGTATTATTATAGACAGTAAACTGACCTTCCAGCCCCACATCAACCTCACCGCTTGTAGACTCCGAAAACTCATGTTTGTTTTTAAAAATCTTCGCCAAGTCGCAGATCCGTGTCTGGTCAGATCAGTCTACTTAGCACTTTGTCAGTCACTTATAGTTTACTGTTTAACAACCTGGGGTGGCGCGAGTAAGTCAATACTAATCAAGTTGGAAAGAGCCCAAAGAGCGGTCCTCAAAGTCTGTACGTTTAAGCCCCTGTTATCACCAACCTTCGATCTTTACCAGTATTGTGAGGTTCTTTCCGTGCGCCAACTCTTTATTTTATTAATTGTCCTCAAACAACATAGTAGTTGCAGCTATGATCCCTCTTTACTGTCTTCCCAGAGAAATCACCTGGTAGTACGTTCAACCTCGTTCAAAACCGTGACCTCACAACGATTTTTCTGTTTCTTGGGCCCCTTCCTTTACAATAGACTACAACGTGAGCTCAACATCTTTCCTCTTACAAAACTGTTATGCAAATCTAAAGTCTCTAATTATTTGCAGACTATGAACTATGAGGAGACCGAATCTCTCCTTCATCCTATCAGGTAGGAAATATACTATAAATAAAATATACTATAATATATTCATACCCAACACACCCACTCCGACACAAACACACACACACACACACACACACACACACACCCAACCACACACCCACCCACACACATACGCCATTCACGCGCACACGCACCCTCTTACACACACACACACACACACACACACACACACACACACACAAAACACTTCCTTCTTTTCTTTTTTTTTTGTTACTAGTTTCATCATATTCTGCACCAATATGACCTACATCCTGTGAGGAGAGACCTGGTGCTCTGAAACACAGGCTTTCAGCCTATCTCAGACGCCAGTCTTTCACAATCTAAATAATTTTGTTCCTTGGTGTTAACCCCAGTTCATAACTATATTAGTTTTTAGATTGTGGAGAAAATAAAGAATTTTTATTATTATTTATTATTATTATACTTTATTATACGATCAGTATGCGAGATTTCAACAGTCGTATCATGGACGTCGGTCAGAGCCGTTGATGGGTTTAAAGAAATTCAGAGACGTAGCTCCGTTATTTGTAATTGATTGTTCAAGACAACACGAAACTTTAAAAGGTTCGATCGATGTGAGAGTTGAAATCGAAACAGACCAAGAAATACCAGATCAGACAACCGCTTATTGCTTGATATTAAACGACTGTATATTCGAATACAAACCACTGAGTAATATCGTTAAGAAAATATCATGAATAACAATACAATAATCGTCGATCTTCAAGGCTTCAAAAATAGCAAAAATAAATTTATAGTAAAGGAGTTTGCTATAGCCACTCTAGAGTACACCAATATATTCCTAATTAAGCCTCCTTACACATTCACTTCACTATCTCCTGAAGAGAAGAAAAAAATTGGCTGGATTGAAAAGCACAGAGGGTATCGATGGAGTGAGGGCTTTATTGATTACAGAGAGTTTCACAGAATTATAAAGACATATTTGAAAGATAAAAAGATTTTTTTAATAGGATGTGAAAAAATTAAATTGGTGCAAGATATTTGTGATGAAAATAATACTATCATAGATATAAGTTGCTTAGGAGCTCCCAATTTAAATACTCTTTGTGAACTTTATTGTAAAGATACTTTACTGTATAACTGTTTTACTCATAAGAAAATATGTGCGTTAAAAAATGTTTTATGTATTAAGAAATGGTGTTTTGAAAACAAAATAATTGTTTGATTTCCAATAAAATATATGTAAATAAACACTACATCTTTTAAATTAAACTACCTTTGTGTTCGAGAAGAAGAAAAAAAATAGTTTCAGACCGTTAACGATTAGTACTTATTATATTAATTTAAACTACCTTTGTGTTCCAGAAGAAGAAAAAAAATAGTTTCAGACCGTTAACGATTAGTACTTATTATTAAAGTAACTGTTTTTTTTGTACCACCTTGCATTTTTAACGATGAGATAGCCTCCATATTTTGTTGTTATATTATTGAACCATTTGTATTTCAGATTCCGAATGAAACGGTATTAGAAATGGAGCAAAGATTAAAAATAAAGCGGATCGAGAATTAGACTAAAAATTTAGACCTCTAATGGAGAGAACTGGGGCCTTCGGCGGCATGTAGCTCGAGCGAAGCGAGAGCAAGTGACGCAGAAGCCCCAATTCATACCTACTTACAATGTCTCACCCTTAAACTCGGATGAAACGGACGCAGATGTTAGTGACCAAGATCCAACGTACGACCATCAAATAAAAAAAAGAAACTGATAGCAGTATACCCTGTATCGCGGCGGTTATCGTCTAGTTCTAGCAGCTCTTCATCGTCAGAGTCATTATCTCCTTGCGTAAATTTCAATCCAGAGCCAGAAAATTTTATACCCGCTCGTTAAGACTTTAATACTTTTAGCAACCCGGACACTCCAGCTAATTAACAATCAATTCAGACACAGGGAACAAGTCCAATTGAAGAGATGGCAGTAGGCCAAAGTAATATTGAAGAAGAAATGGAGATTCGCAAGAAGAAAGGTAAGAAGCGCACTAGTAATCCTAAAAATTGAAGACAAAACATAAATAGAGTACTAAGAAATACTGGTCATTCTTATGTAACTAAGAAAAAAAAATCGTTCTACCTCGTAAGTGAAGAAACGTTGCACAGATCGTTGCAGACTTAAATGATCTGAAAAGTTTACATCCGTTCAGAGGCAAGCTCTTTTTGAAGCTTATTGGAAAATTGGGGACGTTGATAAGCAGCGATTGTTTTATATTATAACTCTTGTATGTCCAACGTCACGCCTAGATATAAATACACAAACGCCATGCGTCCGAGGCAGAGCAATAAGGCTTTTAACTTTATTATAGGTGACACACCAATCCTAGTTTGTAAACAATTTTTCATAGGAACACTAAATATATCCGATCGCGTTATTCGCACAGAAACAAAAACAAAAAGTGATCAAAGAGGAAAACATAACAACCACCGTACTAATGATGAATCACTGATTTTAGATATAAAAACGTTTATAGACTATACAGAGTGTTTGTGAAACTCTCCCGAAAACGAAGACAGATGGTAGTACTAAGGACACCTTTGATCACGGGACACAAATAAATTCCATCCCGAGGAAAAAAAATCATCTTTTCACAACGTTTTATTAACTTTATTCACGCTCCATCATGTTAGTACAGCTAAACGAAACGATTATTTCAATAAAAAAATCATGAAAATACTTAAACATAAATTCAGCAGTGAAACTTAAAATAAAATCAGCTGACAATGAGGTCAATATTTTCGGGGACGCCGAACTCTTTGTATCTTAGCTCGGTGCAAAACAATGCCTACTCACTCTACCCTTCCCTTTCACACAAGCGCTTCTGCGTCTTGTGTCACCTCGCGCTGTGGAATTTACACATGTCAGTTTTGAAAATATGTGGGGAATTCCCATAATTGTGGGGAATTTAAAGTTGGTTGGAGATTTTATGGGGATTGGTATTATGCGAGGAAAAGACGGGGATTTTGAAAATCGATAGCCAGGGCCAAGTCAGAACCTTTTTTCAAGAAATCTTAATAACTATCTTAACATTTTGTTAGGTTACTTATGAATATCTAATGACCCCCTTTTTTAATGATCTTTATTGCACCATATTTAATTTTTGGATTTATTTCAGCTACTATTGTGTATTATTTAAGGCTTTTCATTTCTTTATTTTTTTTTTATTTCAAAGAGAATAAACGTTAGTTGAAAAGTAAACCTTATAAAATTAGTTGAAAATTGATTTATATCTTAAAATAAAATGGAGAGGAATTTGTAGGAAATCTGTTGAAGTTTTGTCCTTAAATTGAGGAATTTGACATGAATTTTCGTGGAATTTGACAATTTGGTGTTGGCAACGCTGCCATGTTGCACCGAAATTTAGTTTGCCGGCGACGAGCCCTCTTGCGAGTAAAACTGATGCTCCTTGGAAAAAGCGCCACCTGATGATTGTTACGCTAACTATAATATTCACATGTGTGTGTATATTCCAATTCACTCACACGAGAGAATGTGTGCGCGTGTATCCGGCGACATAAGAATTAGAGGCGGCAATCACTATAAAACTTGCAAGTAATTTTTAATAATTTTGACATACCTCTTTTTAAATTCAAAGTATTGGTCGCGTTAAATACAGAAAGTCAATTAAAATAAAGTAAAAGTAGTATTTTTTACATTAATTCTGATAGATTAATTAACAGTCGATAATAATTGCAATTGGTTTTAACTATTAAATTATTCAGTACCATTTCATTTCTATTTTCTTATACAAAATCAAAGATAACGAGGAAATAGTGTTTATAATAATTGTATAATTTTTGTAGTAAAGAACTGCTTGTTGAGTCAGGGTACAATTGATTTTCTAATTGTATAAAAAATGACAACCATAATTCATAACTTCTAAATTCCATATGAAGACTAGTCGTAGGGATAACTAAACTTATTAATAAAATAAACGTTGGCAATGTCGTATGGCTTTTATGGTCAGTGGAAGAGCTCTGGGCTTCAAAGACGAATGCCTCGTGCGCTTATTAATTTTAGTTTTTGAGACAGTTCCGTGTTGACTATCACGTGCGCGTCAGCGACAGTTTAATCGTTTTGTTTATAAATTTCTTGCTGTTACGTTTTGTTTTTCTTGTTTTGTTTTAATAATGCCTAATGTGTAGATATGTTTATAGTACTCATGAATACGGCAACATGTTAATGTGCCTTGGAAAATCTCATAAGATTTAGATCGGTAAGCTGTTTCATACTCAACTCATCTGAATAGGTACATAACTGTATACATCAGAATAATAAATATATACCTACACGATAGATAAAAAGCACGATTAACCTTGTTAACACTTCATTTAAGTATTTTTTATTAGCGGGAAATCAAACCAGATATTTGGTTTATTTAACCTGTGAATAAAGTGGCTAGGTGGAGACAAGCACAGTGGCAAAATAGTAGGTTAAGTAGATAAGTTAGGTATTTAGACAAGTGTTGTAAATTATTAGGTATTGTGGTACCATCCGCTAGCTGCGGGCCGGGCGAATTCGGCGTTCGCGCGTACATTGACTCCTAGTCAGCTGATTGTAATTCAATAATTCCACTGCTGGTTTTATGTTTAAGTATTTTCATGATTTTTATTATGAAATTATCGTTTCATTTAGCTGTACTAACATGATAGCGCGAAATATAGCTAATAAAACGTTGTAAAAAGATGGTTTTTTTTCATCAGGATCGAATTTATTTGTGTCCCATGATCAAAGGGATCCTTAGTACTATCATCTGTCTTCGTTTTCGGGAGCGTATCACAAACACCCGGTATACCAATAATTGAATCGCACTACACAAGGTAAACTTCTACTCGCGAGTATATAGATGGGGGAAAAAGCATCACACATTAAAGAATATCAAGAAAAAATCAATAAGCCTTGTGGTAAATATTGCGCATTTATAATTTATTTACTAAAAAATATAACATATCATTTTTTTATCCATGTAAGTCAATGCGACCTGTGTCTGCAGTACGCAAATTCAAATAACGAACAGAAGAATCTAATTCGTGCCAAATTTGAAGCTCATTTAGAAGAAAAAGCACTAAGTCAGCAAGAAAAATACAATGACCGCTGCAAAATAAATGCAAAAAATTCAGTTATTGTTTTTGATCTACAAGCTGTTTTACAATCGCGAAGGGGCAATACATCAGCATTCTACTATAAATCCAAATTAAACAGTAATAACTTTACTGTCACGCAGTCACGCTTCATAAAAAAAAAGTTGATGCCCAAATGAAAGACGTCTATGCTGATGTACACTCTTACTTCTGGAATAAAACTGATGCCAAACGTGGTGCTAACGAAATAGGCTCCTGCTTACTGGATTGCTTTGGGAAGGTTTGTCGTGATTCAAGTGTTAGTGACACTGGTTTAAATTTCATGTTATATTCTGATAATTGCACTGGCCAGAATAAAAATAAACATATAGTGGCATTTTATCTCTTTGCGGTGACCCACCTGAATATAGAATCAATGACACATTTTCTTATCAAGGGCCACACCCAAAATGAGGGAGATAATATTCACAGCCTTATAGAAAAGGAAATTAAAAAGAACCTTAAATCAGGACCAATATGCAGTCCCCATCAGTATGTAACCATAATTAAAAATGCCATAAAAACGGGCCAAAAGTTCTTAGTACATGAATGCAGGTGCACGATTCATTTTTGGACTTGAAAAAACGTCAAGAAGACTGGGGATACAATTTCAATGAAACTGAGGACAAAAACCACTTATCATGGAAAGATATAAAAAATCTTACGGTAAAAAAAGTGAACCATTTGCATTTTTTGTGAAAACATCATATAAAGATAAAGAATTCATAAAAATATGCTTAAGAAACAAGAGGGAAAAAATTAAGCCCTTGTCAGAACTGACAACATTAAAAGTATACACGAGCAAGCAAGAGCTCAGCGCAAACAAAAAGGAAGATTTGTAGGAACTGGTTGATAAAATCTTGATCTCCAATTTTTACAAAGATTTTTATGACACAATTTATTTTTAACTAACCTAATATTAGTAGGTAAACTGACCGATTGCACAAAATTGATCTCTTCATAAGTAACTAAGTACATCATTAGTAAATACTATTGTATAACATTTATAAGAATTTATTTTCATATTCTGTGATTAAACAGATAAGTTTTGCTACAATGGGTCTTGCCACCCAATTTTGTTAAGGGTATCAAAAATTTTATAAAAAATTACGAATTCAACGGTATTCTTATTCTTTTTTCTACCTTTAAAAATGACTGAAATATTGATGAGTAAAGAGGTGTTTTACGGTAAGGGCGACCGCTTTGCTCCGCATCGCGATGTGACGTCACAAATCGACACGTCGAAGCCACCAGTAGTGTTTATTGTTATATTTTTCTTATTCTCTCCATATTTACTATCCCATATTTTTCTTGTCATGTTATTTATTTATCAGTAACCTTTATTTTCTGTTTTTTTTTTTAAATTTCTGTTATATCACGCTCCTTGGGAATAAAAGTCCGATAAGAGAAGATAAAATCCTTTACATCAAGTTATACCTTAACGCAAAATTTCATCAAAATCAGTTTAGTATTACACGCATTGAATGTTTGCGACCATTGCATTTTCAAAACAAAATAGGTAGGTACCTATTCTGTTTTACTACCAACGTATAAATACCAGCGTAAAATAGCAGCTTAACGCTGCTGTGTTTCGTATGGTGAGTGTAGAGAACCGGAGACCCTTTTTACTGGAAACGAGGCATTCCATCTTAGTCCTCACGGGTGACAACGCATCTGCATTTTGATTCGTAATCGAAGATAGATGTAGATGTCTATGGGCCACAGCAACCACTTACCATCAGGTGGACTGTGTGCTCGTTTGTCACCCTTATTCTATAAAAAAAAAACGTAACACCGCAATCAGTTTATTCAAAAGTAAGTCAAAGTTAAACTGGAACCATATGTATGCAAACACTGACGAACTACGTAACCAACAAAATTTCTTCATGTGTCACTAGGTACTAAATAACAGTACGAGTTGATTAATACTTACTGCATTATGGCAGCCATACACGAACAAGTATACCGTCAATTTCGCAGCGCGCTTGAAGCCACGTCCGGTAAGCTTGACTGTGTATGGCTAGCAGTGTGCATGACAAGTCTACTTGAAGCAAAAATTGAATTTCGATTCTGCCGACTTGATCAAGCTTGCAGCGTCATGTAAACTTGAACGTGTGTATGAGCGGTCAAGTATGCATGACATTAGTAGTGTTTCTTAAACATGGATTATTGAAGTATTCGATAGTAATCGATAGTTTCTTATAAGAACATCGATATATCGATAGACTATCGATTGTCTTTGAGCAGGTATCACAAATAAAAATAACAATAAGTAATTATCGTACTTTTTTGTTTGCTCGTCTTTGAGAAATACGCAATTTGTCACTGGCTAGTGTAGAACTGTGAAGGAAAGTCACAATCGCCTTTGTCTTCAGCAACTGATTTCTATTAAAATAATTCTTAAAAGAACTTCTACATTTTTTGGTTGCAATTCATCTTGAACTTGATGTCAGGCGATGATCCCTCTTCTGATTCTAACCTATCTATTTTATCGGCATGCTTTCTTTTCAAGTGATCTCTTAGATTGTTCGTATTTCCTAAATGCTTATATTCCTGATTATAAAACTTACACTTTACAAACGGACTATTACTGTCCACTATCTAGAAATAACTCCACATTAATAATTGATTTTTAGGATGAATTTTCGATTCGTTATGAAGTCAAATACAAAACAAACCAGTAATCTATAAAACGCAAGATCAACCGCCCGTTCTGGCTCTCACACAAATAGCGACAAGCTTACGCCAGCGTCACACATATTAATTAGCTATTCACACCCAGTTTATTTACAGGGATTTCTCTGACCTTAGACCATAGATAAATAAATATGTAGCAAGCTACCTTAGACTAGAGGGACACATCTACTATAGACAAAAATTACGATAAGGATGGCAATCGATTTTACCAGACTATCGATAGAATCGATAGTGCAAACACTATCGATTAACCCTTCTTGTACCAGGTGACTAAAAGTCTCGTCCCATACTAGGTGGGGTATGACAAACCCCAAAATAAAAAGTAAAAAAATTTACATATTTTTTTGTTTTTTGGCGGAATTAAATATAAGGTATTTATAAATACATAATAATAATCAGGTTTAAGTAAAACTCAGAATAGAAAGTATGTATTAAAATATTTATTATTATAAAAGAACAAAAAACACAACTTCTGTCATTTTCTTACGTACTAATTTAAAATGGCACTTTTTATTATCACATTCATTTAAATTTTATAAATAAAAATATATTTTTTAATAATTAAACATAAATTGAACACAGGAAAAATAAATTTGAATTGAGATCATCGGTGTTCAATTGACCACAGACTTGACAAAAAATCAGTATGCTCCATACATATTGGCACGTAACATTTTGTACGTGAGTATTTTGTTTTACGATCTTTATTTCTAGGGCAACTTAAGCATCCTTTTGGAGCATTAAACCTTCTTGCTGGGCGTTCAGTTTAATTTTCAGGCGAAACATCAAATATTTAGCAATTCTATTGCAGGCAGAACCAAAAGCTTCCAAGCGACCTACTTGGAAACTTTTGGTTCTGCCTTCTGGAGTTTAAGTGGCCTTTTAGTAAAGCAATACCACCAGGCAAATGCTTGTGCTTTCTTTTCTACAGCGAACATGCATGCATGGTTCTTTTTGCCACTTCGCTGTCTTATCTTTGCCAATATAATACCTTTGTCTAGACAGGCGAATCTCTGAAAGTGATACATCGTCGTCACTGTCAAAATTAGAAGAAAGTATCTCTGCATCGATTTTGCTGTTCCTGTCACAACACTGAATACAAAAATTCAGATTCACCCGCAGATTCCGGTCCTAAACCTCCAGATTCTAAATCAAAGTTGTCTCCTTCGTCTAAAACTGCTTGTAATATATCAACTTTCTTGATGTACATCATTTTTCTTGTAAACGATTATCTGTAACGAATTAATATCCATTAAAAATGCAAAACATACATAAATTAAATACACATAATAAAAAATATACATAAATTACATTGAATAAAAATCTTACCTCTTTATCAACGTGCCGTACGAGGTGGGGTGTGACGCCCATACGCACTTTAGGCGCATGTAGCTCGTCTCGAAGTTGCTGCTGGACTGATTTAGCGCCACTCATCGTAGCAGCAACGTTTCAATTCCAGCTACTGAGAACTTTGGCTTTAGTGTGTCCACAGTTTTAAAATTATTGCGAAATTTCAAGGAATGGGGTGTGTCAAATTCCACCTGGTGCACGGAGGGATAATCGATAGTCTATCGATGTTTAAGGAACACTAGACATTAGTCGGCTTCGGAGAGCGAAGACGCGCGCATGTGGTATATAGTCGAATACACCTCATTGCTAAGTCAAAACTTTATTGTTCAATGTGAGGAAGGTTAATATGCAACATCGAGGAAAATTAATGTTAGAACAACGTGGCCGTCTTTGAAACTCAGATAATTTACCTACTTACCATTTTAACCGACTTCAAAAGGAGGAGGTACTCAATTCGACTGTTTTTTTTAATGTGTGTTACCTCAGAACTTTTTTCTAGGTGAATCAATTTTGATGATTGTATTTTATTTGGAAGCTGGTGCTTATAATTTAAATATCCCATAAAACTTTGATCAAGATGTGACTAGTAGTTTTGGAATTATCCTTAATAATGCGTATTCGTATTGAAGTTGGTTGCAGGTACATAATTTTTAATTTCATCAGTTACCACTTTTGGCAGATTAGCTGACTGTCTTTTTTCAAAGCCCGCTTCAATTTTCTTTTTAATACAGCACTACACACCGTGACTATACATATAAATATAATCATATAAAAGCTAAATGTTCAATACTTTAGTTTATAAATCAAATCAAATAGTTCATATGTGATCGACATCGACTCTTGACATTCGATATAATAGGTATGTAGGTAAACGATCGTATACTTCCGAGCGCGCGGTTAGTGCTAAACTGAGCAAGTACCTACTGCGCGATCGCTCTCTCGGATTGTGACGTCACGTCACGGAGAACAAGCGGGTTAAAATTTTAAAAAATTGCGAAACTTCAAAACGTTATAACTTTCGTATTTCAGCACCAATTGGGATGAAACAAAAACTATTGTTATTTTCATAAACATAGCATTAAAGCTATATAGGTTTTATTGTCAAATTAGAACATGTTGGTGTTACCCATTATCTAAAGAAGTTTACAAGTTAAATTGTTACGGGGCCCTCAGTTGCCCCGACAGAAGTCGACTGGGCTAGGGCCCATAGTAGCACACTCGACGAGCAACAGAGGGTTCGGGCCCAAATGGCCTATGGACTGTTATTAACTAATGGCTGATAAGCAACACAAACTTACCGAGTTCCGGAGGTAGGGTTGACCACAAGGTATCAGTCAGGTGGTAAGTAAGGTGTATGTAAGTAGTGTGCGAAAGTGTGTATAAATGTAACCTGGCGTCACCGATGTAATCGGACAGCAAACCCACAGGCGCTGCTTTTCTCCACAATGTGCAATCCTTCCAGTGGGCGTTCACCAATTGAAACCTTCTGCTTTTATTTCACTACATTAGTTTATCAATTTTATTAAACATTTAATTAACTTAAAATTTAACTGAATCAACGTTAATCGAACTTAAAAACAAGTGACACACTGCACAACTTAAGAATTGTCGGTCAAAGTTCAATGTCCCATGTTCACTTGGCACCAAATTATCATCGAGCACAAAACGCGATCTCCTCTCGAGTCACAAAATTTTAGCGTTCCAACCGACAAAGCAAAAATTCCTTCGTACGATATTAAAATGCCACAAAAGAACTCGTCAACGCAAATTAATGGTAATCGAAGTTAAGTTAATCACTCAAAACTATTACAACAAGAATTATAATAAGACAAGCCCCGTTGTCACGTAAAACGCACGAGATTAGACAACGCTATTCAGAGGTGGTTCCGAGCGTAAATTTTAGACCGACCCGACACGGCGGTCGCGCACAATTAACTTCGCCCACAAGTCGAGCGACCGAGCGGTCACCCGAGAGCCGCTCGCGGGAGAGGGGGCCGGCGTTGACTTTTAAATTCCATCGGAAGGACACGCCGAGACGCGCGTCTTGAATGCAAGTTTTTAAAATGTTAATATTTGGCCTAAACAAACCCCCATCCCGGGCATAAGGACTTATGTCCGCGAGTAAATTGGCAAACGGGATAGGGTCGCGACGGCACGCTGCAAGACCGAATTTCCAACCAAAACCTCGGCCGACCTAGGCACCCCATCCAATCCATACGACAACTTAACAATGCGCCCACGGCGCCAATACAAAGGCAAAGCTTTGGGTTCTAACACGAGGTCTCCAACCCGAGGAGGTTCCGTCTTGTCAGACCACTTAACGCGCTGTTGCAAAAGATGTAGGTACTCCAGAGACCATCGGTGCCAAAAACTCTGAGTCATTTGTTGCAGCAGGTCAAATTTGCTCAATCGCGAAGAGTTTATTTCCCTAAAGGGGTACTCGGGCAGGGCGTTAAGCGGCTGGCCAATCAGGAAGTGGCCCGGGGTTAGAACCTCCAAATCATTCGGATCGGACGAGAGGGCCGAGAGTTGAGTACTTACTTACTTACTTATCTTCACGCACAATCCCTGACGGGGTAGCCAGAGAGAACAGATCGCCAAGTGTCACGATCCTTACATACCTCTTTCGCTTCTTTCAGATTCATTATCTTCTTCTTACATGCACGTCTAGGTATCCGAGTACTCTTGACCCTCCCCTCTTCGAGCAATTTGCTCACATGGTCTTCGAAAGTTAGTCTCGGTCTACCTCGACACCTTTTAATATTAACTTTCGCGCTATATATTTTCTTCATAATTCGGTCTTCACTCATTCCCTCAACGTGCCCAATCCATCGAAGAACGCCCTTATCAATTTTTGTGATAAGGTCATCTTTCAAACCTACCATATTGCGAATCTCTTCGTTTCGCTTTCGGTCGGCCATGGTAACGCCGCACATTTTACGAAGAGATCGCATCTCCACTGCATTCAACTTGCTTTTATGCTTCTTCTGGCATACCCAGGTTTCGCTGCCATATAACAAAGTCGGTACCAACACTGCGTTATGTATTGCAAGGCGTGCACTCTTCACTACGCCTTGCCTTTTGACTAACGCAGTCAGGGCACCATTGACTTTGTTCCCGGCAGCGACACGCCTGTACACATCTAAATCACATCTTCCATCTCGGTTAAAAGCACTCCCCAAGTATACAATTTCATTTACCTGTTCTAGACATTCCTGATTTACCCACATTTCACACTTCGTTCTCTCTTCGTCCCTTTCAAATACCAGAACCTTAATTTTATTAGCATTCAAACGGAGACCTTTAATTTCACATTCCTCTTTCATACACGTGACTAATGCCTGCAGTTCTGCTTCTGATGGTGCAATAAGCACTGCATCATCAGCATACAGCAGACAATTTACTTTGTCACCCAATTTCACACCCAAACAACTATCTTTCAGCTTCTGTAAACAGCTGTCGAGATACAGTATGAACAGTCAGGAAGACATGACACAACCCTGTTTTACGCCCGTTAGTAAAGTGACTGCACAGCCCTTAGCAATCGACCATCCACACCATACCACGGCAACAGTTCCCACATTTTCTTCCTTACAACCTTATCAAATGCTTTCTCAAGATCCACAAAAGCACAGAAAATCTTCTGGTTAGCAACCAGAAGCTTTTACGTGATCATGCGGAGAGAAAACATTTCATCCGTGCATCCTCTTCCAGGTCTAAATCCGTATTGTGCCTCCCATAGAAAACTTTCCGATTTCTCTTGCATCCTACGTGTCAAAACCTTCGAGTAAACTTTACTTGCTAAACTGGTCAAGCTGATCGCCCGATAGCACCCGCAGTCAAAATGTGAACCTCTACCTTTATATAAAGGCACAATGACTGCGGATCGCCAATCATCCGGGACCATTTCAGCATTAACTCTGTCTAGTCCCGCAGCCTTACCACATTTCAAACTTCGAATAGCACGTTCAATCTCTTTCATACTGATGACCTCAGTGTCATCGAGGTCCGGGTCTGACGTACCAGTCACGGCGTCACCCCCGGATCCCTCACTAAGATCATCACACGCATACATTTCTCTATAAAATTCGCTCCATCGCTGCATGACGTCCGATTTTTCTGAGAGGAAGTCATTGGTTCTCGAAAGCACTTTGTTCATTCTTAAGGCCGTTGCACCACTTCGGGACCTTCCAACCTCTTTCCAGAAGAGTTTGAAGTTGTCCTTAAAGTTGTGCGACAACTTTTCGTCCGCTTCCATTCTACACCTTTCACGCACTTCCTAAATTAATGCTTTCGTGTGAACTTTCTGCAGCTTATATCTTTCTTTCATCTTCTCTCTCATATCCTTATCATTACTAGAGGCCAAGTAGTCTAACCATGCTTTCTTCTTCTTCTTTACAGCTTCTTTCACTTCATCATTCCACTATGCATCTCTTCTTATACTACTACCTCTCTTTATCGTTCCACATACTTCTTCCGCTGCACTTACCATTCCATTCCTAAGGTTCTGCCATGTTCTTTCCACACATTCTTTTCTGCCATCGATGGTATCAAGCTTTTCGGCTACCCTCGCATGATATTTGTCCCTAGTATCCGCTTCCTGAAGCTTCCAGCTTCGGTGCGACAGACCGACTGTGGTTCTGTTACTGCCGTCCGGTAGCGCCAACCCGCGAACAGACCCCTAAATCTAGTAATCACTAGATAGTGATCCGTTCCCAGGTCAGCACCCCTGAACACTCGCGTATCCATCACCTGTTTTCGCAGTCGGTCATCCACCAGGAACAAATCGATCATACTTCGCTCATTCTTTCTTTCTCTAGTATACATATGGATTTTCTTGTGATTAAACATAGTGAGAACACAAGAAGACCCTTTTCCTTGCATACAGCCAGTATAAGTTTGCCAGCATCATTAACCCTTTTATCGCCAAACTTTCTAAGCAGCGACTCGTACCCTGGTCGAGCGGTACCAACCCATTCATTCAAATCACCACATACAACAATTCTTTCGTTTCCCCTAACCAAATCTAGAACTTCTCTTACATTCTCCCAAAACTCCTCCAGCTCAGCCCTAGACAACAAAGCTACCGGTGCATAAACAGTCAAAAGGAATAACTTCGTCAGTTCCAATTTAAAGCGAACCCAGAGAAGTCTTGGGTTTACAACCTTATATTCAGTCATAACATCGACCAACCGAGACGACAGCAGCACCCCACGCCCTGGCAGGCACTCTCACTCTCCGGGACTCCGGACCATAGAGCTAACACCCCGCCAGGGTGCTCTTCAGTACCACTGCCCTTCAGTTTGGTCTCCGACATACACACGACATCTAATTCTCTTTCTTTCATTATTTCGATCAACTCATTCGTCTTATCTCTCATGCCTCATCTAGCATTCCATGTGCCAACTCTGCACTCTGTCCTCCACCTTCCACCGTGTCGGGCTGTGCGTGACGGGTGGCGGTCCCCATCGCCGCTTTGCGCGCTGCATTCCACACCAACGGGGACGACCTGGTGTGCGTCGCCTTGTGGGGACGCCCTAACCCTCGTTGGCATGGGTGCGCAGCTGTGTAGAATTGCAGCTGTGTAGAGTTGAGTACCACCTCAATTTTACAGAATACAGTGGCAAGCTCCTGAATTGTCAAAATAGTTTCGCCAATAACGCGACGGAGATTCGTTTTTGCAACCTTAAGCACCGCCTCAAAAATACCGCCCCAGTGTGGGCAAGCCGGAGGGTCGAATATCCACTGGATGCCCTTCTTGGACATCGCAGTACCTAAATAAGTCCTGTTACTGGACAGAAATTCGACGACCTCTTTCAAATATCTATCCGTGCCCTTATAATTCGTTCCGCAATCAGACCGGATCAGGTCCGGCAAACCGCGACGCGATACGAAGCGGCCCAGCGTGGCCAAAAAGGCTTCAGTGCTGAGGGCACTTACAAGTTCTAAGTGAACGGCCTTAGTGGCGAGGCACACGAAAACGCACTTATAGGCCTTATGTGAACGCGCGTTACGAAGGTTGGAGGACTTGACGAGGAAGGGGCCAGCAAAGTCTGTTCCGACTCCAGCGAATGGTCTGATGGCCCTGACGCGATCGGGTGGTAAGTCACCCATCATAGGCTGCGATATGACGGCCTTCAGTTTATAACAAGGTATGCACTTAAAGAGGACGCTCCGAATGGTGCGTCGGCCAGCCAAACTCCAAAACTCCCGCTGCAAAATAGCCGAAAGAGCGTTACACCCAGCGTGGGCATTCTTAACATGATGGTGAGTTACCAGCAACCAAACAAAGGCTCCGTCCTTAGGGAGCAGTAACGGGTGTCGAGCCCCGTACGGCAGTTGAGAATTTTTCAAACGTCCGCCAACGCGCAGCATCCCAGGAAGAGGTTCAGACGGGCCAGAGCGCCCTTGACAACTGAGCCCCGCTTCAAGGTTTCAATCACGGGCTCAAAATGCTCCTCTTGGACCATACGGATCCAAAGCATCAAAGTTTCGCGACGCTCGCTAGGGGACAAAACGGAATCAGAGATTCGGTTGGACGGGTCTATCGAAATGCGGACAAATCGATGCAACCAAGCAGTCACTCCTAAGAGCTTATCGAGAGAGCTGTACCGTTCTAGCAGGGAGAAATCCCGAGTGGGCTTATCCTTGCCCACTCCTACTCGGGCTCGTAGGCCAGGCAATTCAATCGGTTCGGAGTATTTATTCTGGGGCCAGAATGACTGAGACACTACAGCGGGTGGTCAACCAAAGAGGGGGCTTCACAGCCGCGAGAAGCACAGTCTGCGGGATTCAACTCTCCTGGGACATGTCTCCAGTTTAGAGACGTCCCAGAATCCTGGATTTGAGACACGTGGTTCGCCACAAAGACCTCAAGATTGTGAGGTGCAGCTCTGAGCCAACAAAGTACTATCTCACTGTCCGACCAAGCGTAGACGTCCGTAATGTCGATTACAGACTTCAAAGACAAGTGAACGTGGTTGAGGAGTCGCGTGAGAAGAGCAGCTCCGGACAGTTCCAATTTAGGGATAGTTAAGCGGGACCTAATGGGAGCAACCTTGCTTTTAGCAAGTACGAGATGGACGGAAGTATGGGCAGAAGAGCTCACAGTCCGCAAATATACGACAGTAGCATAGCCTTTCTCAGAGGCGTCGCAGAATCCATGTAGGGTAGCCCTGCATTTCTCTGGAGGGAGGAAGCACCTTGGCATGGAGACCCGGTTAATGTCTGGAAGGGAGCACACAATGGAGTCCCTCTCTCGCAAGAGAGCACCGCTAATAGGCTCGTCCCAACCCAACCTGGATATCCAGAGCTTTTGAAGAAAGCACTTAGCCAAAAAAATGACCGGAGTGATCCATCCACTAGGATCGAAGGTGCGGGCTACTGTAGACAGCACGGAGCGCTTGGTCCATGCTTTAGGAGGGGAATCGAGTTTGACTCGATACGTGAAAGTATCCTGAACAGGCTGATATTGAATGCCCAGCACAGTCAACAAATTAGGATTTTCAGGGTGCTCGAATAGATGAGGGTCTTGTTGATCCTCTCCTGGGAGATCATTCAAAATATGAGTAGAGTTCGACATCCATTTGCGCAACTCATAAGCTCCGGACTTCAGGATGGCAATCAATTCGTCTCGCAATACAAGAGCCTTCTCGACGGTGGAGGCGTCCGTGCAAATGTTGTCCATGTAGACCGAAGTCTCCAAAATAACGGGTGGGCCAGAAAGGAGTACGATTTTAAAAACACTCTTCCGTTTGAAGCTTTAGAGAGGGTACTGCGCGGGTGGTGGGGTTAAGTAGGTCGGTTCTCGGAAATTTAGTCGCGATGGATCACTTCACGGGAGCGCAACGTGCATTCTGCGTTAAACATTATTATAAAAATCACGATTCGTGCGCTATTGTTCGGCGTTTATTTCGACGTGAGTTTGGATTACATGACCTAAATCAGTATCCGAAGAAAAGCGTGATTCGATCGTGGGTCAGAAAGTTAGAAGCTACTGGTTTGACTCTCAAACAGAAGCCTGCGGGACGCCCAAGGTCAACAAAAACGGAAGACACAATTGAACAAGTTAGAGCTTCAGTTCAACGTAATCCTGCTCTATCGACTCGAAAGCGTTCAGCCGAACTTGTGGTGTCCAGAACATCTTTGCGTCGCATTTTGTTGAAAGATCTGAAATTGCATCCGTATAAAATTCAACTTGTGCAGGAATTACAGTCAAATGATCCAATTTTAAGGAGAGCTTTTGTTGAAACGATGCTGGAACGCTTTCGGAGTTTCAACAATATTCTTTTCTCCGACGAAGCCCATTTTCACATCAATGGGCAGGTGAATAAACATAATTACCG
Organism: Parnassius mnemosyne; assembly: GCA_963668995.1. NCBI lineage: Eukaryota > Metazoa > Arthropoda > Insecta > Lepidoptera > Papilionidae > Parnassius > Parnassius mnemosyne. The sequence goes on from CAVLGL010000148.1 coordinate 14,338,039, forward strand.
TTACTGGGCTGCAGAGAACCCACGTGCAAAACATCAAAAGCCTCTACATTCGCCGAAAGTAACCGTTTGGGCGGCCATGTCAGCGCACGGAATTATCGGACCCCACTTCTTCGAAAATCGACAATGCCAATCCGTCACTGTAAATTCTGACCGATACATAGCCATGTTAAGGGATTTTTTCTTTCCACAACTGCAACAATTTGAAGCCTATTATCGTGCGACATGGTTTCAACAAGATGGCGCGACATGCCACACAGCTAATGCCTCTTTGGCGGTCGTAAACGAGATGTTTGGTGAGAAACTGATATCGCGCCGAGGTGACATTGTATGGCCTCCTAGAAGTCCGGATCTTACACCACTGGACTTTTTTTTGTGGGGATACCTAAAAAGTAGAGTCTACTCCAATAACCCAGCCACAATTGACCAGTTGAAGACCAATATCCGGAAAGAAATGGCAGATATTCCCCGTGCAATGTGCCAGGGAGTTTTTACCAATTTGAGGTTCAGATTCGAAGAATGTTTGCAGCGCGATGGTGCACATCTGGATGATGTTATTTTTAAGAAATGAATTTCTTAGATGTAAATTTTTGTAGAAATAAAAATTTGTATGTGAATTGTACTTAGTTTTTTTTTAATGATTTTTTCAAATTCGCAATTCTTTCTGGCCCACCCTGTACAATGTCATCGAGGACATTTACCTTAACTAGAATGTGAAGGTGTTCGCTGGTAGGACCAAACACCAACTCCGCTTGTCCCCTAGGAGCAGGAGGCTAGGCACCTCTGATACCTACCATTGGACGTGATTCAGAGTTCCAGGGGAGCCCTAGTCTTCCCACCAACCAAGTGGAGGCCACACTGCGTTGTGAACCCGAATCCAATAGAGCGCGAACCGTTAAACAGTCGCCACTCGGGTTGTACACCTTCACTGAGGCCGTCGGCAATAGAACCGTTTGACAAGTGGACTATTGACGGCTCAGAGGATCAGTGGAGGCGGACGTGGTGGGAGCTAGGGCGGCAGCTACCTAGCTGGGGCTGCCTCCATCGGACCGGCACTCGAACCGGGGGCCCGAAAGCGGCATTCCGGCGGCATCTCAATGACCCGTGGTTGGAAATCACTGAACGGGCCGACCTAGGGAGCTTCGGGGAACCTCGGCCTTGAGGCCCGGGACAGATTCAAGGTCGCAGGTACCCCGTAGTACCGGTACCGACCAAAAAGGGTAGGGGGTACTCCAGTCGCGGCCACTCAGCTAACGGGGGTGAGAAGGGTCTAGGAGGGCGTGGCTGAGCACTCCCGCTCGTGGGAGTCGAGGGCCCGGCAGAGCTCCGAGAGGAAGCACCGTTCGCACCCAGGCACAAAACGGCATGGTGGTTGCCCTGGCAGTGCGGACAGGGCCGCTGGTGCGGGCAGTCTCGTTGGAGGTGCCTTTCCAAATACGAGTAGCACCAGCGGCGCTCCTTTGCGATAGTTCGCCTCGCCGGGACCGGCTTACCCAATAACTTCGGGCACGACGTCAGCCGGTGATCGGATGCTCGACAATAGGAGCAGGGGGGCGCCTCCCTGGCCGCTAGGCCGCTGTTAGATGGTAGGAGGCGGCGCCCTCCCGCGGGAGCTCCGATCGGCCTTAGGGGGTTGGCGCCAACTTGCCCGGCGGATTCCGCCTCTCCCTGGGCACGGCTCGGTTTGCAACCCGTAAGTCGTCGACGGTGCCCGCCGCGTTCTCAATTTGCCGACACTGCTCCTCCAAGAACCGCAGCAGATCCCTGTAGGGCGGAATATAGGAGGCGCCGTCCCCGCCGTACCTCTCCTCAAAATGTATCCGAAGGTCGAGAGGCAGGCGGGACAGCACGATGTGGAGCAACAAGAAGGACCATTCGTCCACCAGTAAATCCAGCCGCTTCAACGCATTACTGGCCACCACGACTGGATTTACGAAGTCTGGACGTAGTCTGGCCCGGTCACTAAGCAGCGGGAGGTTTAGAAGCTGCCTAACGTATTCGTCCGCGATTCGCCGGACGTTGGCGTATCTTCCGGCGAGGAGGTCCCGGGCAGTCGGGTAGGCGTCGTCCGAAAATCTCAAATGGCCGACGATGCCCAAGGCCTCCCCCACTCCAGAGAGGCCAGGAGGTACGCCATCTTCTGGCTTGGTGTCAAGTCCCCCCGGGCGTCCACTAGGCTATCAAAAAGGCCAACAAAGGTCATCCAGTGGGAGAGGACCGCGGAGAACCTTGGCAGGTCCAGAGTTGGGAGTCGTCCCAACAGCTCCGGCTGAGTGGGCTGCTTCCGAGGGGACTCGGGCAGGCCACTCGGCCGAGCTTCACGTGCTTCATTATCATACTTAGCCCCCGCCTCGATCAAGTCGTCCGTGAGCGCAAAGAATTGCTCGTAGTCCGCGAGGCAGGAGTCTAGGACTCCCTGTTCCGCATCCGAGGCCAAAAGCTCTGTGCAAGCCTCCTCCACTACGGCCTTTCGGGCCACGACCTGCTCGAGCCGCTTCCCTAAACTATGGACCCGATCGGGTCGCCCTATCAACTTGTGGGCATTCGCGGCCCAGCGCAGCTCCGCCTGCAGGCGAAGCGCCGATGGCTTGTGCGATGGCATCACTACTAACTACAAATTACTATTAAATTAAATTAAATACAAATTACACTACACGGTAAGTACACACTACAGTCGGTCAGCAAGATGCCTCGGCCTCGGCCAAGACCCTTCGGCAATTTAATCTACCTACTCGAAATACCTGACGCGTAGGTACCTAACCCTAAACTACACTCCTGCTTGCGCAGCGTAACGGGCGTGGTTCTAATTCGACGCACCGATCCGCTAACAAAACACAAAAAATATTTTTTTTTATTACGGCCGGACGTGATTGGATAAACAATCAATCACGCTCTGCTACCAGAAAATGTTACGGCCCTCAGTTGCCTCAACAGAAGTCGACTGGGCTAGGGCCTATAGTAGCACACTCGACGAGCAACAGAGGGTTCGGGTCCAAATGGCCTATGAATTGTTATTAACTAATGGCTGATAAGCAACACAAACCTACCGAGTTCCGGAGGTAGGATTGACCACAGGGTATCAGTCAAGTGGTAAGTAAGGTGTATGTAAGTAGTGTGCGAAAGTGTGTATAAATGTAACCTGACGTCACCGATGTAATCGGACAGCAGACCCACAGGCGCTGCTTTTCTCCACAATGTGCGATCCCTCCAGTGGGCGTTCACCACTTGAAACCTTCTGCTTTTATTTCACTATATTAGTTTATCAATTTTATTAAACATTTAATTAACTTAAAATTTAACTGAATCAACGTTAAACGAAATTAAAAACAAGTGACACGCTGCACAACTTAAGAATTGTCGGTCAAAGTTCAATGTCCCATGTTCACTTGGCACTAAATTATCATCGAGCACAAAACGCGATCTCCTCTCGAGTCACAAAATTTTAGCATTCCACCCGACAAAGCAAAAATTCCTTCGTATGGGGCTTTATATGGGGTTTCACGAAATGTCTTTTAAAAAAACTATTTAGAAATTACAACTGGATTTTATTATAGAATGACACAAAGGACATTGCTCTGCGCCCATACATTGTTCGCCCTGGAACCAAGAGCATCGGAAAATTATGTGTTTTATTGTCGATCATTAGTAAATTCCTATATGATCTTATTTTTTATAGCGAACTAGCTGCATAATAGATATATTGTATAAAACGATGTCTTAAAACATTTAGCTATTTTTACTGCCTACCTAGATAATTAGGTATGCAGTTATTGTTCTAAAGCATAAGTGTATGTAAGTGCAACGTATAAATGCATAGAATCTAGCATTCTCTAACAAACCTGCTTTCTTAGCGTTGGTTTTGAAATGAGAGATAATGTTTGTGAATTAATGTAAAATTAAAAATGTATGTATATATATAATGGCTGTTGGCATTTGATGTTGTCATTAGCATATGGTACGGTAAGAAACCTAGCTGATCAGTAATTATGGATTTAGGGAACCCAAATTGTGAAATGAAGTGAATTAGAGCTTCGCATGTTTCCTCTGCGGTGACGTTGGAAATTGGATAGGCTGTAGAGAATTTGGTTAGATCATCTTGGAGCGTGAGTATAAATCGGAGTTTGTGAAAACCCGCTTCGGGTAAGGGGCCTTCTATGTCTAGGCTTATTTTCTCAGATGGGCGAGTAGAAGTGGTTGTGATTTGCATAGGAGACCGGTTAATCTTGCATAACGGTTTATTTGTTTGGCAAAGTTTGTTTGCAATTTTGTATATATCTCTCTATATCTGGGCGCATGTTTTTCCAATAATAACGTTCTTTAATTCTATTATACATTTTATTTGATCCTAAGTGACCAGCTATTGGTATATCGTGATTTTCTTTTAGAATTTTCGATATCCCTGTGGGTACAGGGTATATTATGGAGTTATGATGATATTTATTGTTATATTTGTATTGTTATATAAATACATAAGCATGCCGTATGTTTTGACAAACGAATGTTGTACGAACAGATTCTTAAAATCAGAAACTGCGATTTCACTAATATTACCTGAAAGTATAATGTCGTCCCTGGCGGCTTTTAAGGTTTTGAAGATTTCGGGGTAGGAGCAGTCATTAAATAATATACTTTAGTGAAAAGAAGATAATAAATTTTGCCCTTTGACTCTATCTTTTTTAAATGAGTGAAGTTTTCGTTCTTCGTTTAAGACCTTTGTGTCATTTAAACCGTAAAGAATATCCTCACGAGAGGTATTTGATTCGTCAAAATCGATAGATACGGGAACTAGGATTGTTTTGCAATTGCTTTTAAAAAGCAATTGCAAAACAATCCTAGTTCCCGTATCTCATTATATTCCTTTATGTAAGTATTAAAAGTCTCATCCTTTTTAGAAAATGTTTTAAGGAATGTAGAGTAATCGTCGTTGCAATGGGCCAGGTTGTTTTCAGTCTTTATTTGATTCGTTACAGGAATTTTGTGGGGATTTTGCGTCTAATGGAATTGAATCAGTGTGTTCGGGATTCAACAGTTCTGATGGACTGAGATTCAAGTCACCCAGTTCAATGAGTTCTTCGAAAATGTCTGAAGGAAGTCCAGGATCTTGAGTAGTTTGAGGTTCTTCGTAGGAGGTGGAAGGTTGCGGATCTGAGATAGTATCATTTTGTACAACCGGATTAACAGGGAAACGGGATAATGCGTCTGCGTTACTGTTAATTTTGCCCTTTTTGTATTCGACCTCGTAGTCGAACTCTTCTAATTGCCTCCACCTTACTAGTTTTGACCCCGGGTCTTTGCAGTTAAATAACCACTAAGTGGGCGGTGGTCGGTAATAATTTTAAAACGACAGCCATGTAGGTATGGCCTAAATACTTTAGTACCGAAAAGAATTGCTAAGCATTCTTTTTCTGTTATACTGTAGTTACACTCGGCTTTATTTAAATTTCTTGAAGCATAAGCGACAGGTCTATCATTCCCTATGGGACCTTGTGGGATAATATGGCCGAAATAGCAAAATTTGATGCATCACAAGTCAACACGAAAGTCTTTGTGAAGTCTGGGTAGGCAAATATTGGAGCAGTAGTCAAACAATTTTTTAGAGTTTCGAATGCTAGTTGTTGCTCATTCTACCAATCGAAAGGAACATTCTTTTTCAGAAGGTTTGTAAGAGGTATTGCAATTTTGGATAGATTTGGTATAAATCTTCGATAGTATGACACTAATTCCATGAAAGATTTGATATCTTTTGGGCATCGAGGTTGGGGAAATTGTTGAACAGCTTTGGTTATCTCTGGATTTGGCTTTACCCCCTCGTTGGTAATGATATGACCAAGATATGATACTTCATTTCGGAGAAATTTGCACTATCTGGTTGGAGCTTAAGATTGAAGTAGAGTCTGTCAAAGACGTTCGAAAGATTATTTATGTGTGTTTGAAGATCATATCAGTAAATAACGATATCATCTAGGTAGACGAAGCACTGGAGTCCTTGTAGGCCAGATAGGGCAGTGTTCATCAACCTTTGGAATGTTGATGGGGCGTTTTTTAGCCCAAAAGGCATCCTTGTAAATTCCAAAGTGTCCTTGCGGGACAGTCTTAGGAGCAAAGAAGGCAGTCTTAGGAGCATCCTTTTCGGACATTCTTATCAGGTGGAAACCGGAAGCAAGATCTAAAGTGCTAAAGTATTTACATTTTTCTAACTGATCAAGAATTTCTGTTATGTTGGGTATCGGATAGGAATCTCCTATAGTGATGTCGTTTAGACGGCGGTAATTTATGACTACGCGCCATTTATGTTGTCCGGACGCATCGATTTTCTTTGGAACTATCCAAATTGGTGATGAGCAGGGTGATGTCGAGGGTTTTATGATGCCATCGTCAAGCATTTTATTTATTTGGCGTTCTACTTCTGGTTTATAAATGTCAGGGAAGCGGTAAGACTTAGTGTTGATTGGTATGGAAGACGAAGTAGGAATCTCGTGTTGCAAGACGTTTGTGTTAGTTAATTTGTCGCCAGGCAGATGAAAGATATCGGAGTAAGTACAGCAAAGATCGCGTAGTGCTTCTTTCTCTTCTTTGTTTAGGTGTGACAATCTTAAGAGATTTAAAGTTTGATCGGTGCGAGTAAGGACGTTATTTTATGCACCGTCTGAACAAGTATATGACAGCACGTGCACCATTGCACGTGCGGCGGCGTCGGTGTACCTAGACAGAATTCTTGTAAATAACACGTGCTCCGCACACCTGCACCATTGCACCTGCGGTGGCGCCCGTTTAGCTTGTATAAAACGGACGGAGCTGCCGCCGTTAGGACAGTCTTGGCTCTGACGTGGAACGGTGCGCTTGTCGTATTCCGTTACTAGTTTATCCTCGACTCGTTGGATAATTAATTCGTGTAAACGAATTAATTATTATTCCTAACTACAAAATCAGTCTCTGTACTACACCCCCTATACTTCCTACATATAAAATATTTGATGATTATATTTATTTTCCAAAGGTTGTAGAGTTAGTTTTAGATCGGAATCGACGATTAATTCGCTTTCGGAAGTATTTACAACGGAGATATTAATTCTTGAATTTGATTTCACTTTTACGATGCAGTTAGCTATTAGGAGTGAGTCTACGGGGTTCTGATCGAGAATAAGTCCTTCTTTAATGTCCGAATTTCTTACAGAACACTCTATGATAGTTTCACATCGAGGTGCAATAGTATAGACTGGCTTAGTGAAACAAAGCCCTATTTCATCTTTATTTACTTTTAAGGTGTTGTTATCATAATTAATTTTGCAATTTAATTTGATAAGGAAGTCGCTACCGATGAATCCATCATACGGCAAATCAAACTCTGGAAGTACGTAGAAGTTATGTTGGTAGGAACAAAATTCAATTGGGATGTGACCAAGGGATGTAACCTATACCAGTAATTTCTATAGTATTGTTGTTTATTTCAGGCGTCTTTTCTACAGCAGAATCTTTAATAATACTGATAGCTGCGCCGGTATCGACGAGCAAGGATAAGGATTTCGACGAGACAGAAGTTTGAACTTTTATAAAAGGTAAGTATTTTTTTGATGGATTTGTAGAGATGTTATATATTTTAATATTGTTTTCTTTCTTTTCAGATGCAGGAGACGAAGTACTCTTCGATATGACGCCGTTGATAGCTGTTTGGTAATTGAAGTAGAATTATTAATTTTCAATCTATCGGTTTGGGGCTGGATACCCTGTCGGTTAGATTGAATTGGAACGGGAATAGATGCAGGAGACGAAATACTCTTCGATATGACGCCGTTGATAGGCTGTTTGATAATTGAAGTAACATTATAACTTTCAATCTGTCGGTTTGGGGCTGGATACACTGTCGGTTAGATTGAGTTAGAACGGGAATAGAAAATGAGTGAAATGCCGTGTTATGATTGGCAATGGGGTGAATATCGGCTTCGCTATTTAGTCTTCCCGTGCGATACTGGGCGGGAAATCCTCCGCGTTTAAATGATGGTTGGTGTTGTCGACATTTTGATCGTCTGCAATAGCAGCATTGATATGCTGATTACGATTCGGGAAAATGTAAGGCGGTGGACCATTATTATTGCAGTTATTGCGATTGACATTATTATTACTATAATTGTTTTGAACGTTACCAAATCGTCGTCGATTATTAGCCTCGCGTTTGCGGCATGTTTCTAATGTATGACCGGGTATTTTACAATATCGGCACACTGGGTAATCAGTTCTGAACATAGAGGAAGACCCAGCTGAATTATTAAAAGGCCTCTCTCGCGTGGTTGTTTGGTTTTGTTGAAAATTACGACTAGTAAAGCGTCTTTGGTTTGAATCCTGGGTATTTGTTTGACTAAGGTGGCGTCGAGTCACCTGGAATATTTTTTCTTCAGACACGGCAAAATTAATAGCATCATTGAGCGTATCGGGATCGCGGCATCGAACTACTGTGGATAGACAAGGATTTAAGCCAACCACGAAAGTGTGTAACGCTAAGTCCTGCATTGCCGCGAGACGGCCTGCCAGTTCTCCCTTTTTTCTTGTATGTATTGATATATTTATTTCCGTTAACAATTTAGACAAACACGTCTCTATTCGCAGGGCGTACTGGTTGACCGTTTCATTATTGGATTGACGACATTCTTGTAGGTCTGAGAGCAGTGCAGCGTAATGTTTTCTGTCACCGAATTGGGATTTAAGAAAGTCTTCTAACTGTGACCAAGATTCAAATATTTTAATCGAGCAAGCACTTTCAGCGCGTCCTAATTGAATAAGTATGTATTTTAAAAGGTTGTCCCGTTGTTGATCTGACGCGAGATCGATGCTTGGTGTCGAAATAACCGGTGTAGGTTCGTCTTTAGGCATTGTGACGGACGAGGAATAGTCAAAACAAAGATAAGGTACTCGGCGTTTCGCGTGGGAGTAGTAGCGATAAGGCGTTGCACTGGTCTCGAATACAAGCAATGGCACACAATTAAAATACAACGTTTAAAAGGCACTTGATATACAAGGGATTATGTTAAAATGAATGAATGAAAGTGTAATTGAAATATTAATTAATTTTGTATTTATTATTATTATTTTTTTTTTGATTTGACTGTTTATATAAATTAGGTTATATATTTTGTAAAGTTTATAAAACATTCAGTATTATACACAACATTTGAGATTGTATCATTATAATTCCAGTAACATATTTTAATTGTATTATTATTATTATTATTTTGAATTGAGATGCTACATTTATCGATTTAGGTTTTTCCCTGTAATGGTAGATGTTAGTAGGAAATATAAATAAATAAATAAATATTCGTATAAAACTGGAGCAGACTTACGGGAACATGTCGGGTTTATGTACTTGTATTTTGATCAGGATTCAGGAACACGGCGACAGCGTAGAAAACAGCGGAAGTGTGCAGCACTGTTGACTTCGTAGACTCGGTTTGCGGATGATGAGCAGATGCTGGATGGTATTCTTCTTCTACTCTCTTTTCTTCTCTTTTTTTTCAGTTGTATCTTCTTCTAGCATAAATTTTCATATGGCCAGGCGGGTATCGTTTTCGGAAGTTCAGCGAAGAATCGAGTTTTAAGCGGTAAGTATTTATAGAGATCACAACACAGAACGTTCTAGTAATTGCACAATTGAGTCCTCAGAGGCACCTAGGACCTTTGATCTCTTCACCGTTGCCACCAATGTTATACTGGGCTTCACGAAATGTCTTTTGAAAAAACTATTTAGAAATTACTACTGGATTTTATTATAGAATGACACAAATTTGGAATTGTAATTGAGAGGCGAGTATTTCGGATGAGAGTGTATGATGGACTGCGCGGTATTGCTAGTGTTGAAATAAGAAAGTACCGAAGCTACTAAGAGAGTGCTGACTGTGTGCTTTGTGTCAGCGGATCCCTATTAAAAGGGAATCTATAACAGTACGATATTAAAATACCACAAAAGCAACTCGTCGACGCAAATTAATGGTAATCGAAGTTAAGTTAATCACTCAAAACTATTACAACAAGAATTATAATAAGACAAGCCTCGTTGTCACGTAAAACGCACGAGATTAGACAACGCTATTCAGAGGCGGTTCCGAGCGTAAATTTTACACCGTCTAACCGACACGGCGGTCGCGCACAAGTCGAGCGACCGAGCGGTCACCCGAGAGCCGCTCGCGGGAGAGGGGGCCGGCGGTGACCTTTAAATTCCATAGGAAGGACACGCCGAGACGCGCGTCTTGAACGCAAGATTTTAAAATGTTAATATTTGGCCTAAACATAAATTAAGAGTCACACTTCTTTTAAGATATTCTCATTAAAACTGTAATTATTGTGTGGAACCTCTAATTATTGTGTGGAAGAATTAATTCTAAGGAAAAATATTAAATTTTAATTGTTTTGCTTACAAAGAAGTTTATATTATACTATATTATTTAGAATCTATATTATAATACACTCAGCGTCACAAAAATCGCACCTCTCTGAGTTTACGCGAAAAATGGCTGTAATGGCTAGAAACGAATTATATTTATATAAATATTGGTATGTTTGAAATGGGTATTTGAATAGCTTTACATTATTAATAAAAAAATCATGAAATCATTAAAACATTTATCATTATAGAGCGTCAAAAATAAACACTGTCAAATGCTCGTTAGTAAGGACGCTAGTTACACCACCTAAAAGGGTATAAAAGGGTCGATCTGGATGAAATATGGGTCAGTCGTAATTTAGACTTTGCAGTGAACACACGTGAACAAGTAACCCAAGTAAGAACAAGTAAAGATGGACACCAGCTCTGAAGAAGCCGCTCAAGTGATTGCCCTATTACAGTCGGGGATGCGGCAGTGTGACGTTGCTCGACAGTTGAACCTGTCCCGTTTTTCAGTTCGACGGGTTTTCCAACGTTTTCAGCAGACTGGTGGTTATGTTAGAAAACCGGGATCTGGAAGAAAACGGTGCACATCAGAAAGAGATGACCGTTTCATCGTTACGACATCTTTACGAAACCGTTTTACAAATGCTGTTGAGTTGCAACAACAGCTTCGATCAACTCGGAGAACATCTGTGAGTGTTTCTACGATAAGAAAAAGGTTACACGAAAAGAGTTTAACAGCCCATAGACCTGCTAAAGGTCCAAAACTTACTGCACAGCATCGCAGAGATCGCCTAGTTTGCTCGCAATCATTGCGAGTGGACTCTAGATCAGTGGCGGACCGTACTCTTCTCTGATGAGACGAGGGTCTGTCTCTTCTGCAATGACAGACGTAGAAGGGTCTACAGAAGACAGGGAGAGAGGTTCACAGAACCCTGCTTCGAAGAATCCGTCGAATACGGGGGTGGCTCGTGTATGTTTTGGGGCGGCATTTCCGTCGACGGGAAAACGGAACTTGTGTGCGTTTCCCGGACTCAGGGTGGCCGTGGGCAAGGGTCATTAAATGCTGGTCGGTACATTACTGAAATCCTGGAGGAACATGTGGTCCCGTATGCTGGTTATGTCGGTGATGGATTCATGTTAATGCATGATAATGCTCGTTGCCACACCGCGGCTATTGTACGGGATTATTTACAGGAGGTCGATGTCCCTGTTATGCATTGGCTAGCACGAAGTCCAGACCTTAACCCAATAGAATATCTCTGGGATGACCTAAAACGGCGCGTGCGAGCTCGAGATGCAGCTCCAACCACTCTTCAAGAGCTCCAAGATGCGGTACTTGAAGAGTGGGAACAAATACCCCAAGAGGCTGTTGCGACCCTTGTAAGGCCCATGAAAGATCGCATGGAAGCCGTTATCAAGGCAAGGGGGGGGGGGTAACACTAGGTTTTAAGAACTTTTTTTGTATTTATTAAGTTTTTTTTAAATTATTAATTTGCAAATTTGTACATACTCTGTCTTTTTCTTTAATTTCTCTTTCGTCTCGTTATAAAAGTAAAATTCAATTAAAATTCCTGAAAGCTAATGAAATTACCTTTCGAATGATACCCTCAAACCACAACATTATTGGCCTGTACTATTGGCCTGTTGTGTTAAAATAGTATTTAAATAATTTTTTTCGGATGTGCGATTTTTTTGACGCCGAGTGTGTTTATGTGGCTATAGTGATTGAATACCAAATATTCAGAGATAATTAGGGAATAGGTACATATTGTTTCAAGGATGTAAGGTAATAATGAATACATAGAAGCTAGCTTAAGATTGTGTTATGATTGTTATTTTTTAAAGTTCATAAAGTTTTTTGAATTTGAATTTATAAAGCTAACGTGGTAGTTAGCTTAAATTTTCAAACTGGAATAATAATAGATATTTTAGAAATAAGTACAAAAAGTAGGTGATACAAAATTGTGCTAAATTTACTGTTTTTGATTTCATTTTGTGCCAAATTAGAAAGTAAAAGACCTAAAATATAAAAAAATGTTTTATTATTTTATCTAATACAGACGAAATACATAAGAATGTTAAATATTTAGGTAGATATTTGATAAAATACAGACTTATTACAAAATGTGACATCAGTACTAGAATGATATATAATCGGCTTTAATAGTAAATAGACTTTGTCTGTATACATGATTTGTGTTTGTATACATGATTTTTAAACGTTTAAAAAAATAATTAAAAACCAAAATTTCTTCTAAATATCACTTGTGCAACAATAATCCGTTCATCAAGTATTCCTACAATATATTATTTCATGTTTTAGACTATTATGTAAGAAAGACATGATTACCAAAACTTTTTATGCCATTTCAAAACAGTTTTTTTTAGTTATGTCAGTATATTATTAAGCGTGCGATGTCTCCTGCTGCTGCCCTGCCTGCAGTCAGCTACGGAATTGTACCTTTATAGTTTCACTACTTGCAATAAATAAACTATACGTAAGTTTGTTCATACACGATTTGGACATATTAAAAATGATTGAGAAATATTAGAAGAAGCTAGATAGTAGAAGTTGGAAAAATAACCAGACCTTTTCATTTATGGCCCTATTTTTTATCTGTGCAAATACTTTAATGTGAATTCACATTTTAGTCTAATACATATAATTAAGGCATTTTAATTCCCACAGAACTCCCAACATTTAACGAGTTCCCTAAAACCGTTTAAATTAAACAGTTAAAATAAAAGGAAATAAGCAGAACCACAAAAGTCAAACGGTTTATCTTTTATTGAATAACTTAAGCATCAAAAGTTCGTGATATTGACGAATTCAAACAACGATATAATTGTTCATATAATTTACAATGTGATGCGACGCCGCCTGCAACGCTCTGGAAGTGACATGTTATGTTTTGTACCTGAAACAGTACACATAATATTAATATTATATATATATATATATATATATATATATATATATATATATATATATATATATATATATACTAGCTGTTACCCACGACTTCGCCCGCGTGGAGTTAGTTGTATAGGAATGTAGAAGTGTTGTTTTTAGATTTTTTCAGGCAATTTTTTTAAATTTTTCTCTTCGTAAGACCAGTCTTCGAACTTCAAGGAATATTATAAAAAAAATTATTAGCGAAATCGGTACAGCTGCTCTCGAGATTTGCGCTTAGCAACACATTCAGCATTTCATAATCTTAAATATAATTTAGTGTATCAGTCAGTTCGAGGGTAGTGTCAGTGTGGATGATCTGGAGTCCATAAATAAATAATAGGTCGGGAAAAAGTTTCTTCGTATTTTCTTTGTATAAAATTAAAGAAAAATCTCTTTGGTTGTGTACTCTTTATATTTGTCTGGTTTTAATATCAATAAATATGGTCGTTCATGTTAATTAACAATGATTTATATAATATTGTATTTTAATGGCAACACTGCGTCGGTTGTCAACACTGTGTCTGTTAAGCGTTTCCCACACACAAGCGGCTTGCGGTGGCGGCTAACCGCGGGCCGCGGCTCCAGCCGCTGCAACAACATAACACCGCGGCCGGAATGGCGGCCTGAAGCGCCATTCGCGGTGGTGTCTGTGCTACGATCGGACGTCAGTAAACATGACAAACCGTGGCGAAGTTTTATTATATTCAGCAATATTATCATATATTTTGTTTTTAATCCTAATGCTTTTGTGATCACGATGCGAATTATCATAAAGTACAGGATAATTTTGCACTGTTTCTATTAAAACCTCTGAATTTAGCACCATTTTTCACGCGGTACACGCGGCCTGTTGTAAAAATTTACAACTGACCGCGCTGCGGCCATTGACTGACCGCGTACTCGCTAACATACACGCGTTGGCAAATGGGGCGGAGCATACAGCCGCGGCCAGCCGCTGACAGGACGCGCCATGGCCGCATGAGTTTACAGACTCACTTACATTGCAAGCGAATACAACTGGCCGCCACCGCGGCCGCTACCGCAAGCCGCGCCTGTGTGGGAGACGCTTTATGAAGGAATATGATGTTATAGGCTCTCCATGTTGTTGTTTTGAGGTTAATAAAAAGCACGTTTTATGTTCAAAGTATTATATCTTTAATTATCCCCATAATCCTTAACAGGGTTATGGGCACAGTACGGCCATCAATTTTATAGTGGATTAATAAGTGTTAAAGGACAGGAAATGTCAAAAGAAAAATATCAAATTGTCCCATTTGCGGGGGACAATTACAACGCATGGGAGTTTCGATTAAAAATTATCCTGCGGGATAATGGAGCAATAGAGGCGATCGAAAAGGAGGATTTCAGTAAATCTACGGATAACAAGCAATTGCAATTGGAAGCTAAAGCCCAGGCTATCATAATAGCGGCAACCGCCGACAGTCACCTCGAATACTTAAAGGACAGATCTGCTTATCAAATGATTAAAAGCATGGAAGACAGCTTTAAGAAGAAAGGCACACGATCTAAATTATTTATACGAAGAGAGTTGTCCGATATGAAATTCGACGAACAGAAACCTTTAATGGAACATTTTATTGACATGGAAAAACTATTTGCACAACTCGGGGATGCTGGCAGTGAGCTCTCGGAGGAAGAAAAGGTTAACTATTTACTCCTATCCATGCCGAAATCTTATGAAGGCATTATCACGGCTTTGGAAACTGTTGAGGAATTGAAAATGGACTTCGTAAAAAACAGACTGCTTGGGGAAGAGGAAAAACGGAACAGAGGAGCGACCAAATCCCTTGACTCTTCAATCTTCTTGTGTTATGGATGTGGACGCCCCGGACACAAAAAATCCCAGTGTAGAAGCACTCAGCAGGCACGACACAGGACTGGCGACTGGAGACTTCACGGCCGTGGACGTAGCGACTGGAAGTACAACGGAAGCCGAGACGACAGTAAGGCAACTCGTCATCAGACGCAGGGGAGAGATAGAGGAAAGTCATTTCTTACAGGCACTGAAAATATTGAAGGTAACAAATTTGTAAGTTTTATGTCCTTTAGCCCTGACACCGAACAGCAGAATAAAAATAGTTTTAAATGGGTTGTTGACTCATGTAGTTAATTTCATCTTGTAAATGACATTAGTTTATTCTTTAATTATTGTAAACTGGATAAGCCAATTAAAATTTCAGCTGCCAAAAATGGCGTTGATTTAGAGGCTGTTGGTGTAGGAACAATAAAATGTTATTTAAGTGATTTTAAAGTTGATATTATATTAAATGATGTGTATTATGTACCACAATTAAGAAAAAATTTATTATCTGTTTCCAAAATGGAAAAGCATGGTTTAAAGATCATCTTCAAAAAAGGGGAAGTTAAAGTTTTCTCACAAACCAATGAATTGCTTATGGTTGGGCATAGACTAGGGTCCCTTTATTTTGTAGAATTTAAAGTAATATTTAATGATTGTTATTATGGTGCAAAATCAGACACCAATGATAATTCAGTAGAAATTTGGCACAAACGATTTTCTCACTTAAGCTATAGTAGTTTGAAAACTTTAGTAAATAAAAATATGATTGATGGTTTAACTGATTTGAAAGAAAAAAATTTAGAAAATAGGCATTGTGAACCATGCATACTTGCTAAGATTACACGCCTTCCGTTTAATGGGAAAATGTATAAGGCTAGGAAACCCTTAGAACTGGTACATACCGATGTTTGTTCTGTTAGCCCTTCTAAGTGGGACGGGTATAAACACTTTGTTACTTTCATAGACGATTTTACCCACTTCACCGCAGTTTACTTATTAAGAGACAAGTCTAAGGTTTTTGAATATTTTAAGACTTATTATAATTATGCTAGTAATAATTTTGGTCATGGTATATTGAAGTTAAAATCAGATAATGGTGGTGAGTATATTTCTAGAAATTTTAAACCCTTTTGTGATGAAAAAGGCATAGTATTGCAGTATACTGCTGCATATAATCCCGAAACGAACGGAGTAGCTGAAAGAATGAATCGTACTCCGACTGAAAAGGCGCGTGCATTATTGTTAGATTCACAGCTTCCTAAAGAGCTTTGGGGCGAGGCCCTGCGATATGCGGTATATGTCACTAATCGTAGTCCCACTGCTTCCCTTAATGTTACACCATTTGAAATGTGGGAGGGAAGACGTCCTAATGTGTCTAATTTTAGAATATTTGGGTCATCTGCATATGCCCATATTCCCCAAAAACTCCGAATGAAGTTGGACCCTCGTGGTGTGAAATTGAAAATGGTTGGATATGCTCCGGGCGGATACAGATTATGGGATGCTAATGAAAGGAAGATACGCATAGAACGAAACGTATTGTTTAGGGAAGAAACATTTTTAGAGTCCCCTGAAACGATTAGTATTGACGTGGAGTCTATCTCGGATGGGAAGGAGAAGGATGGTGGTAGTAGTCCTGAGAAAATCAAAACCCCTTTAATTTCTGATTTAGAGTCATTACAACCTGAGGGAAGGGATACAGATAATGTTAATTCTAGGGAGAAAAGAAAGAAAACTAAACCAAAATATTTACAAGATTTTGTCACTGATGATTCAGATTTAGGTGATATATTAATGGCATCATTTTTATCTTGTTCTAATGGTAATGTCCCAGAAAAGTATAATGATATAGATTCTTATGACGATAAAGTTAGGTGGTAAGAAGCGGTAAATGAAGAAATTAAATCTTTAGGGGATAACAAGACTTGGGAAGTTGTAGAAAGATCAAATGATGCTAAGTTAATTGATTGTAGATGGATTTTTACAAAAAAGGCGGGTAATGTATATAAAGCTAGATTAGTTGCAAGGAGGTTTCAACACGAAGGTAGTTTTACCGAAATTTATTCTCACGTTTTGAAATTACAAACTCTCCGAGTTCTTTTATCATTACCTGTTCAAAGGAACTATTTAATTCATCAAATGGATGTTAAAGGTGCTTTCCTTCATGGTGAAATTGATGATGTTGTATACTTAAAGCCCCCACCTGGTGTAAATATAAATACAAATTATGTCTTGACATTAAAAAAATCTTCAAAAAATTGGTACAATAAATTTTATGATTTTATGAAAAGTAAAGGGTTTCAAAGAGCAGAAAGTGATTATTGTTTATATTTTAAGGATGGTATTTACATTTTGTTGTATGTGGATGATTTATTAATTTTAGGTGAGGACAATTCAAGGATAAATAATGTTAAAGAAATTTTAAGCACAGAATTTAAAATGAAAGATCTAGGATCTAAAAATTTAAAGTATCTGGGTATAAATGTGTGCTGCTGTTTCATATTTAGCAAGATATCAATCTAGACCATCAGAAAGGTTATGGCAATGCTTGAAAAGGATTTTAAGATACATTAAGGGTACCATTAATTATAATTTAAAATATAATAAGAATTGTAATTCCGAACCACTAGTTCGATATGCTGATGCTAGTTTTGCTGTAGATAAAGATAGGAAATCTATAACTGGTTATGTATTTAAAGTATTTTAAAACTATTAGTATGTAAAACTATAGTATGTTAAGAAAACGGCAGACTTATGGGGGATTTCCGTTAGTTATTTTATCTATAATAGATATATTAGCACTTTATCTAGCCACTATATTTAATATAAGCGTCGAATCTGGTGTTTCCTGATTTAATGAAACATAGTAAAGTCATACCTGTATTTAAATCTGGTAGTACATTAGACTCCGCCAATTTTAGACCAATTTCTGTACTACCAACATTAAGTAAAATTATTGAAAAAATTATTTTAAATCAGATGTTAAGTTTCTTTAATATTAATAAATTGCTACATAAAAATCAATTCGGTTTTACAAGGGGTCGCTCGACAACTGACGCTGGAGTTGAGCTTATTAAACATATTTTTGTGCATGGGAGAATTCAAAGGATGCTTTGAGTATATTTTGTGACCTTTCGAAGGCCTTCGACTGTGTTCACCATGAGACATTAATCAGGAAGTTACAGTACTATGGTGTCAAGAACACAGCGCTTAAACTTATTATTTCATATTTAAGTAATAGAAAACAGAAGGTTATTGTCAATGGTAAAAGTTCTTCCGGGTCACCTGTACTAATGGGTGTTCCTCAGGGCTCGATTCTCGGCCATTCCTGTTTCTGGTGTATATTAATGACTTACCTCACCTTGTAGGGGAAAGTCATGATATAGTATTATTTGCTGATGATACTTCCTTGATTTTTAAACTTAAATGTCAATCATTTAAATGTGACGAAGTGAATAATGCTATATCAAAATTAGTGCATTGGTTTAACGTTAATAATCTGCATTTGAACGGAAATAAAACTAATTGTGTTAAGTTTACAACAACGAATGTTAAAAATCTGAATACCAATGTGTTTTTAAATGGGGAGGAATTGAGCCCTGTTGTATCCACTGTTTTTCTTGGCATCACTCTTGACGCAAAGCTCCAGTGGGGCCCCCATATATCCAAATTAGCAAGCAGACTAAGTTCTGCAGCTTATGCTGTAAAAAAGATTAGAGGTCTCACTAGTGTCGGGACAGCTAGATTAGTTTATTTCAGTTATTTCCATAGCATAATGTCTTATGGGATTTTGCTATGGAGAAATGCGGCTGATTCAGAAACTATTTTTTTTTTACAGAAGAGGGCCATTAGAGCTATGTATATTAACTTTGGCCTCTCAGTATATTTACGAAAATTTAATGTATGTTCACAAAAACAAAGATAGTTTTAGTAAAAAAAGTGATATACATTCTGTAAACACTAGAAACAAACACAAGCTAGTGATGCCAGTTTCTCGACTCCACAGACTCAGTAATTCATTCTTGGGGCAATGTATACGCTATTACAACAAGGTCCCGGAAAGTGTACAGGTTCTCTCTATTACCAAGTTTAAATGTTTTATTAAGCTGAAACTGTATAAAAAGGGTTATTATAGTATAAATGAATACATGGTTGATAATAACCCCTTCGAATGAGGTGGTCGCTTCCAAGCAGTTTCTAAAATAAATTTTGTAAATAGTTCGTAATCATTTATATTGTAAAATTTATTTTTAAAAAAGGTCCCGCTGGGTTTCTTGCTGGTTCTTCCCATGACAGAGGGTTTTTTCCGAACCAGTGATAAAGTAAAAAATGACTTTCAATAAGAATTACACATGTAATGTATATTGAATAATAAAGAAATATTCTATTCTATTTGATAACAGTGTTATTTGGCGTTGCAAAAAGCAGAGTACTGTAGCTTTAAGCACTACTGAGGCAGAGTTATACTCCCTCAATGAAGCCGCTCTGGAGGCTTGTTGGATTAGGAAATTATTAAATGAGTTAGACATTAGTTGTAATACCACTACCATATATGAAGACAATAAAAGTACAATATTTTCTGTATGTAATCCTGATCTAAAAGAATGAAATATGTGGACATGAAATACAACTTTATTAAACAAAATAGAATGTAAGGAAATTTGTGTTATGTATATACCTACAAAGCAACAAATAGCTGACATTTTTACGAAACCATTAAATAAAACCTCTCTTAATTATTTTGTACATAAATTAGGATTGGAATAGAATTTAGTTCGCATTGTGTATTTTTAGTTTGTTAGTTCTGTTAATATAAATCATTGGAGGGAGGTTAACAATGATTTATATAATATTGTATTTTAATGGCAACTTTGCGTCGGTTGTCAACACTGTGTCTGTTATGAAGGAAGGTTCAATATGATGTTATAGGCTTTCCATGTTGTTGTTTTGAGGTTAATAAAAAACACGTTTTATGTTCAAAGTATTATATCTTTAATTATCCCCATAATCCTTAACAGTTCATATTGCAATTAGTTCTATGTCAAAAATGACAAATTTACAGGAGAGTAAAAAAACGGCATACTGGAAAAAATCTTTTAAGACACCAAAATGTTTTTTAACTAATGTTTCCTAACTATTGTGTTCTATTAAGGGGCTACTCCATGCGAACGACCTTGAGCATTTGACCGGCGCGCCGTTCGCTACAATATTAATATATTGTAGCGAGCGGCTCGCCGGAAGAAATATGTAAGACGCCACCTATTGTACGAAAGTAGTATTATTTTTTCAACATCAATAAACTGTTTTATGGAAATACACATAGCGTACAAAGATAAATGTATTTTAATTTTTTTATTCTGTATATATTAGTTGCATTATATTAGAATTATGTATTTTCATATTTTATTATCTAATTATGAAATTTTATAATTAATTATATAAACGGAAGCATTGAAAATTGTGAGTTTAAAAGATACCTATTCACTATAGGTAAATAAATAGATAACTCGGCTTTTGTACAAATATTTGGTGCAATAAAAAATATATAAATACAAAAATCAACAAGAAGTATAAGGGTTCAATCTTTCAATTTCAGTTGTAAAAAAACGTTACACCCACACTAGGATTTTCTCCTGTATGTATTTTCATATATTATCTAATTATGAAATTTTATAATTAATTATATAAACGGAAGCATTGAAAATTGTGAGTTTAAAAGATACCTATTCACTATAGGTAAATAAATAGATAACTCGGCTTTTGTACAAATATTTGGTGCAATAAAAAATATATAAATACAAAAATCAACAAAAAGTATAAGGGTTCAATCTTTCAATTTCAGTTGTAAAAAAACGTTACACCCACACTAGGATTTTCTCCTGTGTCGTGGAGGCAGTTTACAAACATAAATTGCACAAAGACAAACATCCAGACCCGGAACAATTATTTGTAGGCCATACAAATCTTGTTCCATGCGGGATTCGAACCCACGGCCCCCAGCGCAACAACTGATTGCTAAGCCACTGCGCCACCATGAAGCTAATACAAAGACTAACTTTGTATTTGCTTCATGGTCGCCGGGTTATAGCTAAAATGACCATACGTCCCGTTTTGAACGGGACTGTCCCTTTTCTCGGTCTCCTGTCCCATTGTCCCCAAACAAAGCACCGGGACACAAAATTGTCCCGTAACTCGTTGGATGGAAGTATTCAAAGTCAATAATATTCAACATAATTTTTTTTAATCGAATATATTTTATGTCTACCTGGTACGAATGCTCCGGTAGAAAGAGTATTTTTTTATTTTGCATAAATTGTGGACGTCTGAAAGAAACACTTACGGTTCCAGAGTTCTAAAGGCGATGTTGTTAACAAAGATAACAATAAAAAACTTGAGCAGAATTTTATTCTTATTTAAAATCATCACCAACTTTATTAAAGCAAATTTAATCCACTGACAAATGTAATTAATAATTAAAAAAAATATGTTGCATTTAATAATTACCGAATTAAAAATTATACCGAATATAATTTTATAGTGAACACTAATTGTATAAAGTTATAGTTTTTAGAGTATAAATAAACCCATGTCCTGTTATGAGTTAAAAAATAAATGGTCAGCTTAGTCTTTTTAGTTAAATTTAGTTTTAAAAATTTTTAGTTTATAGTAAAAAGTAGGTATATTAGTACTTTTTACCGAGATATAAGTATAGAACACCTTATGTACTCAATTATTTTTTGAAAAAGAAGAAAAAACAAGCAATAAATAATATACTATATTTTAGCAAAAAACTATAACTTAGTAATACTAATTATAACTTAGAACATAAATGAAAAACTCATAACTGACTTTTTGGCCCGACCCAGGATTCGAACCCGGGACCTCATGATCAGCAGTCGCACTACTACAACCACTAGACCAACGAGGCAGTACTATACCTGATAAGATATTGTGGTTGGGTGATAATATTGAATTAGCCTTTTATAGTGTAAATTATAATATTTGTCGAAATTTTAATTATGGATTCGAACCTCACATGCTAATGGTGCTTCATTTTTTTATTTGCATTTACTTCAAAGAAAATACACGCATAAATCTTCATCGCGCAGTAAAAAACACAACAAATATATGTATAACTAATACGAAAAATTATACCCAAAACAAACAAATAATACTACCTATAAATAACCTAATAAGTAATAATATTATCGACTCATATGACGTGGCGTATGCGTCGGTCGACGCTCTAACGACACGGGCTTCACGTCGAAGAGCTCAGCGCTCACTGACTTCATCAAGCCCGTGAGCAGTATATACGCCCAGATTTTAAAATAATTTCTTAATAAAATCAAATTTTGGTCTTTTGAAAAAAATTTTACTATAGAAATGTTCATTAATAAATTGCCTATCCATTGGTGTAAATCGCAAAATAAAATAATACTTACTTTACGAGGAGATGCATGTTATCAATAATAATTTCACATTTATGTGGTTTCGTTGTAAGGAGATTATATTAATATTTATTCCTTTAAAAAAAAATTGGATATAGCTTTTATGGAATCAAGATTATGTAGAAATATAATGTGTTTTTTATTTGTTGATATATCTTTTAAATAAAAAGTAGATAGCTCCTAAAAACCGCCCAAATAACGACTAGCGCGACATTTTGCTCAACCTGCGCCTTAAATGTGCATTTTGATATTTCCATAAATAATTATATTTTGTTAAGAAATTTGACATACACTGACAACTATTGTAACTACAATTGACGTAAAATTTGTGACATGTAACATATTGATAGTTTATTTGTATGAAAATTTTTTAAGTATCAAAAATTCATTCTAGTTATTTATAATTAAAGTAGGAACAATCACAAATATATATAGTTAAGAAAAATAAACAACAATATTGACGTAAATTTCTTGACAAACTTAAATGATGTTAGCTTATAGCAAAATAAAATTGAACTTGTTTTAAAATTCACGAATTATACTTTAATGACAGGGTAAAATGAAGAAAATGATGTACATAACCAATGTAATAATTAATGTTTAGTATGCAATGGGATCATTGCCTACTAATTATTTTGTTTATGAGGACAGGCATCAGGAGCTGAACAAAAAGGGTGATAATCTTTAGGAATCAGTGGTTTTAATTCTTGTAAATGTATAAATTTTGTAGTGTCAATAGGAAGAAATGATTGATAATGGGCAGTATCAGTTCGTGTGTAGTTTTTGTTTGAGCGTCGCGGTAATTCTTTGAAGTCGTCATTAAAGTCCATCTTATAACGTATGATCCCATCTGGATTTTATTGCAGGCTTACAATGTCGACTACAAGAGGATCGCCTTTTTTGTTTCGTGGTCAAATGCTGGAGTATCTACCACCTTCATATCTGCTGAAATCACTGTAGCTTAATAAAACTACTTTATACGGTTCAGGCTTGCTTCTTGCGCTCGTTATTATATTTATGTAGTCTCCAGGAATGAAAATATCTCGATGAGGTGGCAACTTTCTTTCGATGCTGCTATGTATCGAGTTGACCTCCATCTGGGTGTGTCCAACTTCGAGATATTTTTGTTCCATAATTATGTTCTTTTCTGATTTATAGTAAACAGCTGATGCCTGGATTCTTGGACATAGAAGTACCACTTGGACATCCATAGTGTATACTAATACATCACCTTCAGTATTGTTTTTGTCATTACCTTTTCTTCGTCTTGCTCTTTCTTTTTTCTTTAAGTGACTCCTGTACTCATCTTCATTAATATTACCATTCTTGTAGGCTAAGCACTTGTTGCACTGGTCTTTCCTGGGCTTAAAAATAGACAAATTAAGCTTGCGATACTTCCTCTCGAACGTCGCAACACAATATCGTCTCTTATTGTTATTTGAACAAAACTTTTTATATTTAGCATACAGAACACCATGAACTTGAGGAAGACACTCCGCAATAATGGGACTCTACTTTCGGCAGACTGTCGAAAAATTCTCGAATTGAATCGAATGCATTATTTTGAGTCCTTGCATTACAATCATTTCCATTTTGAGAGATAATAAATCTTTCTGTCACATCTTTATTAGGAACAACCCAATCACTCAGTTGTCTTTGGCCAATGCTCAAAGTTGTCATAAACATTTGCTTACAAACATGAACTCTCTTAGCATTATCTTTCAAAGATAGGAAATATTTAATTCTTTCGTTTTTCCTAGAATCTACGCTTGATGAACGTCGATGCAGTGGTGCATATACACTTACTAAATTTCGGACGTATACTTTACGAGCTTCCCAAGAACTCAGTGCTCAATAAGAATTAAAATCAGTTTTCGGTCTTCTTCGGTTAACATTTCAAATTCAAAACCATTGTCTCGGTCCCCCATGTTTCACTTCAGTATACCCACCACATCTTTCCTGTAAGCCTTTAGCTGGTCTTAATAGTGTTTGTTTGTATATTCCATTCCTATTCTTCTCAAAACCTTCATACTGTTTACCTTGTAACGTAGCCTTAGAATTTCTTAATGTCTTTACGCGTTGCGTTTTCTTTTGTGGGCATCCTTCCGAGTAAGCAATCCTGTCTTCTAATCAAGGACCTTTTCGTTTGAGCTCGTACTTTCTTCTAATGCATTAGAATGAAAGCCAACATTACTTTCTTCTGGCAGGTAGTCTGAGTCAGAAGACGACTCTTCTTCGAACAAAACCTCTTCACTAGACGTGTCACACTGCTGCATAGTTTCATCTTCATACAACTGGCCAGTAGCTTCGTTCAGTCGGTGCTGGCGAGGATGTTCAGAGGAACTTGTAGCTAACTGTAGTAACCGCCTTCCTCTTGTGTTATTCATCTGCAACAATCAACCACCAAGCCATGCATACAAAACCAAAGCAAAATTCAAAAGGTTCTATGTCGCGTTTGTAACTACGTACTTATGCAACATAGGTCTTATTGTTTTATTGGTATTATTAACAAAAAAGTTCAAAATATGCATTTTTTTATGAAGAAACATTATCTGTTAATAAATTCGCGTCACTATGTCTTTACAGTAAAAAAAAAAGGTGTCAAAAAGCGGACTCATGGCGCTTTTTGTTAAAAGTTAGGTTAAGATTTCTCATAAGTGCAATTAAAACCAGGATATCAACAAAAACCAACTAAAACCAGCACACAATGATACGTAATTTATGATAGTTATCAACTTACCTCAGAAACAAGGCACAATAGTATAACTTAATTAATAATTTTCACTTGTTCTTTCTCAGAGCAAAAATCCGTTGCCGCTCAAACTTGGACATAGAACTATTTGCCTGTATACGATTTACTGCCGAGTCGATCACGTGACATATTGCAAGTTTCAAACGCCGCGTTGCTATTGGTAGATGACATTGAACCTTTATCAGTCGTGTTCAAAATTAAAATTAAAGCATACCTTAGAAATAAAAAAAAAATTAAATTTTTGACATTGAACAAATTGCATTATGAACGACGATATAGGAAATTAAGAAAAAGAAAAATAAAAAAACACTTTCCCGTTATTTTTCATTTGTTTTTCTGTCCGCCAAAATGAACGAATCTAACAAAGAAATTCGATACATCTGAAGTTTTATTACAAAACAGGGGAAAATGCGACTATAGCCGCGAAAAAAATTTGTGACGTTTATGGACCAAATGCAGTGCCAGTAACAGTAGCACAAAGTTGGTTCAAGTGTTTTCAGTCCGGGAATTCCGAGGTCAAAGATGCAGCTCGTTCAGGTCGCCAACATACGGATAAAGTCGATGCCATTTTCGAAAAAGTGGAGCAAGTTCGGCATATTAGTAGTTACGACATAGCCGAGGAATTGAGTATTGACCACAAAACAGTTTTGACCCATTTGAAAGTCTGGCTATACAAAAAGGTCGATATTTGGTAAACCTAATGAATCGTGTACTCATTTGCGATTCTCAATTGAAACGTGATGAAACCAAACCATTTTTGAAAATATTTATCAGTGGCGATGAAAACGATACGATAAGAACGGACGATTAAGATCATGGTCAAAGGGTAGTCAAGCTCCACAGACTGTAACGAAACCCGGATTAACATGCAATAAGGTGATGCTGTGTGTATGGTGGGATTGGAAGGGCATAGTTTATTATGAGCTTTTACCGCCGGGCAAAACATAGATTCGGATCTCTACTGCCAACAACTAATGAGACTTACGCAAGAAATTAAAAAAAAACGGCCTTAATTGATCAACAGAAAAGGAGTGGTCTTTCATTATGATAACGCCAGATCACAGACATATTTGGCCACACATAACATAAATAAATATAATTTATGTGTAGAAGTTACTTCGAGGGTAGTGTCAGCGCGGGCGACCTGGAGTCCATAAATAAATATTATTTAGTGTAGGAGTTAGTTCAAGGGTAGTGTCAGTGTGGGTGACCTGGAGTCCATGCTGGGCGGAGTGCGCCACACGGCAGACGAGGTGCGCTTGAGCCTGGCTCTCTCGATGCCGGGGAAGATGTCGCGAAGATCAGGAGTGTGGGCACGCACGGAGAACAAACGGTCTACTATTGCGTTAGAAATGCGCGCTTGAATGTATAAACGCTGGCGACGTGCCTGTAACAATATACAAACGTGCAATTTTAGTTCAAAAATCAGTTATTGCGCTTTTCTGTAAAGAAATTCTCAGTCTTAGTCCGGAGTCAGGAAGTTGGAGGTGTTTCACCCCGTGCATTGGTATTTGGTTGATATATGTTACATAATATGACAAATCATCTCTTCATCCTTGACAGCCTCCTTGGTCTAGTGGTCGAACACGCGATTGCTGACCATGGCTCCTCAAACTTAAGTATGATGAGGTCGAGGCATTATTAAATAGAGAAACTTTTTTATTCAATATAGATTATAAATAATACTTATTGAAAGTCACTCTTTTGTTTGATTACCACTGGTTCGGAAAAAACCTCTGTCCTGGGAAGAACCAGCAAGAAACCCAGCGGGACTTTTTATTAAATAACAGCTTACAATCATGATGTTACACAAATTAACAACACAACAAATTAGAAATAGCTTGGTAGCGATCACCTCATTTCCAGGGGTTATTATCATCCATAAATTCCTTAATATTATAATAACCTTTTATATACAAACTTAGTTTAATAAAGTTTTTGAACTTTGAACAGGTCAAACTTTGTATATTTTCTGGAATTTTGTTGTAAAAGCGTATGCATCGCCCCAAGAATGAATTACTGACTCGATGGAGTCGAGTAACTGGTACTACTAGCTTGTGTCTGTTCCTAGTATTTACAGAATGAATATCACTTATTTTTGTAAAACTACTTTTATTTTGTGTACGTACATTACATTTTCATAAATGTATTGAGAGGCCAAAGTTAATATATTAATTTCCTTAAATTTTTGTCGCAGCGACTCTTTAGGCTTTAAATCATAAATTGCTCTTATGGCCCTCTTCTGCAAAACAAATATAATTTCAATGTCAGCTGCGTGTCCCCATAGCAAAATACCATACGACATTATGCTATGGAAGTAGCTGAAGTAAACTAGTCTAGCTGTTTCAACACTGGTTAGACTTCTAATCTTTTTTACAGCATATGCTGCAGAACTAAGTCTGCTTGCTAGTTTTGATATATGGGGGCTCCATTGAAGCTTCGCGTCTAGTGTGATTCCAAGAAAAATGGTGGTATCTACAAGACTCAGTTTCTCCCCATTTAAAATTACATTAGTATTTAATTGTTTGACATTTGGAGTCACGAATTTCATACATTTTGTTTTAGTGCCATTTAAATGCAAATTATTAACATCGAACCAATTTACTAATTTAGATATAGCATTATTTACTTCGTCATATTTTAGTAACTGTCGACTTAATTTGAAAATTAAAGAAGTGTCATCTGCAAATAATACTATATCATGGTTATCCCCTACTATGTAAGGTAAGTCATTAATGTATACAAGAAACAGAAAGGGGCCGAGAATTAAGCCTTGAGGCACGCCCATTTGTACCATCGATCCGGAAGAGCTCATATTGTTAATGACAACTTTTTGCGTTCTCTTACTTAAATATGAAATAATTAATTTAAGGGCATCACTTCTTACACCGTAGTGTTGAAGTTTCCTGATTAATGTTTCATGGTGAACACAATCGAAGGCCTTGGATAGGTCACAAAATATACCCAAAGCATCCTGTGAATTCTCCCATGCATTAAAGATATATTTAATCAGCTCAACACCGGCATCAGTTGTCGAGCGACCTCTTGTGAAACCAAATTGATTTTTATGAAGTAAATTATTTATATTAAAAAAATTTAACATTTGATCAAGAATAATTTTTTCAAAAATCTTACTAAGTGTTGGTAGTACAGAAATAGGTCTAAAATTGGCGGGGTCTAATGTACTACCAGATTTAAATAAAGGTATTACTTTACTATGCTTCATTAAATCAGGAAACACACCAGATTCGATACTAGTATTAAAAATAATAGCTAAATGAGGCGCGATTGTATCTATTATAGACGCAATAACTTTAACGGAAATCCCCCACAGATCCGCAGTTTTCTTAACATCAATAGTTTTAAAATATTTTACAATATCTTTTGATGACACTTTATGAAATGTAAAACTCTTTGTACACACATTTACATTTTGTTTAAGTAATGATTCGGCGACGGCAGGAGAAGAATTCAGTGACTTAGTGGTCAAGATCCGAATATCAGTAAAATATTTCTCAAAAACCATTGCTACGTCCTGTTCTGATACAGTTAATTTGTTGTTAACACTTAACTGGTAATTTTAATTGCGAGAGTTGATCTTACCAGTTTCGCTATTAATTATACTCCATGTCATTTTAATTTTATTGGAAGCCGTCTTAATTTTGTTGCTCAAATGCAAAGACTTGGCTATGGAGCACACTCTTTTAAATATTTTTGAATATTTTTTTACATATTCCCTAAATTCGACGCTATGATTATATGACCTTTCATGGTAAAGATCATATAACCTATGCCTGCTCTTATGGACTCCTACTGTCGCCCATTCATTGAATGACTTCCGACTGTTCAAGGAGAATGTTTTAGAAGTAAAGGTATTATTAAATTCATTGCAAATAAGCTTAAATAATGTTCCATACAAAAAATTAGGATCATTTTGGTATGAAAGTGATGGAAGTTTTTTCACTATGTTTCTTCTAAATTTCTCCAAGCGACGTGCATTTACTGGAACAGACACAACTTTCTCATCTACTTGCTTTTTGTGAACATAAGATAACGAAACTACTTGTCCACAGTGATCAGAACTTAATTTTTGAATTATACATTTATGCAACGGCTTCACATTTGTAAAAATGTTATCTATACATGTTGCACTAGAGAGAAATACGCGTTGACTCTATAAATAAATTAAAAAGACCATATGATTTAAACAATGATCTAAATTTAATATTGATGGAGGAAGCTTCTAGGAGATTGATATTAAAGTCTCCACATATTACAACAAATTTATTCTGTTTATTAAGCTTAGCAAAAACTTCCTCCATAATGTTTTCAAAAGTATCATATGTACAACATGGGGGTCTGTAGACGCTCACAACAATGAGGTGCTCAAACTCAACACATGCCATTTCTACAGTTCGCTCAACAGAGAGGCTCACAATGTCTTTACGTTCTTTACATGATAATAATTTACTAGCTAATATTAAGGAGCCACCTCTTAAAACCGTATCTCTATTGAAAGAACTGACCACCTGGTGATTACTGAAGCTAAACATTAAATTATAAGCTTTTAACCAATGTTCAGTAATACATAAGATATGAATATTGTTGCTATTTAAGAACAACTCAATTTCTAGCTCTTTGCCTATCATGCCTTGTATATTTTGATGCACCAGGTGTAAACAATTTTCATTATCTTTCTGTAGAGTCATACCCATACCACATACATACCCTTCGGCAAATTGTACAGAAGTCCGAAGAGTACAATTTGCCACTATGTCTGGCGTATGTGGACTATGAGAAAGCCTTTGATTCCGTCGAAATTTGGGCGGTGCTGCAGTCCCTTCAGCGGTGCCAAGTTGACTATCGGTATATCGAAGTGTTGAAGTGCTTGTACAGTAGGGCTACGATGGCTATCCGAGTACAGAATCAGAGTACGAAACCTATCCAATTGCAGAGAGGTGTAAGACAGGGTGACGTCATATCCCCGAAACTCTTCACCGCTGCATTGGAAGACGTTTTCAAGCTTCTGGACTGGAAAGGATACGGTATCAACATCAATGGCGAGTACATCACTCACCTTCGATTTGCCGACGATATAGTCCTTATGGCAGAATCGCTGGAGGACCTAAGCACTATGCTCAATGACCTCGATAGTGTTTCCCAACGGATAGGTCTTAAGATGAACATGGACAAAACAAAGATCATGTTCAATGTCCATGTCACACCTATGCCGGTAGTTGTTGGGAGCACTAAGCTCGAAGTTGTTGACGAGTATGTTTACCTGGGACAAATAGTCCGACTAGGTAAGTCCAACTTCGACCGAGAGGTCAATCGATGGATTCAACTCGGCTGGGCAGCGTTCGGGAAGCTACGACACATCTTCTCGTCAAAAATACCTCAAAACCTGAAAACGAAATTGTACAACCAGTGCGTGTTGCCAGTGGTGACTTACGGAACTGAGACGTGGTCCTTCACTGCTGGCCGTATGAGGAAGCTCAAGGTCGCTCAGCGAGCTATGGAGAGGGCTATGCTCGGAGTTTCTCTGCGTGATAAACTTAGGAATGAGGATATCCGCAGTAGAACCAGAGTAACCGACATAGCCAAACGGATTAGTAAGCTGAAGTGGCAGTGGGCCGGCCATATAGCTCGAAGAACCGACAACCGATGGGGAAGAAAGGTTCTCGAGTGGCAGCCTCGTACCAGTAGGCGAAGTGTAGGGCGTCCCCCCACGAGATGGAGTGACGACCTGGTAAGACATGCGGGAGGTCGATGGATGCAGGTGGCTCAGGACCGTGCTTTGTGGCATTCTTTGGGGGAGGCCTATGTTCAGCAGTGGACTTGTGAAGGGCTGTAATGATGATGATGATGAGAGTCATACAATTAAAGATTTGTAAGCCACATTCTAAATTATTTAAGTTATTATAACTGCTAGAGATTACCTCTATTGTCTCATTTTCTAATTTAAATTACTTGGAACTGATTCCAAATTGCATATTAAGGCCTTAACAGTGGTTGAAATGCCTAAATCTAGGATATTTAAGTAAAAAAATCTCAATAACTGTTCATTTAATCCACAAAGAAAAAATACAAGGTAACAGAAGAAGATTTGTTAAATGTTTTTAATTTAACAAAATTGTATTTTTGTCAACCCCTTATTAGAAAAAAAATCCCCAATGAGTACCTATCTTTATCATATTTTGCAAAATTTCTCCAAAACGGCACAAGCTTTTTAAATAGTTCTTACACTAAAAAAAAGGTCTTAAAAATATTAAAATTTTTAATTGAGAATTTTATTTTTATTACCCGTTTTATAAGAGAATATATCATTTTTCCCTGAAATTGAATATATTTACGCGAGCGCGCATGCTCCGTCGCCATGTAAGCTCTGTCACAGTCCGTTTCATAGATAAATATATATGTAGCAAGCTATCCGTTATAAGGTCCGTTATAAGCTATAAGGTCCGTTTTCGGACATCGTCGAGGGTGGACTGCACATCGGTGTTGGAGCGACTTCGTTCAAATATATATTAGTTTTTTAAAAGTTAATACTCAATTATAAATATTTTTATAACTAGAAATACTTAATTTAGTTAATATCTGTACACTGGTAACTGTAAATATTATTTTCTAAATAAATGAATTTTTAAAGTGCCCAAAGAAGAAGATATTTTTGCGGCGACGTTGATTAGTGAAATTGAAAAATGCATTTTTATATAATTTAGATGTGGAACGACGAACATGCTCTCGTTACTTAGATTTCGATCGTTTTTAATACCTATGTAATTTTATTGTCGCATATTTTTATTAATTAGTTGATAATGAATTTTATAATTATGTATTACAATAAAACGCCGTTTTTATAAGTATGACTTTATAAAATATTATTGGGGAGAGAAATAAAGATACAGATATTTACATTTAGATACACTGTTATCAAATTAAATCAAACAATTTAAATAAATAAAAGAATTTTGCTTACCTAAGTATAAATAACTATATAAAGACATTCTTGGGTTTATGGTTTTTTTTTATGTTAGACAAACTATCATCTAAAAAATGTAAAAATTTTAAATTGGAGAGGGGTTTCTCTACGTGATAAAGTTAGAAATGAAGATATTTGCATTAGAATCAGAGTAACTGACACAGCTCAACGGAATATTACAGTGAAATGGCAATGGGCTAGCTATATAACTTGGAAAACATATAAAAAATAGGAAGAAAGGTCCTCGAGTGGCAACCTTTTTTTTTTTTTTTTTTATAGGAGAGGGTGCAAACGAGCGTGCGGCTCACCTGATGGTAAGTGACTACCGCCGCCCATGAACAACCGCAACACCAGGGAGGGAATTGCAGATGCGTTGCCGGCCTTTTAAAAAGGAGTAGGCTCTTTTCTTGAAGGTCCCTAAGTCGTATCGGTCCGGAAAAATCGCTGATGGTAATCGATTCCACAAGGAAGTCATGCGAGGAAGAAAACATCTTCTAAATCGCACAATGGTGGACCGCCAATCATCCAGATGGTGTGGATGGTATCGGGAGTTCTGCCGCGATGTGCGTTCGTGAAATTTGGCGGCTGGGATTAATCCGAACAATTCCTCAGAGCACTCCCCATGGTAAATGCGAAAGAAAATGCTAAGAGATGCAACATCTCTTCGCAGTGCCAATGAGTCGAGCCGATCGGAAAGGACTCGGTCGTCGACGATTCGAGCCGCTCTGCGCTGGATGCGGTCAAGTGGAAGAAGCTGGCACTGGGGAGCCCCAGCCCAGAGATGGGAACAGTATTCCATGTGAGGTCGAACCTGCGCCTTGTAAAGTTGCAGGCGTTGAGCCGGCATGAAATACTGTCCCGCTCTGCTGAGCACGCCAAGCTTTTTAGAGGCCAATTTGGCCTTCTCTTCCAAGTGACCACGAAACTGCACGCTACTCGATATGTCGACGCCGAGGATTCCGATACTGGCTGAGGCAACAAGGGGAGTACCTTGAAACTGAGGAGATACGACAAAGGGGTTCTTTTTAGCGGTAAACGCGCAAACTTGTGTCTTCTGAGGATTAAACTGGACTAGATTTAGTCGCCCCCAATCCGAGACTTTGTCCAGCAAAGACTCGACTTCAGACACAAGTTTGTTCCGGTACTCGGTGACGTTTTCCCGAGAAATATTGGCACGGCCGGTGTATAGAGCATCACCAGTGCTGTCATCTGCATAGCAATGAATGCTACCAGCTTGCAACATATCATTGATATGCAGAAGAAACAGCGTTGGTGATAGCACGCAGCCTTGTGGAACACCAGCGTTAATAGGCTTGTAGTCGGAGCATGCACCGTCTACAACGACCTTGATGCTCCGATCTGCAAGAAAGCTGGTGATCCAATTGCATAATTTCTCGGGAAGCCCATAGGAAGGGAGCTTCGAAAAAAGCGCTTTGTGCCAAACCCGATCGAAGGCCTTCGCAATGTCCAAACTAACGGCCAATGCCTCCCCCTTGGACTCCACTGCCAACGCCCATCTATGAGTTAAGTAGACCAGAAGATCACCAGCTGATCGACCCCGACGAAAACCGTACTGGCGGTCACTAATCAGCTGGTGATCCTCAAGGTGCCGCATGAGGTGGCAGTTTACAACGGATTCCATTATTTTGGAGAACAAGGGGGTGATGGCGATAGGCCTGTAGTTGGACGGATCTGAGCGGTCGCCTTTTTTAGGGATCGGGTGGACAAAAGCTGTCTTCCATGATTTCGGGACTACGCCTAGGGAGTAGGAGTACCGGAAAAGACGCGTTAGAACCGGTGCCAACTCCGGAGCACACGTCCTCAGCACAATTGGGGGGATTCCGTCAGGCCCACTCGACTTGTGGATGTCAAGGGAGAGGAGTGCTCTGCGAACCGAGCGCTGTGAGAATCGCACATCCGGCATGGAGCACTCACACCGCGGGATGGTCGGCGGTGTGTTCCCCCCGTCATCAACAGTCGAGTTGGACGCAAAAAGGGAGCCTAAAAGGTCGGCCTTCTCTTTTGCGTCGTGGGCCAGTGAGTCGTCCTCCCTGTGCAGAGATGGTAGTGATGGCTTACAGAAATTCCCTTGGACAGCCTTGGCGAGAGACCAGAATGCACGGGTTCCCGAAGGAAGGCGAACTAGTTTCTCGCCAATTCTGCCTATGTGCTCTGACTTTGCCTTGGCAATAACTCTTTTGAAGGACCTGGAGGCGAAGTTATACTTCTTTTTGAGTGTGCTGGTGTTTACATCCCGAGTCACCGAAGCCGCAGCCCAGGCTTGATAACACTCCTGCTTACTGCGTAATGCAGTCTTACAGGAGCGACCAAACCAAGGCTGAGATCTGCCTCCGATGGGTACCACAGATGATGGAATAAATAGTTCCATTCCCTGTAGCACTACATCAGTGACAGAGTCAGCAACAGCGCTGGGATCATCCGGCGAGAAGCAAACCCGCCCCCATGGGTAGGAAGCAAAGAAAGACCGCATTCCGTCCCAATCCGCCGACCTGTAATGCCAAACACGGCGGCAACCTGCAGAACGCAACCGCGAGGGGAGCGTGAGTGGCACCACACTCCGGATCAGACAATGGTCCGAAGAGCCCAGAGGGGCATCGACGGAGACCTGATATCCGTCCGGATGAGAGGTCAGCAGAAGGTCCAACAGGGAAGGTGTATGATCCTCAACATCTGGAATCCGCGTAGGCGATGTAACCAGTTGTGTCAGACCATATGCCAAGGCAAAGTCATAAACAGATCTCCCCGCATGATCGGTTAAACGTGAACCGAGCCATTCGGCGTGGTGGGCGTTAAAATCGCCAAGAATCACGATCTCTGCGGATGGGACCTGTTGTAGCAAGGAATCTGTAGCCATTTGGACGTGGTCGATGAGTCGGTCTGTTTCGGCATTACCGCTATGGGACCTATAGAGGCACACGTAGACGCGCGGATGGTCGTCGCTGTCTACGCGTAGCCAAAGGATGGACAGGTCCGAACCTTCAAGACTGCCGAGGCGTCGAGAACAGATGTCCTCTCTGACATACACGCAAACTCCAGCCCGAGGCACAAAGGAGTGCTCCAATTTGTACCCCGGGTAGGAGAGATACGAAGTATCAGCCGGAGAGGACACCTGCGTCTCGGTCAGAAAGAGCAAGGCCGGCTTCGCCGTCTCAAGATGGTAGTGGACGGCGTTTAGGTTCGAGTGAAGTCCCCTGATATTGCAGAAATTCACGGATAGCGTGGCAGGGGTCGCCTTGGTCTTGTTGCTCAGTTTGCCCCGAGCAGTTATTGTGTTGAGCGGAATTTTGCCCCCCCCCAGAATACGCGGGGCAGCCTGAGCACCCACGCTCAGGAGTGGAATAGCATGGTCGTGGATGCTCAGCGAGGGATTCTCCAGGGGTACTGGTACCCTCCTGGGGTAGTTTATGACGTAATTCCACTACCATGTTGATGGGGGGGGGGGGGGGGGAATTGGGCATCCGGTCACCTGCACTCACCAGACGAAACGCGGAAGCAGAGCTTCCACTTCACGCCGGTATTCTGTGAGGTCGTGGTACTAACCCGGCTCGAGCCGGCCCATACGTGCAACAGCAAAAGCTGCTGCAAGGCTCTACCACCGTTAAAAACCTCGTACAGGTAAGCGAATTAGTACTCAACCTTTATTCCTCTTCACGTATTCTCATACACTTTTCTTCACACATACACACACACACACACACACGCACACGCACACGCGCGCATGCACGTACGCGCGCACACACACACATACACACACATACAAAAAGGTCGCAAATAATACTTACCTAGTACTATTAGGCAAGAGTGAATAGGTTTTTGTTAAGTCAGTGCAATTCACCATCTTAGACTACATAACCACTTACCGATGGGATTGTAGTTGCTTTACTACTTGCTGGGTAAAAATAGTAAAAAAAAAATTGACCCTGTGAAAGTTTGCATTTAGATATAATTTTTCTAACCAACCATAAAAATATGATGAGAATATGTATATAAGTATAAAGGTTACCTCACACGGAACAGTAATAATATAATATTATATCTTCCATTATCTCTGAAATCCGAGGTATGTTCATATTAAGAGGCTAAATAGAGCCACATTGAAATGCATGGGGATCGTTTTGTAATTTCACGTCATTATCGAAAAAAAATTGTACGTATTTTAGGTGGCGGTTTGCAAAACACGATTCCACAAAAATTAACTCAATAGAAAATAATTGCAGTTGCTTCTAAAAATACTTCAATTTTCAACGTCAATTTTTTTTACGTGGTAGAGCCATGCTACAGCTATATTTATTAGGTATAGTTGTAGCACGAATGGGTCGGCTCGACCGGGGAAGGGCCACGCTCTCACGGAATAACATGTAAAATAGCAGTTTAACCCTGCTGTGTTTCGTATGGTGAGTGTAGAGAACCGGAGAACCTTTTTACTGGAAACGAGGCATTACATCTTAGTCCTCACGGGTGATAACGCATCTACATTTTGATACGTAATCGAGAATAGATGTAGATGTGTATGGGCCGTAGCAACCACTTACCATCAGGTGGACTGTGTGCTCGTTTATCACCCTTATTCTATTTAAAAAAAAAAACTTTCTGAGATTTCAGTAAAATAATGTTAAGCACTCGTACAATTATGTCTCATGTTAATAAAGCTATTGGGCTATTTTGATTTGTAATAAAGTGATTTTACTTTATAGGTTAAATAATTTCTTTATCTTTCTATATCAAGAACCGTTTTTCTGTCACTCCTATTGAATTTGACAGTGCTTGCTAAAATTTAGCATCTTTAGATGGATCAGAATCGCCCGCTGATCCGGCTGTTAGATATTGCAAAAATAATCGAAAATATTTATTTTTACTTTCATGCCCAAGACTACCTTGCTTTATTTTATTACGGTCAAATAATATTTATTAGGTTATAAAGCAAGTATTTTTGTAAATGTTTTGTATGTAAATGTAAATGTTTTCATTATTTTGTTATTCTATTGTTTACAGTTATTATCACGTCTTAGCTTTACACCAAGAATTACATTAGAAATTCTTGATGGGATGCGATGTAACGCGCATACATTATTTTCATCAAGAACTATAATATATATATATATATATATATATATATATATATATATATATATATATATTTGTTTTTTTTTACCAGTAGAGTTTCAACAAAATCTTAAAAAAGTTCAATGAATTAAAAAAAATGCTAATAATTATATAATTTCAAGTCAGTATTTTACATTTAAAGATCAGTTATAAAGAGCCAATGTTATTATTTTCATTTTGATTAATTTAATTCGAGACTAAAATAAATGTGAAAGGGCTTTTATCTGCAATAATAATTTTCATCAAAAATAACATAGACTTATAAAAGTCATATACACGGTCAATCATACTGAAGATTATCAATTGTACCTACTACAAAATATTTAAAAGACTATTTCCAGTATAATGACCCGAATATCATCATTAATGTTTGACTGGCACACTTAAAAGTTTTATGACATGGCTAAATGATTAACTTTTATATTATGTTAAGGTCATGCTTTTCTATAAAAAATTGCAAGAAATTTTAATTCCCGGCCCTATTGGTTTGTTTTACTTTTTACTTAATTAGTGAAAAACAAAATGGACTGATCTAAAAGTTTACTTTCTTGTGTAAAAAGTGCTATTTAGAATTTTATGCAAATGGTAATTAAAGTTTCTATGTAAATAAGTGTAACATAGCGGGTATTATATTCAATGGTAGCGGCCATCCGTATTGGCAAAGCCAGCATCATTTTCTGTACAGAAACCTGCAAAGTGTTGCTTAAGGCACTATAAACAAAGCAGCTGATAAAATGTTACACTCATAACTGTTAACAAAAACTGTTTTCGCAAATGGTCTTATAGATAATAATAACTATTCCGCCGTGTTAGGTGCAGGAGCTATTATAAGAAGGAGAAGAGGTAAAATTTTGTTTTAGAAATGCGCAATCAATATTGTTTTATCTGCAATTGAGCATAAAATAAAAAATAACTTCAGCCAAAGAGCATAACTGGCATTATACTTACGCCCATCAATTGGTATGGAATAATTTTACCAGGTCTCAAAAAATCAATCACAATTCAAAAAACATAAATATTAAAATCAAAAAATGTATATGTGTATGTCTATACATACATATAATGATTTATGGCCGCTTAGTAACTGACGGTGACTCACTATAACATCCTACAGTCACGCCGAAACTAAGAGGAGAGAATCACTGTAGAAAAGGTAATAATTTATTGCGGAAATTTTGTGATAAAATTTAAAAAAATTTAAACTTGTCCAAGTTAATCTAACTTAGTCTAACTTATCCTTATGCGTACAAAAAAAAAAACAAATAATAAAATAGTGAGATGGCATCAGTTTTTAAGAAGATATAACAAAAATAAACAAAAAAAAATAAATTTCAATAAAGTTCAGTGTTTAATTGTTTATATACCGCTGACACTTAATCACGCTTTTCGAAAGCACGCCAGTTGTAAACAATACTTGTGTGAAAAGACAAAATTTCTTTTCAAATTTCCGCCGAGTTGTAAGTACAAGGCGAAATAGGTCACGTGTCAATTTTAATTAAATATATTTTATATGAAGTGATCTGGACTACGTTTCATCAATTAACCATTGGTGAAAATTAAGACAGGAATTTTACGATTGTGTTTACAAAAAACATTATTAGTTGAACCTTGCAGTTTGTTCATTATTTTTATTATAAATACCTATAAATGTATATATTATTAATAAATAGTTCCCATAATATATTGGATTATTTTTTATTTTGCCCTATCTGCAATGTTCTACGCTCTATAGAAAATGTGGCGTATGACATGACTGACAATCTTTCGAACGTTTTATCTAGGTACAAAGATGTTTTACGTTTTCGTCGCCTCCACATGATATTTTTGTCAGCATAAGGTACCCTTCTATATCTGAAACGAATATAAATATTGCTACAAAGTAAAGTAATAGGCTATACAAGTCCCTCTACTGGGCACAGGACTCTTTTTTTATTTCTGAGTGGGTTTTAGGGCAAGGAAATGCCCGCCGTGCTTCCCCAATGCGTGTTGACGAAAATTGCAATTACAAAATTCATTCGTGCTGTCGGGGATCAAACCCGGGAAAATATTTACAGCGAACGCTTTGACCCAGATCTACTAATACGATACAAATAAATACGATTTAACATATATAATAAAAATTCTTACGTACTTGAAACTTGAACACTTGATAGCTCGTGATGCCTACCGGACAAAGCTACAGCACCACACCGTGCAATGTAATTGAAGATGCGTAACCGCGACATAATTCTGTGATGCGCAAGCATAACAGGCAGTATGTCACTTATATAATTGTCATCTCTGCAGTCTATTAATCTTTGCACTTTTATAAGTAATACAGAACGTAGTTGCTAGACGGTGTTGACATCGGCTAAAATCTCTGCGATCGCCGTATCGTCAAGGTCATTCAGGCTAGTTAAAGTCTTAATTACTGAAGCTAAACATTAAATTATAAGCTTTTAACCAATGTTCAGTAATACATAAGATATGAATATTGTTGCTATTTAAGAACAACTCAATTTCTAGCTCTTTGCCTATCATGCCTTGTATATTTTGATGCACCAGGTGTAAACAATTTTCATTATCTTTCTGTAGAGTCATACAATTAAAGATTTGTAAGCCACATTCTAAATTATTTAAGTTATTATAACTGCTAGAGATTACCTCTATTGTCTCATTTTCTAATTTAAATTACTTGGAACTGATTCCAAATTGCATATTAAGTCATTACACTGCTCAAAAGAAGCAGATGTCTGTGTAGCCAAGTCCTTGGCTGAGTTAATATATAAATAATAAGATAGCACATTTGCTATCTGTCTTAAATTATATTTTGATAGGTAATACCTATCTCTAGTCAAAAATTTCTTAATTAAATTATTTATATCTATTAAATTAATTCTATCATCATAATTGTAACAATTAAATGTCAAGTTTAAATTATTATTACATGAAAAGTTATTCATTAATAAATTTAAATCATATCTTATTTTATTTTCCTGCGGCCAACCCTGTATGAAAGGCAATGTAAACAAGATAATAAAATAAATTTTACATAACACACACACACACACACACTCACACAAAAGCGCGCGCGCGCGCGCACCTATAGGACTCGTGCTCTCAAAAACTTGCACACTAATATAAAACCCTCACTAAATAAATATAAGCTTAATTTTCTTGTATTTTTTTAAATTAATTTATTTTGTGTTTATTTAATTCTTGCTATAGAAGAGCAGGGCATCCCGCCACAAGTATATAGTTACTTAAAAGGATATCCCAATTACTCCCATACCTACACATATAATGTATGATCCTTTTAAAGAAATAAACAATTTTTCATTTTTTCATGAGCGTGGTCATCGAGCCGACCCATTCATGGTACAACTATGATAAGAAACAGAGAGCAGATTCGAACCTTGGAAGTGGACCATGAGGGCACGGGGTGCTCTGGAGCCTCCTCTTCGGAATCTGAGTTGAGATACTGGAAGCCGTCCGCCATGTACACTGGTTCTTGTACTGTGACACCTCCCGTCAGGCACGACTTCAGCGGCGTCGCTGTAATACAACAAATTTTACTAATACTTGTAGTAGATTTTGTCGATAGACAATAATAACATTTTTGACAGCTACCCTGTAT
Source organism: Parnassius mnemosyne (assembly GCA_963668995.1). Lineage (NCBI taxonomy): Eukaryota > Metazoa > Arthropoda > Insecta > Lepidoptera > Papilionidae > Parnassius > Parnassius mnemosyne. The sequence goes on from CAVLGL010000148.1 coordinate 14,379,117, forward strand.
TGGTGGAGTCTTATTAGTGAATAAATGGATGTTTAAGGTTTCAGTGTTTTTAATTAAACCCTTTCCGTATTGATTGCCTTGATTACCAAGGATATTAAGATACAAACACATTTTTATAATTAATAAATTTTATTTTTATTTTTGCTAATGATCCTACAGTGGTCGAAATTCGATCGTAATTCATTAAATTTGCAGCTGTATTATGGATGAAGCACAAATGTGTCGGCTCGACCCGGGAAAGATCACGCTCTCACAGAGTACCAGCGTAAAATAGCAGCTTAATGCTACTGTTTCGTATGGTAACTATATAGAACCAAAGATCTTATTACTGGAAATGAGGTATTCCATCTTGATGTTGATTCAACAACATATCTGACAGACAAGGCAATCTATGGGAGAGGCCGATATTCAGCAGTGGACTTGGATACGCTGTAATTAATGAATTTTATTATTAAAAAAATAACCCATTAATTAAAGCAAGAAAAACAATCAAACACAAGCTATACTTGCACAGAGTCAGGGGGTTCTCATGCTGGTCTACCTTTCCGGTGATCCTGGTATGGAATACGGGTACGCGACCCCGGCTCCCCGAGCTACTGTTATTCTCATACCTTTCCTGCCGAGATAACAGTATCCTTACACCTATGCTCCTACCCCCCAAACTTCTTTTTCCTTTTCCCAAAATGGTAGCTTCCTCTACCAGCAATAGCATACCCAAAGAGGGTTGGTGTCAGGCAGGCGGCCGACTGTAAAACTTTTGCCAAATCCCATGCAGTAAATGAATAGTACGAGTTGTGGGACATATGACAGGGCTAGGGCGTACCCCGCAGGCGACGCGCAGGGGCAGCACCCGGCTCCTGTGGGAAGTGGGCAAGGGTTGTCGCACCTTACGGAGCGGGTGCGACGTAAGAGGCGAGCCCGGAGAGAGAAGAATGTCAGAGTGAGGTTTGCAAGCTGGAATATAGGTACGATGACTGGAAGAGGAAGAGAGTTAGCAGATGTTTTGAAACGACGAAGAGTGAATGTTGCCTGTTTGCAGGAAACAAAATGGAAGGGCAATAAAGCAAGAGAGATTGGGGAGGGATACAAGTTTTATTATTGTGGAAGTGATGGGAAGCGAAATGGAGTAGGAGTTGTGTTAGATAGTGGAATGAAAGAACGAGTGACAGATGTGAAAAGAGTAAATGACAGAATGATAGTTGTTAAATTAATGATTGAAAACAAAGTAGTGAATGTTGTAAGTGTGTATGCTCCGCAAACAGGCTGTGAAGAGAGTGTGAAAGAGAAGTTTTGGGAGGAATTTGATTGTATGATGATGGGAATACCTGAGCGTGAGGATGTTTATATGGGAGGAGATTTTAATGGACATGTAGGGAGAGTGAATGACGGGTATGAAAGAGTACACGGTGGATGGGGGTACGGAGTGCGGAACCGTGAGGGGGAAGTTCTTCTGCAAGCAGCATGTGCTTTCGACCTGGCTGTAGTAAACACGTGGTTCTGCAAGCAGCATGTGCTTTCGACCTGGCTGTAGTAAACACGTGGTTCCAAAAACGAGATCAGCATCTTGTTACTTATAAAAGTGGCCACCACGCGACACAGATCGACTATCTTCTGATAAGACGGAACCAAATCAAGAGTGTAAAAAACTGCAAAGTGCTTCCAGGTGAAGACTTAGTATCCCAGCACCGAATTCTGCTGGCTGACATCTGCTTAACTGTTCGCCTCAACAAACATAAGGATCGTCCCCCACCCAAAATAAAGTGGCATTTGTTGCATAAGGAGGGGTATGCAAGTGAATTTAGAGAGCTAGTTGTAAACAAGATGATAGAGATGGGTGATTTGGAAGGAATGAGTGTGAATGAGTGCTGGAAGGAAATGGCTGATTGTATCCGAAGTGTGGCAAGGAAGGTGTTAGGAGAAACAAAAGGGAAGCGTATGATAGATAAGGATGGGTGGTGGTGGAGTGAAAGTATTAGAGAAGTTTTGAGAGAAAAGAAAAATGCCTTTAAAGAATGGCAGAGCGTAGAAGACCAGAATGAATCCATAAAAGAAAGTAAGAGAGGGGCGTATAAAGAATGTAAGAAGAGAGCGAAGAAGGAAGTTGCTATTTGTAGGGCAGAGGCGCACGATAAATTATATCGGTCCCTTGAAAGCCCCGAAGGTCAAAAACGACTTTTTCAAATTGCAAGAGCGAGAGAAAGGAATGGAAGAGATGTCTCACATGTAAAATGTATAAAAGATGATTCTGATTTTGACTGACGATGAAAGTATAAAGAAGCGATGGAAGGAGTATTTTGAGAAATTGATGAATGAGGAGAATGAATGGAATGGTATGCTTGAAAACCCACCAGTGAATATGGGCTTAGTGAGAGAAATTAGTGTGGAAGAAGTAAAAATGGCTGTTAGGTATATGAAGAATGGGAAGGCGGTCGGCCCAGATGGAATACCAGTAGAAGTGTGGAAGTTGCTGAGGGCGGATGGATGGAAGTGGTTGAGTTTATTTTTCGGTAAATTGTTGCAGGAAGAACAAATACCTGAGGAATGGTGCAGTAGTATACTGGTTCTCATTTTTAAAAACAAAGGAGACGTTCAAAACTGCAGCAGTTACCGGGGAATAAAGCTCATGTCACATACGATGAAAGTCTGGGAAAGAATAATAGAGAGAAGAATGAGAGAAGAGTGTGAGATAACACAAAACCAGTTCGGATTCATGCCCGGTCGAGGTACGACAGATGCCATTTTCGCATTACGCCAATTGTGCGAAAAGTACAAGCGCGTGCATAAAGATTTGCACATGGTTTTTGTCGACCTTGAAAAGGCGTACGATCGGGTTCCCCGTGAGGTCTTGTGGTGGGCGTTAAAGATGAAAGGTATGCCTGGGAAGTATGTGAGGTTGGTCCGTGCTATGTACAGAGCATCCCGTACATGTGTACGATCTGCCGCGGGAACTACGGGCAGTATCGATGTGGCGGTAGGGCTGCACCAAGGGTCGGCACTGAGCCCTTACCTCTTCCTACTGATTATGGACGCTTTGACGTCGGACCTGCAGGATGAGGCACCCTGGTGCATGCTCTTTGCCGATGACATCGTGCTTGTCGGGGAAGAAGGCATCGAGGTACAGAGCAGACTGACGGGGTGGCAACGGAGGCTGGAAAGTGTTGGCCTGAAGATCAGCAGATCCAAAACCGAATATCTGTGCTGTGATTTCGGCGGTCTTTCCAGTCCTGTACCCATGTCGTTGGATGGCGCCATACTGCCTATCTGCTCAGATGTCAAGTACCTCGGTTCCCTCATTCAAGGCGACGGCGGAATAGATAGAGCTGTGCAGCATAGGATTAACGCAGGGTGGATGAAATGGCGACAGGTCACAGCCACAACGTGCGATCCCCGAATGCCAATAAGGCTGAAGGGGAAAATTTACAAATCGATCATCCGACCTGTCGTCATGTATGGAAGTGAATGCTGGGCCGTCAAGAAGAAGGATGAAAATAGACTGCATGCGAACGAAATGAGAATGTTACGATGGATGTGTGGTGTGACAAGGATGGATAAGATAAGGAATGAGTATATAAGAGGAAGCCTGAAGTAGCGCCAGTGGTAGAAAAGGTGAGAGGAAGCAGATTGGCATGGTTTGGGCATGTGATGCGGAGGAATGAAAGTCATGTCACAAAACGAGTGTTGAATATGAATGTGGAGGGACACACGGGCAGAGGAAGGCCGAATAAAAGATGGATCGATTGTGTGAAGAGTGATATGAGAATGAAAGGAGTAAGTATGGAAATGACGGCTGATAGAGAGGAATGGAACAAAAAGATTTACTGCGCCGACCCCAGATAATGGGAAATGGTTTAGAGAATGATGATGATGATGACAAGCTATACTTGCACAATTATAATATATATTTATACAAAGTAGACCCACATATTTTGGAAGCAGCATGAATAGCTCGCCTCAACAAATCCTTTCACAGAATGCCAGCGTAAAATAATGCTATTTCATGAATAGAATAGAATTATTTTTATTCAATATTGATTACATAATTATATCGCCTCCATCAGTCCTGAGTCAATATTACAAGCAGCCACATATCAGTATATGCATAAGAAGTTAAGTTTAATTCTAAGTAATGTAGGACAAACAACTCCCACACCTATTCGGTGGGAAGATATGATTAATTGTCCAGGACTTATTTAATTAACATAAATTTTAATTCATTCCGTAACTAAACATCTTTGAAAGAACATTAAATCATTTTACACTTTAAATTATGTTTTAAAGACTGTCGAGATTCGTCGCAATTTAAGTACATGTAATTCTTATTGTCATTTTAACTTTTACCACTGGTTCGGAAAAAACCTCTGTCCAGGGAAGAACCGACAAGAAACCCAGCTGGACTTATAAAAAAAACATAACTTAAAATATAATATTTACATATACAACTAACATGTGACGAGCATTCCATGTATCTTAGTTCACAGTTAAAAAAATTATATATAGTTTATTTTCTTAACATTGATTAGTAATAGTATTATGCCATGGCCAGAACCACCCTGGAAGAGTGTAAAATGCTTGTAATGAGTGGTCCTGCTCTTCCCTCGGATTATAATTGAATGTTAAGTGAGGGTGTGTGTATAAATTGTGAAGTGTGTGTATAGTGAATGTGTAGTGTATGTTTAATGTGTGTGTAGAGTGTGAGGAGAGTGAGTGGATGATATGATGTGTGTTTTATTTTTTGGGCGTCGATAGAAATTATTACGAATTTCACAGTGCAACACATACATTTTACTTTGTGTGTCAATGTACCAAAGTATCTTACTATTAGATAGACTAAGTGACTGTGACTTCAGTCACTTGTACTTCCGAATTGAACAGGAGAATGGGGGAATAGAATAGAATAGAATAGAATAATTTTTTATTCAATATACATTACATGTGTAATTCTTATTGAAAGTCATTTTTTACTTTACCACTGGTTCGAAAAAACCTCTGTCCTGGAAAGAACCAGCAAGAAACCCAGCGGGACTTATTTTAAAAGCATATTTTACATTAATGGTTAGTACAAAATTTATTTTAGAAACAGCTTGGAAGCGATTACCTCATTCCCAGGGGTATTATCAACCATATATTCATTTATACTATAATAACCCTTTTTATACAGTTTCAACTTAACAAAACATTTAAACTTGGTAATAGAGAGAGCCTGTACACTTTCCGGGAAATTTGTAAATAGTGTATACATTGCCCCAAGAATGAATTACTGACTCTGTGGAGTCGAGAAACTGGTATCACTAGCTTGTGTTTGTTCCTAGTGTTTACATAATGTATCACTTTTTTTTACTAAAACTACCTTTGTTTTTGTGAACATACATTAAATTTTCGTAAATATACTGAGAGAACAAAGTTAATATATTTATTTCTTTAAATTTATCTCTAAGAGACTGTCTCGGTCTAGGTTGTAAATAGCTCGAATGGCCATCTTTTGTAAAAAAAAAATAGTCTCTGAATCAGCCGCATTTCCCCGGAGCAAAATCGCATAAGACATTATGCTATGGAAATAACTGAAATAAACTAATCTAGTTGTCTCGACACTAGTGAGATGGGGATGGGAGTAATCTCCACACGTTGATAATACGAATAACCTGAATAATTAATTAAGCAATTATTTAGATAGTTTCAAAGCAAATGGTCCCGAGGCTCGAAGGACCGAAAGTAGTAGTAGCTCTACATTGAATAAAATTACTTTTACAGAATGAACTTACTGTGTTTTGAAGTCTTGCAGTGGTATACATGGGTTTAGTTTTAATTCTATTAATTACAGTATCCAAAGCAGGTGGTAGTACCCAGTCTCTTTCTCTATTCAATTTGGGATGTTTTTTTTTCATTTCAATAGCCTGACGTATCATCCTTGGTAGAAATCGATATTCTTTCGCGAGCGTTTGTGGTCTATCAAATCCGATGTAATGGGCGGAAGCCATCTAGGATATGATCAGAAACTGCAGACTTCCCTTCTTCTTCTTTTACGCGGGTTTTTATAGTTATTTTTGCTTGCCCTATATACGAGACTGTATTCACAATCATGCTTGTACACTCATGCATCTTGTAGAGGGATATTACACTTGACGGATGTAAAGTAAAGTAAAGTTGTAGCCTATTTACGTTCCACTGCTGGGCACAGGCCTCCTCTCATTTCTGAGAGGGTTTTAGGGCAAGGAAATGTCCACCGCGCTGCCTCAATGCATGTTTGCGAACTTCACATGTCTTCGAAATATTTTTTTCTTATTTCTCAGACATGCGGGTTTCCTCACGATGTTTTCCTTCACCGCCGAGCATGTGGTAAATCAGCACTTAAAATTGCAATTAACAATTTCATTGGTGCCGGCGGGGATCGAACCCGGGTTGCTCGAGTACTGTGAAGCTTACAGCGAGCGCTAACCAACTGAGCTACCATGGTTCTTGACGGATGGTAAGAAGAAATTATTATCTCTACTCTGTAGTTTTCTTTTTTATAGAATAAGGGTGACAAGCGAGCACACAGTCCAGCTGATGATAAGTGGTTACTGTGGCCCATAGACATCTATCCTCGTTTGCGAATCAAAATGCAGATGCGCTGGCAGCCGTGAGAACTAAGATGGAATTCCTCGTTTCCAGAAGAATGGGGCTCCGGTTCTCTACACTCACCATACGAAACATAGCAGCATCAAGCTGCTATGTTAAGCTGGTATTCTGTGAAAGCGTGGTCCTTCCCCAGTCGAGCCGACCCATTTGTGCTACAACTATACCAGTAATATAATATAGCTGCAGCATGGCTCTACCACGTTTTAGTAGTAAGGCTAAACTTCGTTTGACAATACTTACTGCGATCGCCGTCCATTTTCAATTTCATCTTCTGCTTTTCTATGTACTCTTTGTGCCTCTTTTCCATCTCTTTCGCCATAGTAGCCGCTTCCTTTTTCACTCTGTAAATAATATAAGGAGAACATATATTAAAATACAAAATGGTAATAGAATGTTAGTATGGTCGTAGACTTCGGTTTCTGTTTAGTTGGTAACACCATTATAACATTATCATCACATCATCATTCGTGCGATGCCGGACTTTTAAAAAATAGTCGACTCTTTTCTTTAAGGTCCCAAAATCATATTGATTCGGAAAAACTGTTGATGACAGCAAATTCTACAAAGTGGTCTTGAAGGGTAGAAATCCATAGTCCTCTTGGTAGTGGACCGCTAAGCATCCAGATAGAGTAGATGGCATTGAGAATGTTATCCACTTGTGATGGTGAAATTTGGTTTATTTATATCTCTATTCCGTTTGAAAGTTGTAATGGACCTGAGTTTCGTTACTACAAATTTTAACATATCAATACATTTATTGGTCCCTGTGGTCCGATTCTGTGACTGCGGGGTAACGGCCGCGGGTTCGAATCCTGCACGGAGTAAGTGTTTGTATGATATACAAATAATTGCTCCAGGTCTCGATTTAAGTTCATGTGAAAAACTATATAAATTTAATTAAATAGCAATTTAAGGATATAAGAAGTGAAAAATTAAGATTACTATAATAATAATTAATTAACATGTAGTATGCCCAAATACTCAAACGCTACTCAATTTAAAGATGACGTTAAATCTCGTGCTGTCTCTATCACTTCAAGTCAGTGACTGTGACACCATGAGACTTAACGACAAGTTAACATTGAGTAGCGATTGAGTATTTGGCCAATAGTCATGTTATTATTTATAAGTACATAATATATTGACTGCCTCGTTGGGCTAGAGGTTGTGGCAGTGCGACTGCTAATCATGAGGACCCGGACAGTTTTTCCATCAAGAAATTATCAGTTGCTGCCCGAAGTCAGCAAGTTGGTGGTATCTCACCCCCGTGCCTCGGAAAACACGTAAACCCGTTGGCGCCTGATCCCTCTCCGGTCGTATCGGATTACCGTCCCATCGGACTATGAGAGTAAGGGAATAGAGTGCACCTGTGCTTGCGCATACACTCGGCCACTATTATCCTGTCTTGCGCCGATGGCTAGTTTCCGCGGAGGCTGGCCACCATGACCGAAATTCGGTTTGGAGGACATTATTACTAATTATTTATTTTTAAATGGAACTACCATTTAAAATTATGTTTTTTTCCTTCGTAGATAAAAATCAAAAGAAACCTCAATAATTTCACCAAACAATAAACTTACATCTCGGCTTCTTCCTGCTGCTTACGTCTGGCCGCCTCCGCCCTCTTTTGTTCCTCCGCGAGCCGTTGCAAGCGGGCTTGTTCCTCCGCTCTACGTCGCTCTTCCGTTTCCGCTACCTTACGGGCGAGCTCTAGCTTTTTCTGCGAAAGAGGGCCGTACGGGAGATTTATAAATTAAATTGTAAAGAGTCCCTCGGAGAAAGTTTTTAAAAATTAAAATAACTTTGGCATTGCAATATATTTATAAAAATGTAATGTATGTACATAAAACCTGACTTTCAATAAGTAGTAATAATCTCTAAAAAAAAAAAGTGATATACATTCTGTAAACACTAGGAACAAACACAAGCTAGTGATACCAGTTTCTCGACTCCACAGAGTCAGTAATTCATTCTTGGGGCAATGTATACGCTATTACAACAAGGTCCCGGAAAGTGTACAGGTTCTCTCTATTACCAAGTTTAAATGTTTTATTAAGCTGAAACTGTATAAAAAGGGTTATTATTGTATAAATGAATACATGGTTGATAATAACCCCTGGGAATGAGGTGGTCGCTTCCAAGCAGTTTCTAAAATAAATTTTGTAAATAGTTCGTAATCATTTATATTGTAAAATTTATTTAAAAAAAAAGTCCCGCTGGGTTTCTTGCTGGTTCTTCCCAGGACAGAGGGTTTTTTTCGAACCAGTGGTAAAGTAAAAAATTACTTTCAATAAGAATTACACATGTAATGTATATTGAATAAAAAAATATTCTATTCTATTCTATATATAAAAATCAATTGCTGTCCGTTAGTTACTCGAAACTGACTTGACGGATTCTGATGAAATTATTTGTATGTGTTTGGGTGGGTCCCTGGATGGTTTAGATTTACAATTCTACCCGGTAGGTGAAGCTGTTGTCGAGATTCAGAAATCACCTGTGCTAAACCTGGGCGAATCGCAAATATTAATTAGTAATTTAATAAATTCACAGGGCAATATTTTTTAATTTATTTATTGGGACTACCAGCGATTTTACAATACATACATTACATACATTTCTTAAGGATGATTCACGCTACAACGTGTCGCCACCGGGCCGTGCCCGGCCGGGACACGTCCACCGTGCGCTGGCCGGGCCAGTCAATCATGTTACACCGAGGATGATTCACGCTACAACGTGGCGCGGCCGGGCCGTGCCCCGGCCGGGGCACGGTCAAACATTATGGTGTACTTTTTGTATGAAGCGATTCATGCCTGACCGTGGCCCGGCCGTACGCCGCCGGGACTCGGCCGGGGCACGGCGTTGAAATGTCGGTGGGTATTGTTTCCCGGCTCCGGCACGGTCCGGCCCCGACACGTTGTAACATGAACATATGCGCCCGGGCGCCCGGAGAGCAGTCAACGTCAAATCTTAGTGAAGTGAGCAGCTCAACAGCAAAATGGACGATGAAAAATTATTAGAATGTGTGCGCAAGTACCCTGTGATTTACGATATGAGCCATCCTAAGTATTTAGATAACAAATACAAAAATATTATTTGGAAAACCATTTCGGACGAAATAAAACAATCTGGTAAGTTGTAACTTTTATTTCAATTTACATTTATAATAGTTATTCAAGTGTCACTAATTACTTTACGACAACATGTAAGTACATGTGAGTGGGATTATCGGTTTTTAGTAGGTATTTTAGAATATGTTAGGTAAATTATAAGAAGTATATTATAGTGTAAGTATGTATTTATTCTTGATACTGTTGTCCTATAAAATTACGTCCCGCTGTTGACGCTAAATATTCTTTAAACGTTTCTCTTACCGCAAATGCATCATTAGCCGGTCTTCCTGGTTGAACGCTCAATGGATTTAATAAATAATAATAATAATAAAATATTTATTTGCATAAAACATGGTACATTTTTAGGTCTTATAATATAGTGTGAACATGCATGTTTTACCGATTTATCAGTGTGCAAATATTAAGTCGACATGCAATAATTGAATAATTAAAATTACAAAATTACAATAACGTTTCATATCAAAATTTAATAAAGCAATATAATGTCAATAAAGGAGACGGTCCAAAATTGTATGAAGCGTAGGCCTAGTTTATGTACTAGTATGGAAATAAGTTAAAATGAAATATTAAACCACTTTTGATCATTCAAATTCACGAATTTGCCTTAATTTCAGTGCAATTAATATTTATTCTCACCAAAAACTGCAACACTAATGGCGAATTGAAGTCGTTTTGATTTGACGTTAGCTGTCATCTCTGATATCACCTATAGCCATAGATTAATGATAAGACATCGCGCGGTCAGAGCGCAAATGTAAAAGTACTACCTAATTCCAGACAAGAAGATTGTTGAGATAAATCAACGGTGTCTACACACAAAATTATATCATTGCATTCATTAGTGTGTACTAATGCACACTTCAGTGCCAGGGGCATCCAGGACATTTTTGTTTTACATGGGGAAATGGAGTCTAAGTGTTTTGTTAGCTTTTACAAAAATTATGTGCCAGATAGCTCAAAGCCGAGATTATATGTGAATAGCGGGTAACTCCGTTTCTCTACCCTAAAAAATTCACCCTGAGATACTACTTTATTGCACTAATAATTAAGAATATATTTAACTCATTTTACTTTAGAGTGGCTGTTTTAAGGTGGATAAACAGAATAATCTTGAATACTAATTTCTGTTCAGGTATATGTATCTATCTGGGCTGCTGAAGTGCTAGAGTACAATCATAGATAATATATTTGTTATAATATGGTACATTACAGTTGTTACAAAAGAATTCGCATCCTAAATACGTTTCCGGCGTACAAATATTTTCATATAACAGGTCCTCAGCGTGTCGGAGTATGCCTTGAGCCTTGACAGACATTTAAAGTCTGGATAATGTCATAACAAAGGTGAACAGTCCTATAAGTTATAGAAAGTGAAACATTAGGTCAATCATGTTTTGGATACTTAAGGTAATATAAATAAAACAGCTTAATTTTTAAATTTTTTTATTTATTTATCCTACTTCGAAATTCTCTCTTAATAAAATGCCATCCAGAATTGAGGCCGGTGCGGTTATGGAATTTTGATACCGAGCCCAACACAAATACCAGGCAGCGGTCATTATGTGGGCACAGCAACCCACTGTCTGTTATCCAGAAGTGCAACTGCAATAATAACCTGCAATCATCTCATCCCAACTTGTCCCTTGTCTCGCCAACAGTATATATGTATAATAAGCTCTGTCCGAGTGATGGTGAGATTTTATACGGCCGCTTATTAAAACAGAGTATAGTTGGGGTTATATTAATCGGGTTACAACTTATCTGCTACCCCGTCTTCGTTGACACCAATATACAATATACTCATAATATTGGCATTAGGGCGCTGAAGTTCATTTTCATGATTTGTGCCGACAGATAATTCTCGTAATACGTTTGCAAAACATTGTGAACATATTGGTGCATTTTCATCCATCTAGAACAAAACAATTTTACTTTAATAAACTATCTATATTGCAGAAGCGCATTTTAGACAGTGCAACATGTTTTAACAGGTGAACTGAAAGATAATTACATCATATTAAGCATTAAGTTATATGTACTACGTACTAGAGAAGCCATCCCAAACAAAAATTGTGCCCTACTCTATGTCTTCGCGCATGCGCGGGAGTAGTAGTCGCGCATGCGCGAAGACTTTAATTTAATATAAAATAAGGTATTAATATAAAATAAATATAAGAATTTAATATAAAATATCTTAATTTAATCTAAACAAACATATTTCTAAATAAAATGTAATAATAATTATTTTATGGAATTCACAAATCTTCAATTTACGCAATATTTAGTTTGTATGGATTGCACTACAGTTCAGTTGAACATAGTCAATGTTCGGAATGGCTTCTCTAGTACGTAGTACATATAACTCAATGATATTAAGATTTTGCAGCCATTATGAACTTATGTAGAAATTAATAATTATTAACAGACTACAGATAGAAGCATGTCATTAAAATGCGTTTAATAGCTTAAGGAAACATCTTTTTTTAATACATACCTGCTTACCTGCTTACTGATTCAAAATGTGATTCTACAGAATACAGATGTCCGATATCAACGAAATCGAGATCTCACGTAAATAATTAAGTTCATAAAACAAAAGCAGAGTCAAAAAGTCGTAATCCAAAGTCCAAATCTCCAAAGAAATCCACAATTAAATACATTCACGAGTTCAGAACAAGTTCGGATTAAATAAAAATATCATTTGACAGAAATGACATTTGACAAATAACCGTGTCTTTTTTGCTTTTTTATGACTGGAAGGGCACCATCTTGTAAAACCATTAAAAACTTGGAATTGCATTTTTATTTTTTGCAAGTTATTTAGTTTGATTTATTCTCTCATTTTATTTTTAACAAAATCCCTGAATTTTTCTCTATTTTACGGTATACTGTACATAGACTGGGCCAGAAATGGACCGTCTCCTTTATTATGTAAAAAGAGAAAAAAATAATAAAAAATATACAGGCATGGTCATGTCATAATGCATAATGTCAAACTAGTATAATGTCAATCTTACAAATTCTAATTAATTTGTCAATTTAAAATTTCAAATAACAACAATTCGCTTGAGGTGACCGTCACGGCAGAATTTAATAAATTCATTTACGTCATAAAAACAGTTTTCAATGAGAGTCCCGAAAATAACTTTTTTAAACTGATTAAATGTCAAGTTTTGAATATGGTTTGGAATTAAATTAATTAATCGAACGCACATGCTATAACTATTTCTAGTAGAACAAGTTGTGGCTGCCTGTGGTACAGATAACTTCCACGGGTACCTTCTCATACCACCACAATTATTATGTTGTTTTGTGAAGTGGTTAGCATTTTTTTTGGTCAATATTAAAATTTCATATATATATAGGGAAGGTAATGGAAGAATTTTTAACTTCTTAAAGAAAGGTCTACATGATTCCATTTGACCGACACCGCATATAGATCGTATACATTTCTTCTGTAGTATAAAGACACGAGAAATGTGTGTCGAATTTCCCCACAGAATCAGTCCATATCTCAGTATAGAACCAACGTATCCATGGTATGCCATCAGAGCTGTCTTAATGTTAGCTAATTTTGACAGACGATACAGAGCGAACACAAACCTATTAATCCTCTGGCATACAGTTTCAACGTGATTCTGCCATGTGAGTTCGGAATCAATCATAATACCGAGAAAGTTCGCTGATGTGGTCATAGCAATGGGATCGTTACCATGGTGTATCGATAGTTGTTGGGGTTTACCATTTTTGTTGTAAAATTGTATACACTTTGTTTTACTTGTATTAATTTTCAAATCATTATACTTTAGCCAGTTCGTTATATTTCTTATTTCATTATTTATTTCATCATTATAGTTATTGTTAGGGTTTTTATGTATAATTATAGAAATATCGTCAGCATAGAGTGTAACAGGATATTGCGTACACTTTGGAAGGTCATTGATGTACAGAATGAAGAGTAGTAATAAATGTGGTTGCGCATTTTGTGCACTATGATTGATAATCCCTGTGTAATCTTTTTGTTCGCATAAAAAATTATGCAGTACGCATGTAGATAGAATAATGTAATCAACATTTTCTGGAGCAAGTTTCATTCTTCTTTGAAATATTCAAAATCTTTGTGTCAAAATACCAAAGGCATTTTCGACTAGTCGCCGGGCCAAAGACAGTCTATAATTGAAATTCGTTTTATTAGCGTCACCTGTTGCTTGGTGTCCTGGATACGGTCGCATTAGGTATGTTTTCAAAGGAAACGCTTCATCACCAACTATTACATATGGTGCAAACGTAGAGGAACCGGGTAAATTTTTACCAATAGGTACATGAAGCGTCCCATTTTCTAAACGTTTTCCAAGATTACATTGTGCAAAAATGCCACCATCACTGTTTCGTCCGTAAGCGCCAACATCAACTGCAATAAATTTGTAGCATGCGTCCACTAACGCCAATAAAACAATTGAGAATATGTGTTTATAATTAAAATATATAGAACCACTATTGGCTGGGGCTTCAATAACAAAATGTTTTCCATCCAATGCGCCTATACAATTTGGAAAACCTCTAAGCTTTTCAAAATCTTCGGCAATTTTACGCCACATTTCTTCTGTATAACGTCTTTCTTAAATCTTTTAACGATAGATCGACATGTGCTATGTACAATTTCGGTCACAGTTGAATGCCCCAATCAAAAACTGTACGAAATAGTTTTAAACGAATCCCCAGTAGCCAGGAATCTGAAAAAATAATAATGGTATAATTTCGCGGTATCTGTGTACTACAGTGAGCTATTACGTATTAACAGTACCATTTATACAGGTTGTAAAGAAAATTACTTAACTTGTTCATTCTATACTATCTTTTTGCAGATGAAGTATGTAAAAAAAGGTGGGCAAACATACGGGACCAGTTCAAAAAACACAGAAACAAACGTAAAACCAAGAGTGGACAGGGTGCTGTGGCAATAAAAAAATATAAATATGAAGAGAGCTTGAATTTTTTACTGCCTCATATACAGGATCGAAATACAATAACAAGTATCGAGTCTGAGAACGAAGAGACGCAAAACGAAACGGTTACTTCGCCAGTTACTACGCCCAACAAAACAATTAACACCGATGAACAGCAGCAGCAGGAAGATCGCTCACCAGCTATTAGTGAACCAAATTTTACGCCACCTGCTGATCCGAATCCATATCCCCCGTCAACTGCACAATTCACTCGTTCCGGCAACCGCAATCGCAATGCAACCGTTGCAACTGCACACAATCGCCGTCGTATAGTGCCACAATCCCAGTCCTCTGCGTCAAGCGCATTAATGGAATACATTCTAAAAAATAAAGAAAAGTCCAACACACAAGACATTCATCCTATTGATGCTTTCTTCAACGGTTTGGCAGCCACCATAAAATCTTTTTCCCCTTACTATCAGCATCTTGCAAAAGGAAGAATATTTGCAGTAGTACAAGATTTGGAGTGGGAGCAATTGTCATCAGAGCCTTCTTCTTACACATCTCCAATGAGTGGAACAACGTCAGCGTCGTCTACTAATTCAAGGTCGGTGTATGCACCGGTTCCGAAGACTACACCAACGCCAACACCGGAATCAACGCCTACGGAACCTACGCCTTAGGAACCTTCGCCTTCGGAACTTACGCCTTTGGAATCTAATAATTTGTCTACTTTATTTTCAGAGTTCACGGCAGACTAATGAAATGAATAAGTACTATGCGAATTATTTAAATTTTTACTTTTTTTCATTCACAATGCAATTTTGATTATTGAAAAATTGAAAATGAAGTATTTAGAAAAAATCGACCCATCTTACAACCAGCTCTGATAGATGGTTGTGAGACGGGTCAATTTGTAATACTACATTTTTAAATACTATGTGATTTAGTGCATATCAATTTATTATTTACCTGATGCAGACTGCTAATCGTTCGATGGGAGATATAGGCTTTTGAAATCTTGTAATTTTTTTGGTTAGGTCTGGTTTTACTTTTTCAAGTAAAAAAGTAAAGCATTCTTTAGACATTCTAAAATAACCATAAAACTTGCTCTCATCATCTATTAATTCTTTGTAAAGTAAAGCAAATTCTCCTTCTGCTTCTCGCTTTCTCCAGGTTGGATGTACACCCCATCTTCTTTTAGTAGTTTCGCTTCGTTTTTCCAATACTTCATCATCGATGGCAATTGCAATAGCTGCCAATTCAAATTGTGAAAATTGCATATTTATGTAAGCGTGAAGTCTATCGACAGATGAAATCACTAGCTGACAAAAACCACATAACACAGAGTCGTGCATAAACCACGGTCGTGCAAACAGCCCGGTGTAACATGAATGACTGGCCCGGCCAGCGCACGGTGGACGTGTCCCGGCCGGGCACGGCCCGGTGGCGACACGTTGTAGCGTGAATCATCCTTAATGTTTGACCGTGCCCCGGCCGGGGCTCGGCCCGGCCGCGCCACGTTGTAGCGTGAATCATCCATTAAAGTATTTATAGTACTTGCACAGAGTATATGCTATTTTTGCTAGTATTACTGTATAAATCTGAAAGGGAGTTAATAACAGAAACAAACCAAAACCAGGAACAAACAATAAAAAATACAATAGTATTTTTGGTAAAAGCCTGTATAACCAATTTAAACAGTTTGAAATGAGATTAAATCAGGCTAAGAATTAGTTTTTAATTAAAATTACAACTAAATTTAACAACTATCATAATCTAACTCAACTAAATATATATTATAAGAAACTAAAAGACAATATACGTTATAACTAATATGAGAAAAATCACACTCAGGATGAGTAGGTTGCTGATAATTAATTTACGAAAGGTGTTAGGCAAATTAATGTTGAATATGAACGAAACTGTCGTGTCGAGCCCTGCAACCGCGAGACTGTGGTCCTGGACAAACCGAAGAACGTAGCTATGGACGCCACTGTTGTACTTGAAAGACGTAAAAAAAAACTTACTTAACTTGTGACTTTTTCAAGGCAAGGCTTTTTTTATTAAATTCACGATTCTTACCCGTTCAGCTTCCTTTAGTCGTTCCAGCTTGCCCTGATCTGCATGCGCTTGTTTCTCCATGCGCTCCTTAACTGCAGCTTCCATGGCCGCTCGTCTCTCTTTCTCCGCTGCTTCCCTCGCTGCTGCAGCCGCCGCCATTTTTTCTTCCCTTTTTCTAGAAACAAAAAGAACCTTATTAATTTTAAATTATTTATATTGGACATGAGCGTCTCTCATTAGAATAACAATGACAAAGAGGTTGATACAGTGGTCATAATGGAACTCATGTTTCTATCTATGGATCTATAGACAACTATGAAGACACCGTGTTGAGTGGTCGTTTGTTCCTGCCGCATTGCATATATTATTTTTCTGTTAGACTGATTATGGGAGTTTTCAAGTCGCTTTAGTGGAGTACCTCAAGCCTTAGGAGAAATTAGGAGATTCGGTGAGTGTTTTGCATCTTTTGTTATCGCTTTCATGAGGTATTTTCCACACGCACTCCGCATTTGTATATTATATTATAATCACCGCATTATTGTCTCGCATTTATCAAATTAAACTTAATAGTCCATTTGCTCACTTTTACAACCATAATTTTTTTGGTTCTAAAAGTTCTACCTTTAGAATTATTCAATGGAACTCAATACCTATAAAAATGGATACAATAATTTTTATAGAATAGATAACGGGTGGGCCAGAAAGGAGTACGATTTTAAAAACACTGTTGCGTTTGAAGCTTTAGAGAGGGGCTGCGCGGGTGGTGGGGTTAAGTAGGTCGGTTCTCGGAAATTTAGTCGCGATGGATCACTTCACGGGAGCGCAATGTGCATTCTGCGTTAAACATTTTTATAAAAATCACGATTCGTGCGCTATTGTTCGGCGTTTATTTCGACGTGAGTTTGGATTACATGACCTAAATCAGTGTACGAAGGAAAGCGTGATTCGATCGTGGGTCAGAAAGTTCGAAGCTACTGGTTCGACTCTCAAACAGAAGCCTGCGGGACGCCCAAGGTCAACAAGAACGGAAGACACAATTGAACAAGTTAGAGCTTCAGTTCAACGTAATCCTGCTCTATCGACTCGAAAGCGTTCAGCCGAACTTGTGGTGTCCAGAACATCTTTGCGTCGCATTTTGTTGAAAGATCTGAAATTGCATCCGTATAAAATTCAACTTGTGCAGGAATTACAGTCAAATGATCCAATTTTAAGGAGAGCTTTTGTTGAAACGATGCTGGAACGCTTTCGGAGTTTCAACAATATTCTTTTCTCCGACGAAGCCCATTTTCACATCAATGGGCAGGTGAATAAACAGAATTGCCGTTACTGGGCTGCAGAGAACCCACGTGCAAAACATCAAAAGCCTCTACATTCGCCGAAAGTAACCGTTTGGGCGGCCATGTCAGCGCACGGAATTATCGGAACCCACTTCTTCGAAAATCGACAAGGCCAATCTGTCACTGTAAATTCTGACCGATACATAGCCATGTTAAGGGATTTTTTCTTTCCACAACTGCAACAATTTGAGGCCTATAAACGTGCGACATGGTTTCAAAAAGATGGCGCGACATGCCACACAGCTAATGCCTCTTTGGCGGTCGTAAACGAGATGTTTGGTGAGAAACTGATATCGCGCCGAGGTGACATTGTATGGCCTCCTAGAAGTCCGGATCTTACACCACTGGCATTTTTTTGTGGGGATACCTAAAAAGTAGTCTACTCCAATAACCCAGCCACAATTGACCAGTTGAAGACCAATATCCGGAAAGAAATGGCAGATATTCCCCGTGCAATGTGCCAGGGAGTTTTTACCAATTTGAGGTTCAGATTCAAAGAATGTTTGCAGCGCGATGGTGCACATCTGGGTGATGTTATTTTTAAGAAATGAATTTCCCAGATGTAAACTTTTGTACAAATAAAAATTTGTATGTGAATTGTACTTAGTTTTTTTTTTAATGATTTTTTCAAATTCGCAATTCTATATTACCAATTCTGGCCCACCCTATATTAGAAAAGAATAATTTTTATTTAATATAGATTACAAGAATACCCATTGAAAGTCAATTATGTGGTTTGGAAAAACCTCTGTCCTGGCAAGAATCAGCAAGAAACCCAGCAGGACTTTTTTTTTCCAAAGTAAATTATACAATAAGAGAAAGGTTGTGCAAACTACTTACAAAATTTATTTTAGAAACAGCTTGGAAGCGATCACTTCATTCCCAGTAAATATCTTGTTTTCCTTAAAAATGGTCAATTTTATAATGATTTCTTATATTTACGCGAACACTACACATTTAAATAAAACAAATTTTACGGATTTTATCTTATTATTTTATTTATTATGGCTGGGTGCTACCATCTGCTTGGGATCCCATAATTAATAAAATTAAATCCCTCCCGTGACCATGGGTGCTGTAAAGTACTCGAAACGTCTGGAATATAAAATAAGTTAATATACGCGATAAAATCCGTAAAATTAATAAATAAATAAAATAAAAATAAAATAGCTTTTATTGTTTCCTTACTTTACATTTCGCTTTTACATTTTGTTTAAGTAATACACAATCAGCAGTACATTTCTAATTTAGGTGCTTAAGACTAACATGCACAAAATTAATACTTATATGTTTAGTTTTAGCAAACAGTATAGGTGATGTTGTACAGTTTTAGTAGTTATGGCAAATGTATGATGGAACGTTAATGACAGTTCAATAAACACAAGTTGATTTAATAATCATTTAACAATTTATTAATTCTTACATCTTTTTGCTTCCAATTGTACGCATCTGTTTGCAAAATCATACTTTCTATGTCTAAATCTGTTCTACATTTGTCAACATTTGTAACATTTGTCTAACAATAGTTATACAATTTTATCATACCACATATGAAACATCTATACCACCACTACTGTTGCCTTAGTGCTGAGTAATATGCTACAATTATTAAGACTATTATTCTATTCTATGTAAGGACCGCTAAGCGGTAAAAGCCTCCTCCAAGACTTTCCAATTGGCTCGGTCTCTAGCCAACCTTGTCCACACTCTCCCTGCTACTTTAACTATGGGATCGTCCCATCTTTTGAATGGTCGTCCTTTTTTTCTCTTCCTTCCCAGTGGGTACCAGTTAGTTGTTATTTTTGTCCATCTATCGTCCTTAAGTCTTTGAAGATGTCCTGCCCATTTCCATTTAGATTTAAGCAGAATCTTTTTTATATTCTTTGCTTGAGTGCGAAGTCTTATCTCTGAGTTTTTTATACGATCTTTTAGTTTGATCCCTAGATAGCTTCTCTCAATTGCTCTCTGTGTGGTTTCTATTCTGTTGAGTTGTTTCTTTGTAAGTGTCCATGTTTGACAGGCGTATGTCAAACATGGAGTTAGACATACTTCCATAGCTTTTGTTTTCAGGTTATTGGGGAGGGTACCCTTAAATATATCTCTCATACTCCAGTATTTTTTCCATGTGTTCGTTATTCTTCTATTGATCTCTTTGTCCATTCCATTGCTAAATGAGATTTGATGTCCAAGATAAGTGTACTCATCTACATATTCAACGTTTCTTGATTGCAGTGTGACTGGTAGTTTTGTTACATTTGTCATAACCTTAGTTTTTTCGATGTTGATTTCTAAGCCAACTGAGTTACTGTACTCATTGAGAGTTTCCAACATGTATTGTAGTTCTTTGTGATCTTCAGTCAGCAGCACCAGATCGTCCGCAAATCTCAGGTGCGTCAGATACTTACCATGTAGTTTGAGTCCCCTTTTGTTCCACTCAAGATTTCTAAATATGTGTTCGAGGACGGATATAAATATTTTTGGGGACAGTGGGTCGCCCTGCCTGACCCCCCTTCTAATACTGAAGAATTGTCCAGGTGAGTCAATTTTAACTCTCGCTTTGCTATTTTTATAAATCACTTTTAATATTTCTATGTAATCGTTGTTTACTCCCTGTTCCTTTAAAGCGCGCCATATTGAATCGTGACTTATGGAATCAAAGGCCTTAGAGTAGTCTATAAAACCAATATATAATGGCATTGAAAATTCATTATATTTTTCTATTATCATTTTCAGGGTGTGTATATGGTCTACTGTGGAGTAATCTTTCCTAAAGCCGGCTTGTTCTATCGGTTGGTTTTCATCAATCTTGGGAGTTATTCTGCGTAATAGTGTACTTGCAAATACCTTGTACAAGCATGACATTAGGCTGATCGGTCTGTAGTTTGATATTTGTTTGGGATCTCCTTTTTTATATAATAGAATAATATCTGAGGATGCCCACTGTGTAGGGATTGTTTTCTCTCTCATGACCCGGTTGAATATTTCCGTTAGTGGCTTAGTGAGGGCATCTTTCCCAGCTATAATCATTTCGTTATTAATTCCGTCTGATCCTGGGCTTTTGCCTGGTTTAAGTTTCTTGATAGAGTGCTCTACTTCGTTTTCCATGAATAATGGCGCTGGGTCTTCATTAGACAAGTTTGGTGGTGTTATATTTAATGTATGGTGTTGAGTGTCATAGAGGTTTTCGTAATAACTAGTAGCTATGTATGTTATCTCCTTTCTGCTGGTTGCTAAAGCACCAGTCTTCGATTTTAAGTGACACATGAGGCTTTTTGATCTCTTTAAGCACTTGTAGGCTTTTTTGATAGCTCCTGACTCATTGATATATTTTTCCAAAGTTTGTAGCCTGTGATTTTGTTCGTTCGCTTTAATTTTATCGTTAATCTCTCTGTATAGCTTACTCAATTTGTATTTTTCTTGTTTTGTTTTCCCCTGTTTGTTAGCTAAATTGTGTCTTTGGTTGATGAGTTCTTTTATTTCCTCTGTTATTATGTTTTTCTTCTCGTTTATCTTTGGTATTTTTGCTTCTGCAACACTGTTGAGGATGCAGTTTTCGACTCTGTTGTAGTACTCTTGTAGGCTTAAGGAAGAAGAAGAGTGGGGGTTTTCACTGCAATGTGTTAATTCTTGTGTCAGAATATTGTTAAAGATCTTAGGGTCAAAGTTGGCTTGAGGTTTTTGCTTGTAGTGCTTCCGCGACTTCTTTCTACTATTCAGATTTAGCTCTGCTCTCACTATACGGTGGTCACTAGGAAATTTAAATCTGCTCAGAGTTTTTACATCCTCTATTATTTTTGGAACGTTAGTCGTAATGAAATCAATTTCATTTCGTGTGATTCCATCTGGAGATTTCCAAGTCCATCTCCTACATTGAGGTTTCTTGAACATTGTATTCAATATTTTTAGTTGGTGTTGTTGGCAGAAGTCAATGAATAGTTCTCCTCTCTCGTTTCTGTCTCCGTAGCCGTATTTTCCCAATGCCAGGCTGTCTTCTTCTGTGATTTGACCAACTTTTGCGTTCATATCCCCCATTAGTATTATGTTATTTGTGCTTTTTTCAGCAGCTTTCTGGAGACAATCGTAAAATGATTCTATATCGTGCATTTCAGCTCTTTCAGTGGGAGCGTAGGCTTCTATGATTGTGAATAGTTGTTCATTTAGTTTAACATGAATCAGGGCAACTCTTTCCGATATAGGAATGAAGTCTTGCACTTGGATATCGTTTGACTTTTTGACCAGGAAGCCTACTCCTCGTTCTCCTTTTGTTTCCCCATAGTTATATAACACATAATTTCCTTTGTCTTCTATGCTCCATCCTTGTCTTCTTACTTCAGAGATCCCAATGATGGACCATTTTATTTCTGACAAAGCGTGCTCAAGCTGTACTAGTCTCTCATTGCTAAGAAGGGATCTGACATTAAGTGTAGCTATGTAGTACTTATTGTTTTTTGAATTGTTTTTGCTTGGAGGGTTATGGTCTACTGCCCCCGCGGTGACCAGCCGTGGTGGGGGAGATGTGGGAGTTGGAGGGGGCTGTGTTTTTTGCTATAGTTTCTCTACTTCAGTTCTGGGAGTATTTTTTGGAATCTGAAACGTGTCATTCTTGTTACTGCTTTCGGAGTGTCTTGATACGAAGGGTAATATTGTCTGGGACATTTGTGTGTTATTCGTAGTAGGATTGTCATTGGGTTTCCTGCCTTGTGTGTTTTCTGCATGTTTTTTCATGAGAAATTTCTTTGTTTTTTTCGGCTGTTGGTTGGCCTTAGTTTCATCAGAGTAGGTGTCAGGTGATAGAGATAAATTCCTTTTGGTGCTTTTTCTGTTGTCATCTATAATTATGATTTTATCGTATTTCAGTATTGCTTTGTTTCCTTTATCTCTTTCTTCTTTTAGTTTAGTTTGGAGTTCTTTGCGTTTGGCTATAACCTCCTTTGGATAATCTTCCTTGATGTAGAAAGGCGTGTTTTCAAATGATCTTTTCTTCTTCAATGCGTGGATTTTTTTCCCAAGTGTTGTGAATTTAATTAGTATTGGTCTGTTTTTGCTCCCAGATTTCCTTCCCAATCTTGTAACTGAGTCAATGTCGATTTCATGTAGGTTAAGACCCGTTGCACTATTTAAAGTTTCCAGAACTAGGTTTTCCAACTGATGGTAACCACGTTCAGTTTCGTTAAGATTAAACAGTATTATATTTTTCTTTCTTTCCGTTTTCTTTAGGTTGTGGAATAATGCCTCATACTGTTGTACTTTTTTCTCAAGTTGTGTGTAGCGGTTCTCAAAGGTTTGAAATTTTTCATTTATGTTTGTTGTAATACTCTCCCGGGTTAGCTGAAGTTCCTTTTTCTGTTGTTCTCGAGTTAAATGAAATTCTTGTTTTTGCAGTTCAATTGCTTCTTGGATGTTTTTTAAAGTTTTAACTATGTCTTCCATTCTTATGTGTATTAAGAATTTTATAATACAGTACAACAGCAGTGGTGGCAAAATGTCAAAAAACCTGTGTGGTCGTGGTACTGGGCACCTATTTAAAACAATAATTTACAATTAATATTTAATAGCAAAGTTTCTTTGTAGGTATGCATTAACAGAAAGGCAGTACCGTTTATGCAGTAAGTAGTAAGTATATCACACTATAGTATTTATTTTACTAGTTTACCTTTTAATTACATGCAACGGTGTGGATACAATAATAATATTTATAAATAGAGCGAACAGAATGAATCTATCAGTTACTTCACCTTTCAAATTCTGCAGAGTTAAACCCAAGTTTTAACTAGCGAAACTGTACTTGAACAATTTAAAAAAAAAAGAAAAAAAAACTTAGTTATTTGTTATTACATTAGTAGTTATTTATTTTCAGTAAGTCTAATACATTTTTTAGGTAACTTCACACTATATTGTGTTGTTCTATTTGTAGAATCTCTATGTGTTTAGTCAATTTGTACCTATATGAACTAGTAAAAAAAACCATAATATAATACAACATTCAAAATTATAATCTCAAAATTTCATAATAAATAAATCATTAGCTGCAGCAATTATCAATCATATAAATAATAATATATAAATCAATTGTTTACACCCTTAAGTTAACTAACTCATACAGTATTTTAATTGAGGAATTTATAATGTTAATACAATATTCAAAATTATAATCTCAGAATTTACATAGTAATTCAATGATTAGCTATAGCAATTATATTGTCAGACTATCTAATCAATTGTTCACACCCTTAAGTTAACTAACTCACACAGGATTTTAATTGAGGAATTTATAATGTAGGTTTTGTATTACAGTCCCAATTACTAGGTTTTTACTCAAGCTGTTAGTCGTCAATTGTGTTGCACTGTGTTTACACTTTTGTCACTTGTAAAATATTAATGTAATAATGTACTTACAGTTTATCTGCGATCACTATTAGGTAGGTACATTACAGAGTCCCGAAGTTATACGATGTTAAGTGTTTTTCATAAGCAGCTGTAGTTCGGTGTCATTGACCTTGACACATGTCCTTTGGATACGGACGCCGTTTTTGGTTTGTATTTCACCGACGACACACTCAATTATAGTAATCACCCGTCGATATAGTTCCAATACATAATAATATGTCAATGTAACCACTTTATGATTTTGTAGAAGTAAGTGTGGTTGAATCTTGTAAAATGTCCTTGTGCATTTTTCTGTCAAAGTTCAAAGTTCAAACGGCTATAGCCCAAGATATTTTGTATTATTTCCCGATCAATTTCACTGTTTTACTTCATACTAGAAGGTCATTTGTGATGATATGCAGGTTGAAAATCAGCATTAACCTTTTACTTTTAATAGTTGTTTAAAAGATTTGACCGTTTGTCTTCAAGTTTGTCACCGTCTCGAAACGTTGTTTTTACTTATTTAAACGAGTCAATTTGTTGCAATTAAACTTTTCACATATTGGTCGCTCACTAATACAACTTATTTGAACACTTTTAGGCACTACTGGTTGATATTTATAATTTTTCCCAAATTGAAAAAAAACTACGTACTTAGTTTTTTTTTTAATGATTTTTTCAAATTCGCAATTCTATATTACCAATTCTGGCCCACCCTATATTAGAAAAGAATAATTTTTATTTAATATAGATTACAAGAATACCCATTGAAAGTCAATTATGTGGTTTGGAAAAACCTCTGTCCTGGCAAGAATCAGCAAGAAACCCAGCAGGACTTTTTTTTTTCCAAAGTAAATTATACAATAAGAGAAAGGTTGTGCAAACTACTTACAAAATTTATTTTAGAAACAGCTTGGAAGCGATCACTTCATTCCCAGTAAATATCTTGTTTTCCTTAAAAATGGTCAATTTTATAATGATTTCTTATATTTACGCGAACACTACACATTTAAATAAAACAAATTTTACGGATTTTATCTTATTATTTTATTTATTATGGCTGGGTGCTACCATCTGCTTGGGATCCCATAATTAATAAAATTAAATCCCTCCCGTGACCATGGGTGCTGTAAAGTACTCGAAACGTCTGGAATATAAAATAAGTTAATATACGCGATAAAATCCGTAAAATTAGTATTATTTAAATGGTCATTTTTTATTTTCTTTTTACTTTACCCTTTCATTGGCTTAATTGTTATTATTGTGTAATTTTTGTATATTGTGACACTGGAAGAGTACTGACGTTTACAGCTCAGGTTTTCCTATTGTAAGCATCAGCTGAAATACTGCTGTGTAGAAATAAAATAAGTAAATATTTTGTGTTTATTGTTTAAGGATTTTGTAAGATGTGCAAAGAAAGAGGAAAAAATTCACTAAACGTACATATTAAATACCCTTTACAGTAGTAGAATTAAATCCTGAGGAATATAACACGAACACATTTTAAATTATCAACAATTCTTACATATCTAACTTTCATGGATGATAATAACCCCTGGGAATGAGGTAATCGCTACCAAGCTATTTCTAATGTTTTGTGTGTTTAATTGTGATTGTAAGCTGTTTTATTTATTTAAAAAAAAGTCCCATTGGGTTTTTTGCTGGTTCTTCCAGGACAGGTTTTTTTTTTCGAACCAGTGGTAATTAAAGAAAAGAGTGACTTTCAATAAGTATTATTTATAATCTATATTCAATAAAAAAAGTTTATGTTTCTGTTTCATTCCTTACAGCCCATAAAAAAACCTCATATTTGCAGTAGTTGCCATGCTTGGAAGGTGGTAATAGCAGACAGCAAGGATGGAAAAACGATTTGCCTAATAGTGGTGGTGTAAGAAAATCCACTACCCTACATCATCCCATGGGTGTCGTAACAAGCGACTGAGGGAAACTAAAGTAGAAGCCTGCCCATAGCAGCAGTATCATTTTAACAGCTCAAAAAAAACTGCAGTCGCTATCCCACCTTCCAAGCGAGGCAACTACTGCAAATATGAATGTTTTCATAGACTGTAATGAGTTAAATTTCGATATATCTTTATGCTTCGTTCTTGAGAATTAGATTCTACTACTGATAATTAAATATTAAAAATTTTATACAACCGACTTCAACATAAATTATTAAGAATAACGCAAAAACTATTGGTCAGACCTTGTACAAATTTATATGGGTCCATATGGGAAAACAAAATCATCGCACATAAAAAAACATACAGTCGAATAGAGTACCTCCTCTTTTTTGAAGTCTGTAGAGAAGGGTACATATTATGTATGTTCTTTAGTGAATTTCTCCCTCTCGCAAATTTCGAGAATAAGCGATTATATTAACTTAGCCAATTTCAAGAGGGTAATTTAATTTTATCTTCAGATTGAAAAATCGGATTCATTCCATCAAACTTGAAATAGTAAGTTATAATAAATACTCACCTTCGTTGTAATTCCCTCTTTGCCTCCAAAATAGCCTCTTTCTTCCGCCTGGCATCTTCTTTCTCTTTCTTTTGTCTCTCCTCTGCAGCTTCCTTGGCCTTGTTAATGCCGCTCAGCTTCGAAGTCGACGAAGATAAGTGCGATTTCATTGTGGGAATACTCGATATTGGTTTCGAAGCTGAGCGTGATGTCTAGGAAATAGATAAAATATTGCTTGATTAGACAGACATGAGAAGTAGGTTTACCGCGTAGTGGCGGTGTAAGAATATCCACTACCCCATATCAACCCGTGAGTGTCGTGAGAGGTGACAGAGGGGAACAAAACAGGAAATGGGCATCAGCGACTTTCTGATAACAACTCAAAATAATAAAAACTGTGCTTGCCAACTCGCCCGTCAAGCGTGACAACTATGGCAAATATCCCTTCTATGAGGCAATTTATGGGAAGGCCTATGTTCAGTAGTGGGCTTTAATAGGCTGTAACAGTAGAAGTAGGTGGCATCACCATCGCTAGTTGGGAGTAGTGAAATTATTCGTGTCAACATTAGTGAAAAGTTGCGTTATAAATAAAAGTTTTTTGGTTTGTAGGGTATGTATATAGTATATACACAAAATAATGCATCAGTGTAAATTTTCTGCACATTATTTTACCTCTCTTTTTAATTATTTTTTGTAAATGGCTTGGTATATTTAAATAAGAAAAAATGGGGTACTTATGGGGTCGTCTGGACAGTTCTTAGATACTGTTAGACACGGTATGTGATACAGAAATCAATCACCCGTGTGGAACGGGCGGATCACTAGATCTATATTAATTAAACAAAGGGTGCTGTTAGACTGACTTTAATTTCACCATTACTACCACACCTTTGTTTGGAAGGACTGTTGAGGTCAGGTGAGGTTTATAGAGGTAGAGTCACGCTGCAGCTATACTATGGTTGTAGCACAAATGGGTCAGCTCCAGGACCATGCCGAAACAAGGCATTCCATCTTAGTCCGCAAGGGTGACAAAGCATCTGCATTTTGATTCTTAATCGAGGATAAATGAAAATGTCTATGGGCCACAGCATTCACCTGCCATCAGGTGAACTGTGTGGGGCTTTTTTTATCAAGATTTGCTAAAGTTTTACTTGAATTGAAAATAACGAAATTATTAATGTAAAACAAAAGCAATACCTGAGATGCTTTTCCATTGAAGATCAAATTGTTCATTTTGTTCAATTGTTCTGCAGACAAAACAGTTTTCGATATTTTGTCAGGAGGCGTATGATTCTCTACTGGTTCATCCTGTAAATTCATTATTTGACTAAGGTAATGTTTACAAACTAAAGTAATATTTAAATGAGGGAGAGCCACGCTGCAGCTATATTATGGTTGTAACACGAATGGGTCGGCTCGACCGGGGTAGGATCATGCTCTCACAGAATACCAGGGTAAAGTAGCAGCTTAACGCTGCTGTGTTTCGTATGGTGAGTGTAAGCAATCGGAGACCCTTTTTACTGGAAACAGGCCATTCTAACTTAGTCCTCAGGGGTGACGCAACGCATCTGCATTTTGATTCTTAATCGAGAATAGAAGTAGATGTCTATGGGCCACAGCATTCACTTACTATCAGGTGGTGTGTAAACGTTTGTCAAACTTAAGGTATAAAAAAGACCTAAGCTCAATAGTACAAGACGACCTTAACTAATAAGCTACTGTTGTTTCTATACATGGATATGTACAATCGAACTCAAGTACTCTGCATACAATTACTACTTAACTAACTTCTGCCACCAAATACTAACATTTAACACTGCTAGAGCCACGCGGAAACCCCCAGGAGTGTACCAGCACCCCTAGTGACGGAGAATCCCTCGCTGAGCATCCACACCCAAGCAACCCTACTTTTTCCGAGCGTGAGTGCTTAGGCTGCCCCGCGTATTCTGGGGGGAAGAGGAGGCAAATATCCGCTCAAGACGATCTGCTTAAACCTGATCGGGGCAAGCGGAGTAATAAGACAAAGGCAACCCCTGCCACGCTTTCTATGAATTTCTACAATATTAGAGGACATCATTCAAACCTGAACGCCATTTACTACCATCTGGAGACGGCAAAGCCGGCCTTGATCTTTCTGACGGGACAAAGGTATCCTCTCCGGCTGATACTTTATATGTCTCTCACCCGGGGTACAAATTGGAACACTCCTTTGTGCCCCGGGCTGGAGTTTGCGTGTACGTCAGAGAAGCTCTGCCCATCCTATGGCTGTGCGTACACAGCGACGACCATCCCCGCATCTACAGGTGCCTCTATAGGTCCCATAGCGGTAATGCCGACACAGACCGACTCATCGACCACGTCCAAATGGCTGCAGACTCCGTGCTACAACAGGTCCCATCCGTAGCGATCGTGATGCTCAGTGATTTTAACGCCCACCACTCTGAATGGCTTGGCTCCTGTTTAACCGATCATGCCGGTAGTTCTGTTTATGACTTTGCCTTGGCATATGGTCTGACACAACTGGTAACTTCGCCTACGCGGATCCCAGCTTTGGAGGATCATGTACCTTCTGCTGACCTCTCATCCGGACGGATATCAGATCTGCGTAGATTCCCCTTTTAGCCCTTAGTACCATTGCCTGATCCGGAGTATGGTGCCTCCCATCCATCCCATTGCAGTTGCGATCTGCAGCTTGCCGCCGTGTTTGGCACTATAGGTCGGCCGATTGGGACGGGATGCGGTCTTTTTTTGCATCCTACCCTTGGGGGCGGGTTTGATTTTCGTCGGATGATCCCAACGTTGTTGCTGATTCCATTGCTGATGTGGTACTTCAGGGACTGGAATTATTTATTCCATCATCTGTGGTGTCTATCGGAAGCAGAACTCAACCATGGTTTGGTCACTCCTGTTAAATTGTATCACGCTATAAGCAGGAGTGCTACCGGGCCTAGGCTGACGCATTAACGTCCAGGGATGTAAACACCAGCGCTCTTAAAAAGAAGTATAATTCCGCCTCCAGGTCCTTCAAGTGTCATTGCAAAGGCAAAGTAAGAGAACATCGTCGGAATTGGAAACTAGTTCGCCTCACCTTCGGGAACACGTGCATTCTGGTCTCTCGCCAAGGCTGTCCAAGGGTACTTCTGCCAGCCATCTCTGCCATCTCTGCACAGGGTGGACAACTCACCGGACCATGATGCAAAAGAGAAAGCTGATCTGCAAGGCTCTCTTTTTGCTTCCAACTCGACTCTCGATGACGGGGGTAACACACCGCCAACCACCCCGCGGTGTGATTGCTCCATGCAGGGAGTGCTGTTTACACAGCGCTCGGTGCGTAAAGCACTCCACTCCCTGGACGGCAACAAGTCGAGTGGGCCTGATGGAGTCCCACCTATTGTGCTGAAGACGTTTGCTCCGGAGTTGGCACCGGTATTAACGCGTCTTTTCCGGTACTCCTACTTCCTAGGCATAGTCCCGAACTCGTGGAAGACAGCTTTGGTGCACACGATCCCTAAAAAAGGCGACCGCTGTGATCTGTCCAACTACAGGCCTATCGCTATTACCTCCTTGTTCTCCAAAGTAATGGAAACTATTATTAACTGCCAGCTCACGCAGTACCTTGAGGATCACCAGCTGATTAGTGACTGCCAGTACGATTTTCGTTGGGATCAATCAGCTGCTGATCTTCTGGTCTATCTGACCTTTTGCGAGCTAATTGTTATTTTATCTTAATTATTGTATTGTATATGTTATTTTATGTAACTTATTGCTAAGCCACTGCGCCTCGGAGCTGTCGAATTATAAATAATTAATAAGATAAATTGAGATGTTGTCAAAAGACAAACTTTTTACCTTTTTAGCCATTGCCCTTGTCTTTGTTCTCGTTATCCTGGACGCCAACTCTTCAAACTGTTGTACTTTTTCTTTAACGGCCGAA
The DNA here is from genome assembly GCA_963668995.1 of Parnassius mnemosyne. Lineage (NCBI taxonomy): Eukaryota > Metazoa > Arthropoda > Insecta > Lepidoptera > Papilionidae > Parnassius > Parnassius mnemosyne. The sequence goes on from CAVLGL010000148.1 coordinate 14,409,976, forward strand.
CTGTAAACATAACAACAATACATTACTATAATTATGACATATAAGAAAACTTGATTTAACTCTATATTCGACTTTGAAATCAATTCAATTATTTGTGAATGATCCAGACTTAAGAATTGGGTTGATGTATGCTACATGCAAGTGAAAGTAATTATTAGTGACCGACCGAAGGTACGGTTTTGGTTTCGGCAAGTTTCGGCAAAAAAATCCAGTTTCGGTAATGATTTCGGTTTCGGCAAAAAATCTGCCGAACCTTCGGCGACGCCGAAACTCGGTGTTCGTGGATTATAGTGCGTCGTTCGGAAGAGTTCGTGACTCGTGTATTATAGAAAAGTTTTTAAACTTTTTTATTCAATATAGATTATCATCATCATCATCATTACAGCCCTTCACAAGTCCACTGCTGAACATAGGCCTCCCCCAAAGAATGCCACAAAGCACGGTCCTGAGCCACCTGCATCCATCGACTTTCTGCATATCTTACCAGGTCGTCACTCCATCTAGTGGGGGGACGCCCTACACTTCGCCTGCCGGTACGAGGCTGCCACTCGAGAACCTTTCTTCCCCATCGGTTGTCGGTTCTTCGAGCTATAAGGCCGGCCCATTGCCACTTCAGCTTACTAATCCGTTGTGCTATGTCGGTCACTCTGGTTCTACTACGGATATCCTCATTTCTGAGTTTATCACGCAGAGAAACTCCGAGCATAGCCCTCTCCATAGCTCGCTGAGCGACCTTGAGCTTCCTCATCCGGCCAGCAGTGAAGGACCACGTCTCAGTTCCGTATGTCATCACTGGCAACACGCACTGGGTGTACAGTCTCGTTTTCAAGTTTTGAGGTATACCTGACGAGAAGATGTGTCGTAATTTCCCGAACGCTGCCCAACCGAGTTGAATCCGTCGATTGACCTCTCGGTCGAAGTTGGACTTACCTAGTCGCACTATTTGTCCCAGGTAAACTTACTCGTCAACAACTTCGAGCTTAGTGTTCCCAACAACTACCGGCATAGGTGTGACATGGACATTAAACATGATCTTTGTTTTGTCCATGTTCATCTTAAGACCTATCCGTTGGGAAACACTATTGAGGTCATTGAGCATAGTGCTTAGGTCCTCCAGCGATTCTGCCATAAGGACAATATCGTCGGCAAATCGAAAGTGAGTGATGTACTCGCCATTGATGTTGATACCGTATACTTTCCAGTCCAGAAGCTTGAAAACATCTTCCAATGCAGCGGTAAAGAGTTTCGGGGATATGACGTCAGCCTGTCTTACACCTCTCTGCAATTGGATAGGTTTCGTACTCTGGTTCTGTACTCGGATAGCCATCGTAGCCCTACTGTACAAGCACTTCAACACTTCGATATACCGACAGTCAACCTGGCATCGCTGAAGGGACTGCAGCACCGCCCAAATTTCGACGGAATCAAAGGCTTTCTCATAGTCCACATACGCCAGACATAGTGGCAAATTGTACTCCTCGGACTTCTGTACAATTTGCCGAAGGGTATGTATGTGGTCTATGGTGCTAAAGCCTTTTCGGAAACCGGCTTGTTCGGGAGGCTGGAAGTCGTCAAGTCTGCGCGCGAGACGATTCGTAATGACTCTCGAAAACAGCACGTAGACGCGGCTCAGAAGGGAAATCGGTCTGTAGTTCTTCAAGAGAGCGTTGTCGCCTTTCTTGAAGAACAAGACCACCGCGCTTCTGCTCCACGCCTCCGGTGTAATGCCACCATGGAGGACGGAATTAAAGAGCTTCTGAAGGACTTCAAGTACCGGTTTTCCACCCGCTTTCAGAAGCTCCGCTGTAATTCCATCCTCGCCTGGGGCCTTGCCGTTTTTAAGGTGCTGGAGAGCCATTCTAATCTCGCTCAGACTGACGTCCGGGATATCATCGGAATAATGTCAGATAAGACTCGCTCTTGGATCGTTACCCACACTTGCGTGCGGCTCCAACGATGACGTGTATAGCTGCCCATAGAACCTCTCAATCTCACTCAAAATCTCAGGTGCCCCGGAAACGATGCTGCCACATTCGGTCTTCAGCTTAGACAGTTGGCTCTTTCTGGCAGACAGATCTCTGGCAAAGACTTTGGAGCCTTGGTTCCGCTCGATCGCTTCTTCAATACGAGCTGTATTGAATTTGCGCAAGTCCCGCCGCATGCACTTGGAGATCTGTCTGTTCAGTTGCCTGTATGCTGTCAAATCTGTTGAAGAATGTAGCTTCATCTCCCGTCTAACAGCCATGAGATTAAGAGTGTGATCGGAGAGTTGTGTTCTTCTGCGGCGGGTCTTGCAGAACTTAGCTCCGACCGCATGGACAGTTTCCACGAGCTTGTCATTCAAATCGTCCACTTCATTGCAGTCTTCTAGGCACTGAAAACGGTTTTGTAACTCGAGCTGAAAGGTTTCGGGACTTTGGATTAGAGCACGAGGGGGACGGAGCGTTGACTTCATTAGACGAGACCTCTCCAACTTAACGTTTAGGTTCAGTGTGCCTCTAACCATTCGGTGATCGCTGCCGGTTTTCACCCTCGCGATCACTGAGACATCACTGAACAGTTGTCGTCTGGTCGCCATAATGAAGTCAATCTCATTTTTTGGCGAACCGTCGGGGCTCGACCAGGTCCACTTCCTGTGGGGCCGCTTCTGGAAGAAAGAGTTCATCATAAAGAGTTCCTCTTTCTCCATGAAGTCGGCCAGCTGCTGGCCCCTTGGGTTCCGTTGCCCTATTCCAAATTTTCCCACTTTCAGCTCACCGTTCTCTCTTGTGCCTAGTTTTGCATTGAAGTCTCCCATTAACACCGTATATTGGGTTTTGGAGGAATGCATGGCTCTAGAGATATCCTCATACATTTCCTCCACCTCCTGATCGGGGTGTGCCGAGGTTGGTGCGTAAACCTGTATGACCTTCAGCGAATACCGTTTGGTGATTCTGAGTATAAGGTACGCAACCCTCGTCGACACACTCTCAATCTTTACAACGTTGTTAACGAGAGACTTGTGGACGATAAATCCGACACCTCCTTGGGACAGATGGTCGCCCTCCCGGTAATAGAGCAAGTTGCCGGATTCGAGGATTACCGTGTCCTCCCCCTCTCTTCGGACTTCGGATAATTCTATAATATGCCAGCGTAACTTGTCTATCTCTTCTTCCAGCTCCACAATCTTCTCGTCAGTCCTCAGGGTGCGTGCGTTGTATGTTGCCAGGTCGAGTCGTCGTAGGTGGCAACCGAACCTCCACCGGAGATTCTTAGCACCCCCTGCCCCGCCGTTACCATGGTCGCCACCGTAGCCAGGAATAGCGGGGCCGCCGGGGACTGGGGGCCGTCTCTTCGTAACTCTCATCATGGGGGGTATATTGCCATAGTTGCCACGCTTGGCGAGCGGGTTGGCAACCGCAGTTTTTTATTGTATTTTTCCGTTACCAGGAAGATGCTGCTGCCCATCTCCTGCCTGTAAGCCTTTGTCGCCTTTTACGACACCCACGGGAAGATATGGGATAGTGGATATTCTTAACCGCCACTACACTGCAATATAGATTATAAATAATACTTATTGAGTCACTCTTTTGTTTAATTACCACTGGTTCGAAAAAAACCTCTGTCCTTGGGAGAACTAGCAAGAAACCCAGCGGGACTTTTTTTTAAATAACAGCTTACAATCAGAGGCTCAGCGTGGACCAATATAAACGTGAACAAAGTTACATCAGCGAGGCCCCTTTTATTTCGTTCCAAAGATCTACCCAATAGATCTATCCTACCAAACATGCTTTGACACGTCATACCTACTCATATCTATTAATTCCTGACAAGTATCGTATTCCGTCAATGCAACAATCGCGGTCTTTGAAGATGGTTACAACGGCCTCGTAGTCGCACTTAACCTCTTAAGGTTCTCTTCTTGCGAGGCACACAAACACACTTAAATTTGTGACTTTCTTTTTCGAGCGTAAAAGTGATCAAATTAATTAGTCGTCTGTGCTAGTCTGGGGGCATCGCATTTTAGGGGGCCTCACGAGGCCTCTTTAAGTGCGAGGCCGTGGGCGAGGGCCCACTTCGCCCACGCCTAGCTACGCCATTGCTTCCAATCATGTATATAACACAATTAACAACACAACACAAATTAGAAATAGAGATCACCTCATTCCCAGGGGTTATTATCATCCATAAATTCCTTAATATTATAATAACCCTTTTTATACAAACTTAGTTTATTAAAGTTTTTGAACTTTGAGCAGGTTTTGTATATTTTCTGGGATTTTGTTGTGTGTATGTTGCGTGTATGTGTATAGTGAACACAATAAAATATGTTTTCAATTAGCGAGTAACGTTTTATGGATGTAAATGTTGATTTTTTTTACAAAATTGGCTTAGAAAAGTATTTCTTAACGTTAAATTGTTGATTTTTACTTTAAAATTAAAAAATATATTGCTACATGACTATTACAATTACTGTTTTTCATTAACATACGTTACCTATCTCTATATGTATAAAAATATACTAGATTTCAGTATATAATAAAAAAAATTAACATGTCTAAATAAATTTCGATTTCGGTTTGGATTTCGGTTTCGGTTTCGGCCGAAACTGACACCCAGACCGAAGGTTCGTTTTCGATTGAAAATGCAGTTTCGGTCGAACACTAGTAATTATATATAGCAGGGAAAATCTCTTAGCTATGCTGGTATTGCACGACTCATAATAGGTAGTGCTTTACTCTCAATACATCAAGGTCAAGCAATTTTGTAACAGCACTTTTTGGGATATTATCAAGAATATATAATGATCTAAGATAATTCATACAATGAGGCGTTATTTTGCGAAAATCCATTATATTAAAGATGTCAAAAAAATCCTACCTAACATGATCCGCCGTTATACCTCAGGATGCCTCGTGTGGAGGCTAAACACGTGTCGTATTATCGACGTTGGTATGTCTTCCTAGTAGAGAGTTAGTAGTGGTGCTGCGATTAGTGGTGACGGAGATTGTGCACGCAATTGAAGGAGGGCAGGAGGTGCTCTTCAAACTAGGTAAGACACATCATTTTATTCGCTATTCTTAAACGGTAGTTTTTTTTTTTACATCTTTAATATGATCTTAATCAAAGAAAATTTAAAATCAAAAAAGTTCTTTAAATAGATTACAGAAACTTGAACTTTTAACTTACGCAGGGACAAAAAAAAAACGCTGGTTAACTTACCTAGGTTGGGCTGCAGCAATGCCTTTGGGTGGTGTATGAACTTCTGGAGTGTCACTGTCGTCCGTTAAGAGGGAATTGTCATCCGTCAATTGTGCTGTTTGTGGTACTGTGAATTTGTATTGGATATTTCAATTTCTATAAGTTCATACAGTATACAAGCATTTTACATCTTGTTTGTTTAATAAAAAAAATTTTTACACACATTATATACTGTATATTTTAAGGCATAATAATCAATTTTTATTTATATAATGAATGTTGGCAAGTTATCAAACATTTAAGAGTTTCTTCTTTACCTCATTAACAGATGGCGCTCTGTCATCAAAGTAGCAATAAGAAATCTACAAATAAAATGAAACTAAATCCCCCAGACTGTTAGGGCGCGTTCCGACGACACGCACCCGCTACGCGCACAACAGGCGTACGCCACGCGTTTCATCACCCGCGTCTAACTCGCTTTGAAATTCACACTCCACTAAAATTTTCTTATGTATCATGGAGGTCTACAGTCGTGGTAGCTCAGGGGCAAGCTCTTACTATAAATTTCACAGTACTCGAACAACCCCGTTTGAACCCTCCAGCTAGCACCAATGAAATTTTTAATTGCAATTTTAAATTGTTTTTTTATTTGTTAAATGCTGATTTGCCATGTTCAGTTAAAAGAAAATATTATGAGGAAACCGGCATGTTTGAGAAATTAAAATTGTCCGAGAAAAAAAAAGTTATGTGAAAGTTTACCAATATAAACTAAACTATAAGAGTTTGGCCGTGAAAGGAAAAGGGGAGATCTCCCACCGAGCAAGGTGTACTGCCCGGGGAGCGGACAACAAAACAAGAATTATGTCGGAGCTGTTCTGTATAGCGTGTTAACTTCAGAACTTTAATAGCGCGATTTAGGCTTCGTTGCGTTTTGTTTGCGGTGCAATGACAACGCCACCACATGAGAAATTAAAAATATATTTGAAATGAGGCATTTCATCTTAGTCCTCAGTGGTGGCAATGCATCTATATTTTGATTCTTAATCGAGGGTAAATGTAGATGTCTATGGACCATAGCATCCTTTTACCACCAAGTGGGCTGTGTGCTTGTTTGTCACATTAATTCTATAAAAAAGAATGTTTTTTTACGTCTTTCAAGTACAACAGTGGCGTCCATAGCTACGTTCTTCGGTTTGTCCAGCACCATAGTCTCGCGGTTGCAGGGCTCGATCACGACAGTTTCGTTCAGATTGCGCTGTGAATATATTAAATGTATATTATATTGTTCAATAATTCATTGCAGCCTATCGAGTCTAAAAATAGGCTGCCCTCATATACTGCCTCAAACAGGATATTTGCCATAGTTAACACATAATGGAGAGTGTAAGAGAATCCATTATCACGTATTGTCCCGTGGATGTAAAGTTGCCACTTTTTTTTAACGAATATTTTCCAAAAAAGGTGCAAAAATATTATAGTAATGTTGGGAAATTCAGGAAAAAAAGTACACGTTCATTTTTAATAATACACATTTTTCCATATACATATTTCTTTATGTTCTTCGTTTTGGTCGTCAATATTTAAAATAATCATAGATATCTGAGCAATTTAGATTAATATTAAAATAAATTACAATTCATTTTTAATTAATTCTTTCTTCTGTCCATTTTACATTAATGACGGAAAAATATTTTCGTAAAATTTACTTGTGCCAGACTTCCAGTCACAGTAAATATAATAAAGTGCGACAGTGGAATAAGGGGTAAAATATAGTATTTTTCGAAATATATTATTTTTCTATATATATTATTATATTGACTGAAATATCGTACGATACTATATATTATAGTAGAGTGGCAACCCTACACGGATGATGAATGTCGTAAGAAGCGACAGTACACAGTATGAAACCGCTTGCTCAACGTAACGAACCCTCGCTACAAATAGAGTTCCATGTCCAGCAGTCCACTTTTATTGGTCAATAAAAACATGATGAATTCTTCGACTACTGAATAACAAACCAATCAGAGCTGGGGGCCTCCTCTCTTTTCTGAGAGGGTTTTGGGGCAAGGAAGTGTCCGCCGCGCTACCCCAATGCGTGTTGGCGAACTTCACATGGCTTCGAAATTTGAGCCAAGCCACGGTAGCTCATGAGCTTTGCGCTCACTGTAAATTTCACAGTACGTGATGGAAGTGGCTCTGTGGCTCATAGACATCTACATCTATCCTCGTTTGCGAATCAAAATGCAGATGCGTTGTCACCTGTGAGGACTAAGATGGAATGCCTCGTTTCCAGTAAAAAGGATCTCCCATTCTCTACGCTCACCATACAAAACACAGCAGCATTAAGCTGCTATTTTACGCTGGTATTCTGTAAGAGCGTGATCCTTCCCCGGTGGAGCTGACCCATTCGTGTTACAACTATACAATTAATATCGCTGCAGCATGGCTCTACCATGCTTAAAAAATTAATATAATGATCTAAAAACATTTACTTGCCATTCATAATTTCAAAGTCGCAAAACATCTGGGACTGTGATAGGCAATCTAATCCAATTGCCATGCGTGGAGATTGCGAATCCTTCCTATAATGCTCTTCGATTATCTATCTGTCTATAGTAGTTCTAAGGAGAAAGAAACTCACCATATTCTTCGGAGTGAGGGATACATGATTGCACACTCCGTTCGGCAAAACAACAGTCTTATCAAGATCACTGTTTAATGTGACAGTTGCATTCAACTTTGGTGTCTCGAGACGCGACACGGGTAATACTCGTGTCGCGTCCAAAACGTCTTTAACATTCGTATCTTCCACACTTTGCCGATCTAATTTCGCCTTTGTTACTTCAACATTACAGTCCGGTTTGTAATTAGCTTTCTTTGATTTATCAGTTTTTTCATTAGGTAATTTCGTCGCTGTTGTCTTGGTAGTAAGATTGAGTTTTGTTTTGTTTTGAAGTATTGGTGATTTTAATTCTGGTTGAGATACTCTTTCTTCCTTTGGCGATGTAGTTTCTGGTTCTTTAGGTTGTGCATCATCCTTCTCGGCTTCTTTTTCACTGCAAAAGTTACATTTATAAATAATGTTTAATTATGATCACTTATGACCGTAATATGACGGTTTAGTGGCGGTGTAAGAATATTCCTCACTACCACATATAATCCCGATGTATCATCCCGGGTGTCGATAAAGGCGACAGAGGGACACAAATCAGAAGATGTGCCACAGCGTCTTCCTAACAACGACCAAAAATAAAAACTGCGGTAGCCAAGCACAAACTATGGCAAATATCCCCCGTATGAGGCAATCTATGGGGGAGGCCTATGTTCAGCAGTGGACTTTAATAGGCTGTAACGGTAACTTGGCTTTGAGATTTCAACGCCTTTATTATAATACAATACAATAACTTTATTTCAGGCATCAAGGACTTAAAAATTAAGAACATTGGCCCATAGCAATATATACCTTAACCTAAAAATATATATATAAAACATAGACATAACACTATTTAGAGAACTTTTTTCTTTGGCGCGTCCCTGTATCGGCGAAACACTACCCCAGAGGGCCAGAAATCGAGAGCGAGAAAAGTCTCTTTGTGTTTTGCAGGAACCTGGAGTACGTAAGATTTGAAGTTCGTTGACCTATTAGACTCCAGACGCTGCAAATGTAAAGGCATCGGATCCTTAATGCGGCATCGGCTTCGTTCTTCCACGAAACGCAGGACGTCTTCTCCCGACGTACTTTTGTCCAAACGGGAGATGTATGATGTGTCCACAGCACGCAGAGTTGTACTCGCGTTTATTTTCTTGGTCCCACGCTGGTTACAGACGGGTCTCGACCGACGTCTCTTCTCAACAAGAGTAAACCCGTCCTTATCAGTTTTGTCTTGGGTCACCACTGGAACTGATTTTATTTCCACGTTCTTTCGCTTTCGACCACAAGAGGGTGCCGGTTGTAAAGATTTTCGGGCAACATCCGCAAACGTCTTCCCTTGTTTTGAGGTTGGCTCCGGCGGAGGAGTACTAATGGGTTCAGTCAAGGGTTGAGGTGGTGATGCAATGACAACCGAGGTCGCCCTAGTTTCACAGTCATCAACCCGCTGACAGGCGGTATCGCATGACGGAGTCGCAATCATCGGTGAAATATGACTACTATTACGGTTACCGCGTGTCGTATTAACATTCTGCGACGGCGGTGAATTCGCAGATGTTGCAATTATGTTGCGCAACATATTGACTTCGTTCTTCAGCTCTGTTGCGGCTCGTTCCGATTCTTCAAATTTGGAACGGATGTCAGTAACATCGGCTTTCAACGCGGTGCTTTCAACAATCTGGTCACGTCTACGTGATCAAACGTCACGGGAGGCAGCTTGTTGAGATCACGTGCGACGAAAGTTGGGATGTCATCAGGGTCGGTCTCATTGAACAGCCTGAAGATGTCTTGCAGGTCTTTCTTACCGCGTACATCCCTGTGACGTGTGATGAGACGGATTTGGCTCACGGCTGAATCTGCTAACACCTTCTTCGCTTGGCTGATCTCGTCCTCGGTGAAGCTTGTCATCAGTATCTGCTCCAGAGACACCTGGTCCATGACGTCCAATTTTTGTTGAACAAAGGCCAGGAACTCGTGAACTACGACGGTTTCGGAGCGTTTAGGTTGACACGCCATTTCGAATTATTTTCGCGCAGTAGGTATGTTTACGCTTAGAAAATATTGTAGATTCGGCATTAGAGCCGTCACGTCATTAAGAATTAGCAAAATTGCGACTGATTATGTCACTGTGTATGAGTGTGTGATGCTAGTGAACATCTATGGAACATAGACATGGTTCTTCTCAGCTGGCGAGTATGAGCAAACTCCACATAGTATAAAACAAAGTCCATTCCTGCAGTCTGTACACTTACATCTTTTAAATTACGCAACGGATTTTGATGCGGTTTTCATCAATAGACAGAATGATTCAAGAGGCAGTTTTCAGTTTTTGTTTATATGTATAAAACATGCATATTATATTATATTATATTATTCATCTGTCTGTGTGAATGTGACTGAACTCCTCCTAAAAGAATGGACCTATTTTGATGAAATTGTGTGTTATTAAGTCGATTAGAGAATGGTTTAGATTTACAATTGGACGCGGTAGGTGGCGTTGTTGTCGAGATCCAGAAATCACCGTGCGTAGGCGGGGCGGATCGCTAGTTTTAGTGGTAATAGCATAGAGCATACTTCTTTAAGCGACAAGGATCATGTTCGACACATCGAAGATTATGACTGCAACAGTCCGCATTCTTGTTATAGAAGTAAGGGTGACAAAAAAACACAAGCCAACTAAAAGACCTTGCAGGTATCCTCGAAGACAGTTCACGTAATGGACCATGTACCGTCAATAAAGAATCAAAATACGAATGCATTGCTACCCCTGAGGATTAAGATGGAATGCCATGTTACCAATAAAACGGCTCTCCATTTCTTGTCACACAGGAAACAGCATATTACTGCTAGTTTACGCTCTGTTATACGGAACCGAAGATAGAACTTTAAAAAAAACCTATTTATTACGCAACACTTTGTATTACAGTGAAATTAAGAATTTAGATATAGTTAACTTAAAATAAAGAAGTAATTAAGAATTAGACTAACGATATAGTAATGATATGGAAACGACTCGCGACGATTGCACGAGGCTGAGAACGAGACTACGTCGTACGAGATACGTTCGTCGGAAGATCGGTTATATAGGATTTACGTTGCTGACGCAGCAGAATGAAAGAGTGTGTTAAAAAAAAAAAATGTGTTAACCGATCTCCTACAAGTCAAGGCACGTAAGTCTTGCGCTGATTAAAACGTGGAGGGGGCGCGCACGAATCGAATTGCACGAATGCGACTGCAGAGCCAATTAGCACGTGAGAACGATACGCACGAGCCAATCAGCGCGACTTATGCCCAATAACGGTCACCGCTAGACTTTCGTGTCGCTACTTATAACATTGATGGTGTATAACAGCTCGTATTCTGTGTGGGTGTAGTACTTTCCCAGTCGTACTGACGCATATATAACGTCAGAAAGAATTAAAATTTATTGCATACAGAGAAATAATGGTTTCTTGAACCTAGGATTTCAATGACAATATTATATATATATATATATATATACCTATATATATATATATATACCTATATATATATAATAGTATAACAGCACAAATCATGGGCACAATCTCTTTTAAGTGGCAGGGACAAGCTGCAACTATATGAGGGCTGCACAAAAAGTATCGGGAATGGAATATTTCCACTGTTCCTGTCATATTATTTTTTTTTTAATTGAAAAGTCCTTGGTTTTAAAACTCGAATATCATTTATTTATTTAAAAAAAGATTCTCGGTCTTGTCAAACTTGTTTAGTCGTTGCGAAAATGGAATTGACTCGAGAAAATTCAATAGCGATGATTTATTATGACTTTCGAAGTGGTTTAACACAAAAACAGTGTGTTGACCGGATGATTTCTGCATTTGGTGATGAAGCCCCATCCAAAACCACAATTTATCGCTGGTTTGCTGAATTTCAACGTGGACGTGTCAAGCTCAGTGATGATCCCCGTCAAGGTCGTCCAAAAACTGCAGTCACCCAAGAAAACGTTGATGCTGTGCGTAAGCTGATTGAGGAAGATCGACATGTGACATACCGCGAAATTCAGGCAACTTTAGACATTGGCATGAGTCAAATACAAATAATCTTGCATGAACAATTAGGTGTAAAAAAGTTGTTCTCCCGATGGATACCGCATTCGCTCTGTGAAGAGCAAAAGGCGGCTCGTGTTACTTGGTGCGTCAGAACTCTCGAAACATTCCACGCAGGAACCTCAAATGCTGTATACAACATCGTATCAGGTGACGAATCCTGGATATACGCGTACGAACCCGAAACAAAAAACCAGTCACGAGTTTGGGTGTTCGAAAATGAGTTAAAGCCAACAAAAATTGTTCATTCACGGAGTGTTGCGAAAAAAATGGTGGCCACGTTTGTCTCCAAAACCGGCCATGTTACGACTATTCCTCTTGAGGGACAAAGAACGGTTAATGCAGAATGGTATGCTAGCATTTGTTTGCCACTGGTCGTTTCTGAACTCCGTAAAGAGAACTGCAACCGCCGCATCATCCTCCATCACGACAATGCGAGTTCTCACACCGCACACAGAACAAAAGAGTTTTTAGAGCAAGAAAACATAGAAATGTTAGACCATCCGTCGTACAGCCCCGACCTAAGCCCTAATGATTTGTATACTTTCCCTAAAATAAAGAATAAATTGCTTGGACAGAGATTTTCATGACCTGAAGAAGCTGTGGACGCCTACAAAACGGCCATTTTGGAGACCCCAACTTCCGAATGGAATGGTTGCTTCAATGATTGGTTCCATCGTATGGAAAAATGTGTCAAATTTCGCAGAGAATACTTCGAAAAGCAATAAATACATTTTTAAATAGTAATGTTGTGTCACTTCCTTGATTCCCGAAATTTTCAGTGCCGCCCTCGTATTATGGTTGCAGCAATCGACAGCAGCAAGCAAAGCAATCGAACAGTGTGAGAGTCAAGTAATATCTTGACTCTCACACTAGCCGATTTTTATTTGGTCTAGTGCAAGGACATAGGATGGGTACGGTGAACATTACTCCACATGATTGGTTCATTGGGGGATTAACTTCCTCGAACTTTATGGGATGTTCACGTGTCAGTCGCTGAATGTATAATTAGTTGACGGCTCCGTGGCGCAGTGGCTTAGTATTGAGGTTCAGCACTGTAGGCCGGGGGTTCGAATCTCGCACGGAACAAGTACTTGTATGGCCTACAAATAGTTAATTCTGTGTCTGGATGTTTGTCCTTGAGCAATTTATGTTTGTAAACTGCCTCAACGATAGAGGAGAAAATCCTAGTGTAGGGGTAACATTAAAAAAAAACAACAAAAAGAAAGTATTTCTTGTAAGGGGCTTAATGTCCTTAATATAGGCTATTTTATAGTCTTGCAAGGAGAACGGAAGGTCACCCTCACTTGTGTTTTTACCTAATTTTATTGCAATTTCATGTAAGATTATTTTTCTGTATGTACTACAGTTACTGCAATTTAAATTTTAATAAATGGTAGTAACGTTTTTAAATAAAAAAGGGGTAACACAAAACAAAATAGTGGTTGAAAAATGTACATTCTCAAACTTGACTACAAATGATAATTTACTACAATTACTGGCTCAAGCAGTAATTAAAAAAAACTTACGCTGCTTTCTGAGCTCTTCTCGTCCTTTTCGGCCGTGGATTTTCGGTAGGAGATCCTTAAAAAAAAAATAGCAATGAAATTTCTGTCCTTAACAAAACTGATATTATCATATTAAAAATGTTATTACCAATTGCACTGTCTTGTGTACTTTGGGAGTGATTATCATTTTCAATACTGATTTCTGATATTATCTGAAAAAAAAGTCAATCAATCAAAATGAAATTTATTTATTTATTTAAAATCTTTATTACACTTAAGATGTACAATTGTCGGACTTAATGCCTTTAGGCATTCTCTATCAGTCAACCACAAGCTAAGCAGAGAAACTTAAGCAGGTGCCATAAAAATTTGAGAATATATACGTGAATGTAAATATAAACATATACATACTATACTTGTGAATACAAAAATAAATATATATAACTACAAAGAACCTAAATAATATATTCTATACCTGATACATAAACATACATAATTTTAAACGATAGATAATACATACATTTTAAGCATACTTACATACAAACATATTATACAAAAACAACTTAAGTAATTTGTAATACACTTATGCAGAAACATTTAAATAAAAAGGTCAGTTGTTGAAAGATCAGTCACCATTCTTTTAAAGGCTGTAATAGAAGTCGGTTTCCTGATATGAGGAGGTAATTTATTCCATAGCCTTATGGCCTCAGCGGTGAAAAACTGAGACATAAATTTAGTACGTCGAGGAAAAATACATAAAGTAGTTCCCTCGGAGGATCTCAGGTTACGATCGTGGGAAGAACCCAAATACTGAAACTTGCATTTCAGGTATTGGGGAATGCATGGATCATATAGGATTGAAAATAACGTGCAAAGAATTCTGATCCATCTCGCTGATGGACAGGGAGCCATTTAAGCTTAGAACGATATAAGGATACATGATCGTACTCGTATTTACGAAGGCCAAAAATAAAACAGATGCAATTATTTAACAAATGATCCAATTTGTACAAAGAAGTACTTGACACACATCAGGGTAACACACATCAGCATAATCAATGACCGGTAAAACAAGTGTTTGCACCAACATAGCCTTAGTCTCGGTTGGAAGGAAATTCTTGAAACAATAAAGGCCACACAGGGTGTTTGTCACTCTCTGACTTATTTCAGCTACCTAAGACTGCCAACTTAAATTAGGATCAATCATTAACCCAAGGTCTTTAACTACATATCTAAGAGGAATATTTGTGCTATTGTAAACAATAGGCTCCAGTGAATTGAAATCAAATTTAGCCAAATGACGAGGGCTACCGAGAATTATAGCTTTACATTTAGCAGGATTGACAGCCATTCCATAACTTGTGCATTAGTCACAGATGGCCTGAATATCTAGATTTAAAATTTCGATCGCAGAATTAACCTCTGCTGGATTAAACCGAGCGTACAGCTGTAAATCGTCAACATAGAGATGGTAGGAGCATTTGAAATTTACAGTTATGAGGTTTATAAAAATAGAAAATAATAAAGGAGAAAAAATTCCGCCTTGTGGAACGCCAGTAGCAAGATCAGACCAATCAGAGAAAGACTGTTGATTGACCTTAACTCTTTGCTGGCGACCAGGAAGATAAGTTGATAACTATCAAAAACTGACGAATAGAAACCATGTATTTACAGATAGCAAGAAGAATGTCATGATCGACTGTACAGAAAGCATTAGAGAGGTCAATTAATATGAGAACTGCTAATTTTGACTCCTCCATACCCTCACGTACGTCCTCAAGAACTTTAAGGAGAGCTGTGTTGTACTATGTCCGGGACGAAAACCAGATTGTAAGGGACTAAGAAGTTTATTTTTATATATGTAGCTGGGTAGCTGTTTGTGTGCAGCTGATTCTAAAATCTTTGAAAGGGAAGTATAGAAATTGGTCGAAAATGGTTAACAGAACTGGGATTATCTAACTTGTGAAGAGGAAGGACAAATGCTTTACGCCAAAAAGATGGAAAAACCCCAGCAGAAAAAGAAAAATTGATGATTACCCACCGTAATGATTGGGAGAATATTATCAAGTATGGGAATAATCTCACTCAAACAAACACTCAAATCATCATAGCCAGCTGCTTTATATTTGATGGAAAAAATATTTTTTTAATACAGTTGCTCAAAAAGTGGCGTATTGCATGGACGTATAGCGTTCGGGATGTGGGCTATTACATACTCGTGCTTTTTCTTTACCTTTTCCGAACTCGTGCGTTCTCTTTCCCAACTGTCAAAATAATGTCTATTAAAAAGAAAAAACCAACCACGAAGTTTTTACTAAAAAAAAAATCTAATAAGATTTTATGATTCATGCAAATATTTGTAAAAAGAAGCTACTAATTTGTTTCAATATCAGATTTAATGATTTGATTCAATGAGTTAGGTTAGGTTTCATTTAATTTCATCTCATTAAATTTAATTTTCATTTCATATCAATAATAAAATTCTACTGAAGACTTGGCTGTATGGGCATAGTTCCCTTTGCCTACCCAGAATGGGTGAAGCATGAAGCTAATACAAAGGGGAGACGGCATAAGCAACTGTGCACTGTGATTCTAAGTAGATCCTGACGTCATCATAGTGGGCGTGGCTTTAGTTAGTATACTGTCAGCATTCGTCCTGTGCGCTCATGTGTTGAAAAAATCGCAAATCGATGTATTTTCGTAGTATTAAGAAGAAAAGGATGAAGTGTTGTGTTTTATTGTGTAAAAACTACTCAGATAGACGCTCTGTTGTTATGGATGGCATCACATTTCATTTGTAAATAATTTTACACCTAATTTATTAAAATAGTTCTAGAAAAACCTCTTTGCGTTGGCTTTCAAATATAATTAAATATATTCGTCACTAGATGGCGACACTTTGTGTCATGTAAACTAAAAATATAAAGGTCCGTAGAGCTCAGTATTGGTAAAATAAACATACTAAGGTGCTGAAATTTGTTTTGCATTCAGATATAAAGTAATTATAATCGCAAAATATTATTTTTATAGTTTATAATCATTATGTGAACAGGCCGTATTCTATCGTCAAGTAAACCTCATAAAGATAACAAAAAGACAGTGCCGTAATTAGAATTCAACTATTTTATTCAGTAATCCAACTTTCAATATTAAAATGAAGGAAATTGTACTTAGGCTGATTTTCACGAAATGTTTAAGTTATATTTAAGTGACATTCTCTATGCAAAGAATCACTTAAATACAATTTAATGTTCTTAGATTGGCATTCAAAAATACATTCGGATGCCTAATTTGGAATAAAATATTTATATTTTAATTGATTTGTAAATAAAATTATATTAATTATAATAATTTGTCTATTATTTGTTTCTCCCTGAGAGATATTAAGTAGTATAACCCACAGATAAATAATAGTCCAGCCGTTTCTGCGTGAAAAAATTACACATACACAGTACATACTTAGTGTGGAATAAGCTACAGAAAGAACACACAAAATTTCGCCTTTATAATATTAGTGAGATAAATAGGATATTTAGTTCCAAATTAAATATCCTACTTAATATTGAACATAGAATATTTAGTTTCAAAGAGACTTTATTTTATGGATAAAATAAATATTTTTTGAAGGTTGACTTTCACGAAATGATAAACATATATAAATTGTATTTAAGTGATTCTTTGCATATAGAATGTCAGTTAAATATAACTTAAACATTTCGTAAAAATCAGCCAAGTACAATTTCCTTCATTTTAATATTGAATGTTGGGTTACTGGGTAAAATAATAGAATTCTAATTGCGGCCCTGTCTTTTTGTAATTTTTTATGAGGTTTACTTGACAATAGATGGCGGCCTGTTCCCAAAATTATTATGAAAATTATAAAAAAATATTATTTTGGCGAGTAAAATTTCTTTATCTGAATGTATTTGCTTCATGAGATAGACGCTCCGATGCTATGGATGGCATCACATTTCATTTGTAAGTAATTTTACACCCAATTAATTAAAATAGTTCTAGAAAAATCTCTTTGCGTCGGCTTTCAAATATAATTAAATATATTCCACACTAGATGGCGACACTTTGTGTCCTGTGAAGTAAAAATATAAAGGCACGTAGAGCTCAGTAATGATAAAATAATCATACGAAGGTGCTAAAATTTGTTTTGCATTCAGACATAAAGAAATTTTAATCGCCAAAATATTATTTTTTATTTTATAACATTTTGTGGATATGCCGCCATCTACCGTCAAGGTAGCTAAGCTACATTGCAACATTGATATGGAAAGATTCGAGTAGTTTTACTATTTATCGGTAGATGTAGATAGTGTAGTGGGCGGGGCTTTGCATCCCCTCACCCTGCAAATTGTCACGCGTTGTTTCATAGTGAAATTGAATTACAACGTCTCCTCTTTGTATTTGCTTCATGGGGTGAAGAAAACAAAAAAAATCTCTGCTTATATTCTTTTACGGTTGGCGCCATTTTCCTAAGACGTTCTTTATTAAATTGCTTCATTTTTTCGCAACTGTATTAAAAATAGTTGTTCAGTACACGTACGGAACCGTCATTGCAATTTGTTCTGACTTTCGGCTCGACTCGGAACTCTGCAATGACAGGCTTTCCGCACTCGTAATGAAATATACTATTACGAACATCTTCATTGGAAAAAAAAAGCAAAGCAGTTTGCATCGATTTTGGGAAAAGATGAGATAAGTGAAATGGTTTTATGTTTAGTGGAGTTGTCGATTATAGGTGCCAAGAAGTGCTTATTAAGATCGTTGAGAGATATTGCCCCCATATCAGGGCATTTCTTTTGTTTCCCTAACCCAAGGGAATTGAGAAACTTCCAAATGCCGACTGACGAAGAGCTTAAAATGTTCTTATGGATATGTCGGCGTTTTGCAGCTCGAACCATCTGATTGCATTTGTTTCTGGTAGCTTTATATATATTCCAGTTGGCATCACAGCGATTGTTTTTAAATCTTACAAAATCCCGATCACGTTTTGCCATTACTTTATGGATATCACTGTCCGTCCACGGTGCTGGGACTTTAACATTGCGTATCGGGGCTACTGCATCGTATAACTGAAGGATATTACTAGTCAGTGCCTCTACCATGTGATATACATCAGATGAATAAAAAATATCTAACCTAAATATGTTTTTAGGACTTAAAAATATTTTTTATAGAATAGGCTGACAATGGGTGGTGTTAGACAAGGCTGCGTGCTATCACCAACGCTGTTTATTTTGCATATCAATGAAATGTTGCAAGCTGGTAACATTCATTGCTATGCAGAGGACAGCACTGGTGATGCTTTATACACCGGCCGTGCCAATATTTCTCGGGAAAACGTCGCCGAGTACCGGAACAAATTTGTGTCTGAAGTCGAAACTTTACTGAACAAAGTCTCGGATTGGGGGCGACTAAATCTAGTCCAGTTCAATCCCCAGAAGACACAAGTTTGCGCGTCTCAGTTTCAATGAGCTGCTGCCTCAGCTAGCAACGGAATCCTCGGCGTCGACATATCGAATAGTGTGCAGTTTCGTGGTCACTTGGAAGAGAAGACCATATCGGCCTCTAAAAAGCTTGGCGTGCTCAGCAGAGCGGGGCAGTTTTCATGCCACCACATCGCTTGCAACTTTACAAAGTGCAAGTTCGATCAAATGGAATACCGTTCCCATCTCTGGGCTGAGGCTTCCCAGTGCCAGCTCCTTCCACTTCACCACATCCAGCGCAGAGCGGTTCGATTCGTCGACGACCGAGTTTTTTCTGATCGGCTCAATACACTGGCACTGCGTAGGGATGTTGCATCCATTAGCATTTTCTATCGAATCTACCACGGAGAGTGCTCTGAGGAATTGTTCGGATTAATTCCAGCCGCCAAATTTCACGAACGCACATCGTGTCAAAATTCACGATACCATCCTCACCATCTGGATGCTTGGCGGACCACGACTGTGCGTTTTAATAGAAGTTTTCGTACAACTTCTCTGTGGAATTGTTTACCACCGGCGATTTTTCCGGACCGATACGAATTAGGGACCTTCAAGAAAAGAGCTTACACCTTTATAAAAGGCCGGCAATACATCTGCAATTCCCTTGGTGTTGCGGTTGTTCATGGGCGTCGTTAGTCACTTACCCATCAGGTGAGCCCCCTCTTCTATAAAAAAAAAGAGATAAAAGGCACACAGTCCACCTGATGGTAAGTGGATGATGTGTCCCTTATACATCCATCCTCGACGGACTAAGATAGAATGCCTCACTTCTAGTAAAAAGGGTCTCCGGTTCTCTACACTCACCATACGAAACACAGCAGCATTAAGCTGCTATTTTACGCTGGCATTCTGTGAGAACGTGGTCCTGCCCCGGTCAAGCCGACCTATTCGTGTCGCAATCATAATATAACTGCAGCGTGGCTCTACGTATAATCTACTTGGCTGAGAAACATTGCATAAACTTTCAAAGTAAGCTAAAAATTATTATTATTTCATTTGAAAAAGGAAGAAAGAGAAGTAAATACTATTTTTGAATAAATTAATTTTTACTTGTGGCTCTAACAAAATACAGCACAAGAAAAGCCTATGTCTAAAATCATTTTAATTTTACAATTATAAGGGTTGCATGAGTGGGTCGGTTCGACCGGGGAACAACCACAATCTAACAGAATTTCAGCATAAAATAGCACTTTCAAGCTGCTGTTTCGATGGTGAGTGTAGAGAACCGGAGACCCCTTTTACTCGAAACGAGTTATTCCATCTTAGATTATTTAGAAATATTATACAGGGTTATTTTGCAATAACCGGCCAAATTTGCAGAGAAGGTTCAGAATGAGTAATATAGGCAAATGGTGAAGAAAAATTAATTAAAAAATTTGAAATATTCTGTCTTCTTTATCTTTTAAATTAAAAATGCACGCACACATTTGTAAGGGTCGATCGGTAAGCAAAAACATTGTTACCCATAAATCACATTCAATTTGGGATAATTTCAAATAAAAGTAGAAGCCTTATTTACTCGTATTTTCAAAAACTGCAATAATGGTATATCATTATTTATATATTTTAAGTTTAAAATTTGGTTACTCTTTGAAAAATAAACCTCGTATTCAATTAGCTTGCAGCTTAAATTTTTTTCAAAATAATGAAAAGAACAAAGTTTCGTGTAGATTATTGTTATAGAATTTGTAAATTTTATGAAGTTTTGTGTGTGATGGTCACGGAGGTGTACAACTTCCTCGTACCTTCTTGCCGCGTGTCCGTTTTGGCCTGGTTTCCTTGGGCACCTCTTCCTCTATTTCCAATTGCTTGCGCGAACTGGCGCGGGAACTCGCTCGAGTTGCTCGCGCTGATGCCACTAAAAAGAAAACCATACAGGTAAATCCATAGATTTAGAAAGAGAGGACTGAGCGTTAGCCTCACAAGTGACCATTCGTTAGAAACAGACAAAGCGACTGTGCGGCCAATACCTGTCTCTTTCCTGCAAGCCGAAGGCTACCAGTAACGTGGACCAATCAGAATTCTAGAAAGAGACAACTACTGGCCGCACATTCGCTTTCTCTCTCTCTCGCACTTTTCGGTCTGTATTCACTGCTGTGTATTCACTGCATAATTGAATACATTCTCTCTATGTCTATGGGTAAATCCAATAAATCCATTCATTACAGCCTATAAAAGTCCACTGCACATGAATGCTTGCGTACCGTGAGATTTACGGTGAGTGCTTAGCCGCCACTAAAGATAGACATTACACTAGAATACATATTGAACAATATTCTCACCAGGCGGTGCAGGCGCCGTATCCGTTTGTTTCCTTGTCCTGGTGGCCCGCCGTTTTCCTGTTTCCTCTTCTGATAGTTCTTCCGATTTTTCTTTAGGAATTGCTTTTCTTGGCTCTAGAAATAATATTAGTTTTATTACATAACAGGATTAGAATTAGATTTTGTATAGAGAATAATTACAAAATTCTTCTTTCTTCTTTCGAAGCTTCCTTCCTATGGGCTTACCGAGAAATTATGCAAATGGATCACCAGTTTCCTTGCTGATCGGAGCATCAAGGTCGTAGTAGACGGTGCATGCTCTGATTTCAAGCCTATCAACGCTGGTCTTCCACAAGGCTGCGTGCTATCACCAACGCCGTTTCTCCTGCATATCAATGATATGTTGCTAACTGGTAGCATTCATTGCTATGCAGACGACAACACTGGTGATGCCTTATATACCGGCCGTGCCAATATTTCAAACTTGTGTCTGAAGTCGAGTCTTTGCTTAACAAAGTCTCGGATTGGGGCCGACTAAATCTAGTCCAGTTCAATCCCCAGAAGACACAAATTTGCGCGTTTACCGCTAAAAAGAACGCCTTTGTCGTATCTCCTCAGTTTCAAGGCACTCCCCTTCTTGCCTCAGCCAGTATCGGTATCCTCGGAGTCGACATATCGAGTGACGTGCAGTTTCGTGGTCACTTGGAAGGGAAGGCCAAATTGGCCTCTAAAAAGCTTGGCATGCTCAGCAGAGCGGGACAGTATTTCATGCCGGCACACCGCCTGCTACTTTACAAGGCGCAAGTTCGGCCTCACATGGAATACTGTTCCCATCTCTGGGCAGGGGCTCCCCAGTGCCAGCTCTTTCCACTTGACCGCATCCAGCGCAGGGCGGTTCGAATCGTCGACGACCGAGGTCTTTCTGATCGGCTCAATACACTGGCACTGCGTAGAGATGTTGCATCTCTTTGCGTATCTTATCGCATCTATCACGGGGAGTGGTCTGAGGAATTGTTCGGACTAATTCCAGCCGCTCAATTTCATCATCGCACATTGCGAAAAAACTCGCGTTACCATCCATACCATCTGGATGATTGGCGGTCCACCACTGTGCGATTTAGAAGAAGTTTTCTCCCTCGCACAACTTCCTTGTGGAATCAACTACTACCAGCGAATTTACCGGACCGATACGACTTAGGAACCTTTAAGAAAAGAGCTTACACCTTTCTAAAAGGCCGGCAACGCATCTGCAATTCCCCTGGTGTTGCGGTGGTTCATGGGCGGCGGTAGTCACTTACCATCAGGTGAGCCCCTATTCTATATAAAAAAAAACTGTTTTCCTGAAACTTTTCTGCTCTAAATATTTCTTAACTCAAACAATTTTCTCCGGAAGTCAATAATAATCTCTAGATAGTATAAAACAAATTCGCTTCCCCCGTCTGTACGCTTAGATCTTTTAAACTACACAACGGATTTTGATGCGGTATTCATCAATAGACAGAATGATTTAACAGATTTATATGTATAAAACATTCATATTATAGTAGAGTAATAGCGAGAAAACACAAATCTATTGTTGTCTGTTAGTCTCGCTAAAACTAAAAAACGGCTCGACTGATTTTGATGATTTTTTGTGTGTATTTGAATGCGTCTCTTGATGGTATAGATTCACTTTTGAACCCGGTAGGTGGCGCTGTTATCAAAATCACCATTCACCCGTGAGAAGCCGGGGCGGATCGGTAGTAATATTAATAAATTATTTATTATCAGATAACAAAAATATGTTATTTTATCTGCACTTACAAATATAATTATATAAAAATGTTCAACCCTTAGGCTGTAAGGGTAAGGTAGGTGGTTAGGGTGTTAGATTATCGTGAACCACCACAAGATGGCAGAATTAAATAAATTAATATAATGATAATAACATAAAAAACGTTAGATAGAATTTTTCCTCATCATTCTAGTGAAAGTGACACATGTTGCTTGACCTGAATGGTAAGCAACACATTCTGAGACCCAAGCCTCACATAGTTCTTACATACAGGGTTATTTTGCAATATACGCCCAAATTTGCAGAGAAGATTCAGAATAAGTAATATAGGTAAATGGTGACGAAAAATGAATTTAAAAATGTCAGATATTCTGTAATTTTATCTTTTAAATTCAGAATGCGTGGTAATCCATTATTTTAACTTATTGTCATTCATAAATATCCCACGCCTACTATTTTACTACGTACTTCCACATTCGTAAGGGTCCATCGATAGGCAAAAACGTTATTGTCCATAAATCATATTAAATTTCGGTTAATTTCAAATAAAAGTAGAAGCCTTATTTACTCGTATTTTCAAAAACTGCAATAACGGTAATATCATTATTCGTATCATCATCATCATCACTACAGCCCTCCACAATTCCACTGCTAAAAATAGGCCTCCCCAAGGAATGCCACAAAGCACGGTCCCGAGCCACCTGCATCCATCGACTTCCTGTATGTCCTACCATGTCGTCACTCCATCTGTGTGGGGACGCCCTACACTTTTAGCCTGCTGGTACGAGGCCGCCACTAGAGAACCGTTCTTCTCCATCGGTTATCGGTTCTTCGAGCTATATGGCCGGCCCATTGCCACTTCGGCTTACAAATCCTTTGCTAATAATGCTTAGTAATAAAAATAAAATAAGTAATAATGCTCAGTAAGCATTATTTGTATATTTCAACTTAAATATAAAATTTGAATACTCTTTGAAAAATAACCATGTATAGTGGGTAAAGTTATGAAACCTTCTAAAATAGTACTTTTGTGTAGAAAGCAAAAAAAAATAGTTTTAATTTATAACAATTGACATCTAATACAAGAAATATAAAATTAGGAATCCTTAATAAGTATATTATGATAACAATTATTTTACTTGGTACAGGTGCAGTCGGAGGCGGCATAGCAATTTCATCCTCATTCATTTCCTGTTTGATTTCAATGTTGATTGGCAAGGACTCCAGGTCCATTGGCTCGGATGGCAATGATACTTTCTCTTGTTTCACTGAAAATAAAAATGTATGTTGTAAACCAACTGCTGCCCAACAAAGGGCTTTTATTGTAAATATAATAATAACAATAATATAGTTTATTTTGTTCTAAATATAAATATAAATTAACATAATAAACACAAACTAATTTAGAAACTAAAATGGCGTCTACTCAGCACAAATTAATGTCGTAGAATAAACATATATAGACACAGTATACTTCATAAGAAAGGTGTGACACATTGACACAGAATTCTATTAATTTTAGTTTTATTTACTACCGACTTCAAAAAGGAGGAGGTACTCAATACGACTTTATGTTTTTTATGCGTGTTATCGCAAACTTTTTTTCTAGGTGAACCGATTTTGTTGATTCTTTTTAAAGCTGGTGCTTCTCATGATGTGGTCCCATATAAATATGATGAAGGTTTGACCAATAGTTTTTGAGTTATCCTAAATTATTTATATTGAAGTCGGTTGTACAATATTTTTAATTTTACCACTTGTATAATATACAGACAATATACTTCATAAGAAAGGTGTGATATATCGATATAGAATTCTGGTAATATTGATAATTTAATAGGTATTCCTTTAGTTTAATTTTAAGCTAGCTGTTTCTCGCGACTTCGCACTCGTGGAATTTATCACGATTGGATTACATGGGTTTTAGGTTTTTGCGCGTAACCCTAATTCTTTTTCTAAAATAAAAGTAGCCTTATAACATCAGCTATCTGTCTGTGAAAATCCCGTCAATATCGGTCCAGCCGTTTCGAAGATTAGCCGGAACAAACAGACAAAAATTTTAAAAATTGTTTTTTTGGTTACAAGTACCGTATATACTTTCATATGCATTTAGTAAAAAGCTGTTATTTTTCAATTTTATTTATTTGTATAGATGTATAGAAGTACGAACATGTCTCATGTCCTGCATAAATATTTCGAAGACACATTAAGTAAGCGCTAACGCATGCTGAAGTGTGGTGGACTAATTGCTGAACTCTTTCAGAATTGAGAGGAGGCCTGTGTCCAGCAGTGGGACGTATATAGGTTGTAACTTTACTACAAGATACGTAGTAGAGGCATTCTGCAGCTATATGGTTGTAGCACGAATGGGTCGGCTCGACCGGGGAAGGACCACGCTCTCACTGAATACCAACGTAAAATAGCAGCTTGATGCTGCTGTTTCGTATGGTGAAAGTATAGAACCCTTAATTACTGGAAACGAGGAATTCCATCTTAAGAATCAAAATCATTTCGAGGATAAATGTAGATGTCAATGCGCCACAGCATACACTCACCATCAGGTCGGCTGTTAGTTTGTCACTCTTATTCTATAAAAAAAATATAATGTTAAATGAACTATTTTTACGGATTTTATCGCGTTTTATTTTAACTTTTTAATTCTCGACGTTTCGGGTGCTTTACAGGACACATGGTCACGGGAGAACTGAGGTGTTTGACGACGCGATGTCATGGTTAGCGCAGCTACCTTCAGCCTTTGAATACTAAGTTTTGGTCCGATCTACGCAGAGCAAAGTCTTGCAGTGGTATGCTTGGGTATGGATTCAATTTTATTAATTACGGGATCCAAGCAGATGGTAGCACCCATCCATCTTCTCTATTGGATGGGTGCTACCATCTGCATGAGTCTCGCTGTGACCATGGGCTGTAAAGCAACCAAAACGTCGGGAATTAAAAAGTTAATATTAAAAGTGATAAAATCCGTCAAATTCGTTTCATTTGGATATTTTATCACATGGATATTTTCTAATCACGCAGATGCATCGCACCCTAGACATGAATAAATTACTTTTGGTGTTTCGCACAAATTAGATATTCATCACGCGTTCATCTTCGTAGGATGTTCATGAATGTCACAAACTACACGCATTGTATGTAGCCATTTGCAATTTATTCTGTGTCATTTGCTTGTCGCATAGCTAAGTCCGCGAGGCCGTAATGCAAAGTTGACGGTAAAGGGTGGGGTCAGAGTGTACGCTTTCTAGGTATTATGTTAACTATAATTTTTTATTTATGAACTAGCTGTTCCCCGCGACTTCGCTCGCGTGTTAGGGTTTTTATGTTTTTGCGCGGAACCCTAATTCTTTTTCTAAAATATAAATAGCCTAAGTTACTCCTTATAACATCAGCTATTTGCCAGTGAAAGTCCTGTCGAAATCGGTCCAGCCGTTTCGGAGATTAGCTGGAACAAACAGACAGACAGACAGACAGACGGACAGACAGACAAAAATTTTAAAAATTGTGTTTTTGTCATAAGTACCGTATATACTTTCATATGCATTTAGTAAAAAGCTGGTATTTTGACATTACAAACAGACACTTCAATTTTATTTATTTGTATAGATATAGATAATCTATACAAATAAATAAAATTGAAGTGTCTGTTTGTAATGTCGAAATTACAGCTTTTTACTAAATACATATGACAGTATATACGGTACTAATAACAAAAATACAATTTTTAAAGTTTTTGTCTGTCTGTCTGTTTGTTTGTTTGTTCCGGCTAATCTCAGACACGGCTGGACCGATTTTGCTGATGTCACAAGGAGTAAACTTAGGCTACTTTTATTTTAGAAAAATAAATAGGGTTCTGCGAAAAAAAATTAAAACCCCAAGTAACACGCGGGCGAAGTCGCGGCGAACAGCTAGTTTTAAAATATTATTAATGTTTTATGTAATATAGAAAATGAGGGTTTCATAAATAATATTTTATTAAAAAATAAAGGTTAACTATCACAGTGGTTTAAACTATTCATACATTAAGTAACAGCGACGTATAGGTGTACTCTTAATGGGATTTTAGCGTTTCTAATCAAGTAACTAACTAAACTTAATATTTCTAAAAATGTTATTTGCATCTGTAATTTGACACGTGCTGACATCACCCTACGGTCTCTGTGAGGTCTCTCACACGACCGATACAACATTTTTTCAAAGAGAGCTTTTGTGCTTCGTGCTATCACTAACGCTGTTTCTTCTGCATATCAATGATATTTTGCAAACTGGTAATATTCATTGCTATGCAGACAACAGCACTGGAGATGCTTTAGACACCGGCCGTGCCAATATTTCTTGGGAAAACGTCGCCGAGTACCGGAACAAATTTGTGTCTGAAGTCGAGACTTTGTTCAACAAAGTCTTGAGTTCACGACTTTGGGAGCGACTAAATCTAGTCCAGTTCAATCCCCAGAAGACACAAGTTTACGCGTTTACCGTTAAAAAAAACCACTTTGTCTGTCGTATCTTCTCAGTTTCAAGGCACTCCCCTTGTTGCCTCAGCCAGTATCGGAATCCTCGGTGTCAACATATCGAGTTATGTGTAGTTTCGTTAACGATTTTTTTTTTCAAAAATCAAGATTTTTTATTAATATCATGCGGTGAAAGACTCATCTATTAACTGATTGAGATTTTTTGTGGTGTCTTTCAATGAAGTCAGTTCTTTAATATTTTTAAAACCGTAACTGCCTATTTGCGCGTTTCTTAAGGACCGGCCTCTTAAGGCGCAGGTTGAGCAAAATGTCGCGCTAGTCGTTATTTGGGCGGTTTTTAGGAGCTATCTACTTTTTATTTAAAAGATATATCAACAAATAAAAAACACATTATATTTCTACATAATCTTGATTCCATAAAAGCTATATCCAATTTTTTTTTAAAGGAATACATATTAATATAATCTCCTTACAACGAAACCACGTAAATGTGAAATTATTATTGATAACATGCATCTCCTCGTAAAGTAAGTATTATTTTGTTTTGCGATTTACACCAATGGATAGGCAATTTATTAATGAACATTTCTATAGTAAATTTTTTTCCAAAAGACCAAAATTTGATTTTATTAAGAAATTATTTTAAAATCTGGGCGTATATACTGCTCACGGGCTTGATGAAGTCAGTGAGCGCTGAGCTCTTCGACGGGAAGCCCGTGTCGTTAGAGCGTCGACCGACGCATACGCCACGTCATATGAGTCGATAATATTATTACTTATTAGGTTATTTATAGGTAGTATTATTTGTTTGTTTTGGGTATAATTTTTCGTATTAGTTATACATATATTTGTTGTGTTTTTTACTGCGCGATGAAGATTTTTGCGTGTATTTTCTTTGAAGTAAATGCAAATAAAAAAATGAAGCACCATTAGCATGTAAGGTTCGAATCCATAATTAAAATTTCGACAAATATTATAATTTACACTATAAAAGGCTAATTCAATATTATCACCCAAGCACAATATCTTATCAGGTATACTACTGCCTCGTTGGTCTAGTGGTTGTAGTGGTGCGACTGCTGATCATGAGGTCCCGGGTTCGAATCCTGGGTTGGGCCAAAAAGTCAGTTATGAGTTTTTCATTTATGTTCTAAGTTATAATTATAATTAGTATTACTAAGTTATAGTTTTTTGCTAAAATATAGTATATTATTTATTGCTTGTTTTTTCTTCTTTTTCAAAAAATAATTGAGTACATAAGGTGTTCTATACTTATATCTCGGTAAAAAGTACTAATATACCTACTTTTTACTATAAACTAAAAAATTTTAAAACTAAATTTAACTAAAAAGACTAAGCTGACCATTTATTTTTTAACTCATAACAGGACATGGGTTTATTTATACTCTAAAAACTATAACTTTATACAATTAGTGTTCACTATAAAATTATATTCGGTATAGACGGTAAATATTAAATGCAACATATTTTTTTTAATTATTAATTACATTTGTCAGTGGATTAAATTTGCTTTAATAAAGTTGGTGATGATTTTAAATAAGAATAAAATTCTGCTCAAGTTTTTTATTGTTATCTTTGTTAACAACATCGCCTTTAGAACTCTGGAACCGTAAGTGTTTCTTTCAGACGTCCACAATTTATGCAAAATAAAAAAATACTCTTTCTACCGGAGCATTCGTACCAGGTAGACATAAAATATATTCGATTAAAAAAAATTATGTTGAAGATTGTTGACTTTGAATACTTCCATCCAACGAGTTACGGGACAATTTTGTGTCCCGGTGCTTTGTTTGGGGACAATGGGACAGGAGACCGAGAAAAGGGACAGTCCCGTTCAAAACGAGACGTATGGTCACTTTAGCTATAACCCGGCGACCATGAAGCAAATACAAAGTTAGTCTTTGTATTAGCTTCATGGTGGCGCAGTGGCTTAGCAATCAGTTGTTGCGCTGGGGGCCGCGGGTTCGAATCCCGCATGGAACAAGATTTGTATGGCCTACAAATAATTGTTCCGGGTCTGGATGTTTGTCTTTGTGCAATTTATGTTGCCTCCACGACACAGGAGAAAATCCTAGTGTGGGTGTAATGTTTTTTTACAACTGAAATTGAAAGATTGAACCCTTATACTTCTTGTTTATTTTTGTATTTATATATTTTTTATTGCACCAAATATTTGTACAAAAGCCGAGTTATCTATTTATTTACCTATAGTGAATAGGTATCTTTTAAACTCACAATTTTCAATGCTTCCGTTTATATAATTAATTATAAAATTTCATAATTAGATAATATATGAAAATACATAATTCTAATATAATGCAACTAATATATACAGAATAAAAAAATTAAAATACATTTATCTTTGTACGCTATGTGTATTTCCATAAAACAGTTTATTGATGTGAAAAAATAATACTACTTTCGTACAATAGGTGGCGTCTTACATATTTCTTCCGGCGAGCCGCTCGCTACAATATACTCGTATTAATATTGTAGCGAACGGCGCGCCGGTCAAATGCTCAAGGTCGTTCGCATGGAGTAGCCCCTTAAGGGGCTACTCCATGCGAACGACCTTGAGCATTTGACCTAAGCGTAGCTGTAGCGAGCGGCTCGCCGGAAGAAATATGTAAGACGCCACCTATTGTACGAAAGTAGTATTATTTTTTCAACATCAATAAACTATTTTATGGAAATACACATAGCGTACAAAGATAAATGTATTTTAATTTTTTTATTCTGTATATATTAGTTGCATTATATTAGAATTATGTATTTTCATATATTATCTAATTATGAAATTTTATAATTAATTATATATTAAAACTGAAGCATTGAAAATTGTGAGTTTAAAAGATACCTATTCACTATAGGTAAATAAATAGATAGCTCGGCTTTTGTACAAATATTTGGTGCAATAAAAAATAAATAAATAAATAGGATGTTTCGCATATGTGTTTTTGATTATTGTTAATTTTTACGTGTCACGTATTGAAAAGTTACCTACTAATTTTTGAACTGAGCACCTTGTAACTTAGCCTGCTTATTACTTATGCTAGCAGATATTATCCTCACCCCAATGATTGATGAGGATGAAAATCAATTTTATTTCTACATACGTAATTATATTTATTTATACATAAGGGTAACTTTAATAAAGGTAATACAAAAATCAACAAGAAGTATAAGGGTTCAATCTTTCAATTTCAGTTGTAAAAAAACGTTACCCCCACACTAGGATTTTCTCCTGTGTCGTGGAGGCAGTTTACAAACATAAATATTGCACAAAGACAAACATCCAGACCCGGAACAATTATTTGTAGGCCATACAAATACTTGTTCCATGCGGGATTCGAACCCGCGGCCCCCAGCGCAACAACTGATTGCTAAGCCACTGCGCCACCATGAAGCTAATACAAAAACTAACTTTGTATTTGCTTCATGGTCGCCGGGTTATAGCTAAAGTGACCATACGTCCCGTTTTGAACGGGACTGTCCCTTTTCTCGGTCTCCTGTCCCATTGTCCCCAAACAAAGCTCCGGGACACAAAATTGTCCCGTAACTCGTTGGATGGAAGTATTCAAAGTCAACAATCTTCAACATAGTTTTTTTTAATCGAATATATTTTATGTCTACCTGGTACGAATGCTCCGGTAGAAAGAGTATTTTTTTATTTTGCATAAATTGTGGACGTCTGAAAGAAACACTTACGGTTCCAGAGTTCTAAAGGCGATGTTGTTAACAAAGATAACAATAAAAAACTTGAGCAGAATTTTATTCTTATTTAAAATCATCACCAACTTTATTACAGCAAATTTAATCCACTGACAAATGTAATTAATAATTAAAAAAATATGTTGCATTTAATAATTACCGTCTATACCGAATATAATTTTATAGTGAACACTAATTGTATAAAGTTATAGTTTTTAGAGTATAAATAAACCCATGTCCTGTTATGAGTTAAAAAATAAATGGTCAGTTTAGTCTTTTTAGTTAAATTTAGTTTTAAAATTTTTTAGTTTATAGTAAAAAGTAGGTATATTAGTACTTTTTACCGAATTATAAGTATAGAACACCTTATGTACTCAATTATTTTTTGAAAAAGAAGAAAAAACAAGCAATAAATAATATACTATATTTTAGCAAAAAACTATAACTTAGTAATACTAATTAT
Source organism: Parnassius mnemosyne (assembly GCA_963668995.1). Taxonomy (NCBI): domain Eukaryota; kingdom Metazoa; phylum Arthropoda; class Insecta; order Lepidoptera; family Papilionidae; genus Parnassius; species Parnassius mnemosyne. Next base: position 14,441,618 of record CAVLGL010000148.1, read on the forward strand.
AACTTAGAACATAAATGAAAACTCATAACTGACTTTTTGGCCCGACCCAGGATTCGAACCCGGGACCTCATGATCAGCAGTCGCACTACTACAACCACTAGACCAACGAGGCAGTACTATAGCTGATAAGATATTGTGGTTGGGTGATAATATTGAATTAGCCTTTTATAGTGTAAATTAATAATATTTGTCGAAATTTTAATTATGGATTCGAAATTTCGAACCTTACATGCTAATGGTGCTTCATTTTTTTATTTGCATTTACTTCAAAGAAAATACACGCAAAAAGCTTCATCGCGCAGTAAAAAGCACAACAAATATATGTATAACTAATACGAAAAATTATACCCAAAACAAACAAATAATACTACCTATAAATAACCTAATAAGTAATAATATTATCGACTCATATGACGTGGCGTATGCGTTGGTCGACGCTCTAACGACACGGGCTTCTCGTCGAAGAGCTCAGCGCCAGGGCCGGTCAACTTCCTAATAGCAGATTGGCACCGGGAGATGACCTTGGGGGGCTTTAAAGAAGCGAGATGGAATAATATCTATCTCCCTCGCACGTTATGTTATATTGCCATGAAAGAAATATTATTTTAAATGACACATCATTTTAATCATTTTTTTATTTAATAATTATAATACTGTATTATATAATATATTTCGTTAAACATATATTTATTACGTCTTTATTGAAGTAACAAAATGTATAAATATGAAACTGAATACTATAATAAAAAGGCAAGTTATGGCAACGGCAAATAAACAAAATTACAAATGGCAGATCCTTTGCGCTTGCTGTTGCGTTCTTGTTTATTTGTGTTGCAAATTAAGTTTATATTTCGATATAAACTTATTTCTTACATTACTAACGTTGAGTTGAACATCCCGTTCCTCCGTTTTAGTGTTTACAGTGAGAAAGAGACTCAAAAATAAGTGCTGTGCATTGTGCTAAAGAGACAGAGACTCAATTTTATCTTTCATCATGAAAGAAAACGAAAGGAAATGTTACAAGTGTGGATGTTCTCCTGCTCAATATCGTAACATCACCTTGCATCGTTTTCCTAAGCCTGGGAGAACAAATAGCGTACGGTACGTATGCTAAATAGCTTTTTGATTACTGATTAAAACAGTTTTAAAATGTTTAAATTTGAACCACTGAATTAATAAAGTAGCAGAAATAAAAATTATTATGGGCCGCATCGGCTAATAAAACCTAAGATACATATTAAGCGATTTAAAAACGTGTGCAAATAAATCTGAAAATTAGAGAAATTATACAGAACAGCATGAGGTTTATCACATAGAAATCATAACATAGTTCTAGATGTATTGGTACACATAGAAATAACTTGTGGAATAATATTTATATATGTATACAATACAATCACATTGTTTGAAAGGAACAATCTTCTTGTATTGCACTCTTCTTCCAAGCACGTTTTTAGCACCTCAGTAGTATATTACTATCTAATTGTATTTTTTCAGATGTGAATTATGGGCGAAGTACTGTTTTCCTCATGAATCTTGGTGGTCACCAGAATTTCAAAACAATCTTCATTCTAGGCATTTAATGTTGTGTACTAAACATTTTAAGAAATCATCATTCATTGATAATTTTGGAAAGAGGCTAGTCAAATCTGCAGTACCTGATGAGGAATGTGATAAGGTTAGTTAATCTTTCTTTTGTTACTATCTACATTTTTTACTTTTGTGTGGCTTTTCTCATACTACAGTGAAAATATTATCTAGTTAACAAACGGTGGTAGCAGATTGAGTGGTGATTTATAAGGGTATGCGACGTAACCTACCATTACTTCTCAACCATAAAAAAACAAAAGATATAAACTTTAAAAAAAAGTTATCTTTTATTTAAAAAAAAAACCTTATCCATACTAGGATTTTCTCCTCTTTGTGGAGGCAGTTTACAAACATAAATTGGATGAGGACAAACAACCCCCGGCACAATTATTTATAGGCCTTGGGTCAATTTAAAATTGGTGGCAGAAAATGTGACTGTAAATTTCGAAAACAAAAGAAAATAAAATTCTGTTTAACTTAGTTGTATAGGTAGTTATGCTATGTAGATATCATTGTTAAATGCAATATAGTGGTTGGGCGCGATGTCTTGCCACTATTTTTAGATTTTCAAGGAATTTACTAGTGCAGGGTAAAAAAAATTACAACTCTGTTACCATCATATATTTATTCATATTTAAACAACAAACAATTATTTTTAGAAACATTCTTTGTTATGAACATTAATTAAGTCTTTACTCTCATGTTCAACATGCAAAATTACACAATAGTTCTTCTTAAGTAGGAACAGTAATGGAAGTTAAATATACTCTGTTACTTCCTTTGTTTTAATGATCAAATTTTCACTATAAACTATGTAAATTGAATTAAATTATTAAAATATAATGATGATGTTGTGTATAAATGAGAATATTAAATAATTAATAAACAATGCATAGAGTCAGGTGTCAGCTTTTCATAAAATTCGAGACATTACTCTTATATATTTAGGGACACAAAAGTAACAAAGTTGTAGGAACAATAACATAGTTGTACTATTCGCAACAAATTTATGAACTACTATCACAAAAAACAATATTTTTGGCTATGAATTGTTTTAAGAAGTTTAGAAACTTAATTAGATTATAAAACTTAAGGGGAAAAAGCTAAAAAATCTTATTGAGATCAAATTAAACCTAAGCTGATAACTTATTTTTCAAATATCTCTAGTGGAGTATGGAACTGGTAATATACCCTTTTGCCTTTATTTACTTTTTAGGTACTGAAACAACTCTTATGAAACTCTCATATTGTTCATATGATATATCATTTTAAACTAATTTGTATGTTTTTCTAGTATCGTCAACAGAATTTAAAAAGACAATTTTTACTTCACCATCATCGTCTACTTCGCTTAATGCTTTGCCTAGATAAACACTTACTTTCAGAATTGTAAACTTTAACTAAGACCTAGACTCCTTCTTTGATTTTACTTGGATGAATATTTTCTTTATAATTCAAGTGATTCTCATCATTTTTTTCTTTAGACAAGCAGGGTTGATCTGATGCCTTATCTTTTAATCGTAGCAAAGGATTATCATCATCTGATTCCGAACTCGAACTGTAAATTACATTGTAAAAAGATTTCCTTTTCTGTTCAATCAAATTACTTATATCCGCTAGATTAGTAGAATTACTCCTTTGATTCTTCGACTGTATCCTTTAGTGGACAATAGTTTTTTGGATTCATTCATGAGGAGAAACCAAGCTAGCAGAAACAGCTCAACTCTCGATATTTCAGCGCTCCCATTTCTTCTGTAATACACTAGTAGTACACTTGATGTACTTTCATTATACCATAGAAAGGAACAATTTCTGCTGGAATTTCATTCGTGATTCTTTCAATATCATAATCAGTTCAAGATTGACCTTAACTCTACTACTATCTTTCAGAGACTGATAGAACGAAGACGCTATCAGAATGTCGTTCCCAACAGCAACAAGCTGGTCAGCAGTCCGTTTTAAAAAGCCACCAACACCAACAGCTGCTCCTTTGCCGTGTCCCGACTCGAAAAAATTCCATGTAGGCTTGGTGAGGTTGTACTTTGAGAAAAGTTTTGTCCATATTAAGCAGAAGTTTTGATTCTGGCGGTACTGAGTAGCGGGTCATCTGAAAATATGTGTATCACTTTTATCTTAGGGGATTGGTCTTGAATTGAGGAAAGTATAGGATGAAGGTGACTCCAGATTGCCGAAGGGCCGTGAGAGAGGTTACCTGATACTGTACAAAAAGACTTCACCTCTATGTTTCGATTTTCCAAGCTTCGCTTATACAATACGCCAGTATGTAAGGATACCTGGTTACGAGTATCACGAAAGTGGTGTGATTGTATCACTTCATGGAACTTGCAATTGTAATTTTCGCTGAAATCTACGTGTAGCGCTATTTTTTCTTCTGTCAATCCATCTATACAAGATCTGTAGTTTCTATACTGAGTTGAGTCATGTCTTTTATTAAGCGTTTCTTTTTATGATATCTCTCTAAATCCTTCTTCTTAGTTTCCGCTACCTCTTCAGGGTTTTATTTGCACTTTTCTTTATAGCGCCGCTGCTTTTCAGCAGCGGTGAGAGCCATAGCGAAGTACTATGTATTATCTAGAACAAATGATGTAATTTATTAGATAGTTATTATATAATATTGATTCCTACTAACATAGAAGCAGAGATACGGATATACAGACGCCAACGATGGCTTGTAACAGCTTAGTAATAACAACTCTGTTACCTCTCTACAACTCTGTTACCAGTAGCTAGTAACATAGTTGTGCAGTAACAGAATGGTAAATTTAACTTTAGTGACATTTTTTTTAGAAATGAAAGTTTATTATGTACAAAGAAAAGCACATTCGATATATCTTACACTAGAGCTACTTCAATAATATAAAACTATACGCAAATATCTGAATACTTACGCGAAAACACCGGTAACAGAGTACACACAGAATAAAACCACGAGCCTCACACCGCAGCCATCGGATAAATGAATCGTGTACCCGCACCTCAACCGCTGCAAACCGTACGGATAGAACAGTAGATATTTATGATGAAACAATTGCCAAAGAATGGATAGCGCCATCTCTTGGTATTTATCCGGTTTACTATAGTAACAGAATGTAGCTCTAATATTTTGAAGACCTTGGGACAAAATTTAAAATAATCGTACAAGCTTCAATTAATTTATTTAATATGGATGAAGTATGTTTTTAAATGTGTTATGATTGCTTTATTACACTAGCTTTCAAACATAACAATTACATTGAATTGGTAAAAAGATATTATGATTTTCGCATGATGCACTGCATATGGGACAGAATTTTTTTGTATGGAAAACAACTATGTTACCAAGAATGACCACTCTGTTACTTGATAAAAGTGGTGATAAATCAATAATAAAATTCATTTTTCTTGAGAATAAGCTTAGTAATTCGCCCCATATTTGACAAATTCAATAACATTATAACAATTTAATTAATATCACCGAGAAGAAAATATTTTTGCTCAGGGACGACTTTATCTGCAACCAATTTTAAATTGACCCCCTTACAAATACTTATTCCGTGCAGCATTCGAACCTGTGACCTTTAGTGCCGCAACTCAATGCTAGCCACTGCTCCGCGAGCTGTCAATGTTGTTTAAATGACATGATTATAATTTAGTTACTTACAGAATATATTTACAAATAAAAGAAATTGTTAAAATAGTGTCTTAAAAATAGGATGGTGGTGGTAATGGTGTTAAAGCAACATTCATTAAAAAAACAAGTTGTATTTAATGTTTATAAATTTATAAGGCTGTTTGAAATTTAGAGATTGGTTGACCAATGCTGGGATACATGATATATATAATGATTTGATAATCTCTAATTTTCAGATCACATTAGCTGACCTTAATTTGGAACAAAGGAATGTCATTCAACATATTGCAGGTCCATCAACTAATAAACAACCACTGTCTGAAAATATTCAGAAGACTATAACTGTTTCAAATGTATTTGAGCCTGTTGCGGGTCCGTCAAAATTTATACAACCCTTGTGTGAGAATGTAAATTATAAAACCATTCCTGACATAACTAGTGATATTCCTCAAGTAACTGAGAATATCAACCCTGTTGCTGCTGCAAATCCATCCACGAAAAACAAAAAGGATAAAGATATGTTGATAAAAATGAAATATCATCTGAGAAAAATTAACAGGCTTCAAAAAACTGTAAAGCATCTAAAGAATGAAGCATTTCTCAAAGTATTGAGCAAAAATGATTCCGTAAATGAAATATTAAAATATAAAATATCCCCCTCTTTTGCATTATTTTTGCAAGGAGAATTGCAAAACTATTAAAAAAAATCATAAGGTCGAAGGTGGAACATGGACTCCAAAATAATAGCACTAAGACTGTATAAAAGGTCACCTAGGTGTTACAAATTATTAAGAAGGATGATTTGCCTGCCAACACCTAGTTCATTAAAAGCGTTATTAAGCAAGTTTCACATGAAAGTTGGTATTAATGACCAAATTTTTAATGTTTTGAAAAAAAACAATAAAGCAACAGACTTCCTCAGACAATGAGTATATCCTTATGTTTGATGAGATGTCAATAAAAAAGAATTTGTTTTACAACAAAAAGGAGGACATAATTGAGGGTTATCAAGACCATGCATTGCAGGGCAGGTCACCACAAATGGCAACACATGCCCTCGTGTTCATGATTGGCGGAATCCGTAAAAAGCTGAAACAACCAATTGCTTATTATTATTCTAAGGAGGTGAGCATTATGGTCTTTTATTTGTTATTATGTCAATATATGTAGTAGTACTTTTTTACCATATTAATTTACCCTTTTATCATTCTAGGTCCTGCAACATTGTTTTGATGCTGGAATTAATATTTCAGCTACAGTGTGTGATATGGATGGTGTGAATAAGAGAGCTTTAAGTATCTTGGGAGCATCTGTAGAACAGCCATATATTCTGCTAAATAATCGAGAAGTGGTTACCATTTTTGATACTCCGCATTTGCTCAAATGCTTTAGAAATATGTTTTTAAAATATGACATTAAATGTCCAACAAATATAACATCAAATGATCAAATTGGATTTGGTAAGATATTTTGTTTTATTACAATCATAATATTATACATATTTCCAATTTACTGGATATTTACACAAATTTTTTTTACAGGTGTTGCTAAATGGAGCCATATAAAGGAGTTTTATGAAACAGATAACACCAATCCCAATTTTGTGTTTGCACCTTGCTTAAAACAAGAACATTTAAATCCAAATACGAAGCAGAAGATGAAGGTGAAGCTAGCTGCACAAGTGTTAAGCTACTCAGTTGCTGCAGGAATGTATGCTAAAATTTTACAAGGTAAATTAAATTTATAATTTAAAGTATAATATTTAAACATATGTCCACCCATTAAAATAATTATTAACTTAAAAAGGAACTAGGCTCTCCCAAGTACAAATTATTGTTTATTGTGTGATACTGATATGTGATATTATTTTTGAGTTGTCTTGTAACATACTTTAAATCATGTTTCTTTAATCCTAATAGTAAGATCTTAAATTATGTGTTGTTTACAGGGGAACTCTCTTCAAAGGCTGTCACTACAGCTAATGTTATTGCAAATATGGACAAGCTGTTTGATTCTGTCAACGCATGCACACCAGACCTAAGAAGGGGGAAACCATATTCGACAAACATGACAAATAATACACCACATCTCACACATTTCACTTTAATGAAGAATTTTTTTAAAGAAATGACGTTTTTGGGATGCAAACGAGCTCCTCCATCCCAAGAAGGTTGGATATGGTCCATCAATGGAATAGAACGAATTTGGAGAAATCTCAGTTCTAAACATAAATCAATAAAAAGTTTGGAAACAAGAAGGCTCCAGCAGGACCCGTTAGAAAATCTTTTTGGATGAATTCGGGCCAATTGCGGCTGCAATTCAAATCCCACTGCTGGGCAGTTTGTTGCGGGTCTTAAAACGGCTGTCCTTAGCAACTTATCTTTTATTGGGACAGGAAATTGTGAAGAAGACCAAAATCAAGTTATATTGAGAAATTTTAAATCTTTATTGTCTCCACCCACAGACACACACACTGCTTATGCCACAATTTTAACCGATGAGTTAGAAAAAAGTGTAAATTCTACATTTGAATGTAGCTTGGAAGAAAGCAGTGGCGAAATACAAGCATGTGCCTATGTCTGTGGGTTTATAGTAAAAAATAATCTCAACAAATGTGAAATTTGTAAAAAAATTTTTGTATCTGAGACACAAGAGAGATCACATACTTTTATTGACTTTAAAGAATATAGTGATCTGAAAAAGTCCCTTAAATACGCCTCTAAAAACCTCATTAACTGTATTGAAAGTAGTGCTACGATGATTTATGATTTTTTAGAGGCAGAAGCATATAAAAAAAAAAAGGGACAATTAAAGTTTTGTTCAAAAACTCAATAAATTGGGAGTTTCTCGATGAATGTCCAGAACATAAAGATATGAATATAGATTACTTATTTAATAGCGTATTTCACATTTGTATGAAGAGATTTTGTATTTTGAAAAATCGGCAATTTGCAGAAGAGTACTCTGCATCTGCTCTTAAAAGAAAAATTGATATCCTGCAGAATAAATAAGATATTAAATGGAACTACTTTTTCTGTATGTACAGTCATAATCACTTCAGTGATGACTTTATATAAGGAGATAAAAGGAGAGGGAGGATTTGTCCTCTCTCGAGAGAGGCTGCCAAGGAGTTACTAGCGCTGATGAGGCTACGGATGTGTGTAAAAGTGTACCCGTAGTCCTGCCGATAAGTGGTGAAGATGAAACATCTGAGTTTTAGTCGGAGTGGGTCAGATATTCCTTGCTTCCGCGAGGCAGGTAGGATTTAAATTTAAGTTTTTTTTTTAAATATTTGCCATATAGAGCCACTTTTGGATTTCGAATATAGTATTTTCGAAACTATCACTTTACTGGTGCGAATCATACCTTACAGTCTTTTTATCGTTTAATGTCGGATAGTTTATTAGTCACCCTACAAACAATCGTATTGCTATGCAACTAACTTTTAAGTTTACTGTGGGATATGGATAACACATACATTTGTATTTTTTATAGAATTTAGCAAGTAAATGCTGTGACACTTAGACATCTACCTGTATTATCGAAAAATAATAATAACTACTTAACTATTAAATCGATATTTAGTTAAGAGCTGTTCAGAACTGTTTACATGCATAAAGTTAAAAATTAGTTAATTACGTATATATCCATGTAACATCTTATTTATTCTCCAGGATATCAGTTTTTCTTTGAAGAGCAGTTTGCAAAAGAGGGGGATATTTTACATTTTAATATTTCATTTACGGAATCATTTTTGCTCAATACTTTGAGAAATGCTTCATTCTTTAGATGCTTTACAGTTTTTTGAAGCCTGTTAATTTTTCTCAGATGATATTTCATTTTTATCAACATATCTTTATCCTTTTTGTTTTTCGTGGATGGATTTGCAGCAGGTAGTGCTAATTAATGACATGAAAATGTTGACTTATTAGTTTTTAATGCAGTCAATAACAATAACATAACGAAAATAATTTCTACAAATGTAATATTATTGGTGGCATCTATAATATAATCAGGTTATTGGAGTTTAGACATAATATTGCAAAGCTATTGCCTTGTTTGTAGAATGTGAAGGTAAATAATGTTTTCTTGTTAGAAAAAAGTGTTTATATTAGATTGTCTAATCTTTTTTATATAAAACCAATGTACCTTTACTTTCCATTTTGCTTAAATGTCATGTTACATATGCCATGTTAAAAATTAGTTAATTACTCCGTCACTTACGTCCATCAATGTACCAACGGTTTTTCTATGTACCAATGTAGACAAGTATGTAATGTAAATAAAAATTATGTATTTCAAAAACCACTTTTATTTGAAAAATAGTTCCTTTTTATATTAAAATGATTGCTAATCGTTTCAAAAGTGGTTTATGAATGTAAAGTACCATAATTTACAAATAACTTTGTGCTTTTGTTTTCGTTTTAATTTAGCAATATATATCATTGAAACGAAAAACTACAAGCTATATCTATCTATATGGTATTTTACATTCTTAAGCCGTTTTTGAAACGAAACAACCAAGACGACAACTAAAAAAAAATCACGTGTCAAAATTCCCGCGCAAAAAGTTTTAGGGGGCACGACAGAGATGGCGTGCATTATGGGTGCCATTTTCTTTGTTTGAAGTTGACATTCTTCCCGCCTAAGGGTATTAGTGTTCTGTGCTCAGCGCTCACTGACTTCACCAAGCCCGTGAGCAGTAAATATGCCCAGATTTTAAAATAATTTCTTAATAAAATCAAATATTGGTCTTTTGAAAAAAAATTTACTATAGAAATGTTCATTAATAAATTGCCTATCCATTGGTGTAAATCGCAAAATAAAATAATACTTACTTTACGAGGAGATGCATGTTATCAATAATAATTTCACATTTATGTGGTTTCGTTGTAAGGAGATTATATTAATATTTATTACTTTAAAAAAAAATTGGATATAGCTTTTATGGAATCAAGATTATGTAGAAATATAATGTGTTTTTTATTTGTTGATATATCTTTTAAATAAAAAGTAGATAGCTTCTAAAAACTGCCCAAATAACGACTGGCGCGACATTTTGCTCAACCTGCGCCTTAATATATAGTGTTTGCGTAAAAATCATTATAAGACTATATCTTGAATAAAAAACTGACCTTGAACTAGAGGTATCGGCTCGGTGTTTTCTTTATCGTCATCTTTGCCGCGACGCCTCGACTTCAACTGTTCCTTTTCTGTGGAATCTTCACGACGAAGCTTTTGTGTTAGGTTTACATTCACCTTTGGATGAAATAATTAAAAAATTAGAGTTATAATTGCCAAACAATCGTACCACCAGTAGCTGGATAAGTGACTGCCTCTAAAGTGAATAATACGCAAGCAAACTGAGTTTGATCTTTGCTAGCAAAAATGAAATTGTAATTCTATATTTAAGTGCGGATTTGGCGATGATAGAAATCATTGTAAAGAAGCGTACATGTTTGACGAATAAGAATATATGTATTATGAGCAAGTGAAATGACCATTTGCCCAAAACGTTAAAGTGAAGGTGAAGGAGTGAATAAATAAAAAGAGACCAGTGCCCAGCATTGGGACAAACATAGGCTGTAATTCTACTTCTTTAATCACTCAAACACCAAGAAGTCTCAGTAATATTTTAACTTTAATAGATAACTGTGTATAAGTTGTCAGTTTTAAAAAGTTGTTTGCTGTGACGGTATCAGATATTCCATCATCCTATTCAATGCAGAGTATCCAAAGGACTACTTAGCATACTGTTGTTAAAATATTTTCTAATGGAAGACAGTATACTATCCTATCCTTTATCAGACTGTATATTCCTAGTTATCCCTCACCTCTTCCATTGTGGGGAAGATTTGATAATTACACTTAGCAGGTGGACCAAACACCACAGTATTACTGTATATTTCATAACTGACATATGTAAGCGTTGATGTTTACACTGTCATTTCATCCATCCATCCATTACAGTCTATAAAAGTCCGCAATATAGGTCTTCCCCACAGATTGCCTTCTGAGGGTATTTTCTATTTTTCCATAGTTGCCAGGTTTGGCAAGCTGATTGGTAACCGCAGTTTTAATAATCTTGAGTTGTTATCAGGAATGTGCTGTTGCTCATCTCCTGTTTCTCCCACGGGAAGATATGGGATATGGAGAATGGGGTATTATTAGATATTCTTGAACAATTAGGGACTTTTATCTGAGACTGTGACATGTTTCTGGTATTTGGCATAGCCGCCTCTTACGACACTCACAAGACGAAATGAGTTGACGGATTCCTTTAAGCTTTAGGCTCAATTTACATTGCCGCGGAACGGAATGGAAGTTATGGAAGCGAATTTTTGTAACTGTGTAACATGCAAACTAGATACGAGTCAAAAAAGAAGTGTCGCGTCTTCTGTGGAATTCTCTACTACCACGGAAAAATGTCGGCGCAGTCTGTGGAATCTGCGGGTAGTGGTTCGAAGGGAGACGCGTTTTCATTTTTTCCATAAATCATGAAACCAAATATGTCTTTTCTTTTTTCTGATATTCTTCCTTTCCTTTCCTTTCCCACCATTTTCTTCTTCTGCCTCCCAATAATCAATATGAAAATAGTATCCAATCAACCATTCTTGTCAAATAAAAAATCTAGACTAAGTAACTGAATGGTGTATACAGGCGCAAGGCGGATTCGCGCGCCTTCCCGCGCGTCCCGGCGAAATTGACGCTTCCGTTCTATTCCATTCCTTGGCAATGTAAATTGAGCCTACTAATCTTAGATATGTCAATGTTTACTACAGCTATTTACATATATATGATCTATCTATTACATATAAGATTATATTAACATTTTATATAAAAAAAAAATATTTGAAAGCTAATACTACATAATATAGATTTGTGACAATTCTATAGCTAACAATTATATTTTAAATTTTGTATAGATTACCAATTTACAACTATGCAACTAAATATATTTTGTTAATTTACCAGTCTTTCGAGAGTTGCAACAATAACACTGTTCTCACTTAGTGAATTGTTTACTTGTTTGTCCTATATAAAGTAAAAACAAGTGTAAATTTAAATTGTTATATAAATACATAACATACATATACATACATAAACACTCACGCCTGTCACCCAGAGGGGTAGGCAGAGATTATGGACTTCCATTTGGCACGATCCTGACACACCTCTCTCGCTTCCTCCACATCCATATACCTACGCATACACGCTCGTCGGTTAAAGGTACTCTTGATTTGGCCCATTTTTAATATATCGCCAATTTGGTCGATAAACTTTCGCCTAGGGCGACCCTTCCCGACTATGCCGTTCACCTCTGCAACATAAATTTGCTTTGTCACTCTTTCCTCATTCATTCTTTCTACATGGCCAAACCACCGAAGCATTCCTTTCTTAATCCTGGTCACAACATCATCTTGCAAACCACACTCTTCTCTTATTAAACAATTTCTCACTCTGTCATTCAGCTTCATCCCTAACATACTCCTTAATGACCGCATTTCTACAGCATTTATTCTACTCTCATGCTTCTTCTGCCACACCCAACTTTCACTACCATACATTAAAGTAGGTACTAACACAGCATTGTGAATTGCCATACGTGCCTTTTTGGACACATTCTGACTTTTCACAATAGATTGTAGAGCCCCATTCACTCTATTTCCTGCATTCACTCGTCGTTCTATATCCTTATCATATCTACCATCCCTGCTAAACACACATCCCAAATATACAAACTCATCTACTTGCTCTACCAACTCCCCTTCTATTCTTATTTCACATATCGTTTTACTTTCTTCTCTTTCAAAAACCATAACTTTCGTCTTACTTGCGTTCACTTTCATTCCCTTTTCTTTTAATGTCCTGTTCATTAATGTAACCATCATTTGCAACTCGGCTGCCGACGACGCAAGTATGACTTGATCATCGGCGTACAAAAGGCATTTGACGGTTAACTCACCCATTCTTAACCCGCATTCTTCTACTTTCAAATTTTCCAAACAACTGTCCATAAACAGGTTGAACAACCACGGGGAAGCCACACAGCCCTGTCTGACACCTTTATGGATGTCAAACCAGTCCGAGTAGGCCCCGTTGATCCTGACACAAGCACTAGAGTCCCTATATAGAGACTTCAATGCCTGTATCAGACCAGCGCTCAACCCAAATGAGTTCAGTGTTTGCCATAACACATCCCTGTCCACTCTGTCATAAGCCTTCTCCAAGTCCATGAACGCACAAAAAACTTTTTGGTTTTTGGCCAAAAACTTCTCGGCGATCATGCGCATGGAAAAGACCTGATCCGTACATCCCATTCCCTTTCTAAATCCCGCTTGCACATCCCAAATTTTTCCGTCAGTTTCTTTCATAACTCTTTCAATTAGTACCTTAGCATACAGTTTTCCCACAATGCTAAGAAGGCTGATACCACGGTAGTTTTTACAGTCCTGCTGTGATCCTTTTCCCTTATATATTGGGACTATCACGGCTTTGCACCAGTCTCCCGGTACCCGCTTAAGTTCCCAACATAAATTAAACAAGGTGTACAGCAGGTCTGCCACCACTCCTTCTCCAGCCCTTAGCATTTCGAGAGATACTCTATCATAACCAGCTGCCTTACCTACTTTCATACTTTTCATTGCTTTCATTATTTCATCTATACTTATATCTCTATCTATTTCCTCTTCTTTCGGAATTTCTATTTCATTTAATTCAAACGTCTCATCACTCATAAACACGCTTTCAAAGTATTCCTTCCATCTCCTTAAACTCAAAACTTCGTCATTCAGAATACAGCCATTCTGGTCTCGTATAGCATTCATTCTAGGCTGTTGTGAATGTCCCCTGGTAGTTCTTACGAGTTTCCAGAACATTTTAATGTTTTCCTGGAAGTTATCCGATATTCTTCTATCATTCTTATCCGTTCTTTCTTGTTATATAAATGTGAAAATAATAAAGATATCCAAGTTTCGTTAAAGCCTGTCCCCCAAGTTGGGCTTGCATGAGGAAAGGCGTATGTCTAGACTTGAATTCGACGGGGAGTGTGAGGTGTACAAGTGTCGTTGTGTTTTTGGCTATTTCTTATTTTGAGAACTGTTGACTTACTTTTTGTTTATTATTTCTATTGGTGTTGGTTTTAGTAGTTATAAATCCGTAAGTATTTAGTAATTGTGCTGTTTTATATGTAATTAGTTAAAATAAAATGGAGGAAGATCCTCCCGATCCCGACGGGGTTCCATGTGACTCCCATACTGTTACCAAAAAAAAAAAAAATATGCCTATCGAAATTGATCAGCTGAAGCGTAAAAGATTGCAAGTAACCAATAACTCAGCTCATCCTCAGAAAAGATTAATCACAGATCCATCTCAACCTGTACCATCTATTCAGACCTCTTATACCCATCCTGACTACATAGAAAAAAAACATAAATATTCTAATAACGACAATGCGCCATTTATTATTCATGTAAGTAAGAGAGTAGATGATTTATCAACTGGAGTAGTTTTAAAACCGATAAAGTTTGGTCATTTTCTCTACCATAATAATATTAAAAATGTTGTTAGTGATGGTGTTAAGCGAATAGGACACAATAGAATTTCTGTCAAGTTTAAAAGTGCAGCTGATGCAAATTGTTTTATTGAAAACCCAGCCCTTGCAGGTGCTAAATATGATACTGTAAACCCTTCTTATAATGTCACACGCATGGGAATAGTGAGGCAGGTCCCTGTAGAGTGGACATTAGAGGAACTCATATCATCAATCGAGGTCCCGGCTGGTTTTGGCTCAATTATTAAAGCTCGCCGATTTAATAGAAAGTCAGTTAATGAAAACCAAAGTACTGTGTGGATTCCCTCTCAAACAGTTGTTTTAACTTTTTCCGGCCAGAAACTTCCTTCTAACATTTATTGTTTTTTCACCTCAATGCCTGTTGAGTCCTACATTTTACCTCTTATTCAATGTCACAAATGTTGTCGTTTTGGACACGTAACCTCACCGTGTAGGTCATCTTCCCGTTGTTTTGTGTGTGCTCAAAATCATGAAGGAATATCATGCACAAGACAGTTTACCACTTGCCTATTTTGTTCAGGATCTCACATGGCTAAAGATCCTTGCTGCCCTGAACACTCTAGGCAGAGATCTATCAAACTTCCCATGTCACAGGAAAATATTTCCGATCTAGAAGCATCTGCCCGTTTCCCTCAAGTCCGAAGATCTTATGCAGATGCTGCTAGAATCCTTCCTTCGTATGATCATCAGAGTCTCTATCCTATTTCAAATTCCACTTTACCTTCAGTTGTCCCCTCACAATCTCAATCTTACAGGAAGACTACATTTACTCCAAGATTTCCGCCAAATCCAGCATCAAGTTTATTTTTTTTATCAAGTCATGGATATAATAGATCTGCCCATGAGGCAATAATAGATACCCCTTCTTCTTCAACTACTAATGGTTGTGCTTTAATAGGGCGGAGTATTTCCCCTAATGAGAATCTCTGAGTTAACCGGTTCAGTGTAGTAGTAAATCCGTAAGTATTTAGTAATTGTGCTGTTTTATATGTAATTAGTTAAAATAAAATGGATGAAGATCCTCCCGATCCCGACGGGGTTCCATGTGACTCCCATACTGTTACCAAAAAAAAAATAATATGCCTATCGAAATTGATCAGCTGAAGCGTAAAAGATTGCAAGTAACCAATAACTCAGCTCATCCTCAGAAAAGATTAATCACAGATCCATCTCAATCTGTACCATCTATTCAGACCTCTTATACCCATCCTGACTACATAGAAAAAAAAAACATAAATATTCTAATAACGACAATGCGCCATTTATTATTCATGTAAGTAAGAGAGTAGATGATTTATCAACTGGAGTAGTTTTAAAACCGATAAAGTTTGGTCATTTTCTCTACCATAATAATATTAAAAATGTTGTTAGTGATGGTGTTAAGCGAATAGGACACAATAGAATTTCTGTCAAGTTTAAAAGTGCAGCTGATGCAAATTGTTTTATTGAAAACCCAGCCCTTGCAGGTGCTAAATATGATACTGTAAACCCTTCTTATAATGTCACACGCATGGGAATAGTGAGGCAGGTCCCTGTAGAGTGGACATTAGAGGAACTCATATCATCAATCGAGGTCCCGGCTGGTTTTGGCTCAATTATTAAAGCTCGCCGATTTAATAGAAAGTCAGTTAATGAAAACCAAAGTACTGTGTGGATTCCCTCTCAAACAGTTGTTTTAACTTTTTCCGGCCAGAAACTTCCTTCTAACATTTATTGTTTTTTCACCTCAATGCCTGTTGAGTCCTACATTTTACCTCTTATTCAATGTCACAAATGTTGTCGTTTTGGACACGTAACCTCACCGTGTAGGTCATCTTCCCGTTGTTTTGTGTGTGCTCAAAATCATGAAGGAATATCATGCACAAGACAGTTTACCACTTGCCTATTTTCTTCAGGATCTCACATGGTTAAAGATCCTTGCTGCCCTGAACACTCTAGGCAGAGATCTATCAAACTTCCCATGTCACAGGAAAATATTTCCGATCTAGAAGCATCTGCCCGTTTCCCTCAAGTCCGAAGATCTTATGCAGATGCTGCTAGAATCCTTCCTTCGTATGATCATCAGAGTCTCTATCCTATTTCAAATTCCACTTTACCTTCAGTTGTCCCCTCACAATCTCAATCTTACAGGAAGACTACATTTACTCCAAGATTTCCGCCAAATCCAGCATCAAGTTTATTTTTTTTATCAAGTCATGGATATAATAGATCTGCCCATGAGGCAATAATAGATACCCCTTCTTCTTCAACTACTAATGGTTGTGCTTTAATAGGGCGGAGTATTTCCCCTAATGAGAATCTCTGAGTTAACCGGTTCAGTGCGGGTGACACGCCAGGCGTGCCATCGATTACTTTTGTGTGTGGCGTATGACACGCGAGTCGTGTCTTTTTTTAAAATTGTTATAACTCGCTCAAATTGCTTTTTTGGAAAATTTATCCACAACAAAATATTCATTATTTTGCGAGTAGTTCATGCATGCAGCTTCGTTTCTGGATATTTTGAAAATTTGAAATTTTTAGGAGTTGACAACCTTTTTTTAACGTGTACATGGTACTATTTTTACTTTGTGGGTTTTAAATCATGTTATGGAAAAATTGTCTAATAAGTAACAAATAATAGCACTCATTGCTATCGCTCACAAATTCAAGTTGTAAATAAGTTTCTGGTAAACAAGTCTCCTGTTAAAAAAAAACAATGCGTTTGTCTTATTGTTTAAATTCGCTTAAAATGGTTGAACTGCCGTTTTATTACTATCATATGGCCGAATAGACCTACGAAGTACCATGTGCTCTTGTAATATGGTATAAGGTTTATTTTTGCTTGAAACAGTTCGAAACCATTCATGCATAAAGAGTTCGCTAATAAATAGTCTTTTGTCAATCCGCCGCCGTATAGCGTCGGCGTTTTTTTCCTTTTGAAAACACTTGTTTTGCTATTCTTACTAATTAGACGTTTTCAGATCGACTTTACTTTTACATTTGTATAACATTAAATAATATTTAACATTTGTAAATATCAATGAATGATATACCTTTTTTTTTTTCAAATTAAGGTTCTTCATTGTTTGATATTTACAAATGTTATTAGGTGAAAACTTAATTTAATAATAATTTAATTTAATAAAGAGGGGGGATCTACACATTCGACTTGGAGAGCATTTATTGGGGAAGATTTCATTGCCCCAATGATTACACGAAGGCTTTTCGTCTTAATCTTGTCTAGGATCTTTAGGGAAGACTTATTACATGGTTCCAAGACAAAGCACGCATAATCCAAATGACTACGAATAAGGGCGTTGTACAATATTTTTTGAGAGAATGGGTGGGAGCCCCACTAAACTCCCGATAAAGCGCGAAGAATATTTATATTTTTTTCACATTTTTTTGAGACATAGTTGATATGATGAGAAAAGGTTAGTTTGGAGTCAAGAATAACTCCCAAAAATTTTACATTCTCCCTAATAGGGATAGGTTCATTATTATAGAGAATGTCGATTTCAGGGAGTTGCCTATGGCGAGAGAAGATGACAACACTGCTTTTGGGAACAGACAAGGACAAACCATGATCAGTTAACCAATCTTGTAAATAGGACATTGATAAATTCAAGCGGGAACAAGCTGTAGCGAGGTTATCCAAGGAAATATATATATAGCTATATCGTCTGCATATTGGAGGATGTTACACAAAGAGTTAACAGAAAGTTCTAGATCATAAGTATAGATAGAATAGAGCAAAGGACTAAGTACTGAGCCTTGTGGGAGACCCTTCCATACAATTCTTGGCGGGAGTAGAGAATTTTGACTATCAATATAAATGGATCTAGAAGAGAGAAAGTTAGAGACAAAATTTACTATCCTCACTGGAATACTCAGATTAAGCATTTTTTGCCTGAGCACAGGAAGAAGAACATTGTCATATGCAGACGAGATATCTACATAGGCTGCACTAAAAGTATCGGGAATAGAATATTTCCACTGTTCCTGTCATATTAAAATCTTTTTAATTGAAAAAAAGATTCTCGGTCTTTTTCACAAGGTTTTGTCAGACTTGTTTAGTCGTTGAGAAAATGGAATTGACTCGAGAAAATTCAAGAGCGATGATTTATTATGCCTTTCGAAGTGGTTTAACACAAAAACAGTGTGTTGACCGGATGATTTCTGCATTTGGTGATGAAGCCCCATCCAAAACCACAATTTATCGCTGGTTTGCTGAATTTCAACGTGGACGTGTCAAGCTCAGTGATGATCCCCGTCAAGGTCGTCCAAAAACTGCAGTCACCCAAGAAAACGTTGATGCTGTGCGTAAGCTGATTGAGGAAGATCGACATGTGACATACCACGAAATTCAGGCAACTTTAGACATTGGCATGAGTTAAATATAAATAATCTTGCATGAACAATTAGGTGTAAAAAATTTGTTTTCCCGATGGATACCGTATTCGCTCTGTGAAGAGCAAAAAGCGGCTCGCGTTACTTGGTGCGTCAGAACTCTCGAAAGATTCCACGCAGGATCCTCAAATGCTGTATACAACATCGTATCAAGTAAAGAATCCTGGATATACGCGTACGAACCCGAAACAAAAAACCAGTCACGAGTTTGGGTGTTCGAAGTTGAGTTAAAGCCAACAAAAATTGTTCGTTCACGGAGTGTTGCTAAAAAAAAATGGTGGCCACGTTTGTCTCCAAAACCGGCCATGTTACGACTATTCCTCTTGAGGGACAAAGAACGGTTAATGCAGAATGGTATGCTAGCATTTGTTTGCCACAGGTCGTTTCTGAACTCCGTAAAGAGAACTGCAACCGCCGCATCATCCTCCATCACGACAATGCGAGTTCTCACACCGCACACAGAACAAAAGAGTTTTTAGAGCAAGAAAACATAGAATTATTAGACCATCCGCCGTACAGCCCCGACCTAAGCCCTAATGATTTCTATACTTTCCCTAAAATAAAGAATAAATTGCGTGGACAGAGATTTTCATCACCTGAAGAAGCTGTGGACGCCTACAAAACGGCCATTTTGGAAACCCCAACTTCCGAATGGAATGTTTGCTTCAATGATTGGTTCCATCGTATGGAAAAATGTGTCAAATTTCGCGGAGAATACTTCGAAAAGCAATAAATACATTTTTAAATAGTAATGTTGTGTCACTTCCTTGATTCCCGAAATTTTCGGTGCCGCTCTCGTATGATTGGTTCCGGCCCTATAGTGGCCAGAGCTGATACTCTTCTGGCCAGTTCCGTCTGCTGCATCGTTGCCTCTGGGTCCACTGTATCCCTTTATCCATTGCAGAGTCACATTGTTGTGTTTACATACCTCATTTAATCGTTGATGGCATTCATATATTAGTCCTGAGCTCACCATATTGCAGCTCAGGGCTTGTAGTACCGCCCTACTGTCGGTCAGTATTCTGATGGAGAAGTTTAATAACCTTTCCAGCATCTATTGTTATGGTCGCTTGAATGATACCCATACATTCCGCCTGAAAGACTGTGTTGTAGGTACCCAGCGGTGCGCATATGTGGATGTTAAGGTCTTCAGAAAAAGTTCCAGATCCTACACCTTCATTTGTTTTAGAACCATCGGTGAAGTCTCTAAGCTGTTTTGGGTTGAATCCCTCCGGCTGGCTGGTTTCATTTAATAGTATCTTGTACTTCTTATCGAATACAAATTATTTATGGATCTTATTGTACTTGGCTTGTAAGATAGGAATTTTTGAGTGAATTCTATCAATTATGAGGGACTCTATTCTTACTCCAACGATTTAGGGTTTTGAGTCTAATGGCAGCTAAAGTAACTTCTTGTTGTATGTGTAGATGAAGTGGGCTTAGCTCCAGCATCGCCTCTAAGGCTGCCACAGGCTGCATAGTTCTTATGCAGCCTGTGGCAGCCATACATGCCAGTCTCTGGTAACGCTGAAGCTTCTTTATGATGGTGGCTTCATTTGTTTTGGTCTGCCGTACCAGAGCGCCGTATGTGATCATGGGCCGAATTATAGTTTTGTACGGCCACAGTATATGATTTTTGGCGTAAGGCCCCATCTTTTGCCAATCATGTTTTTTGCATTGCCAGGAAGTTATACTAGCTTTGTTGATTTTGTTTTCTATGTGTTTATTCCAGTTGAGTTTACTGTCCAAGGTGAGACCTAAATATTTTACCTTTACCATTTTTGTGTGAACATTACTAGAACCGTTTTATTTGGATTTCGAAGTCGTATTCCCTACACCATCTCTCCACTATATGGATAGTCGCTTGGGTCAGGTCGCACACCATGCTTGCAGTCTTTCCAGAGACCAGTATTGTCAGGTCATCTGCATAACCTACTGTGTAGAAGTGATTGGCATTTAATTTGCTGATGAGTTCATTAATGACCATATTCTACAGGAGAGGTGAAAGAACCCCACCCTGCAGGCAACCTTTCTTGATCTGGATTGTTTGAGATTCACTAGAATTTTTTATTAATTGTGCACTGAGCATGTTTATTATCCAGTTAATCAGTGCCGGTTTAACTTTATGTCTACTTAATGCACCTTTTATGCTGGAGAAGTTAGTTCTATTAAAAGCACCTTCTATATCTATGAAGGAACCTAGACATGTTACTTTGTTATGGATGGCCTCTTCAATATTTGTTGTTATTACCTGGTGAAGTACTGATTCTGTCGATTTATCTAAGCTGTAGGCGTTTTGTTTGTAGTGTAGCAGTAAGTTCATTAGCGCCGAACCCCCTTAATTCCCTTTCACACATCCTCTCCATCGTCTTTAGGAGAAAGGACGTGAGAATAATGGGTCTGTAGAATTTAGGGTCTGTATAGTCACTCTTACCTGGTTTGGTTATGAATGTGACTTTCACTTACCTCCATCCCCTAGGAACATATTTAAGAGCCAAACAGGCTCTCCTTATGGCAACAAGTCTGACTGGTCCTGCCGCCTTGTAGGGGAGGAAACTGTGAATGGCACAATGGATTTTGTCCATCGTTACCATTCTCTGTGCTAAATTCCAGTCTTCTGCTGTTGGTGCTGTGTTGTGTTGCTGTGCTGCTGTGTTATGTATGGTGAAAGTAGAGAACCGGAGACCCTTACCACTTACCATCAGGTGGACTGTGTGCTCGCTTGTCACCGTTATCCTATAAAAAAAAGGTTTACTGCATTGAGGGTTTACTAAACTTGTTTGTGATATCATGGCTTGAATAACTAAATTATACCTGTCCTCACATAAATTATGCGCTTTAGATGAGCATGAGGGACAGAAAATAGCGCATTGCAAGCTAGCTAAGATATCCAAGTAGTGCCTAGGTTCGAAACTCAGCAACAATTAACAACAGTTATCGCTGGGTATGTTGCAAGTGCCCTTTACTTTGTTTATATGCCAAAGTTCCAGCTGTGGCAGAATTTGACTGGAGGAGTTGGAAATGATCATTATCATCAATAAACAAGAATTGTGACAAAATTTTTAATTTGACCACTTAGTGGCAAAATTTGTTGTACCACCGACTTCAATATAATTTATTAAGGATAACTCAAAAGCCACTGGTCAGACTTTCATCAAATTTATATGGGAGCACATGAGAAGCACCAGCTTTCAAATAAAAAAAGAATCATCAAAATCGGTTCACCTAGAAAAAAGTAACGAAATAACACAAAAAAATTGAATAGAGTACCTCTTTCTTTTTGAAATCGGTAAAATAAACAATTTATTTTCATCAGTGTAAAAGCTCATCACTGGATATGGATCCCTCCTATTATAGAGAGTATTTACCAAAACCAACACCAGTTTTGCAATCACATTGTTGACACTGCTTCCCATCACCAGTCTAGGTTTTTTTACCACATCACAGAAAGCCACGATATTTTTCTGTTCATTTGGGGGCGGCAAAGAGAAATAAAACTGAGCTCAAAATGGTTTTCTATCGTTAAAGAAGATTTGTGGTAGTGAAAAATATCAACACTACTTCTTATATCAAAAGGATAGCATACAAATGCCCGAATAGTATAATTTCAAATTAAAATTGTTGTACAACCGACATCAATATAAATTATTAAGAATAACTCAAAAGGTATTGGTCAGACTTTGGTCAAATTTATATGGGACCACATGAGAAGCACCAGCTTTAAAAAGAATCATTGAAATCAGTTCACCCAGAAAAAAGTTAAGAAATAACACACATAAAAAAAACATACAGTCGAATAAATCGACCTCCTCCTTTTTGAAGTCGGTAAATAATATGAAAAACACAAGAAGATGCAGAGGTTAATGTTCGAAAATTTGAGTAGTTACTAGCAAGATGCTGCTGCCACCACTAACTTCACTTTGCCTTGTCACCTCTTACAACACTAACACATACTTCCATAAAATTAATCTAATATATAAAAAAATATTTTTGTTTGTTCATCAGATTGCACTAAAACTTTGTCAATTTATTGTTTACACTTATGCGAAGGCTATAGGCATAGCACAATTAAATTACAGTAGGTGGCGCGCGTATCGCACTGACAAATTTATTTGAAAGTTATATATTATTCAATTTTAATGAATGTATTATCATTCTTAATTAAACAATATAACTCTTCCAATTTTAAAACAATGTTTACACAATTATTTCTTCTATGGCAGCAATGCAACATACACCCAGCTAGAAAGTTAAAAAAAAAATCTTACCTGTTTACTTATGATACTTTGTGCTTTGACAGAAGCATTTCTTTTCAGTCTCTTATCTTGTTCCGGACTTGACATATCATCAACTTCATTCTTGCTGCGTTTTTTTGATGCTCTTTCCATCTCATTATCCTTTGAGTTTACACCTTTTTCCACATTATTAGCAGTTTCATTATTACTCGATGAAGGGTTTGGTTTGTTTTCCGGGGTTTTGTTTGCTTCCCCTGTAAAGATAAGCTCATAAGAGATTTTTTTGAGGAATAAGAAGGAATGCCACTTTCCCAGTAAAAAGGGTCTCCGGTTCTTTACACTCACCATATGAAACACAGCAGTGTTAAGCTGGTATTTTGCGCTGGTATTCTGCGAGAGTGTGGACCTTCCCCGGTAGAGCCAACCCATTCGTGCTACAACTATATTACTAATGTAGCTGCAGCGTGGCTCTACCACGTAAAAATCTTTGCTTGTGCAGTAAATGTTTTAAGATTACAAATACTTTATTTAAATAATCGGAGACCCATTTTACTGGAAACGAGGCATTCCATCTTAGACCTTATGGGTGACAACGCATCTGCATTTTGGCTAGTAATCGAGGATAGATGTTGATGTCTATGGGCCACAGCAACCACTGACCATCAGGTAGACTGTGTGCTTGTTCTTTACCCCTATCCTATAAAAAAAGCATGGGCATGGCACAACAATCTCCCAGATTTATTGTTTTGTTGGTCATTTGGTAATTAATGTTAGGAGGAACTAACATAAATTCACAAATTTATTACAAAAACAAATTTAAATTTATTTAGTAAAAAATTAACCTGCATAAACAAGCCCAACTAAAAGCTGAATGCTTTTGCTCAATGCTCAAAATTTATATAGAACTTTCAACATGGCATGTATATCTCATAAATCAAGTGGCTATTCCCAAAATATGTATAGTATGGTTCCTTTGAAATTTTTAGATATTATTGTAGGAATCAAAACCTGAACTTGAAATAACTCCATCAGAAATAAATAATAACTGTAATTTTGTGGCTGTATAAAGCTATCCTATATAGGTAATGCATGAAACTTCAAATTTTTTGCTGCATTTTGTGTAGATTTTTGTAACTACTTGCCATCATTATTATTTATGCCTTACAGATTTTAATTAATCTAATATCAAAAAACTTGACACAATTAATAAATATAAATTCAGTCGTATTTGATATATTCTCAAGTATGTGATATAATGAACGTAGTTATCTGTGTATTCAGGATGTAGGCAAGCATTATTGTTTATTGATAATAAAAATGGCATAATCATCTGCTTTTAAGAACTTTTAAATGAAGATAAACAAATATTTCTGCATAGAAAAAATAATTTTTAATAGCTCTGAGCTCAAAATAATGTTCTTATAATTTATCTTAAACATCTACAAGAGCAACATGAATAATATAACATGAATAAAGTAAATACAAATACAATTTTGTCTGTTATGTACGGTTAAAAATGCTTACCATCATCTTCGTTAATACTCTGGAGCGTTGTCAGGTTAATTTTGTCTTTTATGGTCTTCTCCCGCGCTTTCCCCTTAGCATTTCGAAATTCCTCCTCAAACTTATCTAAACATTCAAACGCTACCTGCAAGTATGTAAGATCCTTCACTTTTACACTTTATTTCAATACATTATCATAGTATCTAATGTACTAGAACACTAAAGCATTGATGACTTCAAATGAGCTATTAAGCCCACCAAATAACGACGGTTTAATTTAACACCTATAGATTACCTTAAGGTCTTCATTGAAATTTTTTGTGTAAGCATCAGATATCTCAAAGATTTTAGATAGTAGCTCACTAAAAATTGACATAATTATAATGAGAATTTCACTTTTACTAGTTTCTTAAATTTGATAAACACCATAAAACACTACACAATCGAATTATCGAAAACCGTTGGAAATTGAAATGCAAATTGCAAAACTAGGGATATTCGATATACATCGATGCATCGAATTCACTCGATGTTTACAATACGATGCATCGAATCGAACCGATGTATTGGAAAGTTATTGATATACTCGATGTATCGATGTATTTTCATAAAACATCGAATCAATGATAACCATCCAATGGTAAAAAGGGTATACTTATCTATCACTATTAATATTATAACTTCTAAATCAGAAAAACAGCGCTCTTATTTAGAAGTTATAATATTAAACCTGTTGGTGGCGCTACTTGGCAGCTGTCAGTTCTTAGCGGAATCAAGAAATTGGCTGGTTGGCAACACGGTGCTAAAGAGAATAAAAAAAATCGTCTGGTCTGTCTCGGTTTTAAGGCGGCTACTCACTTGCATGCCGCAGGGCAATCTAGGATGAACGGCGATCGGGACAGTATCAGAATTGCTCTCTACACACATACTTGCCGTTCAGTATGAAAGTGTACATCTCGGTGGACACATGCATTGAGAATGGCGCCAGTTTTATCGAAATATCAATTAATCGGTAAATATGCCTTGGTTCTTTTTTTATAAAGAATAAGGGTGACAAATGAGCACAGTCCACCTGATGTTAAGGAGATACTGTGGCCCATAGACACCCATATTTATGATAAAACAACTAATTAATTAATAATTACAACCATAACACAGTCCTTAAAAGCTGCAGCATGACTCTACCACGTTTAAAAACGTTACAACGTTCAAATAACGTTCCTTCTGCGGTGCTGCCGTAAAAAAACAAAAAGGAGATAATAGGTGAAGAAGCCGCTGTTTATACACTTTTATCACCAGTGTCCAAATTTCATATTTTTTATTGATATCTATTGTGAAGTGTGCTGCGCGCGAAAGTCATTAACGAACTGATTGAAATTGTTCCAACTACGCTACACACGTGGCAGCGGTAGCTATGATCTAGGGAGCAAGGAAGTTCTTGCGCCCCTGCCGCCCAGCCACAGGGCCGACTTAGGAAATTACCCCTGCTTTCATACACACATCACAATTAAGGAGGAAATTAAGGGTAATCCCCACTTCTACACCCTAGATTGCCCCTGCGGCAGGCAAGTGAGTTAGCGCCTTTAGACCATTTAACACAGTGGACTCGTCTCGCATGATTATTGCCCTCTGCCAAGATATTGGATTTAAAAATCTTGTGCGTTGATTAAACCTGCTTACGGAATCGTTTTTATAAACGCACTAGATTTTTATCCTTATAAGAATCATTTCCGGCTAAGTAGGTGTTTTTTGAAAAATGCCAATCGGTGCGGTTACGTTGTGCATAAAGCAGTCAAATACTTAAAGTTTACAAAAAGATGGAGTTTTATTCCATATGTAAGTATTTTTATTGTGAATGTATCAATTTTTATCATTTAAAATAATATCATAAACATTGACCTACTACTAAATGGACCTCGGCTATGCGCTCAAAAGTGTCCGAGCCAAAAGAGTTCCAAAATGCACAAAGAGCTCGAATTGAACGCCAGTCTTCGTTTTGTCGCCCGATAATACACTCCAAATTGCCGTACAGTATCATAAAACGAGCAAAACTATTTATATATTTTTTCGATACTATTTATATTAGACTATTAATATTTAATAATTTAAAAATAATATTTTGTTTAGATACAAGATACGTAGTATTTAATATAAATTCACATTAATTGTAAAAACAAAAAACCATACCGATAATTTTCGCTAGAAGCTTCATAAGGCGAAAAGAATGCAGCCTCTGGTTGAAGTTAAAAGGCTGATAAATTGTCGCAAGTAAAATTATATATCTAATACGTTTGTATAAGTTGACTCGGAACACATTTTTCGTGAATTTTGTTCTAGTTCCGCCGTCCATTTAGTAGTAGGTGAATGATCATAAATAATAATTTATTTATTCTTTATTGCATTCCTTAATATAAAAGAATAAAAAGGGAATAATACAAAAAAAATCTACCAGTCAACGCACGAGAATTTGACGTAGGTGTAGCAGTATAAAATAATATCAAATTAAAAATGATAATTAACTAAGTTATATATTAATTTTACAAATATATAAAACAAATATACTATAGAAATATCTCCTATTTATGCATATATACAAATATATGCATACGGACGTATACATACATATATACACATCAACATACAAATATAAATAATACAAATAAATAACTATGAATATTTACGTCTGTTAACAATATATTAGTTCTTACGAATAAGACACTTTGTGTGTCATGCAATTAAGGATATCTATCTACCTAACTAACATCCTTGAACACACATACACACTCACAAAAGGCGTGCGGGCAGACAGTACTGATGTAAGAGTAGTAGATCATTCAAAATTGTCGGTTGTTTGAAGTCAGAAAAAGTACTCGATGTTGAAAAAACATCGATGTTTTTAACCGATGCATCGGAATATATCGATTGCACAGTTTCGATGCATCACATCGAAAAAAAACATCGATGTATTTTCAAAGTGGACACCCCTATGCAAAACTGCCAACATTCAGGTCAGATCACAGAATACTAATACTGTAGTTGTGTTTGTGGATATATTTCGTGTTTTTATTTTCGTGAATTAATTTAACTTGACCCCTGGGTTTTCTCTCGATTTACAGGACAGTAAGTTGTTGCGCCCACATAATGATAATGACTAATAATGTGTTACTTGGGTTTTGAGAGGAATAGAACAGACAATGTACAGCCTCCGGCTGCTTTTCTAGATGACATTTTATTAATAATTGCAGAAAATAATTAAACAATTAGAAAAGTTTGTGTTGTATATTATTTTATTTAATAATAAATAAAAAACGGCATCCTTTTGTGTTCTATTTTCAATTTATTGAAACAACTTTTTACCAAGAACGAGTGATTTTACTACATAACCTACAAATAATAAGACAAAGTAAAACCAAAACCCCAGGTCCTACAAAAATATGATTTTTCGTCATAAGTAACAAATGTTTAAATCTTCAAATTAAGACATATTTGAACTTTATTTACGCCGGGCCCAAGCTTGTATGGAACGAAGTTCATCTCCTTTTTAAACTCGTGTGAAGTAAATGTAGCTGTGTTGTCGGTCACGACAGTTTGAGGTAATCCGAATCTCGATATATACTCGTAGAGTTTTTCGATCACAGACGACGAAGTGGACGGTACTTCGTATACTTCCAGCCATTTTGTATAAGCATCCACAATTACTAAGTACATATGACCATGTAACGGTCCTAAGAAGTCCATGTGGATCCTATAAAATGGTAATGGAGGATATTTCCATGGTGATATAGGCGTTCATTGTGAGGAATGACGCAGCTGGGTGTATATTTTGCGTGATCCAATCACTTCTTCTATGGCTGCATCAATACCCGGGAACCAAAACCTAAACCGAGCTTCCACTTTTGTTTTTACCACACCAAGATGGGAATTGTGTAACTCGGACAGAATCTTTAATCGCAACCGCTCAGTCAAAACTATTTTGTGCCCTCGCATTAAGCATCCATCTTCAAAAGATAACTGTGTCTTACATAAAAAGTAAGGTTTTATGTTAATATCATACACCTTCCTAGGCCACCCGTATATCACATATTTTTTTACTTTATTTAGAACGTTACCCTTACTCGTGACGTCACGTAATATGTTACGCGCCACAGGACTGTGACAAAGTTAATGTAAGATGCGCGGTCGAGTGTGTCAGCCTATGTGTATGCTTGAGCCGTCGCTGTTCACACTACTCCCCGCGTCCCCCGTGATATCGGACAAGCTCGCTCGCGATAAATAGTCCGCACTGTTGTTTATGTTCACGCCCAAACGTTGGTTTCGAAACTTGACGCCGGAGGGTGCGCGGCTCGATACAGCGCGTTCATAACCGGTTAGACGTGTGGGCGGTTAACGGGAGTTTTGTTGCCAGCGGCCCGCGTCCGGGGATTGCAGCCAGTTGGTTGCTACCGGCGGCTGGGTCGAGTCGAACAGTTGCTAGAATACAGTGCTGTCGAGAGCACGTCGTGAAGTCGCCCGGGAAACCTCCATTTTGAGAGTCGGTTTTGTTAGCAAATTGTTGCCACGACGAGGGTTTTTTGTTAAGTTTAGAATTAGAAGCCTGGCTAACAAATTGTTAGGAAGTTAACATTGATTGCGATCAACGTCGGAATTGTTCTAGAAATAATTGTTGCCACGCGAAACGGAAGTGACCTTTGATCCGAACATTCGGTATTCGTGTTGTGTGTTACGCTTTATAATAACTCGTTTATTATAAAGCGTAATAATAAACGAGTGTTAGTGGCGTCTGGAAGTTAGTTAATTACGGTATAGTTAATAGACTGACATAGTGAAGAAGAAAGAAAGTGACTGCGGGTGACGCCGCTGGAGATTACCACAATTTGGAGTGGTGCCGAAGTCCGGGCTGCTGCCGACTTCAACAGTCCAGTCAGGTCTATCACAGCCAATACCACAAAAACACCACTATACTCACATACACACCTCCGGCCTGACCGAGCCCTGAGACAGCAGTCGCCTCATATACAGGTAAGTAATCTCTATTTGACTAGCCTCCCCATTAAATTGTGGTAGGATAAAACATTTTCCATATAGCTTAGTATTATAGGAAATTCTTCCATATAGCCACTCGGACTCGAACCTGCGGCTGCTCGTTGAATCTTACGCTCATGGGCCCCGGGAGATTCGACGTTTGCAGGAGCAGCTGTAGGCCGTAACATTTTGGAAGCAGAGCGTGGTTGGATTGGTTTAATTTGTGTCTACAATCACGCCCGGCCTAATACGTAATAATAAAATTATATTCTTTTGTTGCTTGCTTTTTTTTTTGTTTGTTAGCGGGTAGATTGGAAAGCCGCGCCCGTAGGTTAAGCAAGCGAGAGTTTTGTTAAGGCGAGGTATTTACCGTAGTTTGTTAAGGCTAGGTACTTTGACTAGGTAGATAAGGTTATCACGTAATCGAATAATTTTGTTGATCGACTGTGGTGTGTACCTTTATTTGTATTTAACTTGATTTGATCGTACTAGTGTTTGTTATTTGTTAATTTGATTTGTGTTTTTTTTTAAACAAATGAAAAGACCTTAAGGTATAGGCATGGACGTGTAAAATAAGGCGGACTGAATCCCGCTATACAACCCAACGAAGCACCGAAAATAAGTACGTACAATGGGTCACGCAAACATTGTCTGCAAGAAAGAGTGAAAGATGATATTGTTGCTGAAATTTTAGCATAATGTTTTCCGTATTCGATACAAAATTACACTTGACTAATTTGATTTTAAAAATTCACATAAAATCACGACCCAATAACAACGGTCCGCCGCCGGGCAATACGTAAACATTAAGTTCGACCGTCTGCCCCGAGTATATTACCGGCACCCTTATTAGTACTGCGGGAATTAATATTGCTACCGGTATAAGATGTCAATTTTTTAGCGCTTCGCTGTATGCTATTAAAATATAAATGGTATGTGTCTTTAGTGTTGTCGACTCGACCTGGAAACGTACAACGCACGCACCCTGAGGACTTACGAGAAGATCGTGGAGCTGGAAGAAGAGATAGACAAGTTGCGCTGGCATATTATAGGATTATCCGAAGTCCGAAGAGAGGGGCAGGAAGCCGTGCCTTCTCCCGAGCCAGTCGTCGAGTACTGGCCGGATCGCCTCGACGGTAGCGAGGCCGGCGGTAGGGCGCAGAAGCCTTTGCCGCCATTCCGCCACCAAGACCTGACGGAGCTCCTCTCGGCGCAGCGCGATCTGTCGCTGCACCGGCCTCGAGCCCCGTGCCCGCTCTTCCTTGGGCCATCGATATAATGACGCGAGTACTTTCGCCTCTAGGTCCCAGGGCGGGGATCCGGCCAGGACGCAAGCCGCCTCGTAGGAAATCGTGCGATACCCGCGGACGACCCTGACGGCCATTGCCCTCTGCGGTTTGCGCAGAATGGCGAGAGTGCTGGCCGTCATGTCCATCGCCCACACAGGGGCCCCATACAGGGCCATGGACCGCACGATTCCCACGTACAACCGCCTACAGGCGGCGCTCGGGCCCCCCAAGTTGGGAAGCAACGTTGATAGCGCGCCCGCTGCACCCATCAGCTTGGGCGCCAGCCGCCGGAAGTGGGGTCCGAATTCCCATCGGCTGTCGAGCACCAATCCCAGATACTTCATGGTGGACTCGACAGCTATCCGGGCCCCGCTGACCACGATGTGTGAACCCGGCGGCGGCGCGCGTCGAGGGCCATGGAACACCATGGCCTCCGACTTGTTTAAGGCCACCTCTAGGCCCAGGCGCTGGATGCGGTTCACCACTTGTGACACCGCAGCCGTGGCAACCAACGCTGCTTCCCTGTGCGAACTCCCCCGGGCAGTGACGAGCGTGTCGTCCGCATAACACGTCAAGTCGGCGCCCGACGGGAGTTCACCTCTCAGCACCCAGTCGTAGCCGATGTTCCACAGGAGCGGTCCCAAGACCGATCCCTGCGGAACACCGCACGACATGACGCGCCGACCAGCGCCGTCACGTCCCCAATAGGTAACGCATCTCTCCTCAAGGTAAGCCCCTATTATGCGGTCCACCGCATAATAGGGGCTCCATACCTCCAGGTAGGGAGGCACGCGATGGTAATTCAATGCCTCCCGAATACAACTCCAGGGTAGGGTGTTGAAGGCATTGGAGATGTCTAAAGATACCGCCAGCACCACCCCACCCCGGGTGGAGCGCCCGCGACGAAAACCAAACTGGTTCTCGTCCAGGTCCGGCCCCTCTCTGCACAAGTGGCTGACGAGGCGATCTGCGGTGATGCGCTCAAGAAGTTTTCCCGCCTCGTCGAGTAGCACTATGGGCCGGTACGCGGACGGTGACTCCGCGGGGCGCCCCTCCTTCCTGAGCAGGACCAGCCTCCCCTCCTTCCACACACTGGGAAACTGACCCTGCTCGAGATATGCCGTGAAGAGCCCTCTCAGCTGGGGCTCTAGCTCCTTCAGAGCCAGGACGAAAGCTCGACCAGGAACTCCATCGGGTCCGGACGCAGTGTTCTTAGCCCGGAGTCGCGACACGGCCGCTCTCGTCTCTGCTTGCGTTACCTCGGGGACATCGGTGCTCTCCTCTTCTAGATAGTCTGTGGCTGAGGGCGAAGCCATCGCCGGGGGAACGTGTCCCACTCGCTCAGGGAAGAGAGCCGATACCACCACCTCTAGCAACTGGGGTTGCATCGTTTGTGTTAGTGGAGGCGCCCAGGGACGCAACTTGCCCCG
This sequence comes from Parnassius mnemosyne, assembly GCA_963668995.1. Lineage (NCBI taxonomy): Eukaryota > Metazoa > Arthropoda > Insecta > Lepidoptera > Papilionidae > Parnassius > Parnassius mnemosyne. The sequence goes on from CAVLGL010000148.1 coordinate 14,474,281, forward strand.
TACCCAACGGTAGGGGCGCCCCCACGGATCCCGATCTAGGGATCCCAGCAGCTCTTGCGGAGGGGAACCTAACCTAACCTAACCCAACCAAGTTGAATCCGTCGATTGACCTCTCGGTCGAAGTTGGACTTACCTAGTCGGACTATTTGTCCCAGGTAAACATACTCGTCAACAACTTCGAGCTTAGTGCTCCCAACAACTACCGGCATAGGTGTGACATGGACATTAAACATGATCTTTGTTTTGTCCATGTTCATCTTAAGACCCATCCGTTGGGAAGCACTATTGAGGTCATTGAGCATAGTGCTTAGGTCCTCCAGCGATTCTTCCATAAGGATTATATCGTCGGCAAATCGAAGGTTTTTTTTTATAGGATAGGGTGACAAACGAGCACACAGTCCACCTGATGGTATGTGGTTGCTGTGGCCCATAGACATCTACATTTATCCTCGTTTGCGAATCAAAATGCAGATGCGTTGTCACCCATGAGGACTAAGATAGAATGCCTCTTTTCCAGTAAAAAGGGTCTCCGGTTCTCTACACTCACCATACGAAACACAGCAGCATGAAGCTGCTATTTGACGTTGGTATTCTGTGAGAGCGTGGTCCTTCCCCGGTCGAGCCGACCCATTCGTGCTTCAACTATACTACTAATATAGCTGCAACATGGCTCTACCACGTAAAAGGTGAGTGATGTACTCGCCATTGATGTTGATACCGTATCCTTTCCAGTCCAGAAGCTTGAAAACGTCTTCCAATACAGCGGTGAAGAGTTTCGGGGATATGACGTCACCCTCTCTTACACCTCTCTGCAATTGGATAGGTTTCGTACTCTGGTTCTGTACTCGAATAGTCATCGTAGCCCTACTGTACAAGCACTTCAGCACTTCGATATACCGACAGTCCACTTGGTGCCGCTGAAGGGACTGCAGCACCGCCCAAACTTCGACGGAATCAAAGGCTTTCTCATTGTCCACATACGCCAGACATAGTGGCAAATTGTACTCCTCTGACTTTTGTACAATTTGCCGAAGGGTATGTATGTGGTCTATGGTGCTAAAGCCTTTTCGGAAACCGGCTTGTTCGGGAGGCTGGAAGTCCTCAAGTCTGTGCGCGAGACGATTCGTAATGACTCTCGAAAACAGCACGTAGACGCGGCTCAGAAGGGAAATCGGTCTGTAGTTCTTCAAGAGAGCGTTGTCGCCTTTCTTGAAGAACAAGACCACCGCACTTCTGCTCCACGCCGCCGGTGTAATGTCACCATGGAGGACGGAATTAAAGAGCTTCTGAAGGACTTCAAGTACCGGTCTTCCACCCGCTTTCAGAAGCTCCGCTGTAATTCCATCCTTGCCTGGGGCCTTGCCGTTTTTAAGGTGCGGGAGAGCCATCCTAATCTCGCTCAGACTGTTACTGTACTTGTTATTCATATCGTCCACTTCATTGCAGTCTTCTAGGCACTGAAAACGGTTTTGTAACTCGAGCTGAAAGGTTTCGGGACTTTGGATTAGAGCACCAGGGGGACGGAGCGTTGATTTCATTAGACGAGACCTCTCCAACTTAACGTTTAGGTTCAATGTGCCTCTAACCATTCGGTGATCGCTGCCGATTTTCACCCTCGCGATTACTGAGACACCACTGAATACTTGTCGTCTGGTTGTCATAATGAAGTCAATCTCATTATTTGTCGAACCGTCGGGGCTCGAAGAAACCGCTTCTGGAAGAAAGAGTTCGTCATAAAGAGTCCCTCTTTCTCCATGAAGTCGGCCAGCTGCTGGCCCCTTGGGTTCCGTTGCCCTATTCCAAATTTCCCTACTTTCAACTCACCATTCTCTCTTGTGCCTAGTTTTGCATTGAAGTCTCCCATTAACACCGTATATTGGGTTTTGGAATATGCATGGCTCTAGAGATATCCTCATACATTTCTTCCACCTCCTCATCGGGGTGTGCGGAGGTTGGTGCGTAAACCTGTATGACCTTCAGCGAATACTGTTTTGATGATTCTGAGTATAAGGTACGCAACCCTCGTCTACACACTCTCAATCTTTACAACGTTGTTAACGAGAGACTTGTGGACAATAAATCCGACACCTCCTTGGGACAGTGGTCGCCCTCCCGGTAATAGAGCAAGTTGCCGGATTCGAGGATTACCGTTTCCTCCCCCTCTCTTCGGACTTCGGATAAACCTATAATATGCCAGCGTAACTTGTCTATCTCTTCTTCCAGCTCCACAATCTTCTCGTCAGTCCTCAGGGTGCGTGCGTTGTATGTTGCCAGGTCGAGTCGTCGTAGGTGGCCACCGAACCTCCACCGGAGATTCTTAGCACCCGCTGCCCCGCCGTTACCATGGTCGCCACCGCAGCCAGGAATAACGGGGCCGCCGGGGGCTGGGGGCCGTCTCTTACTAACTTTATCCATTTGGGGGGTATTTGTCATAGTTGCCACGCTTGGCGAGCGGGTTGGCAACCGCAGTTTTTTTATTGTATTTTTGCTGTTATCAAGAAGATTCTACTGCCCATATCCTGCCTGTTTCCCTTTGTCGCCTTTTACGACATCCACGGGAAGATATGGGGTAGTGGATATTCTTAACCGCCACTACACGGCACATGTAATATATTGTACAGACCATAATGTAGATAGAGCTGTAAATAGTATAAATAATGCTTTAAATCAATTGTACATATATTATAATGACAAGTTGGTTCTACAGATTAACCCCAACAAAAGCAAGGCCATGATTTTTAGTAAAGATTTGCCCTCTAATGGCATACTCTACAATAATCATCCAATTTCAGTTGTACCTAACCATAAATTCTTGGGTGTTGTTATAGATAACAATCTTTGTTTTGATTTACACATCAATCACATTATCAATAACTCTCTTAAGGGCTTAAATATTATAAGATGTTTAGCTGGTGTGACTTGGGGTGCAGACCCCAAAGTTTTAAGTATGCTATATAAATTTATAGTCAGAAGCCATTTCGACTACAGTTGTTTAGCCTACTCAAATAGTAGTTGTGTAAAGAAACTAGACATAATTCAAAACAAAGCTCTGTGAATTATTTCTGGGGCTATGTGTTCAACTCCCATACGAGCTATGGAAGTTGAAACCAAAATAATGCCACTGTGTCTTAGAAGACTTCTACTAATAAAGAGATAACTTCAAATTGACTTATTCTTTTGATACATAATATGAAGTTGCCGATAGAATAATAATACATCTGTACGGCCATGGTGATGCTGATAATTTAAAGATTGGTGATTAAAGATACAATTTATTTACAGCATCAGCAGCTGCATTTAAAAACGAAGTTGTACTAGCTTCTCTATCACCGGCAGAATCATCATTGCGTGAACACACTAAACGTGTATATTATCAGATTCAAATATGGTTGGGCAATATTTTGAACTCTGTAGAATGGGGGTTGAGAAAGCCATTACTTATGATGCTGCCTATTATGCCAACTTCAGATCCAGCACCACAGGAACTTATTGAAAAAGTATGTACACTTAGGTTAATATTTATTACTTTTCTTTATTATTCCGTTAATAATTACATGTTCTAATATAAATATATTTTAGGTCTTTTGTGGTTGCAAAAATAATTGCACATCAGCTAGATGTAGCCGTAAGAAAAGCGATTTGGAATTTAACAAATTCTGCAAAAGTTGTTGCAAAAACGCATCAACAACGCAAATAGTTATAGAAGATGATAATTCATTGAATGATAACGATGATGATGAAAGGGAATATTATCGTGAAGAAGAAGAAATAAGGACTGGAAATACATTTTCTGAACTAGATGAATCAACCGAGAGATTCATTGAATCCATCTAATGAAACAGAAATGGAATTTGATCAATATTTAAAAAAAATTAACGTGCTTGTTCACACCCTGAGTTGCCCCGACAAAAGCCGATTGGGCTAGGGCCCATAGTAGCCACCTCGACGGGCAACAGAGGACGGGGCCCAAATGGCCTATGTTAATGTTATAAATAAGTTACAAAAACGGCTGACAAATAAGCAAGCCCAAATTACCTATTTCAGGAGGTAGGGTTGACCACAGGGTACCAGTCAGGTGATAAGTGAGGTGCATGTAAGTAGTGTGTAGTAGAGTGTACCATGTAACCTGACTTAACCGTTGAAATCGGACCGAAGATCCACAAGCGCTGCTTCGCTCCAAAAGTGAGATCTCTCAAGGGGGGCTCACCAATTGAAAACTTCTGCCTTCATTTCACTATTTCAGTTTATCAACTTTATTGTACACTATTTCAATCTATCAACTTTATTGTACATTTAATTAACTTCAAACTCAAGGATAAGCCTCGTTAATCGTACTCAAACACGTGACACACGGCACAATTAATGAACGGTCGATGAACGTGCAATATTCAAAGTTCCGAGTTCACCCAGCACAGAACCACAAACACGGGAACGAACGCGGTCTTACAGAGACCCAAATCTTCGATAGTAAATTGGACGCGCACAATTACTCAAATTCTAGACCATCAAAACCAACACTGGCCGCGCGCAACCAACCCAGCGGTCGCAAAACAATACAAACTTGTCGACAAAGACGCGGCGGTCAAGACTCACACCATCGGGCGATGCGCCGAGTCCAACGCTATTGGATGCAGTTTCAAATGTCCATGTTTGGGCCTAAACAATGCTCATGTTGTTTAAAATTAACATTGTAAATGTCAAAAATATTTTTTTGCATATATTTTACCTTTGGTTATTAATAAATAAGCTTTTTTACCGTTTCTTTTATGCCAATTTTATTTTTAGCAAGCACATTCAAAAAGCGGCAAATTCTGCTAGTCTACTTTTGAAGTTCCCATTATTTTTAAACTTTCAAATTAATATATATTTACTTATTTAATTTTATCTTACAATAAATTCAACAATAAAATTAATAACTTTCACGAATCTCGATTATTTTTTTATAATACAAGGAAAATTTTACAATAACACATAGATTAATGATAAGTCATCGCGCGCTCTGACTAGATACCGCCGGCGCTCATGTAAAATGCGCAACAAATACAACGCCAAAATCGGCGTACCCGAGCCAATCGCGATGCAGGCAACGTGTGAGGTGAACGTACCGAATGTTTTATTAAATTTTGATCATAATCCGAAGTAAAATACCAGTTTACGTATTGAAACTGTGTAAAAATAATACTACAAGAAATAAGAAATAGTAATATAGGGTCGGGTGACAAGCGAGCACACAGTCTACCTGATGGTACGTGGTTACTGTAACCCATAGACATCTACATCTATCCTCAATAAAGACTCAAGATGCAGATGCGTTGTCACCCGTGAGGACTAAGATGAAATGCCTCTTTGCCAGTAAAAAGGGTCTCCGGTTCTCTAAACTCACCATACGAAACACAGCAGCGTTAAGCTGCTATTTTACGCTGGTTTTCTGTGAGAGCGTGGTCCTTCCCCGGTCGAGCCGACCCATTCGTGCTACAACCATAATATAGCTGCAGCATGGCTCTACCACGTATAACTTGCTCAAAATGTATGGAAGACCTGATTTTTCTTGCGATTAGGAAGATAGATCTATAGTAAAAGTTGTTCATATTGACGCGTAGAATAGGAAGCCCTATTTTGATTACACCATATATATAACTATTTTTTTTAATAATTTGTGAATATTAGTTAGACATGTAAATAAAAAAATTAAACTGATAAAAAGGAGGCCTTATCATTTATGTCATTTATTCAGAAGAAAAACCTATACATAATATACACAAATATATTGATACATTCGTTATTAATAAACTATTCATTTTTAAGTATTTCTTGAATACATTCATAACTATAAACTTAACTACTAAGCCATAGCATAAAATAAATTTTCCCATTATTCGGGTAATAGTTAAGCTGCTGGCATATACACTTTTTCACGCACACTAGCATCTTGCAAATTGTCTTATACACACTACAATATTAAGATGCCGCACTCACGGAGCTGTTACTTGCAGGGAGCGCGGTATCTAGTCAGAGCGCGCGATGACTTATCATTAATCTATGAACACGCCTTAAAATTTTAATTAAATCAGGATTTTGAATTTATTCAATTCCATAAAACTGAAGAATTGTATCAACTGCATATCTGGGTCATTTCCAAATTGAAAAATTCAAAAAACTAACTTGACATGTCGGGATGATTTTTTTTTATTATTTGTAAGACAAATGTTTATAAAAAAAAAATATTAAATTTCAAAATCAATCCCAACTTGTCAACTTATTTTTTACGAATCATGAAATTTAGAATCGATATAATATATTCACTTTCGTCAGGACACTTAAAAAAACTTCAACATATTTTTAAGAAATAATAATATTAAACTCTAATAGTGATCTCTTCCAGACAACTTTAGCGTAGAGAACTGATGCAAACGATGGTTAAAAGTAGAGGGGGCATACAAAATAAAAATAAAAATATGAAAATACATATAAATAAAGATAAGTGAAGATTATGTATACCTAATCTAATATGAAATAATTTATCTAATAGCGTTCTAAGTAATACGATTTAACAAGACTTTAGAAAGAATGAAGAGATTGAACACGACGAATGTGGAGAGGTAAAGAGTTCCACAAACGTACAGCAGTTACAGTAAAGGATTTCTTAAAAAAGAAGGAAGAGTGCAAAGGAGTAGAGAGAGAAAGATTGACAGAGGATCGAAGGAACCGATTATGGGCAAGTGAAAGATACTGGTAACGGTCTTTTAAATAATGAGGAGTGGTAGGATTAAACAACACGCCATACAAAGCGGAGAGAATGGGAGTAGTCTCTCCGCTTTGTATGGCGAAGGCGGATCGGGAGCCATTTGAGCTGTTGGCGAAATTCAGAAATATGATCATATATGCGAAGCCCAAATATAAATCTAATACATAAATTTTGAATGCGCTCAAGCTTATTAAACTGCTCCTCGGTAATGTCAAGATAGCAAATATCAGCATAGTCAAGGATAGGCAGAAGTAGAGACTGGGCGAGCGTAACTATAGTTACTGTGGGAAGAAAATTACGTAATCTATGTAAAGAGCTTAAAGCAGCAAACATTTTTCTACTAACTTCATTAACCTGTGAAGTCCAAAACATACAAGAGTCGAGATACAACCCCAGGTTTTTAACCTTGTTACTGTAAGGGATTAGAGTGCAGTCTAGTAAAATAGGAGGTAGGGAAGACCAGTCAATTTTTCCAATTAACCTAGAACTACCGATGACAATGGCCTGAGTTTTCTTAGGATTAATCGTTAAAGCATTACGTTTACTCCAGTTCGAAATACAAGTTAGATCAGCGTTAATAGTGTCAACTGCTTTAGACAAATCTTCAAGAGGGGACTGAGTATAGATTTGGAGATCATCAAAAATATGTATCTCTAAAAATTTAATATTTAAATTTAAAATCTAACCTTTCGGTTACATTTTTTAAGCAATTTAAAAAAAATCGCTTATTTTTCTACTCCCAACGATTTATTAAAATTTACGTTCATCCCTTAAACTTAAAACCTCCCTAAATCGGTTAAAAATGACCGGAGGAAAAAAACATTTAACCTTTTTTATGTAAAATTTTAAGCTCTAGACATTGTTACCAGAACTTTTTTGTCTAACTTATATCGTTTGTAATTCGTTGTATAAGTTTAAAATTATTAAAATATTTTTATTATATGATGTATTTAACTAAAAATTTATGTTTTTCGCAATTTTTCCTTTATCTGTGCTATAATACGTTGCTTCGTACCAAATTTTAAGATTCTGAGTTCACGGGAAGTACCCTGTAGGTTTTGATTCCCTTGCGAATGTCGAAAATTTGCGGCATAAACGGCTGTATCTTTTGATTGTGTTGGCTTAGAAGTTTGAGACAGCTCCAAGGTACAGTAGACTTGAGTATTTGATATGAATTTCAGCTTGATACCTCCACGCGTTCCTGAGAAAAGGGTCTTGACAGACAGACAGACTGACAACAAAATGATCCTATAAGGGCTCCATTTTTTCCTTTTGAGGTACGGACCCCTAAAAATACCGGATCCAAACCCACAGCTTTTTGAGTTCGTGGTCCGCACCTCGCCATCTCATTCTCATTCTTCTCATTCCCTTCATGTATACTTTTGTCTCTTTTTAGCGTAGCTTTTTCGTTTCATCTAGTTTCAAATCACGATGCTCAAGAAGTTTTCACTTCAAAATTACCTTAGTACTATTCTTTCTCACTATACTCTTTGAATAGGTTCTTAGTCGACTATTTAGTACACATGGTAGGTATTATTTGGTTAATTACTATAGGTAGGTACTCTTTGATTATTAGATTCTTAATCTGAGACTATTTGGTACACATAGAGTTTTCAATCCCCCATTTTATGTTAGTATGCGTAGATGGAGGATTGAAGTACAGTAGTTTCTTGTTGATACGATCTTATATTTAACGTAGAATCTAGGTCTTTAGTTATGACTCTTCAAATGAGGGAGGCAAAGTGGTTTAACCATCAAAGTACTTGCTACATCGTTTTTGATACACAAACCTCACCAATATTACGTATCAATATACACTGTAAATTAATAATTAAATAATTTATCAGAAGCAGAAATCCACCAGGGGTCAAGCTCCCACCAAAACTCCTTACCTTATATGAGTACAGCTCCGCCCCAACTATTTACAGAACTTGTAATAACTTTTATTTCTTTGGTAAAGGTCTCGTACGATTGTGCTTTTGCCACCGCCAAGTAACAGTAAATTGTTCATATTAACTTGTTCAAAAACTTCGGCACACTATGTTGATGACCCATATTGCGGCACATTAACTTAACAAAGAACTGAAAAATTTCTTGAACATTTCTCGGTATTAGCTTACCCTTTAATTGTTCTTCGGAGTTCCTCTGGATCGGTAGTATCAATTGGTGTACATCAGGGCTCGATTCTTGGACCATTCATATTCTTAATCTAACGACTTACCTTATTTCGTAGTGTGTGTTATGATCACAACATAGTATTATTTGACGAATCAACTCAACCGTCCACGGTGACTACAGTCCCCAAAAAAAATTATTGCCTCACCTGTCCATGGTGACTATAGTCAACAAACGACATTTTTCGGTTTAAACGTGTACAATGCAAAAGATAGCTGTTATTAACACAGTAAAAAATTATAGATGTTGGTATTATAAATTTGTCATCCGCGCGAGTGATTCTCGCCTCACCTAAATCCGGTGTCCGGTCCGCGCATTAAATGTTAATATTTTTTAACGACCGCACGGGACTTTCTCAACAAAAACGATTACTACTGAAAAAAACTATAGATACATTCAAATAAAAAATATTCTCGAAAGACTCAAAGAATTCAAAATTTAATTTTGTTAAAAGAAAATTAGTCAAATAAAAATAAAGGCTGAAAATAAAGCTTAAAAATGGGAATATCAAAAAAAATCGTATTTATTTTTAAATTTCGATTTTTACGAAAAAGGTATAATATTTACTGGAGACAATTATTTTATATTATATATAAATGATATTACCTTTAAAATGACACCAATATCAATAATATCTTATACCAGGTGTTTGTGAAACGCTCCCGAAAACAAAGATAGACGATAGTACTAACTATACCTTTGATAATGGGTGAGATATAAAATCGATCCTAATGAAAAGAAAATCATCTTTTCACAACGTTTTATTAGCTTTATTCATGCTCCATCGTGTTACTACAGTTAAATAAAACGATAATTTCATTAAAAAAATCATGAAAATACTTAAACATTAAACCAGCAGTGGAATTACTGAATTACAATCAGTTGACTAGAGGTCAATGTACACGTGGACGCCGAACTCTTATAGGTCCCGTCGCGTAAAAAGAACGCTGGCCTTCAACCTGGTCACTGAGCGATTTATCGATCAAATTGGTGGTACGAAGGGGGCGCGACGGGGAACGCTCCCCAGTATTAAGGATGATTCACGCTACAACGTGTCGCCACCGGGCCGTGCCCGGCTGGGACACGTCCACCGTGCGCTGGCCGGGCCAGTCATTCATGTTACACCGGGCTGTTTGCACGACCGTGGTTTATGCACGACTCTGTGTTATGTGGTTTTTGTCAGCTAGTGATTTCATCTGTCGATAGACTTCACGCTTACATAAATATGCAATTTTCACAATTTGAATTGGCAGCTATTGCAATTGCCATCGATGATGAAGTATTGGAAAAACGAAGCGAAACTACTAAAAGAAGATGGGGTGTACATCCAACCTGGAGAAAGCGAGAAGCAGAAGGAGAATTTGCTTTACTTTACAAAGAATTAATAGATGATGAGAGCAAGTTTTATGGTTATTTTAGAATGTCTAAAGAATGCTTTACTTTTTTACTTGAAAAAGTAAAACCAGACCTAACCAAAAAAATTACAAGATTTCAAAAGCCTATATCTCCCATCGAACGATTAGCAGTCTGCATCAGGTAAATAATAAATTGATATGCACTAAATCACATAGTATTTAAAAATGTAGTATTACAAATTGACCCGTCTCACAACCATCTATCAGAGCTGGTTGTAAGATGGGTCGATTTTTTCTAAATACTTCATTTTCAATTTTTCAATAATCAAAATTGCATTGTGAATGAAAAAAAGTAAAAATTTAAATAATTCGCATAGTACTTATTCATTTCATTAGTCTGCCGTGAACTCTGAAAATAAAGTAGACCAATTATTAGATTCCAAAGGCGTAAGTTCCGAAGGCGAAGGTTCCGAACGCGTAGGTTCCGTAGGCGTTGATTCCGGTGTTGGCGTTGGTGTAGTCATCGGAACCGGTGCATACACCGACCTTGAATTAGTAGACGACGCTGACGTTGTTCCACTCATTGGAGATGTGTAAGAAGAAGGCTCTGATGACAATTGCTCCCACTCCAAATCTTGTACTACTGCAAATATTCTTCCTTTTGCAAGATGCTGATAGTAAGGGGAAAAAGATTTTATGGTGGCTGCCAAACCGTTGAAGAAAGCATCAATAGGATGAATGTCTTGTGTGTTGGACTTTTCTTTATTTTTTAGAATGTATTCCATTAATGCGCTTGACGCAGAGGACTGGGATTGTGGCACTATACGACGGCGATTGTGTGCAGTTGCAACGGTTGCATTGCGATTGCGGTTGCCGGAACGAGTGAATTGTGCAGTTGACGGGGGATATGGATTCGGATCAGCAGGTGGCGTAAAATTTGGTTCACTAATAGCTGGTGAGCGATCTTCCTGCTGCTGCTGTTCATCGGTGTTAATTGTTTCGTTGGGCGTAGTAACTGGCGAGGTAACCGTTTCGTTTTGCGTCTCTTCGTTCTCAGACTCGATACTTGTTATTGTATTTCGATCCTGTATATGAGGCAGTAAAAAATTCAAGCTCTCTTCATATTTATATTTTTTTATTGCCACAGCACCCTGTTCACTCTTGGTTTTACGTTTGTTTCTATGTTTTTTGAACTGGTCCCGTATGTTTGCCCACCTTTTTTTACATACATCATTTGCAAAAAGATAGTATAGAATGAACAAGTTAAGTAATTTTCTTTACAACCTGTATAAATGGTACTGTTAATACGTAATAGCTCACTGTAGTACACAGATACCGCGAAATTATACCATTATCATTTTTTCAGGTTCCTGGCTACTGGGGATTCGTTTAAAACTATTTCGTACAGTTTTCGATTGGGGCATTCAACTGTGACCGAAATTGTACATAGCACATGTCGATCTATCGTTAAAAGATTTAAGAAAGACGTTATACAGAAGAAATGTGGCGTAAAATTGCCGAAGATTTTGAAAAGCTTAGAGGTTTTCCAAATTGTATAGGCGCATTGGATGGAAAACATTTTGTTATTGAAGCCCCAGCCAATAGTGGTTCTATATATTTTAATTATAAACACACATTCTCAATTGTTTTATTGGCGTTAGTGGACGCATGCTACAAATTTATTGCAGTTGATGTTGGCGCTTACGGACGAAACAGTGATGGTGGCATTTTTGCACAATGTAATCTTGGAAAACGTTTAGAAAATGGGACGCTTCATGTACCTATTGGTAAAAATTTACCCGGTTCCTCTACGTTTGCACCATATGTAATAGTTGGTGATGAAGCGTTTCCTTTGAAAACATACCTAATGCGACCGTATCCAGGACACCAAGCAACAGGTGACGCTAATAAAACGAATTTCAATCATAGACTGTCTTTGGCCCGGCGACTAGTCGAAAATGCCTTTGGTATTTTGACACAAAGATTTAGAATATTTCAAAGAAGAATGAAACTTGCTCCAGAAAATGTTGATTACATTATTCTATCTACATGCGTGCTGCATAATTTTTTATGCGAACAAAAAGATTACACAGGGCTTATCAATCATAGTGCACAAAATGCGCAACCACATTTATTAAATCCATTGAGCGTTCAACCAGGAAGACCGGCTAATGATGCATTTGCGGTAAGAGAAACATTTAAAGAATATTTAGCGTCAACAGCGGGACGTAATTTTATAGGACAACAGTATCAAGAATAAATACATACTTACACTATAATATACTTCTTATAATTTACCTAACATATTCTAAAATACCTACTAAAAACCGATAATCCCACTCACATGTACTTACATGTTGTCGTAAAGTAATTAGTGACACTTGAATAACTATTATAAATGTAAATTGAAATAAAAGTTACAACTTACCAGATTGTTTTATTTCGTCCGAAATGGTTTTCCAAATAATATTTTTGTATTTGTTATCTAAATACTTAGGATGGCTCATATCGTAAATCACAGGGTACTTGCGCACACATTCTAATAATTTTTCATCGTCCATTTTGCTGTTGAGCTGCTCACTTCACTAAGATTTGACGTTGACTGCTCTCCGGGCGCCCGGGCGCATATGTTCATGTTACAACGTGTCGGGGCCGGACCGTGCCGGAGCCGGGAAACAATACCCACCGACATTTCAACGCCGTGCCCCGGCCGAGTCCCGGCGGCGTACGGCCGGGGCACGGCCGAGCCACGGTCAGGCATGAATCGCTTCATACAAAAAGTACACAATAATGTTTGACCGTGCCCCGGCCGGGGCACGGCCCGGCCGCGCCACGTTGTAGCGTGAATCAGCCTTTACTGTGCGCGCATGTGGATCATGCTTCCCGCGCTTTGTTGGCTTCCAAAATACAGTCGCACAGCTTACTTTGCACGACTTGCGACGATGGTTTTAAAAAGGAATGAAATAAAAATTATTTATATTTATTGTTTTATGACTAAACTAGTGAACAAAAAGGTAAATAGAAGGGAATGGGGAAAATTGTGCAGTAAAGTTAAAAGTATTGAGGAAGAATACTAAAAAAATTACCATGTGGTCGACCAGACGACGGAAACATTTATCATTCCTTATAGAATTTTATGCACTTTATTTTACTATTTATTCAAGTAAGTTATTGACATTTAACTAATAATAGACCAAAATATATTAACGAGTAACAAGTTCATTTATTCTGTTTTATTGAATTATAATTTTAATAATAACGTCAAATTAACCGTCCTCAGTCCATGACACTTGAATCCATGATGTAGTAGTATTTGATGACATTGGATGTTTGCTGCTCAATGTTGTGCGTCTGTTCACTTTCGTGTGATATTGGGATATCGACATCGTCCTTGAATCCGTCGCGAATAATGATGACGATTTTCTGATTGCGATTCCATTGTTGCTGTATCATTGTTACTGGGTACATCCCCTTATCACCCTAAGCTTACAATATAACCAATATTATGAAAAAAGATCTATTTGGAGATATTTTTTTAAATATGTATGTCTGTAAACTTTTTTGATGAAATTAAATAAAATAAGATGAAAGGTAACGAAAAACTATACACGTATAAGATTAAAAGTAAAAACATACATAAATACACCTAATCGCTTCGGTCGTGCTACGAACACTGAGCGCGTTCCGTACGGAATTTACGAATGTTGCGACTAATACAAAATCTATGGAAGACTTGAGTTCGCAGCGGCTTGTTTCCGTTTAGGATTCCGAACGTAGTACAAGAACATATTTGTTCAAATCAAAATAGACTATATTTTATCATTATCGAAGCACTTGTTCCATCGTTTAAGAATTAACTTCTACATAGATTTTGCTAGTACTTATACTATTTGTGATTAATTTTAAAGGACCTCTGCAGATCAAGGGATATTTTGTCATGCCATTTGAATTATTCCCATTTATAATCAAGTTTGAAACTGTCCATACGTCTAAATCTAATGTTATTAATTTCATCATCAGCCTTCAAAGAGTAATCAAACGTTTTTAATTCTTAGACGGAATAACTTCGGTTCGTTTGCAAACGTTTTTCTGGACGACCATTATAATAACGCGGTTTTCTTTTGTCCCATGATATGTCAGAATTTTTTACTTCCTCTTTTATCGTATTTTTGAAGTGTGCAATTGTTACTGTAGTGGATCTGGTGGAAATCATTTACCCTAATAATATGGTAAAACCTATTTTCTAAAAATGTTGCCTATATGTGAAGCAACATGGAACTGACTGGTTTACAACAATTTAAAACTATACTATGTTCTTATTAAGTCTTTAATATCAAAAATTAAAAATTACATATTTATGATAGTAGAACACTATGCTTTTGTTGCAAAACAGTCATAACTGCATACTCTAAATATACAAAATTTATCAATTAAGAATTATAATAAAAAAGGATTTATTATACACAGCGTAAAGTGGGGCTTTTTGGGATCTTTAGTGATATTTAAGGCAATCGAGGGTTAAAATATAAATATTGATGACTGATCCTTTTCACTCACAGCTAAACACATTTTTTATTATGGCAACACTTTTATCTACCGCCTGCGTCCTGTAAATTTAAGACCTAGGAAAACATTGACATTTAAAGAATTTTTGTAGTCGTAATTTTCGTGTTAAAACATCAGATATTCATCGAAATTAGAAAAGGCGTGCCATTGGTTTGATAAACAAAATAGTTTGTTGACATATAACACAACGCTTTATCAAAAGATAATTGCCATGATAACTCTATGTACGTGACTGACGATAACTTTTATACGTGGTAGAGCCATGCTGCAGCTATGTTATGGTTGTAGCACGAATGGGTCGGCTCGGCCGGGGAAGGACCACGCTCTCACAGAATACCAGCGTAAAATAGCAGTTTATTGCTGCTGTATTTCGTATGGAGAGTGTAGAGAACCGGAAACCCTTTTTACTGGAAACGAGGCATTCCATCTTAGTCCTCACGGGTGACAACGCATCTGCATTTTGATTCGTAATCGAAGATAGATGTAGATGTCCATGGGCCACAGCAGCCACTTACCATCAGGTGGGCTGTGTGCTCGTTTGTCACCCTGATCCTATAAAAAATGAAGAACATGGTTTCCGAGCCCATTACAAGTCTTCTTTTTCGTCTTTACCTTTATGACTTCTTTTAATAGAATTCTGACCATGTTAAGTCAATATTACAATTGTGGTTGTTGCTTTTCAGATAAAATACCTTTATTTGCAGTATACAAAAAGGTTTGGGAGAACGGTAGAACCTACTAGAACATAAGGAAGAGTAACAGTTTTAACTTTCGGTCGGCTCGACCGGGGAAGGACCCCGCTCTCACAGACAACCAGCGTAAAATAGCAGCGTAACGCTGCTGTGTTTCGTATGGTGAGTGTAGAGAACCGGAGACCCTTTTTACTGGCAAAGAGGCATTCCATCTTAGTCCTCACGGGTGACAACGCATCTACATCTTGAGTCTTTATTGAGGATAGATGTAGATGTCTATGGGTCACAGTAACCACTTACCATCAGGTGGACTATGTGTTCGTTTGTCACCCTATCTTATAAAAAAAAACTTTCACTTCGGACGTCAAAGCTAAAAGTTATCAATTGAGAAAGCGGAATTTAAGTACATATGAAGTACGTATGCGGCATATCAAAGATACTAATTTGAAATACTTCCTATTTTCAGAGGCTCTCTAATTATAAGAACAAAGGCAGATGAAGAGCGGCGGAAAACGCGTGTGCGGCCAGCAAAGCAGATGTAGATCTGACACAGTCACAAATCTGATTTAATTATGCCGTCTTGGGTATTTAAATAAAAAAAAAGAAAAGAATATGATTTAATTTAATGAGTAAGTAAAACGATATTTTGGCGATTTTGATATTTTTTTCCCATGGTATTTAATACTGACGACACCGAAGGAACACAAAACCTTAACGATAATAAGTTAGTGTGGCCAGTTTACATTAAAATATTTTACCTGAAATAATGGTATTCAGCGATAGAAGATAAATTTATTTAGAACCCGATCGCTTTGCCGGAATTTTACGGGAATGTAATATATAGATTCATAACTAACACTCATAACAAAATGTCGGCCTCACAGTGTTTTGCGCGCTCCATCTGCCTTTTTACCACTTTTTACGCCTATTTTTTTTCATTGGGCCATAATGGGCCAGAATAGGAGTACCCTTAACCGACGAGCGTGTATGCGTAAATATATGGATGTAAAGGAGGCGAGAGAGGTGTGTCAGGATCGCGCCAAAGGGAAGCCCGTAGTCTCTGCCTACCCCTCTGGGTGATAGGCGTGAGTGTATGTATTTTTTTTTCTTTCCGTAAAAATGTCATCCGGTATATAAAATATATGGAATATTAGGGTTATCCTTTGGATTTAATAGATTTAAAATTCTTTGCTCAAAAATTAGATAAAAAACGCAGTCCACACTTTAAAAAATAATTGACTAGGTTAAGACTAGGTAGTTTGCTTTTTACAAAATTTCAAATAGATTTGCAGCTAATATATAATCTGGCAGAATAGCTTTAATTTATTATGCTATAATATGCTTGACAAATTCTTTGAAAATTATTAAGACTGTTGCACCTGATTGTTTAATAAATTAGGATAAAACTAATTAAACCCTGAGAGAGAATAAGAAGTATGTTTGTAAACGAGGTTGCAAATACCTTGAAAGGATACTTAATAATTCGGAATCTGCTGTAATTACCATGTTTTCTGATACAGTACCAGGAAGATATTTCGATTAAAACTAAAAAATCTATAAAATTTATCTTAGTAGTTAGAGGTTTGTATTCAGTAATTTTAAAGATTTTGTGTTGTTGCTTATTAAATAAACCTAGCAAGCTAACAGCATAGCAAAGTGGCGAAGCAATCAGCTTTGTAGCGGTTTCTAACGGTTGCCGTTGAGCAATCAGTTTCAAAATAGGAGGTTCAGATGCCTGGGTGATCAGTAATCGATTGCTGAAAACAGAATTTGAAAATTCGAAACCGTTCTCGAGATAATCGTGGGACAGACGGACAGATATCGTGAAATCAATAAGTGACTTCGCAAGCTTCGCCACTTAATAATATACGAATAAAGTTTTAAAATTGAAATAAGTATTTATGTTATTAAAGAAAAAGTCTATATAATTTAATGTATGGAACTCCAAATAAAAAGTTCTAAATTTTCCAAGCAATGTTTTTTTATACCAAACCCAACCCCATAATAAGTTTTACTTATTTTAATCTGTGAATCATTTTGATATACGCTAAAATATGTCCAAGTAGCCCCACTTTACGGTAAAAGCAGTACGTGCAATGAGAGTTTCCAAATGTTTAAATGTTTATTCTCTAAAACTGTAAAACCTTGTACTTTAATATGAACACTGAATTGAGGGTAAATATTAAAGCTGACGGCCGGTATTCAAAAACAATCCATAGTTTAAACTTAAGATTCAAAATAATGTCAAAATTTGAGTCTAGACCATAATAATATAATGTTACACAAATTTCGACATTGTTAAGTTTGAGTTTAAGCTCGAAATTGTCTATCAATATCGGCCTGTGGTTCTGATTCTGAGGGGTGATTTAAATAAATTATTTAAATTTTTTTGGTCCAAAAATTAAATCAGCATCGGGGGCGCCTTTTGGATGTTGATATTTTTGTCGAACATGCTGCCCTCTGTTCGGATTTCCAATTCCACCGGATCCTCCCCCACTCTCAGCACTATATTCTTCTTCTTCTTGTCTTTCAGAAATATTCAATGTCAAACTGAAAAATGTTACATACAAGATTATGTTATAATTGGTTAAAAATACTTATAAGCTATTTATGAAGGTAATTTGATGTAATTTTAGGTTACATTTGTTGAAATAAGAGAATTTATTCCCCACATAAACCTACGTATATCATATGTCAACTATGGGATATGTCAGCAAAATATCATAGCCTCTGATAGACTACGGTTTAACCATCTTGAATGTGCCAAGTTCAGTGTAAATTACTTTTTCAAGTCAGGGTGCAAGGTAAGTCGTTTGACACTACTATAGCAAAAACAACTAGCGTTGGAAACATGGAAAATCTTTCGGCTGCGACTAGCACAGTCTAAATAGCTCTTGCTCTCAGTCGGCAAACGGGCACGTTTTTTTTTTTATAGTTTAAGGATGACAAACAAGCACGCAGTCCACCTGATGTGTTTGCTGCGGCCCATAGACATCTACATCTATCCTCGTTTGCGAATCAAAATGCAGATGCGTTGTCACCCGTGAGGACTAAGATGGAATGCCTCATTTCCAGTAAAAAGGGCCTCCGGCCACCTGCACTCACCAAGCGAAACGCAGAGGTAAACCTCTACTTCACGCTGGTATTCTGTGAGGTCGTGGTACCACCCCGGTTCGAGCCGGCCCATCCGTGCGACAGCAAAAGCTGCCGCGTGGCTCTACCACGTAAAACCAATTGATGACCAATTTTCTTGCAGATCGGAGCATCTACTAACGCTGGTGTTCCACAAGACTGCGTGCTATCCCCAACGCTGTTTCTTTTGCATATCAATGATATGTTGCAAACATTCATTGCTATACAGACATATGCATGCCTTATACACCGACCGTACCAATATTTCTCGGGAAAACGTCGCCAAGTACCAGGACAAAACTTGTGTCTTAGACGAGTCTTTGCTGAACAAAGCTGTGAATAAATAAACCGCAGCTGCTGTTAGCACCTCAATATCTATTTTATATTATATTAGATTCGTCCGCACATTGGCCTGAACCGAAGCAAACTGAACGACCTTCCAACGTGTGGACACCAACACAAACTCTTGCCTAATATCTTTACGAACACATTTGCCACTATGTTGGCCAACGTGAAGAGCCGCCTTATAGAGAATATGGGAGAATAATATTCAACTGTGTTTTGCTTAAGGACTCATAGAAAATAAAAAGAATATGCTTACCGTTTCATTCTTTCCATTTCTTGTTTGTCAGCAAGTGCTTGCTGCTGTAAATTGCTAGCCAGTTCCGGTGGTGCGTTAAATGACTTATATTGCGGTTTGGTACCTTTCCTGACCATCAAAACGAACTCTACGCCTTCCTTCCCTTGCTTTAAAATAATAAAAGCAATGCCAATTCAAAAAAGGTATATAAATGACATTTATTTTTAGAAACCCTATATTTTAATGTGTGGGAGTACAGGTGTAAGGCAATTGTAGATATAAGGTAATGACAGATGTAAAAAATGTGATCACACCTATAAAAAAATTTAGTTTATTGACGAAAGGATAGCTTTATCAGTATCGTCATCATCATCAGCATCGTCATCATCACAGTTCATCATTAGTCTACAGCTGGACATAGGACACCCTGAAGGAATGTCATAAAGCACGGTCCTGAACCATCTGCATCTATCAACTTCCTGCATTCCTAACCAGTTTATATATTTTTTTTATAGGATAAGGGTGACAAACGAGCACACAGTGCAACTGATGGTAAGTGGTTGCTGCGGCCCATAGACATCTATATCTATCCTCTGTTACAAATCAAAATGTAGATGCGTTGTCACCCGTGAGGACTAAGATGGAATGCCTCATTTCCAGTAAAAAGGGCCTTCGGCCACCTGCACTCACCAAGCGAAACGCAGAGGTAAACCTCTACTTCACGCTGGTTTTCTGTGAGGTCGTGGTACTACCCCGGTTCGAGCCGGCCCATTCGTGCGACAGCAAAAGCTGCCGCGTGGCTCTAAAATGATCGACCTGTTGCCACTTCAGTTTACTGATTGGTTGAGCTATGTCGGTTACTCTGATTTTACTGCGGATATTCTCATTACGAAGTCTATCACTTCATAGTTCGCCGAGTGACCTTCAGATTTCTAATACAATCTGCAGTAAAGGACCACGTCTCAGATCCATATTCTGTCTTCTACACTCTTGTTCTGTCGACATTAAATAACATGTATCGTTATCTCTCGAGTGCTGCCCAGCCGAGTTGGATCCGTCGATTAATCTCGTTGGACGTTGGACTTACCCAGTCGAAAAGTTTGTCTTCGGTAAACATACTAGTCGACAACTACGAGCGTTGTGCTCCCAACAACTACCGGCACAGATGTGACATGGACGATAAACATTAAAATTTGTCTTGTCTAAGTTCACCTTAAGACCATACTGTTAAAAGACACCATTGAGGTCATTGACCATTAGTGCTGAGGTCCTCCAGAGATTGGCCAGCGCCATAATGAATCGTATAAAAATCGTTGGCAAATCGAAGGTGAGTGAAGTACTCGCCATTGATTTTAATTCCGTATCCTTTCCAGTCCGATAATGTAAAAAAAAAACATCTTCCAATGCAGCGACGAAGAGTTGTTTTTTACTCTGATTCTGTACTCGGATAGCTATTATAGACCTACTGTAAAAACACTTTAGCACTTCGATATACCAACAGTGAACTTGGCACCGCTGTAGGAAGTGTCAAAGTCCACATACGCAAGACGAAGTATATAGTCTAAGGTACAACATCCTATTTTCTTATTACACTTTATACACTGAGAATTATTAACAATCTCCATGAAAAAATACATACCAAAAGCTGTTCGTAAGTTTTTTTTGTAGTTTGCCGACACGTCATTGGTACTGCAATATCTCTTTGTTGAGGCCTATTTTCGCGTTGTCTTTCAGCAATGTTTTCCATGACCATTTTTTCAAAAGCACTTTCAAATTCAGTATCTTCAACCTTAAATTATGCAATTACAACATTTTAGACAACGGCAGATGTAATAATTTTAGACAAACTTAAAATCGAATTATTACCGGCTTCACCGCTGGCCGCCTGTGCTCTATAACCATTTCATCATTTTGTACTTCATTCAGATCATTTGTCGCATTATCAGTTACTGGATCTTCATCTGAACTCTCATCCGGTAATTGTGGATTATCCGTTTCATCATCAGTCTCCATTATAGTATCCAAACCGTCATTCACATTGTCTTCTCCTTGATCTTCATTATCAAATTGTTCGTCTTCACCCAATTCTGGATACAGGGTTTGCCTCAGGTCTTCAATAGCATCCTTACATTGTTGCCAACTCGTGAATAAATCCAACTTTGGTCTTAAACTTGTCAAACATTCTTGATATATGTATTTAACATAAATAGGAAATTTATTACTTTCACTCCAGTACGGGTCAGTATATTTGAACCAATAGTAATTTTGGAAAAACACCAAGAAATAATCTAATCTCTTTTTGCTAGATCCACTGTTAAAATACGCGCCACATGTTTCGAGTAAAGCGCAAACGAGACGTATCCTAAAGACGTTGTCTGGAGGGTCAATTGGGGAAATATTACTATGATCATTAGTCACGCCAAAAGTAATTAAAGAGTATAAAACGGTAAAAACATCTCGGGAGTCAAGTAATTTATAGTTATATAACTCTCCAAGATATCTTACAGTAGCTATTCGTCTTTGATTATATCGGGGATGTGGATCTTCCATCGTAAGGCGAATTTCCTCAAGAATAGTGTCAACAACTGCTGGGGCTACGGCTTCTTGCCAAGTTGCTAATTCTGCAGTCAATCGAGCTAAGGCTCGTCTTGCACTAGCTCTCACTCTCCATCCACCAGCCAAATGCTGAATAGCAACAAATGATATCTCTGGGTCATCCCAATTAAGTTTTCTCATTAATCTTAAGATTTTTTCCTCGTTACTCTTTTGTAAGTCTTCATGTAATATTTTCCTTATGAACTGATGCATTGGAGGTTCTTCTTCTTTCGGCTGTGCTGGAGTCTCGGGAGGACAAACATAGTAGAAAGCATTTTCGATTTGTGTTACATAACGAGAATCTAATGCTGAAACAATCTATATTAAAAATACATACAGTTAGTAAAATATAATATAAATTTATACACAAATATAAATTATATACAGTGCGTACGGATAAAGAATGGGATTAGTAATGGCGGCTCATCGAGTATGTACTGTCAACATGCACAGAACCAATATCGAAAACCTGCTAATAACGGTATATCGTTATATTATTCGGCTATTGGGAAATTTTCTATTAATGAGAAAATATTTGAAAAGAATTATATACGCAAGTAGGTACATTAATTTTAAAATAACACTTATAACAAGCGACCTGCTCTGGCTTCGCCTGGTTGGGATCTATTAATGTGGCATTATTTAGACTTAAGATAATCATTATAGACAATTTATTTCATCTTATCAATATTTCTATTTTGATAAAATATCTAAATTTTTTGGATAACATTTAGATCACTCCTGGTGTTACTCCCTATTTGTTCATACAGTTTAATTAAAATCGGTCCAGCCATTCCGAAGATTAGCTCGGAGGACAGACAAACGAAAATTTTTCAAAATGGTTACTCATGTTTCAATAGCATGCACATATTTTATACAAAAATATTTAAAAAAAAACGAAACCAAAAATAATTATAAAGCAAACTCTCAAAATGCGTCGCAGCTTACAAATGATTGAAACCGGACTGAATTATCTTTGTAGTTTATGGCATTTTGTTATTTATATATACAGGGTATTTTTGGAACGCTCCCGAAAACTAAGACAGACGACAGTACTAAGTACACCTTTGATGATGGGTGGAATATAAAATCGACCCTGAAGAATGAAAAATCTCTTTTCACGTTTTATTAGCTTTATTCATTCTCTATCATGTTAGTACAGCTAAATGAAACGATAATTTCATAAAAAAATCATGAAAATACTGAAACATAAAACCAGCAGTGGAATTACTGAATTCATATCAGCTTATTAAAGGTCATTGTACGCGCGAACGCTGAAAAAAGAACGCTGGCCTTGAACCTGGGTACTGAGCGATTTATGAGTGAGTGATAAGTAGGAGGCGCGACGGGGGAACAATCCGCCAGTATTACTGTGGCCGCACGCTATTGGTTCATGCGCTTTGTTTGCTCCCAAAATACAGTCGCATACACAGCTTACTTTGCGACTCGCGACGATGGTTTTAAAAAGGAAGGAAAAAAAATTATTTATATCTATTGTTTTATGACTGAACTAGTGAACGAAAAGGTAAATATGATAGAAGGTGAATGGGGAAAATTTTGCAGTAAAGTTAAAAGTGTTGAGGAAGAATACCGAAAAAATTACCATGTGATCGACCTGATGACGGAAGCTCAAGCGAAGATGAAAGTGATGATGAAGTAGCATCCAGTAACACCAACACACCATCAACATCTGGCTTCCATGTGACCCAAGACGACATAATGGACGGCGTGTCACCCTTAGCTTAACTTTTCTTGTTACAAACTACTTAATATTTTACGATAGAAATAACAAATAATGCTCAAGTAAACATTATCCATTTTTAATTCCAACCTCTTCCAAAGTTCTAAGTAGCTTGTAAAACAACTATTATGATTCTACAATAAAACAATTAATTACTATAATATTATAAAACAAAAGCCCAATACCATGTAGTACTTTAGAACGCGGCTGTACCCACACTCCCTCCACTGTCGACCTGTATCTAGCACGGTGCGAAACAATGCTGCCGTCATAAGAAAAAAGGGCGCATCTAACAATTTTTGAATAAATGAGTTAAATATACCATTCGACTCATGATAAGAAGGCGCATCTACTAATTTTTTTTAATATTCAATAATATCAATATTTTAGAAAATATCGTAAGAATTTTAGGCGTAACTGTTGATCACAGATGACATTTTTTTAGTAGAAAAGACATACAAATTCAACATAAAAGAAAATACTTATTTAACCAGTTGCTACGTCATTTTTAACAATATTTGCATCGATTATATTGCATCGATACTTAAATTTCGATTACGAGGGCTGCACTAAAAGTATTGGGAATGGAATATTTCCACTGTTCCTGTCATATTAATTTATTTTTAATTGTAAAGTCCTTGGTTTTAAAAATCGAATACCATTTATTTATTTAAAAAAAGATTCTCGGTCTTGTCACAAGGTTTTGTCAAACTTGTTTAGTCGTTGAGAAAATGGAATTGACTCGAGAAAATTCAAGAGCGATGATTTATTATGACTTTCGAAGTGGTTTAACACAAAAACAGCGTGTTGACCGGATGATTTCTGCATTTGGTGATGAAGTTCCATCCAAAACCACAATTTATCGCTGGTTTGCTGAATTTCAACGTGGACGTGTCAAGCTCAGTGATGATCCCCGTCAAGGTCGTCCAAAAACTGCAGTCACCCAAGAAAACGTTGATGCTGTGCGTAAGCTGATTGAGGAAGATCGACATGTGACATACCGCGAAATTCAGGCAACTTTAGACATTGGCATGAGTCAAATACAAATAATCTTGCATGAACAATTAGGTGTAAAAAAGTTGTTTTCCCGATGGATACCGCATTCGCTTTGTGAAGAGCAAAAAGCGGCTCGCGTTACTTGGTGCGTCAGAACTCTCGAAAGATTCCACGCAGGATCCTCAAATGCTGTATACAACATCGTATCAGGTGACGAATCCTGGATATACGCGTACGAACCCGAAACAAAAAACCAGTCACGAGTTTGGGTGTTCGAAAATGAGTTAAAGCCAACAAAAATTGTTCTGTAATAATTTCTATACTTTCCCTAAAATAAAGAATAAATTGCGTGGACAGAGATTTTCATCACCTGAAGAAGCTGTGGACGCCTACAAAATGGCCATTTTGGAGACCCCAACTTCCGAATGGAATGGTTGCTTCAATGATTGGTTCCATCGTATGGAAAAATGTGTCAAATTTCGCGGAGAATACTTCGAAAAGCAATAAATACATTTTTAAATAGTAATGTTGTGTCACTTCCTTGATTTCCGAAATTTTCAGTGCCGCCCTCGTATTCTTGTCTTATTATTCTATATCTTATTATTAAGAGCTGGTGTTTCACATGTGGTCCCATATAAATTTGATGAGGTCAGACCAATAGTTTTAGAGTTATCCTTAATTATTTATATTGAAGTCGGTTGTACAAAAATTTTAATTTTTAATTATTATCGTAGTAAGTCTTGTATGATAACCCCTTTAAAATCATTACTCAAGAGTTGAGGGGTTGTTATTTTTTGTGTCTCACTATCAATGCTTTTCTAATTATTACTAATAAAAAAAGTAGTAAATTACTATTAGCGTCCTTTCAACTTCAAATTACCTTTCCAAAATATGTAAAAATGTTAAATGAATGGCAGTTTTTTTATTTATTAGGTTGGAAAAACGCAAATTATATGCGTCTTTCATTCGATGTTTTTGTGTTGCCAGGTGTATCTTTTAAGATAAGATGAAAAGGAAAATTCGTTTTATTTAAATAAATAAACAAATTATCAAAAAAATAAGTTCGTCTTTAAAATCTTCATGTCTCTACGTATATTTCAATTTTCATATTGATACCTTTTAATATACTTTAGACACAGCAGGGTCTGAAAGAAAAATTCATCTATTTATTTTTTATTTCCATTTTACGTTTTTGTTAGGTGCGTCCTTCTTTATTATGACGGCAGAACGCCTAACCCGGCCGGCTGGTGTCGCCTCACTCTGTGACGCAGTAGGTTTCAGTCTTGACGGGGTTCGTTCGTTTTAGTTTTTGAGACAGTTCCGTGTTGATTTTGTACACGCGTGCGCGACGACAACGACAGTTCAATCGTTTTGTTTATTAAATTGTTATTGTTATTACTTGTGATTACGTGTTGGTATTATTCTTGTTGTAACGTTTTTTGATTCTTTTTTGTTTTAATAATGCCTAACGCGTACGTTTATAATGCTTGTGAATACGGCAACATGTTAAGTATTCGAACCTAGGTATACGAAGTATCGCTAAATAAATTGTTAAGACGTCGGGATGGAACAAGTTTGTCATACTGTGCAGTGCACAAAGTGTTGAAGCGTAACCGAATGCGCCCATACAAATTGCACAAAGTGCAAGCTTTAGTTCCCGGCGATCACGACTGCCGACGAGTTTTCTGCCGTTGGTTATTAGATCAGCAACAACGTGTACCTGGTTTCATTGAGCATATTATCTGGACGGATGAGTCGACATTTACCAGAAACGGCATGTGGAACCGAAGAAATACACACGTGTATTCAGAGGTTAACCCGCACGCTGTTCGACAAACCGGGCACCAAACCCGATGGTCGGTTAACGTATGGGCAGGTTTAGTTAAGGATCGCATACTGGGACTAGTGTTTCTGCCACAGCGACTGAACGGACAGCGATACCTAAACTTTATAAATGAACAGTTGGTTGACATTTTAGACGACCTATCGTTGGCTGAATATCGCCGCACATGGTTCCAGCATGATGGTGCACCTCCACATGTCGTGAGGTTCGTCCGTGAGCGCCTCACCGAATTATTTGATGATCGCTGGATTTGGCGGACTAGGACCACACGCTTGGCCACCTCGTTCACCAGATCTGACCCCCTTAGACTTCTTTCTGTGGGGTATGTGAAAGAAAGGGTTTTTAATCGTGAGTGTGATAGTGCTGACGAAACTACAAAAGGATCGTGGATGTTTTCGACAAACTACATACGGACTGTGTCGAAGACTACACGATGATGCCCCGCCTGCATGAGGAGATGCAACACCGAGCCCAAATCTGCCTTGAAATGAATGGAGCCCAATTGGAGCCGCATCTCATAAGACCACGGAGGATTTAGAGCGGTAGGCTGTTTCATAACTATTTTTTTAAATAACTTAGTACTGAACTAATCTGAATAGGTACATAACTGAATACATGAGAATAATAAACATACCTACACGATGAATAAAAACGCATGACTCTAACCTTGGTTACATTTCATTTAAGTATTTTTTCATTAGCGGGAAATCGAACCAGTTATTTGGGTTATTTAACCTGTAAATTTGGATTAGTGGCTACGTGGAGACAAGTACAGTGGTAAAATAGTAGGTTAAGTAGATAAGTTAGGTATTTAGACAAGTGTTGTAAATTATTAGGCATTGTGGTATGGCCCGCTAGTTGCGGGCCGCGCGAATTTGCGTTCGCGCGTACATTGACTTTTAATCAGCTGATATGAATTTCCACTGCTGGTTTTATGTTTCAGTATTTTCATGATTTTTTTTATGAAATTATCGTTTCATTTAGCTGTACTAACATGATAGAGAATGAATAAAGCTAATAAAACGTTGTGAAAAGATGATTTTTCATTCATCAGGATCGATTGTATATTCCACCCATCATCAAAGGTGTACTTAGTACTGTCGTCTGTCTTAGTTTTCGGGAGCGTTCCAAAAATACCCTGTATATAGAACATACGAAAAATGCATATTGCGACGTATTTTGCAGTGTTTACCAGCGAGAGTGAGTATAGATAACGACAGTGTGCGAGCGAGAGGTGAATAGAGGCAATGCCATTTTCAATCACATTCAGTAATCGCACTGGTAGTACAAAGTATATACAAATATTTTCTTAATTACCTTTTTTCTCATCATTTGTTGTAAATATATCATAGTCCTTTGATGAGTATCTGGATTGCAATACAGGTATCTGCCACAAGTTTCTAGAAGATTGCACGCCATTTCAATATGATGATGTTTAAAATCATGCAAAAGTACTTTTAAACAATATAATGCCTCCATTTTTGAATATAAACCAAATTTCACCAATTCTCCAATAAATCTGACCACTTTTATCTACAAAATCCACAGAATTAAGGGTTGACATAAATTATAAATCATCTTTATAGAAGAATTATAAATAATTACAAACCTTTGATTCAATATTAATTTGATCTTTTTTCCTAACATGATATTTAAAATCTTGTTTCAGCATCTGACATAAGTCAACACATACATCTGGTAAGACTGGATATAATATTGCTGCAAATCTAGAGTAGAATGGCAATAAATCAAGACGTGTTCTAGCAACACTAAATAAAACTCTTGTTAGTTTTTTCCGATTGTTCTTTGTATTGAGATTCAAAACGAAATCCACAGCTGCATTATCTATTAATTCTCTATTTATACAATTTGGTAGTTCATTTAGAAAAGCATCTAAAGCATATCTGGAAAAAAAGATTTCGATTACAGAACAATTTTATGTGGGTGCATTTTTTGTATCAGTAACGAATACAGACTTGTTAGAAACATTAGCAGGTTGAGTTTCTTCCTGCTCGACATCTGGTACTGTAGGTGGCTCCTCATTATCACTTAATTCATCCTCTTTTATATCTTCATCCAACATCTCTTCTGTCACGGTTTCTGCTTTACTTTTGACAGTCTGTAACAAAAACATAAAAAAGAACATGTTTTAATAATATCGTGTGGGGGTTGGGTAAGAAAATCAATCACATCATATTATTCTATAGGTGCCTAAAAGTCTATATTTTATAAATACGTCCCATTAGTCTGAAATATATTTTGATCGGAATAATAGGAAAAAAAATTGAGAGTATCATAGTGCTCTTCGCGGGCCCGATAAATATGCGACACTAGTTTTATACCCGGGTTAGTCGTGGTTGTTCCTTTTGTAAAGTTGAATTGCTTGTCATTTAAAATGTTATTTTTATTTAAAAAAAAGTGTGTGTACTTATGTTCGCACGTAGGAAGTTATACTTCTTTAGCTTAACAAAACAAAAATAACTAAAAAACTACCTTAAATATAGTTATCAGTTTCCACGAAAACTTCAAGAGACAGTTACCCAATGAAGTTGTCGTTTTGAGTTGTGAGTGTGCGCGCGCATCGTAACAACTTCATGGTGTCATTTTTAGGTGTCGGTGGGCGCGGGCATCGTAAAAAATTAACTCTCATAATTTTTCCCAAACGTCCCAAAAGAAATATAACTTCAAAAATATATCTATTTTAAATATTATGTTATTTGTAGGATTGTCTCTCCTACCCAATCAAAGTACATGACAACTATACTCTGTTTAATTTGATCAGGAAACAAGCCTGAGTCAACACAGAGATTAGAAATCAATGTTGACATTGGGGTAGTATCATTTATAATTATATCAATCAGAAAAATAAGAACCTTGCTCAGTTTGGTGATAATTCAATGTTACAGGCAGAGTTGGTCAGTCTGAATAATAACAGAACATACTGAGTGTTTTGAAAAAAAGAAACGAAAAATAAATAAATTAAATTATCTTGCTTACCTATAGTGTCCGACCGAAGGTCGATTTCTCGAGAAGATCGATTTCAACC
This sequence comes from Parnassius mnemosyne, assembly GCA_963668995.1. Classification (NCBI taxonomy): domain Eukaryota; kingdom Metazoa; phylum Arthropoda; class Insecta; order Lepidoptera; family Papilionidae; genus Parnassius; species Parnassius mnemosyne. The sequence goes on from CAVLGL010000148.1 coordinate 14,503,747, forward strand.
ATTTTTTTTGCCGATGGTGACCGAAGTCAAAGTTTTGGTCGGACCCTAATTATCTTAAATCTAAATAACGCCATAATAAGAGATCCAAACCCGGCGAGGCCGGGGCGGGTAGCCAGTATAAAATAATTTTATTCAAAATTTTCCCTATTAGGTAATAATAATACTAAATTAGAAGTTATAACAAATTACTTCTACATACCTCTTTTAACTGATAATTGGGCATAAAAACTTTTAAATCTGGTAAGCTAGTGTAAAATGTTCTTGTATCTTCATCTTGCCATGGATCCGTGCCAGCTTGCATTGAAATTTCTTCATTACCTCCTATAGTAACAGTGCCTTGGGTCTCAATCACAGTCAAAGATAAAGTTGGTGGTTCTCCAGCCTCTCCCAACTCCTCTCCAAGCACTTCAGCAAAATTTTGTGCTCCAGCTAATAATTTGTCATATGTTGCCTGCAAAAGTTATACATGTAAATGTTCATGTACCTACATGTAAAAAAAACTTAAATGATATTGTAATAACCTCATAAGTAAAATATATGTTTATTTCTCTGATTTCTTGCCAAAAATTACTACTAAGTTATTCAGTAATATAGGTACATGAACAATGTGTATGATAAGTACCCTACTAACCCTATCCTACTATCCTACTAATACTATGTTTTTAAATTTGTATGGATGTTTTGGATGTTACAAAAATCCCTTTTTTCAATCAAGCAAAAACTATTGATCTGTTGAATAGTTTTGCTTGATTTGATGAAACTTGGTAATATTATGGATAACCCAACCCAGCCAAGTTGAATTCGTCGATTGAACTCTCGGTCGTAGTTGGAATTACCTGGGGCTAGTTATCCCAGGTAAACATACTCGTCAACAACTTCAAGCTTAGTGCTCCCAACAACTACCGGAATAGGTGTGACATGGACATTACACACATGATCTTTGTTTTGTCCATGTTTATCTTAAGGTAGAAGCTCCAGGGTAGCCCGCGAAATTGAAATTTTGATACGTTTTTTGGACTTTGCAGGTCAGGGTCAGGTTGAATGTTTAACAAAATATGATTCGCGACCGTAACGAGTATATGTTTACAGAATTATTATCATTAAAATCACCAATACAACCCTCCAAGTTCATATAATTCCTTTGAATTAGTTTTTCTGGAAATGGACATACAATAGAATTATATGAACTTAGGGGGTTGTATTGATGATTATAATGATTATAATTAAGTAAATACATACTCGTCACGGTCGCGAATCATATTTTATTAAATATACAACCTGATACTGACCTACAAATTGCAAAAAAACCGTAAGAAAATTTGAATTTTGCGGGCCACCCTAGAGCTTTCACCTAAGGCCTCTAACCTAAAGTTTTAATCTATACCAAATTAAAGTTAGTTAATGTTAAAGCATATATACGTCCCACTGCTGGGCACAGGCCTCCCGTCATTTCTGAGAGGGGTTTAGAGAGTTAGGTCAAGGAAATGGGCTTAGCTTTCCATTGACGTCCGTCGAGTTTTTGGTTGATACGTATTTTTACAGAAAGATTACACTATTATAAGCGCACACACACAATGTTTTAATATGCGAAAACGTGTTTCCGAAAAAGATAGATTTTTAAATCTATTCGAATCGTAAGCTGTATCGATTCATAAAAAATCGATTTCTAAAATATACATATATTTTCCTGTTTGCATTTATAAGATACCATAATAAATGATTTCTTATGTAAAAAAAGAAAGATAACACAATAAATGATCTCTTATCAGTAAAACCAGATTTAATGGCGATTTTCAAGGGTGAAATATCGATTCATTGGATCGATTCTGTACTGTTTTCTGTAGTATTTGACTTTTTTTATTTTAACAGTACCTATTAGGGCAGATAATAAATAAAATAGGTTAGGTTCTACTTATGTCAAAGAACCAAATTGATTGACCCCGACTCCACCTGGTACGAGTCTGTCCTACCCCTAGAGTGGTTATATAGAGCCGGAGGCGCGTAGGGAAAGCAGCCTCCGTCTGCCGTAACAAATCGTAGGCGACCAACAAGCCGAAGCTGCGGAGGCAAGAAGGGATGCCTGCGATTTGTTACGCAAAGGCGTAGAGGCTGCTCTTCCCGCAGCGCCGGAGACGTTGCAGTCTCAAAATAGATACAGAAATCCCTCTGAATTAGTCCCCCTACACCTCCTTCCCCCTCAATTCGACGAACCTCAATGGAAATTCGTAATAAAATAGGCTCAGAAGGGCTAGAACCCAGAGCCGTAAAGCCAATTTAAAAAACCAACAAAATATTGTAAAAATAAGTTATTTTCAATAATTTAATTCTCAAAAAGTACGTGTTTCCGCATATTGAAACTTGTGTGTGTGCTTATAAAAATGTAACCTTTCTGTAAAAATACGTATCAACACCCAATTCGACGGACGTCAATGGAAAGTCGTACCAGGAAATGTCCGCCACACTGCCGCAATGCGTGTTGGCAAACTTCATGTCTTCGAATTTTTTTTTATTTGTCAGACATACAGGTTTCCTCACTATGTTTTCCTTCACCGCCGAGCATGTGGTAAATCAGCACTTAAAATTGCAACCAACAATTTAAAAAACACTGAAATTTACAGAGTGCTAACCATCTGAGCTACTACTGCTCCTGGCTACACGAAATTATTCAATAATAATACTCAATAATCAATAAAATTTCATTTATTGACATGCACTGCGTTAACTATAATAGATAGAAATATAAAATGTACAAACGAATTGAACTTCCTTACCAATAGCTACAAAAAAAGCCCAGGATCCAGACTTGGAACAATTATTTGTAGGCCATACAAATACCTAATCAGGTCATAAGTATTGTCACACAGTAAAAACTTTTCTTTTAGAATGCTGGCCACAAAAAAGTTTATTGAATTCGAATTTCGAATTGTTCATGAAAATAAAACTGTATAATTTTTAGAATTTTACTCATTTTTAAATATGGAGTGGACGCTTAAAGAAGACCGTGTTGCAGTTATTGCGTTGCATCGTTGCGGTTACGCGCCAATTCAAATTTTTCACATACTGAAAAATTTGAATATAACCAAAATATTCGTTTATCGTACCATCAAACGATACAATGAAGACTCTAGTGTAGATGACAGGTCAAGAAGTGGTCGCCCTCGGTCTGTTAGGACTCCAGCAGTGATAAAAGCTGTGAAGGCGCGAATTCAAAGAAATCCCAAACGTAAGCAGAAACTGTTGGCCCTTCAGATGGGGTTAAGCAGAACCACAGTCAAAAGGGTGTTAAATGAAGACTTAGGGCTTCTGGCATATCGAAGAAAATAGGACATCGTTTGAATGCTCGTCTAATGGACCTGAAACTGAAGAGATACCGCGCTTTGTTGAAGCGGTACGCGGGAAAAAAATATCGAGAAATTCTTTTTTCGGATGAAAAAATTTTACTGTAGAACGACAGACAACGCATCTGCATTTTGATTCGCAAACGAGGATAAATATATCTATGGGCCACAGCAACCACTTACCATCAGGTGGACTGTGTGTTCGTTTGTCACTCTATCCTATAAAATAAAACATGCAGACGAAGTCATAGGGAACAGCTAGTAAATGATAAATAGAATACAAGGTATGATGAGAAAAAAAAATCATTTCTTACCTGGTGTTGTTCTAACTGATCTTTTCGTTCTTGTGATAATTCACCTCTAGTATGTAAAGTTCTTTGGTTTGCTGCATGCAAGGCCTGTAACTGAGCTCTCTCGGCAAGAAGATGCTTTGTAAGAGACATAAAATAATCTTTTAAAAGGGTCCTTACAGCACTTTGTTTCTCTGCTGGGAGAAATGTATTCCGTGGAATGGTCATACCATATTTCTGAAGAAAACGTTATAATTTGTTACTCAACAATATTTTATACCACAACTAAATGTTTATAAAAAGCTGAAATGAAATTCTTAACACAACCATAGCCGAGAAGCTAATAAAACAATCTATTCTATATCTATACAAATAAATAAAATTCAAGTGTCTGTTTGTAACGTCAAAATTACAACTTTTTACTAAATTCATATGAAAGTATATAGGGTAGGTACTAATAACAAAACTACAATTTTTAAAGTTTTTGTCTGTATGTGTGTTTTTTCCGGCTAATCTCTGAAACGGCTGGACCGATTTTGACGGGATTTTCACTGGTAGGTAGCTGATGTCATAAGAAGTAACTTAGGCTACTTTTATTTTAGAAAAAGGAATTATGGTTCCACAAAAACAATGAAAACCCCAAATAAAACGCGGGCGAAGTCGCGGCGAACAGCTAGTATTAAATATATATACATATATATTATACCCCACATCAAGGCTCTTCATCATCAAAAATGGCTTTTTGAGTTGACTAAAGACTACCACAAACTCAAAGTAACAGCTACAATGTTGTCTAAATACTAGTCACATTAAAAACTTAAGTCCCCTTTTTTAACCGTTTTATCTTATTTATATGGCACCCCCCCCCCCACCCCCACCCATGAGTATAACCTTTTTAATAAAAAATAATAATTAAAATTGGTTTATAATTAGCAAAGATATTGCATAACATTAATAACATACAGTCGAATTGAGAACTTTCTCCTTTTTTTTAAGTTGGGTAAAAATAATTTGAATTATTGTGTAAACTCGATTCTAAAAACCTCGGTTCATTAACTACTATACCAATTTGTAATAAATAGCAAAAACCAACAGAATTCGACTCCTCATTATGGATGAAAAACCTGCATTATCCTGCAAAGAAATTCTAAGCATAGCTCTTTCCATTACATGCTGAGTGACTGAGCATGAAGTTGCCGCATGTTGGAGTGACCAACACTGAAGGGCCACATTTCAGTTTTGTAAGTCATTACTTTCAACACATGGGTTGTACATTTAGACAAAATGTTGGTTACTGTTTCCAGAATACACCCCAGACAAGTTGGATTCATCGGTTGAACTCTTGGTCAAAGTTGGTTTCCTACCTATTCAGTGTCTTATCCAGTTTGAAGAGCACCTCCTGCCCTTCCTCAACTGCCTGCACTATCACTGTCACCACTAATTATAACACACTAGGAAAGCACACCACCGTCAAAAATATGTAACTGGCTGATGATGAAATGCAATGCTTTTCAATATATTGTGTGTAAATATAAATAAATAATTGTTTCAAATATATTTATATAATATTTTTAATTATTTTTCTTATATTTATGTCAATATTGACAAATGACAAACATATCAACAATTTAATAGCAGCTTATAATTTTTATATAATTAAATAACAGGAAGCAGTGAAAAAGGTGCAAGATATCTGATACTGTAGCTACCAGTCATTTGTTAGCTACTACAAGAGATTCAATTGTATGTTGACATTATAAACTAACTTGTAGTTTATCACAAGCAGGATTAAATAAACCATAACACCTTTGCATAACAAACAACTTCTCAAAAATCATCTCACCTCAGCAATATCTTTTATTTTTTTGGGTATGAGACCGGCATAATCTTCACCACAATGTTTACAAAAGGATAGAAGTATTGAGATATTATTGTGTTCTTCCTTATCCATATTAATAAGAACTGTTAACACATTTCCCAGCAGTGGTAAACCTGTTTTATTTGTAAAGATTCCAACTGCAACTAGTTCTGCATAAAATCTTAGATCTACACGTAGTTTAGATGAATTTGTTATTTTATCAGTAGTTTTGAAGGACAAAATTTTCTGCCAATTCTCAAAAAAGTTTGCTGAAAAATCGGCGTAAGTACGGTGTAATGCAGAACATAAATTAATCGCAGAAGGAATGTCAGACATTTTTAACTTAGCTTCTGTAATAGCTGCAGCTACTTCCGATATGTATTTAGTTAGATTCAAAGAAGAAAAATCTTTAAGAAGAGTATCAATCTGCGTTGCGCTAAACGATTTCAATTTCTTAACGAAAGTGGTATTCTTCTTTAAACCTGAATCTAGTTTTGAAAAATGATTTTCTGGTGGCCGTATACAATTAAGGTTTTGATTTCGCATTTCATGTTTACTTTTTATTCTAGCTTCTAAATTATTTATGTATTCGGAAATAAGAAGCTTTTCATTTTCTTCAGAATTCTCTGAAATTTCTTTCGATGATTCTTCATTTTTGTCATCACTCTTTTCAATAGTTAACATGGTTTATTTATAATTATTACAATCAAAAATCAACTCCCATTCACAAACTCTTCTCTCATGATGTGTTAACTGTTGTGTTAACTGTCAATGTCAAACGTCAACAAACCGCTTTTTTTTGGAGTTTATGGCCTGGTATCTTGACCTTTAGACCAAATCAACAAACCGCTAAAAAGAACTAATGCGGTCAATATTTAAGCCAGTTCTCCACAGGTTTAACTTCTAAACCACTATACTCCGCTAAATCTACAAAATATCTTTCGACAGTAAATATGTACCAACTCGGAAAAATTACGACTCGAGATGAAATTCACGCAACTCGAGCTTAAACCCGGGTAACGCAAATCGTATTAGCAGTACGAAATGAGCAGAGTAAATATTTGTTAAAAATTACTTTTTTGTAAATATGTTTTTCTATCTAGCTCTTTGGTGGCTTGGAATAACTATAATTACCAAACTTATTATGTGGGATTGAAATAATGGATATTTAGTATGTATAATTACGTTTTTTATTCTGTGTATGGAGTGTAGAGTACAAGGAGAACCATCTTATAAGGGGCAAAGTTGAAAAAGTGTCCTACTATTTACTGAAATTAGAGGTTCCAAAACCTACCACAATAGCGCTGTCGTCTGAAAAACTACGATATGAAGATTGCTGTTATTAACGGCGTGAAAGTCAGCTGAATTCAAATATTTAAAAAAATTCATGACTAGAGTAGTTAGTAAAATGCCAGTATACAAAATCTCAACTATTTACATCCTATGCTACTGCAGCTGTCCCTCAAAACGTGTGCAATAAGGGTGGCCCTTATTGGACACGTTTGTAGGGACACTTTTCATATATAGAGATGATCCTCCTTTTCTCTACACTTCATATTTCTGTGGTATAATATAGACAGTTTTTTTCTCTAGTTCTGTACTCGTGCGGATGTTCTTTTGCCATTTTCTAGTAATAAGAAATTATTTATTATTATTTTGTTTAAATAACTTTTTCATAATATGCTTATGTGAAACATTTTATAGATACTGATAAAAATATTATAGTAAGTGTCCAATATCAAAGAGAAAAAAAAAAACGCTGTCACAGAGAAGCTTATATAATCTGTGCTCTGTATCATAGAGTAAAGCTGAAGTCATAGACTACTGTATATACTTATGTATTACTTTTCTCTATGGTATATACTAGAAAGCATATTATCTATTATGTCATTAAAGAGCGGTTAAAATTTTGTTTGGTTAGAATTAGAATCAGAACACAAAAATATTATGCTCTGCAATTAATAGTTTACTGAAGTTCAGTTTTATCGTAAGAGGTCTGTTTCTTTTTAACTACTTTTCAGTTTTCACCATGGCGGACGACGACTTTAGTAAATTGCTACAACAAGCCGAACAATTAACTACTGAAATCGAAGGAAATGAGGAATTACCCAGAGTTGAACGATCTTTGGGTCAGGTTCTTGAGGCATCACAAGAACTATATTCCAGAGTTATCCAATCTGGTGTTAATGATATCCAGGCGTAAGTATTTGTAAATGTAAGAGTGCAATTGAAGTTGCCGAAAATAACGTACCTATCGTCCACATTATTGTTACCAATGTATATTTTGATTTTAATCTCAAAATTAGCCCATAATAAGTTTGCTAGTAATTAGAGGTACAAGTGTAACACAACAGATGTATCACAATATTAAAACTGTGTGAATGGTTTATTATAGAGAGATTTTTAGTACCCCAGCTTAACAAGGTATTACAAACCTGTTTTGTTATTTTTGTAATCAGGTGAAATAATAAAAAATATATAAAAATGTAAACATACATATAAAATGTGAATATAACTATGCAGTGAATGTGTTAGAAAATTCACTACCTCACATTTTCCTGTGGGTGTCATAAGAGGTGACAGAAAGAAATTGAAACAGATGGGCAGTAGCATCTTTTTGCCTGCCAAATGTGGCAACTATGGTAAAATCTGACGCAATCTATGGGGAAGGCATATGTTTAGGAGTGAACTTTTATAAATTGAATGAGGGTTTTTAACGCAAAATACACATTTAGATGTAGAGTTGTGGAAAACAGTCTGTCGTAAACTAACATCCTTGGAGTATACTGACTGCCTTCAGTTGTTAGAGGTTGTATTGGTATGACTTTCCATTGACGTCAGTCGAGTTTGGTGTTGATACGTATTTTTACAGAAAGATTACATTTTTATAAGCACACACACAAAGTTTCAATATGCGGAAACACATACTTATTGAGAAAAAAATATTGTAAATCAAATAATTTTGCAATATTTAGTCAATTCCTACCGTGAAACTGGCGCCATTTTTATTATTATTGTAAAAAGATCGATTTTTTAAATAGATTCGAATTGTAAGCTGATGTATCGATTCCCAAAAAATCGATTTCTAAAATATTGATATTTTTTTTCATGTTTGCATTTATAATGTAAATATAAATCCATTTTATGAGAAAAAAATCCCCTTCATCATAAAAAAATAAGGGGACTGATTCAAAAGGATCTCTGTATCTATTTTGAGACTGCTACGTCTCCGGCGCTGCGAGAAGAGCAGCTTCCGCCAGCTGTAACAAATCGTAGGCATCCCTCCTCGCCTCTGCAGATTTCAGATACGATTTGTTACAGCTGGCGGAGGCTGCTCCCCCTACGTGCCTCGGGCTCTATAAAACCACTCTAGGGGTAGGACAGACTCGTAACAGGTGGAGTCGGGGTCAATCAATTCGGTTCTTTGACATAAGTTGAACCTAACCTATTTTATTTGTTATCTGCCCTAATAGGTACTGTTAAATAAAACAAATTTCAATAAGAGATCATTTATCATGGTATCTTTCTTGTTTTTCATAAAATGGGTTTATATTTACATTATAAATAGAAACATTAAAAAAATATAGATATTTTAGAAATCAATTTTTTGTGAACCAATGCATCAGCTTACGATTTGAATCAATTTAAAAATCGACCTTTTCCGGAAAGAATCGACATCCCTATTGACGTCGACAATGACATTACAAAATGGCGCCAGTTTTACCGTAGAATTAGATATAAACATTGCAAGAATAATTGATTTTCAATAATTTTTTTCTCAAAAATTACGCGTTTCCGCATGTTGAAACTTTGTGTGTGTGCTTATAATAGTGTAACTTTTCTGTAAAAATACGTATCAACACCCAACTCGACTGATGTCAATGGAAAGCTAAGCCGTTGTATTTTCTCAGAACTTTAATTATGGCTGTTCATTGTGTCCAGAGCCAAAGCAGCCGTAAGGAAACTTGATGTCCACATGTGATAAGGGTGCAGCAGTGCTTCACACCAGGGCAGCTTCTTACCTTATATAAAGCCCAAGTCCGGTTGTGCATGGAGTACTGTTGTCACATATGGGCTGGTGCTGCAAAATGCCACCTGGCAGCATTGGACTCTGTGGATAGATGTGCTAAAAGGCTCATTGGTAACCTTGATTTGGTTGAAACCAATCTTGTCAGCTTCTCAAGAGCCGTGGTAGCTCAGATGGTTAGCACTCGCTGTAAGTTTCACAGTACGCGAGAAACCCGGGTTCGATCCCCACGGCCACCAATGAAATTGTTAATTGCAATTTTAATTTTGAAGCAATTTACCTGTGAAGTTCGCCAACACGCATTGGGGCAGCGCGGCGTACATTTCCTTACCCTAAATACCTCTCAGAAATGAGGGTAGACCTGTGCCCAGCAGGGGGACATATATAGGCTGTAGGTTTTATTTTTCTATATGGTATTTTATATTTTATAGACATCTTTTGTTTGGATCAAAAGGCATCGATCTGCAACAGATATCTCAAAAGTTAGAAACACTGAGTTCAAAACGAACATTTGAACCGCTTCAACCTATTGCGGATTCAGATGTTGAAAGTTTCTTGAAAAATGAAAGAGAAAATGCTATTTTATCACTTATTGATGAGGTTAATAAAAATGTAAGTAGAATATAAAACTATTATATTGTATGTATTTTATATTCAATATTTATTCAATGAAAAGCAAACTTGTCTGAAGTTTTTTTCCTAATTCCTTAATAAAAGGACTTGTACAATATACTAATAGTAATAGAATAGATGATTAACAGTGGTAGAGCCATGTGGCAGCTTTTGCCAGTGGGAAATAGAGGTTTAGCTCTGTGTTGCGCTTGGTGAGTGCAGGTGGCCGGAGGCCAAATTCCCCCCCCCCCCTCCCCCCCCACGCCAATCGGGGCAAGCGGAGCAATAAAACCAAGGTGACCCCTGTCACATTATCTGTGAATTTTTGCAACATCAGGGGACATCATTGCAACATTAACACTGGCCATTACCATCTAGAGACGGCGAAGCCGGTCTTGATCTTTTTCACTGAGACTCAGGCCAGTCCATCCTATGGCTGCGCGTAGACAGCGACGACCATCCCCGTGTATGGGTGCCTCTATAGGTCCTATAGCGGTAATGCCGGGTTGGATTTACAATCGTTTGGCATGAATTTGGCGGAGTAAGGTGTTTTATTTGGTAGAGATTTGGTCCCCGATTATAATAATACCACTCACATTAAAAGGTAATGCACCATTATCGAAAAAATAAATAAAAACTATTATAACCTAAAAAGTGTAAAACATGGAAAAATTACTGTGAAAGCTAGATAGCATACAGAATTTTGTGTAAGTGCGACAAGGACGTAAGACTAGTGTCACATTATTCTACTGTCTATACTCTCTGTCAAGAGAAATTTCACTAACGACAACTATAATAATAGAGAAAATTTTACCAACTTGTTATATGAATATTTATGGAGAAGAGAAATTATAAGGAATAAAAGAGATCCTTTTGAATAGTTAATAAAAAAAAATAATTTGCAGACAATAAAGAAATGATTATAATATACATTTATATTGTAAAATTTATTTTAAAAAAAAAGTCCCGCTGGGTTTCTTGCTGGTTCTTCCCAGGACAGAGGGTTTTTTTCGAACCAGTGGTAAAGTAAAAAATGACTTTCAATAAGAATTACACATGTAATGTATATTGAATAAAAAATATTCTATTCTATTCTATTCTACTGGTTTATTTCTGAATTTAATTAATAGAATCAGGCGTTACTTTGCGGAAATTCATTATATAAAAGCTTTTACAAAAATTTACTTCGCAAATATCCGCGTTATAAATTATAACGCGGATATTTGCGAAGTAAATTTTTGTAAAAGCTTTTATATTTCTGAATTGTTTAAAACTGCCCAGAAATACTTGAATACCCAGAAATAATTTCAGTTGTAATAGGTTAGAAGGTTGTGGCGGGAGTGAAGGCAACCTGACTTTATAGATATCTGATCTGATCAAATCTGTACTAAAATGAAACCAGCCCGCCCCGACTCCATGTAGTCTTGTCTGCCCTACTCCTAAAGTGTGAGCAGCCCCCGCCCGCTGTAGTAAATCGCAGGCACCTCCGCAGCCTCAGCCGCTACGCAAGGGCGAAGGGGCTGCACTTCCCGCAGCGCCGAAGTCGTTGTAGAAGTAACTTTGAGTCAATATTCCTGTGTAAAAAAGTGAGGTTATAATTTTACAAAAAAAATCATTACTCATAAACTATTTACTTTTCCGCAACGAGGGTAGGGTAGAGGGGCTTTCCCTGATAGGGCACACTCCTGCTACCCACTTCCCCCCCTGCCGGAGACGATAAATATTACTTTCAGGTTAGGTCAATGGGATTTTCTTTTTGATTTTTCTCAAGAATGGTGTATTACCTTTTAATGGGAGTGGTGTCGGGATTAAGGGGACGCTCCCCCCCCCCCCTTCCCCTCCCCTCAACCCCCTCCTCCTGCCAAACGATTCTAAATTTCAACCGTAATGCCGACACCGACCGACTCATCGACCACGTCTAAATGGCTGCAGACTCTGTGCTACAACAGGTCCCTTTCGCAGAGATTGTGATGCTCGGTGATTTTAACGCCCACCACGCTGAATGGCTTGGTTCTCGTTTAACCGATCATGCGGGTAGATCTGGCTATGACTTTGCCTTGGCATACGGTCTAACACAACTGGTTACTTCGCCTACGCGGATCCCAGATGTGGAGGATCACGTACCTTCTTTGTTGGACCTTCTGCTGATCTCTCATCCGGACGAATGTCAGGTCTCCGTCGATGCCCCTCTGGGCTCTTCGGACCATTGTCTGATCCGGAGTACGGTGCCACTCACGCTCCCATCGCAGTTGCGATCTGCAGCTTACCGCCGTGTTTGGCACTATAGGTCGACCGATTGGGACAGGATGCGGTCTTTTTTGCATCCTACCCTTGAGGGCGGGCTTGCTTCTCGATGGAAGATCCCAGCATTGTTGCTGATTCTGTTGCTGATGTGGTACTTCAGGATATGGAACTTTTTATTCCATCCTCTGTGGTGCCCATCGGAGGCAGATCCCAGCCATGGTTTGGTCGCTCCTGTAAAATAGCATCACGCTATAAGCAGGAGTGCTACCGGGCCTGGGCTGACGCATCAACGTTTCGGGATGTAAACACCAGCGTTCTTAAAAAGAAGTATAATTTCGCCTCCACGTCCCTCAAAAGCGTCATTCCCAAGGTAAGGTCTGAACACATCGGCAGAATTGGCGAGAAGCTAGTTCGCCTTCCTTCGGGAACCCTGGTCTCTCGCCAAGGCTGTCCCAAGGGAACTTTTATCAGCCATCTCTTCCATCTTTGCACAGCGAGGACAACTCACTGGGCCATGCCGCGAAGGAGAAAGCCGATCTGTTGAGCTCACTCATTGCGTTTAACTCGACTCTAGATGACGGGGGGAATACACCGCCGACCATCCCGCGGTGTGAGTGCTCCATGCCGGATATGCGGTTTACACAGCGCTCGGTTCGCAAAGCACTCTCCTTCCTGGACGTCAGCAAATCGAGTGGGCCTGATAGAGTCCCTCCCATTGTGCTGAAGACGTGTGCTCTGGAGTTGGCACCGGTTTTAACGCGTCTTTTCCGGTACTCCTACTCCCAAGGCGTAGTCCCGAATTCATGGAAGACAGCATTGGTCCACCCGATCCCTAAAAAAGGCGATCGCTCAGACCCGTCCAACTACAGGCCTATCGCCATCACCTCCTTGTTCTCGAAAATAATGGATTCCATTATAAACTGCCAGCCCATGACGTGACCTTGAGGATCACCAGTTGATTAGTAACCGCCAGTACGGTTTTCGTCGGGGTCGATCAGCTGGTGATCTTCTGGTCTACCTAACTCATAGATGGGCGGAGGCAGTAGAGTCCAAGGGGGAGGCATTGGCCGTTAGTTTGGACATAGCGAAGGCCTTCGAGCGGGTCTAGCACAAAGCGCTTCTTTTGAAGCTTCCTTCCTATGGACTTTCCGAGAAATTGTGCAAATGGATCACCAGTTTCCTTGCTGATCGGAGCATCAAGGTCGTAGTAGACGGTGCATGCTCTGATTTCAAGCCTATCAACGCTGGTGTTCCACAAGGCTGCGGGCTATCACCAACACTATTTCTCCTGCATACCAATGATATGTTGCAAACTGGTAACATTAATTGCTATGCAGACGACAGCACTGGTGATGCCTTAATAACCGGCCGTGCCAATATTTCTCGGGAAAACGTCGCCGAGTACCGGGACAAACTTGTGTCTGAAGTCGAGTCTTTGCTGAACAAAGTCTCAGATTGGGGGCGACTAAATCTAGTTCAGTTCAATCCCCAGAAGACACAAATTTGCGCGTTTACCGCTAAAAAGAACCCCTTTGTTGTATCTCCTCAGTTTCAAGGCACTCCTCTTGCTGCCTCAGCTAGCATCGGAATCCTCGGCGTCGACATATCGAGTAGTGTGCAGTTTCTTGCTCACTTTGAAGGGAAGGCCAAATTGGCCTCTAAAAATCTTGGCGTGCTCAGCAGAGCGAGACAGTATTTCATGCCGGCACATCGCTTGCAACTTTACAAAGTGCAAGTTCTGCCTCATATGGAATACTGTTCTCATATCTGGGCCGGGGCACCCCAGTGCCAGCTCCTTCCACTTGACCGCATCCAACGCAGAGCGGTCGAATCTTCGACGACCGAGTTCTTTCTGATCGGCTCGATACACTGGCACTGCGTAGGGATGTTGCATCCCTTTGCATTTTCTATCGAATTTACCACGGGGAGTGCTCTAAGGAATTGTTCGGATTGATTCCAGCCACCAAATTTCACGAACGCACATCGCGTCAAAATTCACGATACCATCCTCACCATCTGGATGCTTGGCGGTACACGACTGTACGTTTTATTAGGAGTTTTCTTCCTCATACAACTTCTCTGTGGAATTGTTTACCACCGGCGATTTTTTCTGACCGATACGACTTAGGGACCTTCAAAAAAAAAAAAGCTTACACCTTTCTAAAAGGCCGGCAACGCATCTGCAATTCCCTTGGTGTTGCGGTTGTTCATGGGCGGCGGTAGTCACTTACCATCAGATGGGCCGCATGCTCGTTTGCCCCCTCTTCTATAAAAAAAAAATTCATAAATACAGATCCAAATTCAAATAATTTGTATGGTTATACTATCTATGAAATTCATTGGTTTTTACTAAACTGTTTTAGCATTTTCAGCTGCAATTTGTTATTTTTCATGTAGTTATGTAATCTGGTAGTAGCTGTAATATCATAACTATCTGTTTATTCCAAATTGTCCTGACTAATGTTTTGATATTAGATTACTCGTAAACATGATATTTGCAAGTAGCCATAATTTTACATGTTAATTACGAATTTTGCCAACTAAGCTTTAATGATATTAGATTACTCAAAACATGTTATGAAGTGTAATGTTGCAGAAGTCTCTGATTCCTGTATAATTGTTATTGCTGGTCAAACCAAGGTTACTTGCAGTCAACATGCTTGTTTTGACCATCCTATAAAAGCAGTTTCATTTAGAATTATTTTCATTATAGTGCTCATCGTTGTATTGTAATCACCTAGTTAAGGAAGTCAGTATTGTACTGAATTAGTTTTAATTCATTATTGTAATGAAATAGTTAATTAAATGTCATCGAGACATATTTAGTTGTTTTTAAAAAGCTTCAGCACTGCTTCCGAAATTTAACAATGTAGGTTCTTCCCAAAATAATATTTGTTTATTTTTAGTCACTACAAACAACAGAAGACCAAAAATGGGAACACATGCTCTCTGAATGGAACAAAGAAAAATTAAAACTCATGAATGCAATGATAGGGCCATCACAGAACTGGCTGGACCTTAAAAGAACACCTGAACCTCCCAGTATTGCTGACACTCCAAAGAAGTTTGGCCATTCTATGCTAGATAACATAGAAGCTGCATATGCTCGACAAGTGCATCAGTATAACAAATTAGTATTTCAAGGATCTAAGTCAAGAACGGTGTTACATCAGAAGTTTGCCCAAGTTGCTGAGGAGTTAAATGACATGGTAAGTTTGTATGCTGATGATTTGCAATTTCCTCCTGATTGCATTTCACAACAGGTGTTTTTGAAAGGGAAAAAAAAACAGCATTATACTTAAAGCAGACTTTGTTGAATTTACTTCTGTTTAACAAATTATCCTTTAAGTTAGGCAAACCCTCTAGACATGAGATTATATTGAGTTATTCTATCAACATAACATAGTTTTGCTATACATATATCATACACTTCTAACTATTTTGTGTCAACTAATACTAGATATACTAATATGTGTTTATGAATGAGATATAATACATATAATATTTAATGCTCTCACAACACCAACAAGATAAAATGGGGTGTTGGATTCCTTTCCACTGCCATATATATATGCAACAAATATATATTATTTTAGACTAAACGAAAATGCCAAAAGCGAAAGATATGCACTGTGATGAATCTCAGATTCATACTCTGATTGTATAATTACATACTGTATGTGCCATTGAGGTGTGCATACCTCAATTGCTCACATTAACTAAAAAGAATGTTATGTCTGCTCGCATTTTTAAAATTATTGTTCTATAAATAGTATATTTACAAAAATAATTCTCAAAAAGTTCATTGCTTTCCTTGATATCTCATAAACAATAAAGATTTCAATAATGAACTTTAATAGGGATAATCCAAAGGATGAGTGAAAACTTGGTAAGGTAAACAGTCCTATTTCCTACTAATAATACTTTAACAGTGGTAGAGCCACGCGGCAGCTTTTGCTGTCGCACGGATGGGCCGGCTCGAACCGGGGTAGTATCACGACCTCACAGAAAACCAGCGTGAAGTAGAGGTTTACCTCTGCGTTTCGCTTGGTGAGTGCAGGTGGCCGGAGGCCCTTTTTACTGGAAATGAGGCATTCCATCTTAGTCCTCACGCGTGACAACGCTTCTACATTTTGATTTGTAACAGAGGATAGATGTAGATGTCTATGGGCCGCAGCAATCACTTACCATCAGGTGGACTGTGTGCTCGTTTGTCACCCTTATCCTATAAAAAAAAAATTATAAATGTGAAACTTTGTGAGGATGTTTGTTACTCTTCTTCGCAAAAACTACTGAATGTATTTTAATGAAACTTGACAATAATATAGCTTTTACATCATAACAACACATAGGCTATAATTAATAAACATATTGTGTAAAATAGTCAAAATATAAATTACGTAATTTGGTCAAATATTTTAATAGTAAGGACGATATAAAATTGTGCGGTCCGGCGCGCGCAGTGCGGTCGAGCGTACTGCGGGTGAGGTGGGGGAAAACATCGTACATCGCCGCGTGAGCAAATGTACCTCTTCACGCTTAAACCGCTTGTAATGTCTGTTATCTTCTCTAATCGCTGTAATGTAACACAGGCTCGGCACGCACTTAACTAAACACGTCCACTGTCGCCCGAGGCTCTCGTGTAACTGACGTGGTGCGCTCGAGACAGTGACTTATATATAAATGTATGTTTGTGTATTTGTGCATGGTAAATTATTAGTAAATAAAACAAATAACAATATTTACTGTATACTACATATATGCAAACACTACACCGCTGAACTGATTTAGATGAAACTTGATATAGAGACAGTTTAAGTCCCGGGGAAGGAAATTAGCTTTGATTACGGAAATCATCCCTAAAGAGGGTGATGAAATTTACTATGAAAGTGCGATTTTTGATGAATCACCTGTGGTTTAAAGTATAATACCTACGCGGACGAAGTTGCAGGCAAAAGCTAGTAAGTAATAATTGAACTGCAGTTTTCTGCATTTACATAATGTTCACTTAATCTATACATAGTACAAAAGGTAGTATCTATCCCTCTATCCTTCTGTATGACCACACTCGGAAACTATTGTGGAGCTTTTTATTTAATTTTCATCAATAGGTAGATTTATTGAAAAAGAAGATTTATTTTATTTTATATGAAAATATGAATGTTTTACGCAGACTAGCTAATGTTATTATGTTGATATGCTCAAACGCTACTCAATTTTAAGACGTCGTTAAGTCTCGTGGTGTCACAGTCTCTTTGACTTAAAGTGATAGAGATAGCATGAAAGTTAACAGCATTTTAAAATTGAACATTGTTTGAGTATTTGGGCATAAGTCGGAAAAAGCTGTGCCTACTGGGAGCTTCAATATATATGTGTACAATAAATAATTTATTTAAGTATCTCCTAAAATATTTGAGTTTAACTTTGTCATGTTAGTAGCATAACCTCAATAAGTCTACACTTCTCGTAAGTTTCTTTCAGTTATATCTAGGCACTGTAAAATGAAATGAGACTTTATCACTTAACAAAATGACTTTTTGATTGAATAAAATATTCATTATAATAATAATTGTGATTAGTAATATTTTTACTTTATTTTATAGAAAGTCAAAGAAATGTGGGAGATTATTAAAACGATGGCAAACATACCAGCGCTTGTTAGGGATGAAGATCCATTAAAAGCTAGAGGAAATCCTACTATTCAACAGTGTTTGATAGCTCAAGGAAAGAAATATTTAGAGAAAAGGTAATTAAAATAAAATTGTTGACAAATATTTGTTGCAGTTATATTTATAAGGGTGTTATTTAAAGGGTTAGCATAGTATTCATGTTTTTGTCAGCAGAGAAATGTAATCTAGCAGCAGAGATAGATAATTGGTCAGAAAACAACGGCTGGCACACATCATTAAATCAATTGGCAATTTTTGACATTCTGGACAACTGTAAATTTTTTAGTACAGCATATTAATTATATAAGTTACAATGAGTGACTTATGTTTATAAAATTTTGGTAAGCACCTAGAGGGTAAGCAACTAATAAAATTTTTGAAGTAATACAAAAGTTTCTGGGTGGTTTATAAAAATAACCACAAAGGGGATAGAGGGGTCTGTTCGCTCGCTCACTCGGATTCGCCATTCCCTTCTAACCTAACCTGTCCGAGTCGGGATACCCCAAGTCCTGAGCTCGCTTCGCTCGCTCTTGCACCAAATAAAACGCCACAATGTTAACTTTTATAATGGGTGTTATTTAAAAGGTTAGCATAATCTTTTTCAGTGCCTAGAAGTCTGCAATGAAGTGGACGACATGAATGACAAGCTCGTGGAAACGGTCCATGCGGTCGGAGCTAAGTTCTGCAAGACCCGTTGCAGAAGAATACAAAATCTCTTCGATCACACTCTTAATCTCATGGCTGTTAGACGGGAGATGAAGTTACATTCTTCAACAGATTTGACAGCATTCAGGCAACTGAACAGACAGATCTCGAAATGCATGCGGCGGGACTTGCGCAACTTTAATACAGCTTGTATTGAAGAAGCAATCGAGCGGAACCAAGGCTCCAAAGTATTTGCCAGAGATGTGTCTGCCAGAAAGAGCAAACTGTCAAAGCTGAAGACCGAGTGTAGCAGCATCGTTTCCGGGATATCTGAGATTTTGAGTGAGATAGAGAGGTTCTATGGGCAGCTGTACACGTCATCGTTGGAGCCACACGCAAGTGTGAGTAACATTCCAAGAGCGAGTCTTATCCGACACTATTCCGAAGATGTCCCGGACGTCAGTCTGAGCGAGATTAGAATGGCTCTCCAGGACCTTAAAAACGGCAAGTCCCCGGGCGAGGATGGAATTACAGCGGAGCTTTTGAAAGCGGGTGGAAAACCGGTACTTGAAGTCCTTCAGAAGCTCTTTAATTCTGTCCTCCATGGTGGCACTACTCTGGAGGCGTGGAGCAGATGTGCGGTGGTCTTGTTCTTCAAGAAAGGCGACAACGCTCTCTTGAAGAACTACAGACCGATTTCCCTTCTGAGCCGCGTCTACGTGCTGTTTTCGAGAGTCATTACGAATCGTCTCGCGCGCAGACTTGACGACTTCCAGCCTCCCGAACAAGCCGGTTTCCGAAGGGGCTTTAGCACCATAGACCACATACATACCCTTCGGCAAGTTGTACAGAAGTCCGAGGTGTACAATTTGCCTCTATGTCTGGCGTATGTGGACTATGAGAAAGCCTTTGATTCCGTCGAAATTTGGGCGGTGCTGCAGTCCCTTCAGCGGTGCCAAGTTGACCGTCGGTATATCGAGGTGCTGAAGTGTTTGTACAGTAGAGCTACGATGGAATCAGAGTATGAAACCTATCCAACTGCAGAGAGGTGTAAGACAGGGTGACGTTATATCCCCGAAACTCTTCACCGTTGCATTGGAAGACTTTTCAAGCTACTGGACTGGAAAGGATACGGCATTAACATCAATGGCGAGTACATCACTCACCTTTGATTTGCCGACGATATAGTCCTTATGGCAGAATCGCTGGAGGACCTAAGCACCATGCTAAATGACCTCAATAGTGTCTCCCAACGGATAGGTCTTAAGATGAATATGGACAAAACAAAGATGACATGTTTAATGTCCATGTCACACCTATGCCGGTAGTTGTTGGGAGCACTAACTCGAAGTTGTTGACAAATATGTTTACCTGGGACTAATAGTCCGACTAGGTAAGTCCAACTTCGACCGAGAGATCAATCGACCAGATTCCAGAGAAAAATAAAGACAAAAAGCCAGTTGTTATTATTATTATATTAGACACATTAAAACATCAGGAACATGAGAAGCAGCAGAAATATTTAGAACGTACATATGAATCTATAATAGAAATTATTATTACTAATATTTAAAATTTATTAAAGGAAGAGCAATAATTTTTCTAGATGTTTTCCCATAAAACGATTTCTATAAGCAGTCATTTTCGCGCCAGATAACAAGAAAATCTCTCGAACATGAACTCGTCTCATTTGACAAGTAATCAGTAACCACTCGTCAACAGTGTCCGTGGGTGTGACTGATCGAGTACCGATACAAGTACTTTTCTTTCGGTACTACTTGGTACTGGGTTTTAAAGTATCGATACCCAAAGTACTTGATATCGAAAGAAAAATATCGAGTAACTACTTGTATTTACTCTTATCGTTTCATCTCTAACTCTGTGTAAGGGAAATAACCGCCCGCTGTCCGCTACCGCGTTTTTTTTAAAGCCGAGTATTCGGCAGAGTACTCGGCCCGATCTAAGCCGAGTACTCGGCGAATCACTACTCGTTCCATGTCTAATTTAGATCTTGGTAAATTAATTTTCTCCCATTTTAATAATCATCACGCTGCTACGTAACATTAACTAAATTCATCTAAAATATTTATTATGACATAATGTATAATTATTAGGTTTCTATATTAAGCGAGCAGTATTTCACTTTCAACTGCACATTATGACACAGATATTCCATATAAAATATATTAAAGAAAAATTTGCTTTGACATATTATCTATTGTCTTTAGAATAAGGGATGTTAGAGTAAGAGTTCACACAAAATTGACAGCTTGTTTACTTCCATCTGTTAACAATTATTTATAGTAAGACATATTTATACATAAATTTTAACTTTTTGCAGCCCTCTATATGCTAAAAAAGTGTGCTGAAGTTTTCCCTTCACATACTAATAGATAATAATTTGTATAAGACAAAGTAATGAAACATTAAATTTCTTGTGATATTAATAGGTACAAGCAATACATGAGTGATGTGGTACGTGCAAACCCTGCTGCAGCGATGAGAGGTGGCGAACCTGGGACTTATCCTTTAGTACGAGGCTTTGTAGGACTTCGTCTTCAGGGTCAGAGTAGTCAAGGCCTAACAGACGGTGTGGTTGATGATCGGCCCCTTTGGCCTATGATATACTATTGTCTGAGAAGCGGAGATGCCAATGCTGCCTTGCATTGTTTACGAAAAGCAGGGTAAGCTTAACATTAAATATTATTGATTTGAAAATTATTATTTTGTACATACCAGTCTTGGGATATTAAGAGTAAAATGTTTATAAAAGATTATCCATAACCCATCTTTTTTAATATTCCTTTTAGAGTATTACAAATATTTTAAACTTTTTGCTTTTATTAAAATAATTACCTTTCAGTCGTGATCACGAGGAATTTATAGCAGCTCTTGAGGAACATATCAGAAACCCAGAAAAGTCACTGAGTGAAAAATTGCAGACAGCCATTAATTTTCAATATAGAATACAAGTGCGAAACTCCACAGATCCGTACAAAAGAGCAGTACGTATGCAAAATTATATTATGCTATTATCGCTCTGTAATGGCGGAGTAAGAATATGCATTACACCGTATTATCCTGCGGGTGTCGTAAAAGGCGATAGAGGGATACCGAAACAGGAGATGAACAACAACATCTTCCATATAATAACTGAAAGTAATAAAACTGCTGTGTAGTGGCGGTTAAGAATATCCACTACCCCATATCTTCCCGTGGGTGTCGTAAAAGGCGACAAAGGAAATAGGCAGAAGATGGGCAGCAGCATCTTCCTGATAACAGCAAAATTACAATAAAAAAACGGCGGTTGCCAACCAGCTCGCCAAGCGTGGCAACTATGGCAAATACCCCCCAATGAAGGTAACAAAAAGACGGCCCCCAGTCCCCGGCGGTCCCGCTATTCCTGGCTACGGTGGCGACCATGGTAACGGTGGGGCAGGGGGTGCTAAGAATCTCCGGTTGAGGTTGGGTTGCCACCTAAGACAACATACAGCGCACGCACCCTGAGGACTGAGGAGAAGATGTTGGAGCTGGAAGAAGAGATAGACAAGTTTCGCTGGCATATTATAGGATTATCCGAGGTCCGAAGAGAGGGGGAGGACACGGTAATACTCGAATCCGGCAACTTGCTCTATCACCGGGAGGGCGACCATCTGTCCCAAGGAGGTGTCGGATTTATCGTCCACAAGTCTCTCGTTAACAACGTTGTAAAGATTGAGAGTGTGTTGACGAGGGTTGTGTACCTTATACTCAGAATCACCAAACGGTATTCGCTGAAGGTCATACAGGTTTACGCACCAACCTCGGCACATCCCGATGAGGAGGTGAAGGAAATGTATGAAGATATCTCTAGAGCCATGCATTCCTCCAAAACCCACTATACGGTGTTAATGGGAGACTTCAATGCAAAACTAGGCACAAGAGAGAACTCATTCTCAATCTCATTTTTTGTCGAACCGGGTTCGACCAGGTCCACGTCCTGTGGGGCCGCTTCTGAAAAAAAGAGTTCATCATAAAGAGTCCCTCTTTCTCTATGAAGTCGGCCAGCTGCTGGCCCCTTGGGTTCCGTTGCCCTAATCCGAATTTCCCTACTTTCAGCTCACCATTCTCTCTTGTGCCTAGTTTTGCGTCGAAGTCTCCCATTAACACCATATAGTGGGTTTTGGAGGAATGCATAGTTCTAGAGATATCTTCATACATTTCCTCCACCTCGTCATCGGGGTGTGCCGAGGTTAGTGCGTAACCCTGTATGACCTTCAGCGAATACCGTTTGGTGATTCCGAGTATAAAGTACGCAAACCTCGTCGACACACTCCCAATCTTTACAACGTTGTTAACGAGAGACTTGTGGACGATAAATCCGACACCTCCTTGGGACAGATGGTCGCCCTCCCGGTGATAGAGCAAGTTGCCGGATTCGAGGATTGCCGTGTCATCGGACCTCGGATAAGTTCAGT
Source organism: Parnassius mnemosyne (assembly GCA_963668995.1). Lineage (NCBI taxonomy): Eukaryota > Metazoa > Arthropoda > Insecta > Lepidoptera > Papilionidae > Parnassius > Parnassius mnemosyne. The sequence continues at coordinate 14,526,887 of CAVLGL010000148.1, forward strand.
GATGTCTCCGTGATCACGAGGGTGAAAACTAGTAGCGATCACCGAATGGTTAGAGGCACACTGAACCTAAACGTTAAGTTGGAGAGGTCTCGTCTAATGAAGTCAACGCTCCGTCCCCCTCATGCTCTGTTCCAAAGTCCCGAAATCTTTCAGCTCGAGTTACACAACCGTTTTCAGTGCCTAGAAGACTGCAATGAAGTGGACGATATGAATGACAAGCTCGTGGAAACTGTCCATGCGGTCGGAGCTGAGTTCTGCAAGACCCGTCGCAGAAGAATACAAAATCTCTCCGATCACACTCTTAATCTCATGGCTGTTAGACGGGAGATGAAGGTACATTCTTCAACAGATTTGACAGCATTCAGGCAACTGAACAGACAGATCTCGAAATGCATGCGGCGGGACTTGCGCAACTTTAATACAGCTTGTATTGAAGAAGCAATCGAGCGGAACCAAGGCTCCAAAGTATTTGCCAGAGATTTGTATGCCAGAAAGAGCAAACTGTCAAAGCTGAAGACCGAGTGTGGCAGCATCGTTTCCGGAACATCTGAGATTTTGAGTGAGATAGAGAGGTCCTATGGGCAGCTGTACACGTCATCGTTGGAGCCACACGCAAGTGTGAGTAACATTCCAAGAGCGAGTCTTATCCGACACTATTCCGAAGATGTCCCAGACGTCAGTCTGAGCGAGATTAGAATGGCTCTCCAGGACCTTAAAAATGGCAAGTCCCCGGGCGAGGATGGAATTACAGCGGAGCTTTTGAAAGCGGGTGGAAAACCGGTACTTGAAGTCCTTCAGAAGCTCTTTAATTCCGTCCTCCATGGTGGCACTACTCTGGAGGCGTGGAGCAGATGTGCGGTGGTCTTGTTCTTCAAGAAAGGCGACAACGCTCTCTTGAAGAACTACAGACCGATTTCCCTTCTGAGCCGCGTCTACGTGCTGTTTTCGAGAGTCATTACGAATCGTCTCGCGCGCAGACTTGACGACTTCCAGCCTCCCGAACAAGTCGGTTTCCGAAAGGGCTTTAGCACCATAGACCACATACATACCCTTCGGCAAGTTGTACAGAAGTCCGAGGAGTACAATTTGCCCCTATGTCTGGCGTATGTGGACTATGCGAAAGCCTTTGATTCCGTCGAAATTTGGGCGGTGCTGCAGTCCCTTCAGCGGTGCCAAGTTGACTGTCGGTATATCGAGGTGCTGAAGTGTTTGTACAGTAGAGCTACAATGGAATCAGAGTACGAAACCTATCCAACTGCAGAGAGGTGTAAGACAGGGTGACGTTATATCCCCGAAACTCTTCACCGTTGCATTGGAAGACTTTTCAAGCTACTGGACTGGAAAGGATGCGGTATTAACATCAATGGCAAGTACATCACTCACCTTCGATTTGCCGACGATATAGTCCTTATGGCAGAATCGCTGGAGGACCTAAGCACTATCCTCAATGACCTCAGTAGTGTTTCCCAACGGATAGGTCTTAAGATGAACATGGACAAAACAAAGATCATGTATAACGTCCATGTCACACCTATGCCGGTAGTTTATTTATTTATTGCAAAAACAGTAGTTGTTGGGAGCACTAACTCGAAGTTCTTGACGAGTATGTTTACTTGGGACAAATAGTCCGACTAGGTAAGTCCAACTTCGACCGAGAGGTCAATCGACGGATTCAACTCGGCTGGGCAGCGTTCGGGAAACTACGACACATCTTATCGTTGGAAATACCTCAAAACCTGAAAACGAAATTGTACAACCAGTGTGTATTGCCAGTGATGACTTACGGATCTGAGACGTGGTCCTTCACTGCTGGCCGTATGAGGAAGCTCAAGGTCGCTCAGCGAGCTATGGAGAGGGCTATGCTCGGGGTTTCTCTGCGTGATAAACTTAGAAATGAGTATATCCGCAGTAGAACCAAAGTAACCGACATAGCCCAACGGATTAGTAAGCTGAAGTGGCAGTGGGCCGGCCATATAGCTCGAAGAACCGACAACCGATGGGGAAGAAAGGTTCTCGAGTGGCAGCCTCGTACCGGTAGGCGAAGTGTTTGGCGACCCATCACTAGATGGAGTGACGACTAGGCAAAACATGCAGGAAGTCGATGGATGCAGGTGGCTCAGGACCGTGCTTTGTGGCATTGTTCGTTGGAGGCCTATGTTCAGCAGTGGACTTGTGATAGGCTGTAATGATGATGAATAAAACTGCAGTTGCAAACTTTTCGGCCCGATATGGCAACTATGGCAAAATCCCCCCTAGGAGACAATCTGTATACTTTGTCTGTAATAAAGTAATGAATTATAATAAAAATTTAACAAATGGAAACATTTTTTGTACCGTTTTTGCAGTCAGTACAAATCATTTAAAGCGAAGTTGAGTAATTTTAACCGCCTTCAGAAAAGGAGGAGGTACTCAATTCGTCTGTATTTGTTTTGTGTGTTACCTCAGAACTTTTTTCTAAATGAACCGATTTTGATGATTCTATTTTATTTGAAAGCTGGTGCTTCTTATGTGGTCCCATATAAATATGATCAAGATCTGACCAGTAGTTTTGAGTTATCGTTAATAATGCGTATTTAATTGAATTCGACTACATTGATGATGTTCGCATTATATTTATATTGAAGTTGGTTGTACAAAATGTTTAATTTTACCACTTGTTTTACTGTAATAACAGACCATATTTTATCTTTTTCTAGGTATACTGTGTTGTAGGTTGTTGCGACGTTAGTGATGAGCACTCGGAGGTAGCGCGCACAGCAGACGATTACCTTTGGTTGAAACTATCAATTATAAAGTCTCGTCCTAATAACGAACCAGAACCTTTTACATATTCCGACTTACAAAAATTGATTTTGGAAGAATATGGTATGTTGTTTTATGTGTAATTTTGTTCAGAATTATTTTTATTTTTCCATTTTTTAATTGCGCTTTTTTGTACAACAAACAATAACAAAGAGTACTCGTAGAGTAGAGTAATAATAATAATGTAGTACAAGCACAAATAATTTTTTACACTACCAAATGTATGTAACTTGATTAAATTACTTATATTTACAAACCACCTAAGGTTATATTTTAGATTTTACTTATATATGGACTCAATAATATCCTGCTACTATAATCTACTAATATAATCTATATGGTTGAGCGTGTGAGTCTAACACTACAGGCAGTCTCCGAATGAGGTGATGCCAATCTCGTAATATTTAACGCCTCCAAAACACAAGCATGTCTTTTTACCGCTAAGAGGAGCCCGCTCACCTTGGTTCCTACTTTCCGGAATGTATCTTTGGAGTACACTGACCGCCTTCAGTTATTAGGGATTGAATTTTCTCCGAACCTAAACTATGGGCGGTTCATTGAGTCCAGAGCCAAAGTAGCCGCAAGAAAACTTGGTATCCTTGCAAGGGTGCGGCGATAATTCACGCCGGGGCAGCTACTTACCTTATATAAAGCGCAAGTCCGGTCGTGCATGGAGTATTGCTGTCACATATGGGCTGGTGCTGCAAAATGCCACCTGGCAGCATTGGACTCAGTGGAGAGACGTGCTAAGAGGCTCATTGGTGACCTTGATTTGGTTGAAACCAATCTTGTCATCCTCGAGCACAGGCGCAGAGTAGCCAGTCTCTCGGTATTCTATAGGATGCATTTCGGTGAGTGCGCGCAGGAATTACACGCTTTAATTCCTCCCTCTCGTTTCCGCCATCGGACAACCAGGCGGTAGGCGGGTCTTCACCCTTTGTTGTCGATATTCCACGCATTAGAACCAAACGGTTTGCTTCGTCTTTAGTAATGCGTACAATAAAGGAGTGGAATATCTTTCCGTCCGAATACAATCTGGGCGTCTTCAAGGTAGGAGTGAATAGGCTTTTACGATAAGACAGTGCGATTTTACGATCTAAGGCTGCATCACCACTTACCACCAGGTGGTATTTTGGTCAAGCACTGGCTAATAAGTAAAAAAAAAAAAACTATAATAAAACTCTTAACACGACGTCTGTCTGAACACGCATCACGCAAAATCCTGTGAACCAATTTGGATAGAACTTTCACTGGTAGATAGGTGATGTTATGAATAATCTAGACTACTTTTATTTTAGGGTACCGCGCAAAAAAATTCCACGCGGGCGCAGTCGCCGGGAACAGCTAGTATATAATATACTGCGTGTAGTATATATGATATAACAAATCTCAAGACAATGGTTTATAGGTGTGCTAGGATCCGATTGACGACATTGTAGCCTAGTTAATAACAAATTTTATATTCATGGATCAAAATGATGACTCATATTTCCAAAATATTATGTTGGTTTGCATGCTTCGTATACATAATATATTTGATACATATATTTTTTTGGAACGAAGTTCCTTATCGCACGGTACGAATTTGGCGGATGGGGCCTAGGCGAGAAAAAGTATAAGATGTTTCCGTCACGACCCCCATTTCTATAGTGCGAGCGAGATGGAATAATATCCATCTCCCTCGCACTTTTTCTTACCTTGCCATGAAAGAAATATTATTTTAAATGACGCTTCATTTTCATAGACGCTAGTAATTCATTTATATGTATTTGTTAATCAATAATATAATACGTTTATCAATAATAATATACTACGAAAGGAACTTCGTTCGAACAGAGTGCTCCACGACACTCACGCATGTTATTTTTTTGTTTTGTTAAATATCACTGAGATGTAACTATAATTAACTACATATATTACATTTGTAATTATTTTTTTATGTAACCATCACATCTTATGTATATTTTTATTTTACAGGAGAAACACATTATCATGCTTATGAAAAACCACTTGTATATTTCCAAGTATTAACTTTGACTGGACAATTTGAACCAGCTATTGAGTTCTTGTCGCGAATTCCAAGGTGTGTTTTGTAATTGATTAAGTCTTTTATTCCTTTTTTTTTTTTTTTTGGAACACATGTATGTATGTTTTATAAAAACTATTTTCATTCTATTCCCACTAAATTAACCAAACAAAAAGAAATCACTTTATAGCCCACAAAATGTGATTGATTGTTAAGTTTTATGTCCAAATTTACTGATTATTAAGCATAAGCATAACTGTTTTCTAAAAATGTTTGAAATTTCAGGTATCAAGTACATGGTGTCCATATGGCTTTGGCTCTTCATGATCTTTACATGCTGGGTACACCACGGAATGTTCAAGCTCCCTTATGTATGTATGGTTTAATTTAATATGTTTGTTTATTAATTTTATGACATAATTTTAATTATTTTTTGTTTCCTTCTAGTATCTGTTGACACAGATGATCCACCCCCACTTCGGAGATTGAACTTAGCAAGATTGCTTCTACTTTATGTGAGAAAATTTGAACTTTCCGATCCCTCAGATGCTTTACACTATTATTTCTTCCTAAGGTAAGTTGATGGCAAGGATTCCGTTTACTATCTTAGACACGTTAATTTTATTTATTCTTGTATTAACCATTACCCATATAAATTTTATTTGTAGGAATCTAAAGGACCCCAGTGGTAAAAATTTATTTATGTGTTGCTGTACAGACCTTGCATTAGAAAGCCGGGATTATGAATTACTATTTGGTCGAATGGATCCTGTGACAGGATTAAGCAGTCCTGGTTTATTAGATCAGTTTAATAACCCTCACATAGAGAGTAAGGTAAGAGTACAAAATATTCTATATGTGCAGGGATAAAATAAGCTGCTAAAATTGATATTTAATAAATATAAATACATTATTCTTCTCGTGTACTAATTAAAATGTGCTCTACATATCTCAATATGTTGTTTATATTGTATCACTTGTATGATGTAAATATTTTTGTTGTTATTAAGTGTTAAGAAATTCAACTTTTTGACCTTAGCTATTGTGTAAGTTTCGTATTTCTTAACCCCTAGGCAATTAAGCAATTTAACCTATTGAATTTTAAATACTTAATTACAATTTTTTGGAATGAGCGCTGGGGACCTCTAGGATCGGATAGTTTTAAAAATCATTGCATTCTATTTTTTTTTAATTAATATTATATGCATTATTGATAAACTAATATGAACAAATTACAGGTGATTGCTCTGAATGTAGCGGAACAATTGGTAAATAAAGGTCTTTTTGAAGATGCTATTACAGTATATGATATTGCTGGGGTATGTATATTTTATAATTTGTTGAATTTTGTAACCTCCAAAAAAGTTTCAAAATTTTTCCTGCAAATCTCGAGATCGATTTGTGCTGGTTTTAGCTATTTAACCATTCATTATTTCATTGGGATGGAAAACTAACGGATTAATTTTTAATTACGAATTTAAAAAAGAATTAACCAAAGACATGCTGTTCTTTTCTCGATATTAGGTTAAGCTTAGTATACTTTATTGTTTTAAACAGGCAGAGGAGACATCAGTTGTATGTATGTATGTCTGTTTCTTTCAGCTCATAACTTGTAAATCAATTGATTTATCTAATTGGGCAACGTTGATACAACGTAACAAACTAGGTTTTTTTTTTCAATATTAATTATGCTTGTTTAATTATTATTTATTATATGTTAACATTCATCGATGTTCAATTTCAGAATATGGAAAAGGTGCTGGAACTATTTTGTGTGCTTCTTGCCCAAGTGGTGAATAGCGGTGGGGGCGCTAGTGGATTACGACAACGTTTATCTTTGTTAGCTGAACACGTATCCCGACGTCTACGATATGCCGATACCACTGCATTACCGGCATCGCTAGTTGAAGCTTACACTAAGCTGTGCAAACTTATGACATTCTTTGATCAGTTCCATAGTGAAAATTATGAAGGAGCTCTTGAGGTAAGGACCTTGATTTGTTTATTTTAATTTAGTTTTAAATCAAGTTACGTAAGGAATTGGAATAGGTAAAACAATTTATTTCAACTAAAACACTATTTAAATTGACAAAGGTTGTCTTACTCTAAGGTGCATACAAAATAATTGTATGATATAAATTATTATGTGCATGGTGAATAAAATTTCTATTAGAATGCAAAGATTGAATATTTCTGACAAACCCAATGCAACACGCGATTGTTATAATATTATTACCTCTAACAACTGCGGTCGGTATTCCAGTGATACATTTCGAAAAGAAGCCAAGATGAGCTGGCTCCTTTTTGCAGTAAAGAGACATGCCTTGCGTTTTGGAGGCGTTGAATTTCACAAGATTGGCATCGCTCCATTCAGAGACTGCCTGTGCAACATGTATACATAGATTCTCACAACACCCAAAGGAGTAGGCAGAGACTTCCCTTTGGCGCCATCTCGGCACATCTCTTTCACATTCATATATATACGTGCTCGTCGATTAAGGGTACTCTCAACTTGGCCCATCTTTAATATATCGGCAATTTGGTCGATACACAAGTTTGGGTTGTCCACTCTGCCACTTCTTTCGGCAACATAAATTTCTTTAGTTTTTTTAATTTTTTTCTGCATGTCTACACCATTGAAGTATTCCTTTCTTAATTCTGGTCACAATATCTTTTAAAACATACTTTTTATCACACAATAATAATTATTTACATACATACATATTTTTACAAGGTCTTGTCCCAAGTAGGATTCGAATCAGCGACTTTCAGTGCTGGAACTCATAATTACTAAGTCACTGCGCTACGGAGCCGTCATAAATGACTTTCATAAGTATTTTTATTAAATTTAGTCTTATAAATAATGATTAAAATTTGTTTTCTAATCTATTCTTTATCCCTTTGGTTGTGGGCTCGTATGGTTAAACATTTGCTAGTGTCAGGTAATAAGAAATTATCCTTTAAAATAATATGTTTAAAAATCTTCTTTACAATATGCCTATGCGTTACATTGAGAAGTTCTTGGGAGGTTTTGACGACAGCTAGACTCAACGGTAAGTCGGTGACTCTCTAGTTCTTAAAGGGCCTAAGTGGACAAAATAACTTGAGGGTTATATCAACATCGGAACGCTTGTTTCGTCGTTTAATACACAAAATAGTATCAGTTTTACGTATCAAAATCCATTTCAGTTTAGTATTTTGTCTAGGCGCCCTAGCTAGTCGAAATAGGGGATACTAGGTACATGGGCACAAAAATTTAAATGTCCACGATGTTAATAAGATGTTGCAAATTCTTAGAGCTTAAGAACTTAAAGTTGGATATCCATTTTGGACCAGTTTCCGAGCGTAAATACTTATCGGCGAGTGCACAAGTTTAGTTTCCGGAGAATGGTAAACAGGAGCGCCTCACGGTGCCGCTCTTTGCTCTTTATTATGCATCAGGGCGCCGCAGCGCACACTTTGTGAGTCCCTGCCCTAATGTATTCAATTGATGGTGATGGTGATGGTGTTGGGTGTGCAGACGTTGCGCGAATGCGAGCTGGTGCCGCTGAGCGGCGCGGAGCTGGAGGCGCGCGTGGCGGCGGCGCGGGCGGCGCGCGGCGAGCTGCTGCGCAGCCTGCCCGCCGTGCTGCGCGCGCTCTGCACCATCCTGCTGGCACAGCGCCAGCGCCTTCGCGCCGCGCACGACCACAACACACCCCACCAAACCACCAAGGTCAGATCCTTTAACTTTTAACTCAATATTGATAAAACAGCTCATGGGTTACTAGGTGTTTGAACTCTATATAATATTCTCCAGACCAAATTCCGATCACGGCGGTCAATCTCAACGAAAACTAAGCATTTGAGGCAAGCACAGGAGAACTCGCTATTCCCTCACTCTCATAGTCCAATGGGACGGTTTTCCGTCTCGCTCGAAGAGAAATCAGGCCCAAGACCAATGACTAAGTGCTTTCCGAGCCACGGGGGTGAAAAAACTTCCTGACTCTGGGCTGCTACTGAGAATTACATGATATAAAATTACAGATTACAGATAGTAAAACAAAAAACTATTTTTACCTGACCTGGGATTCATGATCGCCTTTAAAACCAGTAGATAAAAGGCATTCAGTTTAACGTTTAAACTGTGTAGTCGCAGTGTAAGAATATCCCATATAATCCTGTGAGCGTCAAATAATAAAAAAACTGTTGTCAACCCGTCTGCCAGTCATGGCAAACATCTCCCCTTCAAGGCTTTCTATGGAGGAGGCAAAAAAATATCTCCCCTGCAAGGCAATTATGTGGGGGAGACCGATGTTCGGCAGTTGATTTTTGTTGGGCTGTGATTTACGTGGCAGAGCCATGCTGCAGCTATATTAATAGTCTAGTTGTAGCACAAATGGGTCGGCTCGACCGGGGAAGGACCACGCTTTCACAGAATACCATTGTAAAATAGCAGCTTAATGCTGCTGTGTTTCGTATAGTGAGTGTAAAGAACCGGAGACCTGTTTTACTGGAAAAGAGGCATACTATCTTAGTCCTCACGGCTGACAACACATCTGCATTTTAATTCACATATGAAGATAGATGTAGATATCTATGGGCCACAGCAACCACTTACTATCAGGTGGACTGTGTGCTCGTTTGTCACCCTCATTTTATAAAAAAAAATGATGATGATTATGAGCTAGGGAGTGCATATATGTTGGTTCCAATTTACCTGTTTCGTTGCTTCAATTTGGAGAGTAAGCAAAGTCAGCATTTTATTTTATTGAAGTAATTGAATGTATTATCATCCCTGAGCACAGATGGTACGCCTCACAGCCCGTAATTAAACTTGCTCTTATTACCCTTCAGCCTAGAACTCAGCAGTTCTACTGAACAGAAAGCTGGTGCATCCAAACCGGTTGAAAGATGGAAGATTTGGCTATATTCACTAGGCTACAACTGCAACTGCATTAAGACAAATGCTACATAATGTTATTTCAGTTTCAGTTTAACAAGATTGCAATATAACTAGCACATTGATTCTGCATTTTATATTGTAATTTATGAAGTTTTTTATTTTTTTCAGCATGTGGAATGGCTGCGAGAACAGGCAGAAGTTCTTAATACTTTTGCTGGCAACATTGCTTACAGAATGCCAGGAGACACTTACAGCCAGTTAGCTCAGATGCAAATTTTGATGCATTAATGTCTAATTACTTTATGAAATTAAAATTATGTTAATAAAATATTGAATTTCGATAATGCAGATTTATTTCTTACTAGTTGTGCTCAGCATGCATTCCAATGCCCTTTGTACATCAAAAATATTCATGAGCCCAAACACAATTATTTCACCAAACCTTCATTGTAATTATATATGAATTGTATAGGGACTCATATCCCAAGCATTCATTCAATATATACATATAAATATTATTAGAGATTCCACCATTTATTTTTTGTATCCTATTGTTACACACTATAGTAAATTTTTTCTGCAAGTTGTCTTCTTACTTCTAGGCCTATATATAAATCATTAATATTATCATCTGACATCTCTGTCATTTCACTAATAAGTGGTGCAAACTCTTTTTCTATGTAAGGTGTTGGTTCCGGAAGACCAGCTTTTAGGCATAGATTATGAAGTACAGCACATGCATTTATGATTTTTGCTGCTCTTTGAGGAGTATAATGGAGTGGTCTTTTATGGAGACATTGCCATTGTCCCTTCAACCTGCTTATACATTTTTCAATACAACTCTTGGTGTGACTATGAAAATGGTTATATTGTGATTCTGGTGTATCTTGAGTTGCATGTAAGATTGGTGTCATCAACCATGCTCTTTGAGGATATTTAAAATCACCTGTTGAAGAAATATTTTATTATATTGTTAATTATTATGATCTCAAAATAATTTACAAAACAGTAATACCACTGTCAAGGTGATGCTTAATCTAGTAATTACTCTTTTCTTCAACTGAATATTGAGTGCAATCTAAACTTAATGGTAGTTGAGAAGTTGACACAAGGCAATAATAGCAAATTCTGCAGCACACATTTGTACACTTCTGCTGAAATACAGCTAAGTTCATAGTTATTGTTGATTGTTATTCATTTAATGCTTTCTTATACTTACGCAGAGACTACACATTAAATGAAACTAAGTTTTACGGATTCTATCATGTTTAATTTAACTTTTTAATTCCCAACGTTTCGGGTGCTTTACAGCAAGTCACAGGGGGACTGAGGTGTATGACGTACCGATGTCATAGTTAACATGGCTACCTTCAGTTTTAGAATATTAATTTTTAGTTCGATCTACGCAGAATGAGCTTATAGTATCTTGAAGTCTTGCAGTGGTGTTTGAGTTTGGATTTAATTTTATTAATTATATGATCCCAAGCAGGTGGCAACACCTGTCCATCTTCTCTATTGAAATTAAGATGTTTTTAAATCTCAATAGCCTCACTTCCAGCTGGCAGGCCATCTTCTGGACTCCCAATATATGTCAACAACAATACTATTGCATATGGGAATTAATACATCTGTCTAGGTCAAATAATTTCATCAACAGATATATCTACAAAGAAAATCAACAGACTTATAGGAAAAACTTACAAGCAATACTGGAGGCTAAAGAAAATAATGAAAAACAAAGATACTAGGATCACCATCAAGGTAAACTCTTTGACAACAAAATTAGAGTTAGGTTAGAGAAGTATTGCAATAGAGCATTCTGCAACATTTAGTTAATAATTTCAGTAATAAAAAAAATTGTTGGCTTTTAATTAAATGTGAATGGAGCTGCAGGTAAAAGCTAGTAGTTAAATAAACTCACCAACTATCCAGCTAGTTTCTCCTTGTCTATTTATATCTTCAATAAAAGTCTTTATATTCATCCTATTCCATATATAAGCATTATTTGCAGCTCCTCCAAATCTGCAGCAAATTGCTATTATCCTAAGCTCAGCATCACAAATCTATAATAACAATATATTATGTTATTGATTTAATCAAAATTAGTACCAAATTCCAGTCTTTTTCTATAACACTTACAATTTGCGCATGAATAGAATATTGACCATTTTTGTCGTAAAAAGCTTCTTCATCATCTCTTGGACAAACAATCTCAACATATGTACCATTAATACATCCAATAGTTTCAGGAAAGTGATACCTTCTATAAAATCTAAAGAATGATACATTTTTGTAGCACTTATTATGACTTTATACTTCATTATATAACCAAATCTTACCCCTCTTTGATTTCATCTCGAAGCATAACAGAACTTGGGAAACAAATCCAGTTATTCAAGACCATGTTAAGCCCTTCAATAACATATTTTATAATTCTGCTCACTGATTTTTGAGAAATATTAAGACCAAAATCTTTGCCGATTGACTTTTGATGTGAACCACTGTTTAAAAAGGATAATGTTAGCAATACCTAGAAAGAATGGTAGAATAAACAGGATTCGAGAAAGCCCTTCAAAACAAACCCGTTTTAATTTAACTTGTTACCTTTAACGTAAATGGAATACCATTTGATCGCTGTGTTTTAGGTACGACAGGTTCTAAAATTCTCAAAAGCTTGTGAAACAAGAATCTATTCACACCACAAGCTTTTAACAAATAAGCATCTGGTAAATTAATGCAATTCGATAAATCTTTCAAATGTGGTCGAGCAATTTTTTCTTTATATGTACTACCTCTTAGCAACTGAATTTTAAGTAAAGTATTCATCATAGAATTATTACTGATTATTACGCATAGAATACTTAAACGTAGTGATTATATTCTCTTTGAGAATACTAGTACGCGCACGGAAAGTGAAGCAAGTTAAAGTTAAACTCACAGAGTACTTTTATATATTAAACTAAAGCGAACGGCGAAACCGCGTAACGGCGTAAGTTCACTCATGGTTGTAGCCACAGATTTCAGTATATACACTTATCTATGTTACTAACTACTCTAGTCATGAAATTTTATAAATATTTTAATTCAGCTGACTTCACTCCGTCTACAACAGCTATATTCATATCGTAGTTTTTCAGACGACAGCGCTATTCTGGTAGGTTTTGGAACCTCTATTTTCAGTATATATTGGGACACTTTTTCAACTTTCGCACCTTATAAGATGGTTCTCTTTCTACTCTACACTCCATAATTGATTTATATTTTATATGTTATGCTTCCTCTACACTACTCGCGAAGTAACTTCGACGAAGTGCTCGTCGAAGTTGATCGCAGTCCGAAGAACGTGACCACACACTCGTGCTACTTCGCGAAGAGCTCAGTCGTCTTGAGTCTCCCGCACCGTTAAGATGAATGACGTTCAAGAGGCAGCTGCTATAGGTACCTAATTGTGTGAACTGTACGACGTCAATGCGTTAACTAAATAAATAATTATGTAGAAAGTTACATATATTAATATTTATTTATAAAAAAATATTCATAACTGGCGTACGCCGAGTAGTGTAGTGAGACGCTTCGTGTAACTTCGGGGTACTTCGCGAAGTCCTTTGACTCTGGCGCAAAAAACCGACAGCGGTCGGAAGTCGCCCGAGGCGAAACGAGGTTGGACGAAGTAAATCGAAGTACCTCTCTACACTATTCGCCTCGTCGAACTTCGATCTACTTCGCGAGTAGTGTAGAGGAGGCATTATGCTTCCTCTACACTACTCGCGAAGTAACTTCGACGAAGTGCTCGTCGAAGTTGATCGCAGTTCGAAGAACGTGACCACACACTCGTGCTACTTCGCGAAGAGCTCAGTCGTCTTGAGTCTCCCGCACCGTTAAGATGAATGACGTTCAAGAGGCAGCTGCTATAGGTACCTAATTGTGTGAACTGTACGACGTCAATGCGTTAACTAAATAAATAATTATGTAGAAAGTTACATATATTAATATTTATTTATAAAAAAATATTCATAACTGGCGTACGCCGAGTAGTGTAGTGAGACGCTTCGTGTAACTTCGGGGTACTTCGCGAAGTCCTTTGACTCTGGCGCAAAAAACCGACAGCGGTCGGAAGTCGCCCGAGGCGAAACGAGGTTGGACGAAGTAAATCGAAGTACCTCTCTACACTATTCGCCTCGTCCAACTTCGATCTACTTCGCGAGTAGTGTAGAGGAGGCATAGAGGAGGCATTACACTAGATAAGTAATTGCCGCGCCAAAGCGTTGCCACTTCATGGCTCCAGTAACCCAGTACACTTTGGCCGAGCGCGCTCGCCGAGTGCGCTCGGCCAACGTGTACTGACGTGTAGGACCAAAAAGCGATGGCGAACGTGTTTATTTAAGAGGATTAGTACGACAGACTAACACCATTTAGTATTAACTTAAAAATATATTAATAACCACAGTTTTTGTGGCTAATGTCATGAGACCAAATTTAGGAGACAAAGACTTGCCGATGCTTTCACAATTGATCAATATTTCAAGTTAAGAAACCCAAAATTGATTTTTTTTACTTGATTTATTTTTTGTTTGATTTATCAGTACAATAAAAGATACTTAGAAAAATCTTTCATTTCATTAGTTATACTTCTATTCATCGGATAAGCAAAGATACATATTTAAAATAAAAACAAATTAACTGCAAAATAACTGCTTAAAAAAACTCTTTTTTATTGCTTATTTTTGGGTAAAATTTCATATAGTAGGCAATACCAATCCGTCACTGCATGTTTGTGTGTCTATCTTTATCTAATCTTAGCGACGGTATTGTTTTCGTGACTTGTGTAAGTGAGACAGATATATGTTTACTTAAAAAGGTTTAGTGGTTTCAAAGCTACGTCCTCGCGGCTAGATAGTGGCTTCACTTTTTTCGGCGCGCGGTAATGTGGTTTGCTCCTCTAGTCTTGTATAACTCAATGGGTTGTAGTGTGTCACACACTACAACCCATAGAGATGTGTGGCATAGATAAATAGATATTTCCTGATGTATTACTTTTCTCTATGATAGATATGTAGGATGTAGGTGTGTGTGCATAGATAATATACTACAGTGGGTGAGTGAGTGTGTGTTCACTGGTGTTCACAGACAGACAGACAGACAGTTATAGCTTGCTACATATTTATTTATCTATGGTGTTCACAGACCAGTGATGGGAAACAGAAAATAAACTTCTCTCTCTAGTAAACGGTTCTTCTCTAATAAACGGTTCCCTTTTTGCCAACAACACTATTCTTGAGCCTTCTCGTGGGGTTGTTTTTCTTGGTCTTGTCTTTCTGGGCACATTTTCAGTAGTATTAAAGTTCTTAAAATGCCGAATAGTATTCATAACCATATCTTTAGAGCATCCTAACTGATCTGCAATCTTCCTCTATGACCAACCTTTGCCATAAAACTTGAGGATAGTCTTCCTTGCAGACGGATCGCAGCTTTTGTTTTTTCCCATAATAACACTAATAAAATTTAATAATGTCTATTAAGTACAAAGCTAGTTTTTATTTTTATTCTATGTACCGTGAAAATTTGTCGTGAAGCGTCAATTAAATACAAAAGAATCTAACCTAAGAGCAACAAAATCACAAAAATAGAACAAAAACAAATAATATATTTAAAATTTAAAAGATATTTACAATTTTATATAACAAAATGGAGTATGAAGATGAGGATGGATGTCGTGATTTACAATTATTTAAAAAAAAAGATAATAAAAAAAAAATTTGTGTTGAAGTTGAGCCCGAAGATCCAAGGTGTACAGTAAGTGCTCTCAGCGCCTGGAACGAGCACGCACAGCGTAGGTGAAGTTGTGGGCGTCTCTAAGCGACGACCTCAGGTGAATGCGGAGGTTTGCAAGATCCGGCGACTTCAGGCAAGACAGGGGCTTGCAGGATCCTCAGCGACTTCAGGCAGGACAGAGGCCTGCAGGATCCGGCGACTTCAGGCGGGACAGAGGCTTGCAGGATCCGGCGACTTCGGGCAGGACATAGGCTTGCAGGATCCGGCGACTTCAGGCAGGACAGAGGCTTGCAGGATCCGGTGACTTCAGGCAGAGCAGAGGCTTGCAGGATCCGGCGACTTCAGGCAGAGCAGAGGCTTGCAGGATCCCGGGGCAGTGCGGCCCCGGGATAAGGCCTTTAGGAGATACTTCGAGTTTGAGAACCGAAGCGAGACTGACTTTCTTGACCGATTGTTCGGCTTTTATACCTTTTTAGAGAGAACGGAAAAATTATTTAAATTAAACGCAAATTTTTTGTAAATGGCCAAGAGGAAAGAGTATTTATGTGGAATTATCGAAGTAGAAACAACAGACCGGTAGCGAATTTGAATAAAAATTGTCATGACAACCAGATAAACAACGATATCAAAACATGTCAAATTTTGGTTTTAGGCTCGTAATAGAAAAACGGCAAGATTTAAGTGAAAAATGAGATATTATTGATATAGGGAAAAAAGGTAGCGCACCTGCGCGCACAAAGCCCGAAATTGCAGAGTTACGGAAAACTAAATAAAAGATCGAAAAAGGTAGACTCCATTGACACCAATTTAAAAGTGCTGATAGTGTGAAAATACGAAGTAGAAATGATTTGTTATTGTGTTCTTATGGTTTAAAGTCGTTACAGGATCCTATGGAAATAAAGGTGATGTAAAATATCCAGTTTTGAGGTGAATGCAGAAAATCGAAACAGCATGGAAAAATGAATTTAAAATAATGTAAAATGATATGTAAGTAACATAACACTACAAATTCCCGCCAAATCTATACTTATAATAAATCTGTAGAGGTCAATTCTGTACATGAAATATATTTCCAAAATAACTATCAGGGATCGATACTGATGCCAAAAATGCAAAGAGTAAAATTTTTGTCTGTCTGTCTGTATGTTCGTTATAGAAACAAAAACTACTCGACGGATTTTAACGAAACTTGGTACAATCATTCTTAATACTCCTGGGCAGGTTATAGTATACTTTTCATCACGTTACGATCAATTGGAGCAGAGCAGTGAAGGTAAATGTTGGGGAAACGGGAGAAATTACTCCATTTTTTAAGCTTCCGTCGCGTGTGCAGCCTTAATGGTTAAAGCTACACAGAAATCATGTACAACGGAAATATTCTCCTTAAAATTATATAAAAAATATCCCACGACAGCATATGTCTATCTTTTATGGTTGACTCACAATAACACGTGTAACTCCCGATAGCTTAGCAGCGGAGCTTTCTGATTATATTTGTCTACTCTTACGTTTATAACACTCTCACTCATCCCTAATTAAAAAAAAAAAGTTAACATTATTATCTATTCAATAAAAAACAATCATAGAAATCAGTATAGAAACACCAAAGTTATACATGAAATACGCTAATAAGCCAACGCGCGTGATTACTGAATCATGCTATAAGGATTATTTTTGTGTAACGGTCGCCGGGCTCGACGCGGCTCGCGGCGGGAGGGATAAAAAGCCGGGGGTCCGAGTGCGAGCTTCATACAATATTTGGCTGTTGATGCGAATAGACGTTCAGAGTGTTCGACCTTATTGACAGACAATAATTGATTTTAACAAACCGTGCTTATCAGCGCGACTTTTAGTCTACTCTTACGATTAATAATTTATTTTTAGATTTCTTTGGTTGTTATTTTATAAAATAGGTATTAGTTATTTTGGTAGTGTTTAAATATTTCTTAGTATTAGCTTAATTATAAATTAAACTTTTTTTTATTTAGCTGTAGTTTTAAATAGGTACCTAGGTATCAAATAGGTTATTTCATTCTATTAGACGTAGTTTAGGTACCTACTTATATATTTTTAAGAATTTAATTTTGGATTTAAGGATTTATTTAGGATCCGTTTTATTATTTAAGTAGGCATTTAGATTTTTTTAAGTGTATGTTAGCTATAGTTAGGACCTCTAACGTAGATTATTTTGTTAGGTAACTGAATGCCGTCGATTAAAAATAAAATACACAATGGCACCTAAAAAACGATTATCTTTATCTCGAAATTCGAGAGAAGCTAAGAGAATGAGAAATGTACGTTCTCAAGAATCGGCAGAGGAAAGAGCACATCGGTTAAACTCTATGAGAGTTAGTGCCTCAACTTCTCGAGCCAATGAAAGCTCTCCAGAAAGAGAGATGCGATTAGCAACTGACAGAGCAAGACGAGCTACATCACGGGCGTCTCAAAGTTCTTCTCAACGAGAGCTAAGGCTTACTATTGACCGAGAACAACATGTGTTATCCCGAGAAGCTGAAACTGCTTCACAACGAGAATTGCGGCTCACAGCTGACCGCAAACGGCATACATTATCTCGCGAGTCCGAAACCTACACTGAGAGGGAATTACGTCTCACAGCTGACCGCGAACGGCATACATTATCTCGCGAGCCCGAAACCTACACTGAGAGGGAATTACGTCTCATAGCTGATCGCGAACGGCATGTACTATTCCGTGAGTCCGAAACCTTCACTGAGAGAGAATTACGTCTCACAGCTGATGGCGAACGGCATATACTATCCCATGAGTCCGAAACCTACACTGAGAGGGAATTACGTCTCACAGCTGACTGCGAACGGCATACATTATCTCGCGAGTCCGAAACCTACACTGAGAGGGAATTACGTCTCACAGCTGATCGCGAACGTCATATTTTATCTCGAGAATCTGAAACTTTTACTCAATATGAAGACCGTTTGACAAATGATAGGGTGCACCATAATATTATTCGATCTCTTGAAGATGAACATGAGCATGAACAACGACTAGAGTCGGGACGCGAATATTACATTTCTTTGAGACAAGAACGATTAATAAGTTTGTCTAATGATAGATTAAGAATTGAAAATATTCGGTCTCTTGAAACAGACGAACAGCGAGAGGCCCGTCTTACTGCAGACAGATTTCGACATAGTCTTAATGAGTGGGTTTGCTTAATGCTTATAACTATACTATCCCGTGAGTCCGAAACCTACACTGAGAGGGAATTATGTCTCACAGCTGACTGCGAACGGCATACATTATCTCGCGAGTCCGAAACCTACACTGAGAGGGAATTACGTCTCACAGCTGATCGCGAACGTCATATTTTATCTCGAGAATCTGAAACTTTTACTCAATATGAAGACCGTTTGACAAATGATAGGGTGCACTATAATATTATTCGATCTCTTGAAGATGAACATGAGCATGAACAACGACTAGAGTCGGGACGCGAATATTACATTTCTTTGAGACAAGAACGATTAATAAGTTTGTCTAATGAAAGATTAAGAATTGAAGATATTCGGTCTCTTGAAACGGACGAACAGCGAGAGGCCCATCTTACTGCAGACAGATTTCGACATAGTCTTAATGAGTGGGTTTGCTTAATGCTTATAACCTCACAATTGATTACAGATCATTTTCTGTAATAGGCGATATGAACGTAGTATGTTCTTTTTGTAATGCTTCAAAGTGGAGTAAGGAGTCCGCTGGTTTCTGTTGTTCTGGAGGTAAAATAAATTTGCCTTCGTTGGAAGATCCACTGGAACCTTTGAAGTCACTACTTTTAGGGGAACATGTGCAATCTAAACAGTTCTTAGACAATATTCGCACTTATAATAGTGCATTTCAAATGACATCCTTTGGTGCTCAACAAATCTCAGAAGGTCCTTTCCTGCCTACTTTTAAGATACAAGGTCAGGTTTACCATTTGATAGGATCCCTTTTGCCTGAAGACCAACCTAAGTTTCTTCAAATATATTTTGTATCCGACTACAACGAACAGTCGAATATAAGAAATCAATATTTCCCGAATTTAAATACTGAACTTATTTCACAACTTCAGAACATGTTGCATCAGGTTAATTCGTATGTATGCAGTTTTAAATCGGCATTGGAAGCTCTTCCTCAAGATGGTGATAACAATTATAAAATTGTTATAAATGCCGAATGACGTCCAACTCAGGAACACCCTGGGCGTTATAAGGTTCCATCCACGAATGAAGTTGCTGTAGTATTGGTCGACCAGGAATGTGGTAGGCGTGATATCGTTATCCGTTCCAGAGACAATCGTTTGCAACGTATTTACGAAACCCACAGGGCTTACGACATTTTGCAATATCCTTTGATATACTCTCGAGGGGAAGATGGTTATAATTTTGCTTTATACCAAACTGATCCGCGTACAGGCGCACCTAATTATAATAAAAAGATGTTATGCCTTCAATTTTATTGTTACCACTTGCAAGTGAGACGGAATAGATAAAGACGGAAAGTATACAAACTTTCAACGTTTTTGTGGCTTATTCAATCAGTTTATTGTTGACATGTACGCAATAATTGAAACCGAAAGATTAGTTTATATACGATCTAATCAAAGGCAGCTGCGCGCTGAAGAATACTTGCACCTTCGCGACGCCATGCAGCAAGATAATGATACGGTGAATATATGGGCCGTTTAGTTGTTTTACCCTCTTCTTTTACTGGTGGTCCATGCTACATGCACGAACGTACTCAAGATGCTTTTTGTTACGTAAGAAAATATGGACGTCCCGACTTATTTATTACTGTAACTACCAATCCCAAGTGGGATGAAATCACTCGGGAGCTTATTGAGGGTCAAGCACCGCATGACCGCCATGATATTATCGCAAGAGTTTTAATTTAAAATTTAATCTTCTTCGGCGAGCACAGTCGAGCGAGTGCCTGCTGTACTGCCATATGTCAGAGGTGTCATTGACAAGATTGGCTACATCTTGAAGCGTGCAGCCATTAAAACATATTTCAAACCGCCAAGGGTATACAGGTCTCTTTCATGTGGATTCTATCACACAGGGGCATAACAGGAAATGAGATAGTAGATAAAATTGCACGTGATGGAACCAACATGTTGGATGTTAGTTCCATAGTTCAACCAACTGTTATCAATCTATTGACAACCAGGTCAATAGTTTATGGGTCGAATTTTGGAAACAAGACCAAGAACAGAAGGGTAAATGGTATGGAAATGTTCACGAAAACTTACCTGTCGTACCATGGTACAATTAACTGAAAATGGCCAGTCGGCACTTTATTACGACTATAAACAGACTGCGTTTTGGTCACTCCACCGTCCCGGCCCACCTGGCTCGGTTGGGCATAGTGGAGATCAGCTGCTGCACCATTACCATTACCATTATAGCCCTTCACAAGTCCACTGCTGAACATAGGCCTCCCCCAAGGAATGCCACAAAGCACGGTCCTGAGTCACCTGCATCCATCGACTTTCTGCATATCTTACCAGGTCGTCACTCCATCTAGAGGGGGGATGCCCTACACTTCGCCCGCCGGTACGAGGCCGCCACTCGAGAACCTTTTATTCCCATTGGTTGTCGGTTCTTCGAGCTATATGGCCGGCCCATTGTCACTTCAGCTTACTAATCCGTTGGGCTATGTCGGTCCCTCTGGTTCTACTGCGGATATACTCATTTCTAAGTTTATCACGTAGAGAAACTCCGAGCATAGCCCTCTCCATAGCTCGCTGAGCAACCTTGAGCTTCCTCATCCGGCTAGTAGTGAAGGACCAGGTCTCAGTTCCATATGTCATCACTGGCAACACGTACTGGTTGTACAGTCTCGTTTTCAGGTTTTGAGGTATACCTGACGAGAAGATGTGCCGTAATTTCCCGAACGCTGCCCAACCGAGTTGAATCCGTCGATTGACCTCTCGGTCGAAGTTGGACTTATCTAGTCAGACTATTTGTCCCAGGTAAATATACTCGTCAACAACTTCGAGCTTAGTGCTCCCAACAACTACCGGCGTAGGTGTGACATGGACATTAAACATGATCTTTGTTTTGTCCATGTTCATCCTAAGACCTATCCGTTCGGAAACACTATTGAGGTCATTGAGCACTATGCTTAGGTCCTCCAGCGATTCTGCATAAGGACTATATCATCGGCAAATCGAAGGTGAGTGATGTACTCGCCATTGATGTTGATACCGTATCCTTTCCAGTCCAGAAGCTTGAAAACGTCTTCCAATGCAGCGGTGAAGAGTTTCGGGGATATAACGTCACCCTGTCTTACACCTCTCTGCAATTGGATAGGTTTCTTACTCTGGTTCTATACTCGAATAGCCATCGTAGCCCTACTGTACAAGCACTTCAACACTTCGATATAACGACAGTCAACTTGGCACTGCTGAAGGGACTGCAGCACCGCCCAAATTTCGACGGGATCAAAGGCTTTCTCATAGTCCACATACGCCAGACATAGTGGCAAATAGCACTCCTCGGACTTCTGTACAATATGTTGAAGGGTGTGTATGTGGTCTATGGTGCTAAAGCCGGCTTGTTCGGGAGGCTGGAAGTCGTCAAGTCTGCGCGAGAGACGAATAGAAGAGAATAATTTTTTATTCAATATACATTACATGTGTAATACTTATTGAAAGTCATTTTTTACTTTACCACTGGTTCGAAAAAAACCCTCTGTCCTGGGAAGAACCAACAAGAAACCCACTTTTTTTTTAAATAAATTTTACAATGTAAATGATTTCGAACCATTTACAAAATTTATTTTAGAAACTGCTTGGAAGCGACCACCTCATTCCCAGGGGTTATTATCAACCATGCGTTCGTAATGACTCTCGAAAACAGCACGTAGACGCGCCTCAGAAGGGAAATCGGTCTGTAGTTCTTCAAGAGAGCGTTATCGCCTTTCTTGAAGAACAAGACCACCGCACTTCTGCTCCACGCCTCCGGTGTAATGCCACCATGGAGGACGGAGTTAAAGAGCTTCTGAAGGTCTTCAAGTACCGGTTTTCCACCCGTTTTCAGAAGCTCCGCTGTAATTCCATCCTCGCCTGGGGCCTTGCCGTTTTTAAGGTGCGGGAGAGCCATCCTAATCTCGCTCAGACTGACGTCCGGGATATCATCGGAATAATGTCGGATAAGTCTCGCTCTTGGATCGTTACTCACACTTGCGTGTGGCTCCAACGATGATGTGTACATAGAACCTCTCAATCTCACTCAAAATCGCAGGTGGCCCGGAAATGACGCTGCCACACCCGGTCTTCAGCTTTGACTGACTGAAGACTGCACCTTCATATCCCGTCTAGCAGCCATGAGATTAAGAATGTGATCGGAGAGTTGTTGTGTTCTTCTGCGTCGGGTCTTGCAAATCTTAGCTCCGACCGCATGGACAGTTTCCACGAGCTTATCAATCATATCGTCCACTGCATTGCATTCTTCTAGGCACTGAAAACGGTTTCGTAGCACGAGCTGAAAGGTTTCGGGACTTTGGATCAGAGCACGAGGGGGACGGAGCGTCGACTTCATTAGATGTGACCTCTCCAACTTAACGTTTAGGTTCAGTGTGCCTCTAACTCTTATGCCTAGTTTTGCGTTGAAGTCTCCCATTTACACCGTATAGTGGGTTTTGGAGGAATACATGGCTCTAGAGATATCCTCATACATTTCCTCCACCTTCTCATCGGGGTGTGCCGAGATTGGTGCGTAAACCTGTATGACCTTCAGCGAATACCGTTAGGTGATTCTGAGTATAAGGTACGCAACCCTCTCTACACACTCCCAATCTTTACAACGTTGTTAACGAGAGACTTGTGGACGATAAATCCGACACCTCCTTGGGACAGATGGTCGCCCTCCCGGTGATAGAACAAATTGTCTCTCTCTCTTCTTCCAGCTCCAGGATCTTCTCGTCAATCCTCAGGGTGCGTGCGTTATAAGTTGCCAGGTCGAGTCGTCTTAGGTGGCAACCGAACCTCCACCGGAGATTCTTAGCACCCCTGCCCCGCCGTTACCATGGTCGCCACCGTAGCCAAGAATAGCGGGGCCGCCGGGGACTGGGGGCCGTCTCTTCGTTACTCTCATGAGGGTATATTGCCATAGTTGCCACACTTGGCGAGCGGGTTGGCAACCGCAGTTTCTATTGCTATTTTGCTATTATCAGAAAGATGCTCCTGCCAATCCTCCGCCAGAGGGAAACAGCCCTCTGTCGCCTCTTACGACACCCTCGGGAATACATGGGGCAGTGAGTATTCTTTTCCGCCACTACACGGGGTACTGCACCTTCTGCAATAATTCTGTTGGTGATATCGAACATTTCATATTTATGTGTGAGTGCTTTTCATTTGATAGATTGATTATTGTCAGTGAAATTAGTGACATAGTGCAAAATCAAGTGACAGTGCAAGATCCCTACCGCCGCCTGAGTGATATGTTAAAAAATAGATCCTATTACGTGCCTCTATATAAATTCATCAAAAATACAGTAGGGAAATTATAATAAACCGAATAAAAATACTAAAGACTTGGCCTAAAGGTCTAGATACAAGGCCATAAACTAAAAAAACTACTTATTACATATTTACATAGAGAGATATACACCTATGGAGAGGGCATATTCCACTATAGAAATAATAGTTATACAAATATCTATATAATCGACACACACTTGTCAAAAACAGTTTTGTCTCTTTTTAACAAAGCAGTAGCTGCAACAGAAAAGAGAGACATCTACAGTTTGTAAAGTGCTTATTTTGGTAATACTTTTGTGTGACGTCATTAGCTCATCCTTGCGTGACTGCGCCGCCATGTTAATAAGCGCCAAGTTTTGAGGTAGATCTACTGTCAAACTGTCAAAAAAGCACTGAAATAGTGTCGTACACTCTTATCCATGGTGTCGATAGCAATTATTTTAATAAATTAATTTTGTTCAGTTATGAATATATAATAATAATAATAATAGTTTATAAATCCTTGATATCATATTTCATCCACCGTTTCATGATCATGCCAGATTTTCGAATTTTAAATGAACAAAATTAATGTACCTGCGAAAATAAAAATATTTTTTCATTTAAAATCTCAATAAAAAAAAAAATATGATATCCGGCAGGACCGAACATGCTTATATAACTTACCATTTGTGATCAATTATGTGTAGGACGTTCCTATATACCAATTAATAATTAGTAAGTATTGATTTTAAATACAGTTTATTTAATTTTTACTCAACTAATCATTATTATTTGATTAACAACAAATTAACTGTATCAGATCAGGACGTAGCAATGGTTTTTGAGAAATATTTTACTGATATTCCGATCTTGACCACTAAGTCACTGAATTCTTCTCCTGCCGTCGCCGAATCATTACTTAAACAAAATGTAAATGTGTGTACAAAGAATTTTACATTTCATAAAGTGTCATCAAAAGATATTGTAAAATATTTTAAAACTATTGATGTTAAGAAAACTGCGGATCTGTGGGGGATTTCCGTTAAAGTTATTGCGTCTATAATAGATACAATCGCGCCTCATTTAGCTATTATTTTTAATACTAGTATCGAATCTGGTGTGTTTCCTGATTTAATGAAGCATAGTAAAGTAATACCTTTATTTAAATCTGGTAGTACATTAGACCCCGCCAACTTTAGACCTATTTCTGTACTACCAACACTTAGTAAGATTTTTGAAAAAATTGTTCTTGTTCAAATGTTAAATTTTTTTAATATAAATAATTTACTTCATAAAAATCAATTTGGTTTCACAAGGGGTCGCTCGACAACTGATGCCGGTGTTGAGCTGATTAAATATATCTTTAATGCATGGGAGAATTCACAGGATGCTTTGGGTATATTTTGTGACCTATCCAAGGCCTTCGATTGTGTTCACCATGAAACATTAATCAGGAAACTTCAACACTACGGTGTAAGAATTGATGCCCTTAAATTAATTATTTCATATTTAAGTAAGAGAACGCAAAAAGTTGTCATTAACAATATGAGCTCTTCCGGATCGATGGTACAAATGGGCGTGCCTCAAGGCTCAATTCTCGGCCCCTTTCTGTTTCTTGTATACATTAATTACTTACCTTACATAGTAGGGGATAACCATGATATAGTATTATTTGCAGATGACACTTCTTTAATTTTCAAATTAAGTCGACAGTTACTAAAATATGACGAAGTAAATAATGCTATCTCTAAATTAGTAAATTGGTTCGATGTTAATAATTTGCATTTAAATGGCACTAAAACAAAATGTATGAAGTTCGTGACTCCAAATGTCAAACAATTAAATACTAATGTAATTTTAAATGGGGAGAAACTGAGTCTTGTAGATACCACCATTTTTCTTGGAATCACACTAGACGCGAAGCTTCAATGGAGCCCCCATATATCAAAACTAGCAAGCAGACTTAGTTCTGCAGCATATGCTGTAAAAAAGATTAGAAGTTTAACCAGTGTTGAAACAGCTAGACTAGTTTACTTCAGCTACTTCCATAGCATAATGTCGTATGGTATTTTGCTATGGGGACACGCAGCTGACACTGAAATTATATTTGTTTTGCAGAAGAGGGCCATAAGAGCAATTTATGATTTAAAGCCTAAAGAGTCACTGCGACAAAAATTTAAGGAAATTAATATATTAACTTTGGCCTCTCAATACATTTATGAAAATGTAATGTACGTACACAAAAATAAAAGTAGTTTTACAAAAATAAGTGATATTCATTCTGTAAATACTAGGAACAGACACAAGCTAGTCGTACCAGTTACTCGACTCCATCGAGTCAGTAATTCATTCTTGGGGCGATGTATACGCTTTTACAACAAAATTCCAGAAAATATACAAAGTTTGACCTGTTCAAAGTTCAAAAACTTTATTAAACTAAGTTTGTATAAAAAGGGTTATTATAATATTAAGGAATTTATGGATGATAATAACCCCTGGAAATGAGGTGATCGCTACCAAGCTATTTCTAATTTGTTGTGTTGTTAATTTGTGTAACATCATGAATATAAGCTGTTATTTTAAAAAAAAGTCCCGCTGGGTTTCTTGCTGGTTCTTCCCAGGACAGAGGTTTTTTCCGAACCAGTGGTAATCAAACAAAAGAGTGACTTTCAATAAGTATTATTTATAATCTATATTGAATAAAAAAGTTTCTGTTCTGTTCTGTTCTATATTAAAAATATTATAATATGGGATTACAATATGGAATCAAGGCTCTCCATCCCATCTCCATACATTTGTTTACTGTACAATATTATTGTACAGTAAACAAAGTTATTTGGTATACAAGCAAAAATATTCATTTTCACACTACTCTGTCAATATTTATTTTGTTGTGTGCGTTATAACTTTTTGACTTTGATCACATTGATATAAAACAAAACGTGTGTGTACTTATGTACGCACGTAATAAGTTATACTTCTTTAGCGTAACTAATATAAAACACGTTTTATACATATATATATATATATATATATATATATATATATATATATATATATATATATATATGAATAATAACTATAATAACTATCTCGAATATAGTTATCAGTTCTCAGGAAAACTTAACAATTGACAGACAATTACCAATTGAAGTTGTAAAAAATTTACTCTCATCATTTTTCTCAAACGCGCCAAAAGAAATATTACTTACTTACTTATCTTCATGCACAATCCCTGACGGGGTTGCCAGAGAGAACAGATCGCCAAGTGTCACGATCCTTACATACCTCTTTCGCTTCTTTCAGATTCATTATCTTCTTCATACATGCACGTCTAGGTATCCGAGTACTCTTGACCCTACCCTCTTCGAGCAATTTGCTCACATGGTCTTCGAAAGTTAGTCTCGGTCTACCTCGACACCTTTTAATATTAACTTTCGCGCTATATATTTTCTTCACCATTCGGTCTTCACTCATTCGCTCAACGTGCCCAAACCACCGAAGCACGCCCTTATCAATTTTTGTGATAAGGTCATGTTTCAAACCTGCCATATTGCGAATCTCTTCGTTTCGCTTTCGGTCGGCCATGGTAACGCCGCACATTTTACGAAGAGATCGCATCTCCACTGCATTCAACTTGCTTTTATGCTTCTTATGGCATACCCAGGTTTCGCTGCCATATAACAAAGTCGGTACCAACACTGCGTTATGTATTGCAAGGCGTGCACTCTTCACTACGCCTTGCCTTTTGACTAACGCAGTCAGGGCACCATTGACTTTGTTCCCGGCAGCGACACGCCTGTCCACATCTAAATCACATCTTCCATCCCGGCTAAAAGCACTCCCCAAGTATACAATTTCATTTACTTGTTCTAGACATTCCTGATTTACCCATATTTCACACTTCGTTCTCTCTTCGTTCCTTTCAAATACCAGAACCTTAGTTTTATTAGCGTTCAAACGGAGACCTTTAATTTCACATTCCTCTTTCATACAAAAGTAATATAACTTTAAAACTTGAGTAAACACTTAGCACACTCAGAACATTGTTTAAAACAAGTTGCAAGTTAGCTGCCTGCATACTTAACTCATTGTTTGACTGTGTATCTAACACAAAAAATCTGTAGCAGAGTGTGCATTGCATAAGTGTACATATGCGGTGAAGCCTCTGGATAGCAATCCACAACTAATTTAACAACCCAACAATATCCATTGCATCATGTGATTGAAAAATTCGTTTGCTCAACAACAAAAACCACGCAATGGATGTTGTTAAACTGTCAAATTGGTATGGTTTGCTATTTTAGGTGTGTTACGCAATTCGGCTATAGATTTAATTTCTATAATTATATGAAATAAGAACAAACTCATATTAGTAAAAATATCGATATCAGCTGCCCATATTGCTGAGTCACAACCCTATAAAAGACGGCCATTTTATGCGCCAGGTTTGTTTAGGTAGTCACGCTAATTCTTTTGGTATGCCCATCCATATACTTCTAAGTCAGTGCATAGACATAGTATCTTAATCAATCAAAAAATAAGTCAATCCTCTATCTACGAGTCAGTGCATATTTATATGAATGACAGTTCCTTGACATTGACACTTGACAGTTAACACAAAAATAAATAAAATTTGAATAAAATTATCATGGATTTCTTTTTTTCTAGTTAGCTTGTGCTTTTATAAATAGAAATTTCATATTGCAAGGCTTTTGTCTACCTTTTTGATGTATATATCGTTGAGCTTTGAAATAAAAATCAAACCCGATGATAGTCAAAATAATTTCTAAGTTTACTGTTATTTATTACCGTTAATTGATATAAAAGAAATGTTTTGCGTATTTTTTTAATATTTACTGTTTTTATTTAAACCTTGACTTGTTAGCTATTTTTGCTTTTAAAATATAATAGTATTATCATGGAAAGACGTAAAGCAAGTCCCGAGCAATTGAACATGCTCTTACATTTTCTAGAAGAAGACAAAGAGTTAGCTATTGGTAAATTCACAGGCTTGGAAGGCAGGATCAGGCAGACAAATGCTTGGATAAAAATTACAGAAAAATTAAATGCCAATTCTGGATTCGGTTCTGGTGCCATAAAAACTCCCGATAAGTGGCAACAGGTATCATTTATTGATTAATTATTTTGGATCCTAGGTTTTGTTTTTACTGTTGTTCCTTTTGGGTGGTATTTTATATCGTTTTTTGTATTTACAGTGTGTATTTTTCACAATAATGTCCTTTTTTAAATTTATTTTTATTCATTTTCTATCACATCTAAATGTTATTTATATAAATATTAATTTAATGTATCAGTAATTTGTAAAAAATTAACAGACCTGGAGGGATTGGAAATCAAATGTAAAAAAGAAAGCTTTTAAAATTCGTAAAAATCGTTTTACACCTGGATCTAATACAAGTACACAGCTTACTGAGGCTGAAGAAAAGATTTTAAGATTAATATGCACAAATACTTCAGTGTTTGGGCTATCAGGAGTACCAGAAACAACTCTTTCTAGTAACATTTTGGTATGTTATTAAAATGCAATATTTTAGTCTATAAAAAGTTGTTTAAGAAGTGCTTTAGAAACACTAACCCTGCAGAGGGTTTGAAACAGAGGACCACCCTCTCTTTTCAATTCCTCTATGAAGGCTGTTAAGGATTGTTATGTCTGCAAAGTAGTAATTGCAGAAGAAATTGTAGGAGATAATATTGGGAGGAGGGAATATTTCTCCAAAGGTGAATTAAATCATAGAAAAGCCTTTTTGAGACCTTTTTAAATATTACATTTAAGATTATGTTAATACCCAAAATTAAAAAATTAAATTTAAAGTCAACTTAATTATTTACATTGCAGCTTGCGATAAAACCGCTCCAGCAAGTCGAGAAGTACAGCCCTCGCTCTTGCATATCATAGTACTGGCACCAGGTGTGCCTGAGCTGCTGTGGCAAGTTGTGCTCCCTCCATACTACAGGCTGTAAAAAGTCACTAGTGGGGTAGTAGCATCAAGACTACATGTAATGGGGGTTGGCCTGTTCTGATTCGTGAGAATTTTGGGATCTACAAATATGGTAGAGAATGAATTAAATAAAACCAATAATTAGATTTCCTACCCATATTTTATTGCTTTAAGGAACTCCTTAAATCAATGAAAACCCACTTCCTGAAAGTACTGCCAGTTACTATTTCAATAGTAACTAACACCAGTATCACTTCACTTTTACTAGAATCAGTTGAAGACGGGACCACAGTAACAAATATTATTGGTGGGTGGCTTTATACATAGCAAATATATTTAGTTTCACTTTTTATTTTGTAATTGTATTATTTGGTTAACATCATTTAACTTTCTAAAGTTCATGAAATTAAATATTTGTCACCATTTAGTTACTTTTTTTGGTACTGTTGTATTACATGTTTCTGATTTTTCAATAAATTGTATCATCTTCATAACGACGAATTTCTGCACTTTGATATTTTGGTACTAGACAAATCTTCTCTAACCTATTCTATTCAAAAGAATATGAACCTAATATTTGGGGTTGTTGTTTCTAAAGCGGAGTCATTGTTTATTTTGCATGTAATTCACAGTTAGGTAATTAACAAGTATTTTAATAGTTTAATGTTTTATACATAATGTGAGCCAAGATAGCTTAGCAAGTAATTCGGATTCTATCGCTGTGGGCACCAATTAAATTGTGAGTTGCAATTTTATGTGCTGATTTATCTAATTCTCTGTGGTCTCACATCTTACGGAAAACCTGCATGTCTAAAAAATAAATATAAAAAATTAAAATTGTTTATTTGCATTGCAAAGAGGATATTTACAACTAGTTATAT
Organism: Parnassius mnemosyne; assembly: GCA_963668995.1. Lineage (NCBI taxonomy): Eukaryota > Metazoa > Arthropoda > Insecta > Lepidoptera > Papilionidae > Parnassius > Parnassius mnemosyne. The sequence goes on from CAVLGL010000148.1 coordinate 14,557,698, forward strand.
GTCTAAGGAATAAAATATTACATGGCCATGTGAAGTCTGCCAACATGCACTGGAGCAGCATAATTGATTGATTGCTCCATAAACCTCTCAGAAACGAGGGGCTGTGTTCAGTGCCAATATAGAACAGTGAAATGTATGTTGGCTGTAACTTTGTTTTGCAAAATGACAAAAATAATAAGTTAAATAGTTTAAGAGAAAATCACCTGAGAGTTGAATTGATTACACTGTACAAAATGTGTACAGTTTCACTAATTTATATTAAAATTATATTAACATTTCAAAAAAGTAATTATATAATTCTAGTTGACTTTGTTTGGCTCCTCTTTGCCTAAATGTCTCTTAAAGTAGGCACCACCCTCCAATCACCAGCTATGAGGCATTCCATCTTAATCTTTAGTCTGGCAATACACTTGTTAACTGTGCCCCTGCCCTACATCCTACAGTCAAAGGATGTGTTGTTGCAGAGACATTCGACTATTGAGTGGACTGCTAGCTTTTAACATAATTATTTTATAAATTGTCACTTTCAGAGGGGTTACTTCTGAAAAGTGAAGGCAGGTAAACCCTTTGTACTCCTCCTGGAAGAGACAATTCGAGGGCACAGTTATATAATCAAAGTAGCAAATATTGAAAGTTTCCAAAGTACTTGCAAATGTTAAATCTGATGATTTTTTTTAATTAGAAATATCTCACATTTATTATAAGTATTCTTCTTTATGTTTTATCTAAGTTAATGCTTTTTTACAGGCACAATCCAGTGTTGCTAATGATAATTTGGGCAATGTTGATCCTACTGCAAGTAGTATGGTAAGAGTTCTAAGTGTTTTAAAAAAATGCATTTCGTTAATAGTAGACATAAATTAGTTTGAACATTGGCGCGCTCGAACGTGCCGCGCGACTAACCAATCTGTGTCGGTTTTTGACGGCACGGCAAAGGAATCTCAGTGAGTTGTGCTCGCGCAGTTAGGACGGTCGTTTACGTATTTTAATTGGCGCGCGAGGGAAAAACATGAATAACGACAAGTGTCGTAATTTAATTAGGTTATATGGTACTAAACAATTTCTATGGAACAGTAAATGTAGTGATTATCACAACAAACCGCTGCACTTCGCCGACGTACAACTTCCATGGTTGCCTCGCACAAAACGAACTTTCCGATCAGCCAGGCTGCTGCGGCTGAAATATTTGAGCAGCCAATGGACGGCCTATTGTGAGTTGTGACCCTTTTTTCGGGAGATATGGACGTGGAGAACTTGTAATTTTGTGCGTATTTCGTAAAAAACGCAAAGCTAAAAGACATTGGATTCATCCTCTTTTTCTAGAACGGCACTCAAAAGGCTTATTTCATACCTAACCAAATTGTTCGCTAAGCCCCCCCGCGCACTAGGCAGCCAGGCTGCGGCAGCCAGTCGAACATATGACGGTGTATGGGAGCCCGCGCACCAAGCAGCCACGAACTCGCGGCTGCGGCAGCCATAAAAGCGCGTCCGATTGCACGGCAGCCCGTTGGCTGCGCGCAGCCAGAGCGAGCAGGGCAAATGTATGTGGCTACCGTCACCCGTCAGTCACCGCGCACTTGTCGTAGCAGCCAGGCGTATTTTGTGTTCAGAAATCACAAAATGTCTTTTGACACTGAGAAATTTATTCGTGAAATTGAAAACCGTAAAGCAATATGGGATATATCTATGGGAGTATCAGTGCCCTTGCTTGAATTTCTTATATTTTCCAAAAGGTTATCAAATGATTGCACTGACATTCTCGTGTAGTTAAAAAACCGGTATGGGTATTCGCGAACATCTTTAAAACAGGTATGAAAAAAGCCTTTTGAGTGCCGTTCTAAAAAAAAAAAGGATGCATTGAATGTCTTTTAGCTTGGCGTTTTTAACGAAATACGCACAAAATTACAAGTTCTTCTACGTCCATATCCCTCTAAGAAAGGGTCACAACTCGCCGTCCATTGGCTGCTTAGAAGTGGCTGCTCAAATATTTCAGCCGCCGCAGCCTGGCTGCGCAGCCAGCCTATAATTGGCTCGCGAGCCAAAACACAGGTTTACCGCGGACGAACAATGCAGTAGAACAATGCAAAGTCGATACGCAGTTTAAGAATGTTAAATATTATATCAATTACATTACAACAATCTTATCTTAATTTATAAAAAAATGTAGCCAAAGACAAAACTTCAATTAATCCTTTTACCTGCTTTTCTTAGCCCTGTTAAGCATCCCTGCTGATTTGCACAAGTTATTTTTTTATACATTTAGAATTTTTTACTTCTTTCTTTGCTGGTTGCTGGAGAGGCATTCTTATTATAATAAAACAAATTTTACGAATTTTATTGCGTTTAACTTTAACTTTTTTAAGTAGAAATGTCGGGAATTTAAAAAGTAAAATTTTATTTTATTCCATGTATAGTATTCGCGTAAATACAAGAAATTTGTTACATTCTAATCTTGCTCGGGCTGCGTCCAAGATATCTCAGGAATACTGTTGGATTATACTTCCTCTTGGGTTGTTACTCATTACTTTCAATCTTATTTCTTAGGAAGTAGGGAAGAATTCACTGTGCTGACGACTGACGTGTGTTAGATGTTAGTGTTCTTTGCAAGTCCTATTTCGAGGGTTTATACCATATATGGGCAACAACCAGCCCGCGGGCCGGATTCGGCCCGCTGTAAAATATGATCCGGCCCGTGAGACATTTTGATAAAACCCAATTAAAAAAATACAATAGGTACTTATACTCACGGGAGTGACAGTGAGGCGGCACACATCAAATCCGTTAATGTTTGCCGCCTCACACTTTGATAACCGCCACCACTCGGCTTGCTCGATCAAATTCTTTGAGGTTTGCCGCCTCACGAGCGACACATCAAAAGATTTATTGCTTCTCAATTATTCTAAACTAGTTTATTCCAGATTATTCCTTCATTTTGCCTATATAAGCGGGTGGATGGCCTGAACGTTAGTTCATACTCTAGTATAGAACACTAGGGCACACCGCGTTCGCCGGCGAACGCGTCGTCACAGACACACCCCGCACACGAGGTTCAACACCCGTGATGCGGGGCGTTTTAGTCTTGCGACCCGTAAACAAAATTGCGATAGTGATTCAAGCCGAGGTTCGTACCTCCTTCTGAGGGGCTCTTGAATCGCATCGAGCCCCCCCCCCCCCCCCCTAGCTCGAGGAGCCTCACTCCGAAAGCAGGGGTCGGGGTGCTTCGGGACTGCAGTCTTCGCGCCGCCTCGCCGCCGGCAGAATCGTTGCACTCAATAGTTCGTAGGTCCTCACTTACGAGCCTAATTAGATGAAGCTGTCATGACCGCAGGGCCAACAGAAAAAAAAAACGTTAGTTCAGTTCTATTTGAGGTACCGAGGTGATAACTTGGACAAGCGATATCCTAGCGAACTGCTCGAGCCATCAACTTGCGTTGTGATTTTGTGTGCATCTTAAGTGGTTACTAACTATAGTTTGTTACTAAGTTTATTGAACGAAAAGTAAACAAAAATGATTTCTGGTGGAAAGAAACGAAAAGTAGAAACAGAGGGTCGCCAGTTTCAAGAAAAATGGACTGAAGAATTCTTTTTCATCTTGCACAATGGTAATCCTATTTGTTTGCTGCTTAATGAATCCATTTCAGTAATGAAAGAATTCAATATAAAGAGGCATTACTCAAAAAGCATGCTACGCTGCACTCACTGACAGGACAATTAAGAACAGAAAAAATCCAGAAGCTTGCCGCAAATTTGGAAAAACAGAAACAAATGTTTAATAAACAAAGAACACAACTTGATAATGTTGTGAAAGATAGTATTATACTTAGCTCAAAATTGGCAAAGGCATTAAAACCATTTGCCGAAGGAGAATTTATCAAGGAGTGTAGAAAGGAGTGCTAGAAGTTTGCGGTATTTTGTGTCCTGAAAAGAAAAATGAATTTGAAAAAATTAGTTTGTCAAGACGAACTGTTGTTCGACATATAGAAATGATGGCTAATGATATAAAAACAACATTGACTGACCGTATGGCTGGTTTTGAATCATTTTCATAGCACTACAAATTATAATGTTTTCATAGCATTAGACGAGAGCACCGATTTGTCTGACACAGCTCAACTGGCTATATTTATTCGGGGTGTTGATAAGGAGTTCACTGTTACTGAGGAATTGTTTGCTTTACAGCCGCTAAAAGGAACCACTACAGGAGAGGATATTTTTTATTGAAGTTCAAAAGGTATTCACAACTTTTGGCTTGCCATGGTCAAAATTAATTGGAATATGCACTGATGGTGCACCTTCTATCGTCGGCATACGTAAAGGTTTCATCGGAATTTTGTATGAAAAAACAACAGAATTAAATGTACAAAAAGATGATTTGATAATCCTTCATTGCATTATCCACCAACAGAACTTGTGTTCCAAGTCCATTCGACTCCAGAATGTTATGAATGTGGTAGTAAAACCATCAACTTTATTCGATCCCGAGGACTTAACCATCGTCAGTTCAAGGCGTTTTTGGATGAAATATCAGCTGAATATAACGACGTAACATATTATTGTGAAGTCAGATGGCTGAGAAAAAGAAAAATGTTGAAACGGTTTTACGAGCTTAAAAATGAGATAGCAGACTTTATGAAAATAAAAGCTAAACCACTATCTGAATTAAGTGACTCAAAGTGGATATGTGACTTGGCATTTCTGGTCGATCTTACAGGCTATTTGAATGATTTAAATTTGAAACTTCTAAAACAAGGACAGTTAGTAAAAGTTTTGTACAGCCATTTGAAAGCGTTTCAGATCAAACTACGCTTGTGGGAGTCACAGATGCTGTATGGTAACAGTTACCATTTCAACACGCTCTCTGCGTATGAAAATATTGCTTATGCTCAATATGCTGGAGAACTCAAGTTACTGTCGGAACAATTTTCGAACTGATTTAGCGATTTCAAAAACATGGAAGACTGTTTCAGTTTATTTGCTACTCCTACAAAATATAATGTACAAAATGCTCCAATACACTTACAAATGGAGTTGATCGATATTCAAGAAAATTCAATCCAAATTTGAAGACGTAGTTGTGCGATTTCTACAAAAAATACCTAGAAGAAGACAATTTTCCGCAGCTTAGAAAATTTGCAAGAAGATTGATTTGTGCGTTTGGCAGTACTTATAATTACAATACAATTTATTAATATAACAAATTAAATTTCATTTTGTTATATTAATAAATTGTACTATAATGACATTGTCGTATTATTTCATGTCTAATATCTATCGCAAAAAATATTATCACTACTTTAACATGCACTAAGTACTTAGAATGGGGCCCGCGAACGTATTTGCACGCTAAAGTTTGGCCCTCAACATGTCAAAGGTTGCCCACACTTGGTTTATATAGTATTTTACTTCTCAGACGCCATACACTTTCTTACTTTATTATGCAGATCTTGTAGATTAACCACTTATAATTACATTATTTTAAGAGTTTCATTGGTGTCTATTTCAGGGATTGAACACAAACATCGATCTTTATTTCATTTCATTAAAAAATATATCTCATTGAGTCCGTCCTTTATACCTAACCTATAGTTGAATTTGTTTGTAACAAAGAATTTAAGAAATTAGTTATTAGCAATAACTTAGTGAGTGTAATAAGCTGTAACTCACTCTCCTCTTTTCCATAAAAGTCCCGCATTTTGTTTTCGTAATTTCGACTGCATTAGGGTTAGACTGATGGCGGTGTAGGGTGAAAGAGGGTAATGGGAGTCACTTAGGCGAGAATTCAAATAAAAGCTTATTTCACAAAAAAAATATTTTTGAAACTAATAATATCAAAATTTACTTATTTAGCTATCAATTGACATCTGTTTTAATCAATTTGGCAATCAGATTTGGAAATAATGACAGTTCCAAAAAATAACAGATTTGACCCCCATTGCACTGAAGTGAGGGCAATGGGGGTCAAATCACCGTATGGGTAATCAGAGGTAAACAAAATTTAACACATATAGCAGACATAGCCTTTGACTAAGTCCCACGCGAGACGTACATCTGTACCATATCTCGTTGTTCCTTCCAAATTCGCTACATACTAGACATCTGTTTTCTGCGTCTTCTGAATCATAATCATCATCGTCCTGACATAACCATTATTGTTGACGTCTGATACCGAAGTGACGTTGCATTTCTGGAGAACTTGCCTTCCTGCAATTTCCGAGCCCACATTCGGCACCCTAGTCTTTTTTCCTTTACCCTTATATGTCTTTTTTTCTTTCCCCTTCTTCTTATCTGAATAGCGGTGCATCCATTAAAAATATTGGCCATCTTTTTCACCAGATTTGCTATTTCGTCTTCAACTTCGGAACTGAAGATTGTATATCATCCAAGACGTGACTCCAGGTTAGATTTTTTTTACATCTCATTTGTAGACTTGAAAATGGTATATCAATAGTTATAGCAGCTTTTCGGATTATGGAATAACCCTATTGATCAATAAGCTGGACAGCTATTTTCAAACTATCGGTAGACCAGGTAGTATTTTCGGTAATTCTGACCCGTACATTTGGCATCTACAAAACAAAAAAGCAGTATGTACCTAACATGTAGTAAATTAAGTGTATAGGCATAGTATACTACATTCTTTACTTGTAACAGTCAATTGCAGACAATGGGAGTACCCTCACTCCCATTGCCCACACCTACACAAATGAGAATAAAGTCAGAAATAAAAAAGTTGAAATTATTATGGTAATCAAAGGTATATATCACTATTATGAATGTCAGACTAATTACACATAAAAGTCTCATTTAGATCTCTTATGAAATTCGAAACTTACCGTTTGTCTTCTTTCGACAAAAATTTACATCGGCGGGGCGCTAAAGCAAAACGCAGCTATTACCTATTTCAAAACGCGCGGCGGTTACTGGTGCGTGTCGTTCGAGGGGGGGGGGGGGGGCACGGAGCGGGGCATAGATGTCATTTACGCGACTCTTGGATATGTAGTTTGGAGGTAAGTAGGTGACCACCATTACCCGCTGACTCCCATTACCCGCTCTTCCCCTATTTATGACGCTGCCATTCAGGACATTGTTGTACAACAGTGTATAACAAAGCACAGCTTTTCAAGAGAAAGTTGAATATCAATTCCATTTCAGAAGTGGTCTACTGATCAGCACCAATTTACACAATCAGAAATTGAAATGCGCTTGGATGGAATCAGTAACAATATAGATCCTGTCCTGGAATCTAATGAAGTCACATCTGCACCAAATGCAGAAAAACCATTGTGGAAAAGAGGACGGCCAGTCAGTAAGTAAAATAAAAAAAATTGAGTGCATAGACTTGTACTTCTCCACATAAATGGATGGGATTTACAATATAATTTATATAATATATATAAGGACAATTTAAAATATTATATATACTTCGTATCGTTGTCATATTATAATGAAACTCCACCTTCATTGTTATTGTATTGATACTGTTACGAGCTTGACGTTCGAGATAATTAAAAACTGCCGATTGAATTACCAAAATTGACACTTTAATTACAGAACACTAATTACAATTTAAAACCACACTAATAATAAAACACAATTGTACTACTGATCACTTTTTATAATTTTGAAATTGAATAGTTCGGGCGCAACTAGTTGGCCGCGCCTTGGGTATGTGAGCGGCGGGACGGGAGAGCGGGGCTCTACCTGTTATTACTCAGTTTTCATTCATTAAGCAACCCCAGCCTCACCCCTCGCCACCTAATCCAACTAGTAGCGCGCGGACTATAGTACTTGTGTTTCACTATTATTCTGATTTATTTATATTTAATAAATAAACTGTAAAATTTCAGTAACAGATATAGCCTGGTACCGATACAATGAATGTAAACTATACAATAATAAAAAATAAAAACTATAGTCAAAGTACATCTGTGTCAATACAATGATCAATCATTTAAATTTTATACAAATTGTCTGGTTACTTTGAAGCAAATATTTGTCATATGAATAAGCATAAATATCATATTTATTTACAGATAGAGTACTTCACACTGTGAACTTTCTCCTGTATTTTAGAGGAATTTTACTTTCATAAATTATGTATGGACTATTTATCCATACACATAGAATAGATATTACTTATATTAAAAAATATAACTGAATAATGATATTAGCATTTTTTTATAATTAAATATAAAAAATTGTAAGTACTGTGTTTGTTATGTTTTAGGGCTTGTTCATGACAGACTATTAAGCTTAGAAGAGGAAAGAATTAGAATTGAGAAGCAAAAACTGCTGGAGAAAAAGAGATGTAATAATATAAGACTGAAACTGGAAAAGGAGAGATTGGAAATTGAAAGACAAAGAAATATCTTATTAGAAAAGTATGTACCTTGTTTATAATATTAGTCCAAATATTTACATACTTGAAACTTTTTTAATTTTTTTACCTGTTTGTTTTTTTGAAAATGTTTTATTAAAAATTAATTTATTTTAATATCTTTTCTTCATAAGAATGCTTTTTATATAATCTGCGTGTTTATACGGAGGCAAAAATTACAGGGTTTGTATGTTTAAATATTAGGTCTCTATCTATGATATTGCCGTTTTTTTTTTAAATATGTTCACGTATTTTTTTAAATATTTTTTAGTTCTCTTAATCAAACTAATCACCCACGCAATCGATTCATCTTTGCCAACACAGTTTTTTGATACCCTTCTTGAAGAAATCAGCTGGACGGGAGGCAACAAATTCCTCAAAGACATGTTGTACTGCCTTTTTGCCAATTTTTTCCCGCCTAATAGTTATCCGAATTCTGGTAAATATAGAAGTCTGTAGGCGCCTGGTCCGGTGAGTACGGCGCATGACGCAGAGCTTCCAACCCCAGCTCTTGTAACTTACAGACCGTCTGTTGTGCAGTCGGAGGTTGCGCGTTGTGGTGCAGGAGCAGCGGGGACGAGCGTTTGACCAAAGCTGGTTTGAGATGTGCGAGATTTTCCATAATTGTGTTCAGTACATTACAGTACACATCTGCACTAATGCTCATCCCGTTTGGTAATAAGCTGTGATGAATCACACCGTCGATATACCACCAAACAGTGACCATCACTTTTCTAGGGGTAAAATTTCGTTTAGGGCATTGTTTAGGTACTGAACCAGGATCCCAACCAACTTGCTGAGCGCTTGCGATTGTCAAACAGAATCCATTTTTCGTCGCAGGTAACAATGCTGTTGAAAATTCCTTCGTTTGTGTGCCTGTTAAGCAGTGCAAGTTATGTCTCGACACGTACTTCGCGCTGGCGATCATTGAGTTCGTGGGGCACTCATTTGTCAAGCTTTTTTTACCTTGCCAATTTGACCCAAATGGACCAATATTGTTTTGATGCTAACGTCGAAAGCTGCTACTAATTCAACCGAAGATTGAGTATCATCAACTTCCACAATCGCTTTTAATTCGTCATTGTCGACCAAAGTTTTCGGACGACCACGGGGTTCATTTTTAAGATCGAAATTTCCCGAACGGGACGGGCAAACAATAATAACAGGTTGAGCGTTCGTTTTTACTATTCGCTCCGTGACCGTGAACTTCGTTGATGTTGCGTGCCGCTTGTGCTGTGCTGCGTTGCTACCACGACGGTACTCATATTCTATAATTACTCAGATTTTTAACGTATCCATGATGACGAAAAAGATTCAAATGCGATGAAAACATAACGCTAATCAGTAAACAAATTACTAATTTTGAAAAAAGAATTCCATGTTTTTAAAATAAAATTAATTTGAAATTAGAATTCTTAGTCAAACTTGAAATGGCCAGTACTGCAGAACGGCAATTTCATAGGTAAAGACCTATTAATAATAATACCCTTCATACACAATTTTGGTCACGCCGGTCAGTCGCAACGGAGACTAGCCATCTGCACAGGATATGATTATAGTGCACGAGTGTACTTAAGCGTAGGTGCACTCCCATTTCCCTCACTCAACAGTCCATTTCTATGGGAGCAGTAATCCGATACGAATGATTGATGATGCAGATGTGTACTATTCAGATCTATCCCAACACCTTCGAAATAAGTTGCACCGCTTTTTCAATAATTGCATAAGATTCATTTTCGATTTATGTAAGTATGACTATATTGTTTTATCAAATAAAAATTAAATTAAGTACTTATTATTCCACAAAGGCGTAGCTCAGAATTCTCTTTTACGTCTCTTTTATTCTAAATTATTTTCACCCAATGGTCTCATCAATCAATCTATGGTATCTTAAACATAACTTCCATTTTTTTTATTCTACTATAGATCAAATACTTCGTCCATAAATAGTTTTAAGATCGGTATCCTGCAGTATAATACCAGCTTCCTCAAATCATTTACCATTTAGGCGTTACCAGTTAGGGTGTTCCAGATTAGTGTAAATCTGGAACATCCTCCCCGAAGATGTCAAAAATGTATATAATAAACTGTTTTAAAACACTGCCTCGACGCCGTTATGTGAAGACTAACACAACATAATATTCACCTTTCATTTTATTAAAAATAATAATAATAATATTTTTATTCAGACTCAGTCCATAGAGATGTTAGTATAACAATAATAATAATAACAACAATGATAAAAAAAACTTTAGATAGTGTTAGTATATAACTTCTTTTTCTTTATATTCTTAACTTAACAAATTAACCATCCCGCGTACATTACATATATCTTTTTTTTACACAAGTTGCATGTGTAAAAGCACTGACAATACGCTTTAAAAAGCGTTACTTTTACTTCTTTCGTACATCGTGCAAACCTGCGGGCCAGCATATTACAGCGAACAGCCAACGCCCTGCGTTCCCTTTCTATATCTAAGTCATCGTTTAAGTCCTCTGTTACACAGTGGTCTAGGTACTTAAATTTGACGACTCTCTTTAGAGGACTATCACAGAGTTTAACAGTAGGCATGGTGAGCTGCCTTTTAGTGCCCGAGTTAAAAACCATAAGCTCGCTCTTTGTTACATTATATTTGAGCCCATGGGTCTTTGCATAGGATTCACAGATCCCTAGCAGCCTTCTGAGTGCACCTATCGTGGAACTCAGCAGCACCATGTCATCTGCATAGCTTATATTATTTATACAAATTCCGTCTTTAGAACAACCGACTTTAGTGCTGCTGAGCTCCACAATCAAATGGTCTATGTACCTATAGGTTGAAAAGAGTAGGCGAACTCAACCCTCCTTGTCTGACCCCACACTCCAGCCAATACCTCTCAAAAAAGCTACTACCCCATCGAACATAGTTTATTTGGTTACTATACCAATATTTAAACACGGAAATAATCTCCTGGGGCAAATTAGTCTCCTTCTGTAACTTTCGCCATAAGATATCATAAGAGACTAGATCGAAAGCTTTTGATAAATCTAAAAAAACAGGCATACACCGGTGTTTTTCTATCTATGTAGTACCTTACAGTCTGCTTAAGATATAAAATTGCGCTCTCTGTGGATAGTCCAGGTTTGAAACCAAATTGTGCATCGTGCAGATGAATATGCTTTCGCAATTGTCTGTCAAGGACACTTATTTACAATATCTATTTATATATGTATGTATGGATGTATTTATGTATTTGTATATGCATATGTTTACGTATATACATGTTATGTATACCTGTATATTAGTCCTTCCCGTTCTTTTGGTTAAAGTCTACACCTGCCTAAACTTATCTTATTTTCCCTTTCACCTTGACTGCCAGAGAATGCCACAAGGTCTGCCCATTGTACGACTCAAGGTAATTACAATAAAGAATAAATAAAAACCAACGGTTTTATGTGTAATTTCTCATCACAGCTCGACAGGTCGTAAGAGCGACCGCTAATCATGCATCCCGGGTTCGAACTGAGGCCAATAATAATTTTCACGTGGTAGAAGCCATGCTGCAGCTATACTAATAGTATAGTTGTAACACGAATGGGTCGGCTCGACCGGGGAAGGAGCACGCTCGCTTGACACTGCTGTGTTTCGTATGGTGAGTGTAGAGAACCGGAGACCCATTTTACTGGAAAAGAGGCATTCCATCTTAGTCCTCACGGGTGACAACGCATCTGCATTTCGATTCGCAAACGAAGATAGATGTAGATGTCTATGGGCCACATTAACCACTTACCATCAGGTGGACTGTGTGCTCGTTTGTCACCCTTATTGTATAAAAAAAGCAATTATTGGGGTTTTCTGTCAATTTTCATCCCCGTACCTCGCGTCGTTGATCCCGCGTCATATCATTTCCGGATCGCCCTCCTATCGGACTATGAAATTGAGAGAATAAGAGAGTTGTGCTTGCACACACGCTCGTGCAGCGTCCTCTATGATTTTGTTCTGCGTAGATGGCTAGTTTTCGCTGAGACTGGATGTTGCAGAAATTCTGCCTGTCTGGACTTAATTATTATTAATTATGCAAATTATTTATACCAAAAAATTACTTGTTTCAGGTTATTAGTTGCAGTAGAAGCGGTTGTGCATCGCTAGGTTTTCCCTACAACATTACACTCAAGTGAGCCATTTAAATGTATGTGATATTAAATAAGAATAATAATTTCTTAAGACTGTTTACAATAAATTTTTTTTTACTGGTGCATTTTCTTAAATTGATTTACATAAATATTATTTGAATTTATTTAAACATAATTTATCCTAGACAAAATTTAATAAGGTGGTAAAGGAGAACAGCGTTATAATTGCGAGGGATCGAGTATTGGCTGTGCACTCACCTTCATTCACCTGCCTAGAATAAAGAGAATGGGCAAGTCTTTCAATAGTACATGTTAGCTGAACAATTTTTGGAAAGCCCTTATTCTAGCAGTGAACTATAAAAGGATGATGACGTCGTCGACTACGCTGATATTGTGTTTGACGATATTGTTATCCAGAATTATTGATTGTATAAATTTTGTACCTTAGTTCATTGGTGTCGTGTTTGTAAAGATTTATAAATATATTAGACATTTATTTGTCAGACAATAGGTAAGTTATTAATAATTATGTTCAAGGCCGGATTAACCTTTAGGCAGAGTAGGCAACTGCCTAGGGGCCCCGTGCGCGCACAAATATAATGGAAAATGTTTCATACCGAGAACATTTTATTGGAAAATTTGTAACATCAGTGACAATAGGTATTATTACGTTTTATCGACACATACTGTCAGTTGATGAAATATTTCATACTTACAAATAAAACCATCTAGTATCGAGTAGAAGATCTAATAATATCGATACGTTACATCCCTTTATGCTGGCTGCAAAGGGGCCCCGAGACTTCCATTGCCTAAGGGCCCCGACGTGGTTAATCCGGCCCTGATTATGGTAGTCCGATATATGGCGGAATATCATCGCGTTTAAGTTAGATGTGAAATACCCTATGACGGCGACGGGCAGCAGGGTCATAAGTGCGAGACGTATGTTACTGCAATCATCAATTCGTCTACTAAGCTTGATGATTAGAGCAAGCCCTGCCTACAACAGAAGAGCCCCATGTCCAGCTGTAGACTTACAAAAGTGAATAAGATATGTAGGCTAAGCTTAGAGCAAGCGTTAGCGCACATGAGTAAAGAAACTGACCAGTGGCTAGGGACATTCATGCATCGAATTCGCTCGATGTTTACAATACGATGCATCGAATCGATCCGATGTTTTGAAAATCATTTATATACTCGATGTATCGATGTATTTTCATAAAACATCGAATCAATGATAACCAGTCAATTGTAAACAGGTATACTTATCTATCACTATTAATATTATAACTTCTAAATCAGAAAAACTAAAACATGCTCTGATTTAGAAGTTATAATATCTAAACCTGTTGCGCTAGTTGGCGCTAGTTGGCGGCTGTCAGTCCCTTAGCGGGATCAAGAAATTGATATTGGCTGGTTGTGTATTAAAGAAAATCGTCTGGTCTGTCTCGGTCTTAAGGCGGCTTCTCACTTTCGTGCCGCAGGGCAATCTAGAACGAACAGCGATCGGGGCAATATCAGAACTGTGTCTACACACATGCCTGCCAGTTTATGTGAGAGTGTACGTCTCGCTGGATACACGCGTTGAGAATGGCGCTAGTTTTATCAAAATATAAATGAATCGGTAAATATAGCCTTGGCTCTTTTTATATAGAATAAGGGTGACAAATGAGCACAGTCCACCTGACGTTAAGTGGATACTGTGGCCCATAGACACCCATATTTATTAATAAAACAACTAATTAATTAATAATTACACCCATAACACAGTCTTTAAAAGCTGCAGTATGACTCTACCACGTTTAAAAACGTTACGACGTTCAGATAACGTTCTTTCTGCGGTGCTACCGCAAAAAAAAAAAAGACAAAAAGGAGATACTGGGTGAAGAAGCCGCCTCTTTATACACTTCTATCACCAGTGTCCAAATTTCATATGTTTTATTGGTATCCATTATGACGTGTGCTGCATGCGAAAGTCGCTTACGAACTGTTTGAAATTGCCCCATTTGCGTTACACATGTGGCGTGGTAGCTATGATCTACCCCTGCTAGATTGCCCCTGCGGCAGGCAAGTGATAGCCGCCTTAAGAACATTTAACCTCATCTCGCATAATTATTCCCCTCTGTCAAGGTATTGGATTTAAAAGCTTGTGCGTTTATAAAAACTGTTTACGAAATCGATTTTATTATTACAAGAATCGTTTCCGCCGAAGTAGGTGCTCTTTAAAAAATACCGATCGGTGCGATCATAAAGCAGTCAAAATACTTAAAATTTACAAAAGATGGAGTTATATTCCATATGTAAGTATTTTTATTGTGATGCATGCTTTTTTTTTCTATTAAAATCATTTAAAATAATATCGTAAACATTGACCTACTACTAAATGGACCCTCGGATCTGCACTCAAGTGTCCGAGTCAAAAGAGTTCCAAAATGCAAAAAGAGTTGCAATTGCGCGCCAGTCTTCGTTGCGTCGATTGATAATACACTCCAAAATTACTGTATCACAAAACGAGCAAAACTATTTATATTTATATATATTTTCGATAAGGACTATTTTAATAATTTAAAAGTAATATTTTGCTTAGATACAACATACGTAGTATTTAAATTAAATTCACATTAATTGTAAAAACACAAAATCAAACCGATAATTTTCGCTAGAAGCTGCATAAGATGAAAACAGCTTCTGGTTGTAGTTGAAAGACTGCTAAATTGTCGCAAGTAAGATTATATATACGAGTAAATAATACGTTTTTATAGGTTGACTCGGGACACATTTTTCGTGAATTTGGTCTAGAGCCGCCGTCTATTTAGTAGTAGGTACAATGACTAATGATCATTAATAATAATTTATTTATTCTTTATTGCATTCCTTAATATAAAATAATACAAAGGGCGAACTGAAAATGTGTAGCAGAATAGAATAAAAACATAATAAAAAATAAATAACTAAGATATATATAAATTTTACTAATATATAAAATAAATAAATACAAATATAAATAGTATATATAATTGACTGGGAGAGAACGCCTTAAGGCATTGAGTCCGCCATATATACGATTTTTCTTTTGTGCATAAAAGTAAAAAAAAAAACAATAAATATATAAATATAAATAACTATGAATATATTCGTCTGTTAATAATAATATTCTTAAGATTAAGATACTTTGTGTTTCGTGCAATAAATAATATCTATCTAACTGTCTTACATCCTTGAACACTCGCATACACACACTCACACACAAACACACACACAACGCGTGCGGACAAAGACAGTGCCGATGTAAGAGTAGATCATTCAAAATTGTCGATTGTTTGAATGGGGATGTCAGGAAGTTGACTACAGATTTATAATGTAAAGTCATAAAAAGTACTCGATGTTGCAAAAACATCGATGTTTCTAACCGATGCATCGAAATATATCGATGCACAGTCTCAATGCATCACATCGAAAAAAACATCGATGTATTTCGATGGACACCTCTACCAGTGGCAAAGCTAAGGAGCGTTCAAAATGTTTACCTATTTTGGTAGGGTTGCCACAGGAGGATAATATTAAATAAACTAAAAGTTTATCAGCTTTTTATTATATTGGAGTTGGTGAATTTTTTGTGAGATATTGTCTCTGTATGAGATATTGACTAATAAGTAAATGAATTTATTATTTAAAATTTTTATGTATTAGGTTTGATCAGAATAGAAAGTGAGTTAATTATGTTTTGTACAAATAAAAAGCATAAAATCATCTTATCACTTTCCGCAGGTTTTCTAAAATAGGAAAAAATAGGTGACTTATGAAAATATTATTGCAAGTCTACGCTAGAAACTTCTTATTAGTTTGTGGGCAAGTCTATAAACATTTCGAAATTATTGGCCCCGATCGTTATATGTAGGGACTATTACTATATTGACTCAAATTTTATCTGTTTAGATCATAGTAGGTATTTGGGCTGAGCTAAGTTTTCATCATGAGAATTTTGCAGAGATGTAACTTATCTAAGATACAAGTATCTGAAATACAGATACAAGATACAAAATACGTATTTAAATCTTGTAACTATAAAACTTTTTTTAAATTCATTTCGTATCTTGTATTTAAATACCTTTTATTTGGTATCTTAGTATTTTGTAGATACTGTGTTTGCTAAAATACTTTTAGTAATAGATAACTGATTCTATTGTGACATCTTAGGTGACATTAATTTTAAATGTCAATGTTGTCGTAGATAAAACTGAACGCGTCATTGAATCCTTAATCTGGGCCCAAATTGATAGATGGCGTAGCAATTCTTTCTTTCTACAAAATATCATCGGCTATGCCCCTTGACTCGTGTAATTTTTAATTATTCCACATAATAGTCTGTGTTTGAAGGAGACACGTAAAACTTTGGTCGGTCGGTCGGAGCGAGAGAAAAATCGGAGGTTTTAGACAATATTGAAGGTGATATAAAAAAAGTCAAAAGATATATCTTATTACATGTTATTAGAGGATTCTGATTCCTCTGTTGTAAGTAACGGAAACACAGAAATTGTTTGCCAAGTTCTGTCCCTGTGGAGTGACTTCTCATTTGGGGGCATGATCATGAGGCCTCATAGAGTTTGTTTTTTTAGGATAGGGTGACAAGCGAGCACACAGTCCACCTAATGGTTAGTGGTTACTGTGACCCATAGACATATACATCTCTCCTCAATAAAGAATCAAAATGCAGATGCGTTGTCACCCGTGAGGACTACTATGGAATGCCTCTTTTCCAATAAAAAGGGTCTCTGGTTCTTTACACTCACCATACGAAACACAGCAGTGTTAAGCTGCTATTTTACGCTGATATTCTGTGAGTGAGTGGTCCTTGCGCGGTCGAGCCGACCCATTCGTGCTACAACTATACTACTAATATAGCTATAGACTAATAAGAAAAATGAGTAATAAACTGTTTGAAGTACTGGTTTTACTTAAGTCTCAATTAAAACCTTAAAAATAATATATTCCGTTGTGTCATGCGCGATCAAGGCCATTCACATGTAAAAAATAAACTCATTAAAAAAGTTTTTTTTTAGAAAAGTATTTTATCTATAAAAAATATTCAAAAGATACCTATTTTATATCTAGTATTTCAGATATCATTCCAGAAAGTTACTTGCATCTGGTATCTAAAATACTTAATTTAAAAGTATTTTGCATTTTGTATTCCAGATACTTTATTTAAGGTATCTTGTATATCACTGGAATTTTGCTTAATTAAGTTTACGTTAATGTTCTGTGACGAATAACTCTCTGACAACAACAAATTATAATATATCAATAACATGCGTAGATATTTATGTACAAAAGCAATAAAACACGTCAATAAATAATGTACAGTTTATAAAACAATCTGTCTTCCAGAAAATAAAATTACATAACTATATACATGTATGTATAGTTTTTTTTTATCCCTCTTGCTCCTTTAAAATGAATTTGAGTAATTTGGTGCAACCTCTCAAATGTATGGTACATTCAGCCAATAGGTTTGTGAGGCTAGAGTCAAAGTTACTCTAATGAGGGCTAATAATTTTCTGTTCACCAGATGTCGCTAGTTGACACTGAGGTAAAGTTTTTTGTTACACAATCTCATTTAATTGAGTATTTAGTTTTTAATAAAAGTTTATCAGTTTCTAGAGTATTGTATTAATACACAAAACAATGCCTCAGTGGTTTGCTCTTTAATTTTTTGCACATTTTTAAATTTTTCTTAATTAGGGTTCCGTACCTCAAAAGGAAAAAACGGAACCCTTATAGGATCACTTTGTTGTCCGTCTGTCTGCCTGTCAAGACCCTTTTTCTCAGGAACGCGTGGAGATATCAAGCTGAAATATCATATCAAACACTCAAGTCAATGGTCCCTCGGAGCTGTGAAAAAATCAAACTTCTAAGCCAACGCAATCAAAAGATACAGCCGTTTATGCCGCAAATTTTCGAAATTCGCAAGGGAATCAAATCCTACAGGGTACTTCCCGTGAACTCATTATGATGTAACTAAAAATTTATGCTTTTCGCAATGTTTCCTTTATCTGTGCTGTAATACGTTGCTTCGTACAAAATTTTAATGAGTATATATTATTTGTTCGGAACCCTCGGTGCGCGAGTCTGACTCGCACTTGGCCGGTTTTTTCTACTTTTATGAATATATGTGGTTTATTTATTTATTTTTAATCTCATTAATATAAAATAGAGATAATAGTACAGAAAGAAACATTAACCTTTACATTTTCCAAACAAATTAACTTCCCTGCTATGTAATCTGTCAAATATTATACCTCACTTTTAAGTGGCGCCGCCCTGGTGGCAGAAAAAGTCTTGGATGCCCTCATTTGCCTTAAATTAACAAACAGTTAAGTAACATAATACAAAGGTTGGAAATTTATCGAGAAGAATGTTTGAAGAATGTGCATGCTGTGGTGCTAGTAGTATACACTTATTACTGACCTCCATATATACCTACTTAGTCCCCACGCTGTACTGGCCCTACAAAACGTTTGTGTTGATTTGAAGCACCGCCATTGAGTTTCAGATGAAGTAAAAAAAGGACACACAGGATGGCATTTTGTAGGCAAATTTACTGCCCGACGCCCCAAGCCCCAAGAGGTACTGACGAAAATGAGCGTAGTTTGATGCATGTGTGTGCGTGAACGCGTGTATTTACTTAAAGGAGCGGAGTTTTTTGGCTTCACCAATTAGAAAGGCCGCGTAGTATCTACCTTTTTTTACTTCATCTGAGCATTGAGTATACACGCATGTACCGGCATTTAAATTTGACATAACTTGCAAATGACCGTTGTTTTGCTCAAAATGTCTAAGAGTATTTTAAAGCGTTAAATGAGAAAAAGAGTATGTGTTGTGTAGTTCGGTTATGTTTCATGTTAGTAATGTAATAAAAAGTATTTTTAGTAACAATGATAATGTAAAACTCTTTACTAGAAGGGAAATGTGGTAACAATCCACAGGTGGGGGATTTACAGTTTAAATTAAAATATTAAAACTATTTGATATTAAAAGCTCTCAAAAATCTGTCACTTATCTTATTAAATGTAATTACTAACATATTTGACTTCAAATTACCTATTTTTGATAAACAATAAAATTTAAGGATGACGAGTTTCTTGTCGATTAAACTTATTTTTTTTTCTACCTATATCTGTTTACAACGGTTTACAACAATGAAAGTCGCTGACAACAGATAAATATCAAATATTTATTAATTCACAGGTTTTCAACTGACTCTGTAATAAAACTGCGACTAAAAAGCATAAAACTAGTGAACTGGCGTCGTGAAATTATTTATGTTATATTGATTATGACGTCAATGTATTGTAGTAGGTATGGTATTTTTAATATAATTTAAAGTACAAAATTCTAATTGTATCTATAGATATGGTTGAAATGGGCATAACATTTTGGCAGCTTATTGATTTTTTCTATTACGAGGACTAAATGAATGGTTAACAATAAATTCTTTACAAAATTATTTTATTTTTTATATCGTAGTATCCTACTCGTCTTCTCTACTCATTGGAGCATTTTAAACCTCTCGAATGAATCATACATACCCAATGGTCACAAACTAATAAGTAGTGCTAGCGCACCCAATGGGGAAACCTGGAACCCGTTTTATTGTTACGAAGAAAGACTTAGATTGACTAACGCGCTATCGATTTTTGTTTTATATGGGATATAAAGCTTGAGTCTAAGCCATAAATATTAATAGATACATTTATTTATTGTATGGCATTGTATTAAAATGATACATAAAGAGAATGGTAGGCCTGTGTATAGAATTTTTATCGATATATTTTTTCACACTGTCCTATCTCTATTATTAGTTCTGTGGACGCTCACTAATGCTATCAACGCCAAAATGGTGAAAATCACGGTGTATAGCCACTCCAGTACAGCGTAAATACTTATATATACTTGTATAGAGGTCAGTGATACTCAAAGACGCGTGTTACATTGTTTTTAGTTTGGGGCTTTGGAGAGAGTATTCTTCTGTCTTTAGGGACTATACTCGGTTGAGCTAAGTTTGCTCCTTGGCGAATGACTTCATTCGGATGCTCGGGTATGGTATGCAAAAAATAATTAATGGGAAATGTTTACTTAAACACAACATAGCAATATTTGTAATAAGTTTATGTTGAAACTGTGCAATTATTATTCAAATGATTACTAGATGAGATTGAAAATAGAAGACATTATGATGTCATAATTCTTTTTTTTTTATTGAAATCAATAGTAAATAAATACAAATTATTCTTATATCATAATGGAATCATGAACCGATTTTGATGAAATTTTGTGTGTGTGTGATTAAGTTGATTCGGGGATGGTTTAGATACACAATTGGACCCGGTAGGTGGCGCCGTTGTCAAGATCCAGAAACCACCTGTTCGAAGCCAGGACGTATCGCCAGTATACATATAAGTCGTACATAGATCATAGTGATGATACGAGGGTGACACTGAAAGTCCTTACAAATACAAAAACTGAACAAACTAGCAAGTTATTAGTTCTATTAGGTATATCTTTTCAAAATAGTGTCCATTTACACCAATACATCGCTGCATCCGATGGAAGCACTGAGAAAAGCACTTTGCCCATTCGTCCTTACGGGTCTCTTCGATGGCATTTTGAAACGCAGCCACTGCTTCCTCGGCGTCCATAAAACGTTTTCCTCGAAGTTTTTCTTTTATTTTCGGAAATAAATAAAAATCGCAAGGTGCGAGGTCGGGGCTATAGGGCGGGTGACCCAGTAATTCCACGTCTGACGTCGCCAAGTAGTCGACTGTTTGCTTGGCGGTGTGCGACGAGGCGTTGTCCTTGTGAAGGAGGATCCTACTGCGAGGTCGTTTTCCTGAACTTTTTCCAAACTTGTGTCTGAAGTCGAGACTTTGTTGAACAAAGTCTCAGACTGGGGTCGACTAAATCTAGTCCAGTTCAATCCCCAGAAGACACAAGTTTGCGCGTTTACCGCTAAAAAGAACCCTTTTGTCGTATCTCCTCAGTTTCAAGGCACTCCCCTTGTTGCCTCAATCAGTATCGGGATCCTTGGTGTCGACATATCGAGTGACGTGCAGTTTCGTGGTCACTTGGAAGAGAAGGCCAAATTGGCCTCTAAAAAGCTTGGCGTGCTCAGCAGAGCGGGACAGTATTTCATGCCGGCACACCGCTTGTAACTTTACAAGGCGCAGGTTCGGCCCCACATGGAATACTGTTCCCATCTCGAGGCAGGGGCTCCCAAGTGCCAGCTCCTTCCACTTGACCGCATCCAGCGCAGAGCGGTTCGAATCGTCAACGACTGAGTTCTTTTCGATCGGCTTGACTCATTGGCACTGCGTAGAGTTGCATATCTTTGCGTATTTTATCGCTTCTATCACGGGGAGTGCTCTGAGGAATTGTTCGGACTAATTCCAGCCGCCCAATTTCACCATCGCACATCGCGACAAAACGCGATACCATCCATATCATCTGGATGATTGGCGGTCCACCACTGTGCGATTTAGAAGAAGTTTTCTTCCTCGCACCACTTCCTTGTGGAATCCATTACCACCAGCGATTTTTCCGGACCGATATGACTTAGGGACCTTCAAGAAAAGAGCCTACTCCTTTTTAAAAGGCCGGCAACGCATCTGCAATTCTCCTGGTGTTGCAGTTGTTCATGGGCGGCGGTAGTCACTTACCATCAGGTGAGCCGCATGCTCGTTTGCCCCCTCTCCTATAAAAAAAAGACAAGTGGCAAACAATTGTCAGTTTACCACTCTGCAGTAACTGTTTTTCGATCTCTTTTTCGAACTGTTTTTCGATTGTTGCGTAATGACCTATCCTTCCGAAGAACGAGGCCGCCATGTTTTTCCCACGCTTCGACCTCTTTTCACTTTAATTGGCAACTCCTCGGAAAGAAACACCAAGACAACAGATTGTCTCTTAGTTTCAAGATCATAACAATAAATCCAGCTTTATAAAAGCTTTTACAAAAATTTACTTCGCAAATATCCGCGTTATAAAATAAAATGATGTGTCTTACCTAGTATGAAGAAGCACCGCTAATAGGTGATATAGACTCTACGGTAGCGGTTAGCCACCGTAGAGTCTATATCACCTGAGGATGCCTCGTGTAGAGGCGAAACACGTGTCGTATTATCGTCAGTGGTGTGTCTTGCCTAGTGTAGTGGTGTTGGAAGTAGCGGTGCTGGGATTAGTGGTGACGGGGATAGTGCACGCAATTCAGGGAGGGCGGGAGGTGCTTCTTCATACTAGGTAAGACACATCATTTTATTTTATAACGCGGATATTTGCGAAGTAAATTTTTGTAAAAGCTTTTATATAATGGATTTCCGCAAAGTAACGCCTGATTCTATTAATTAAATCCAGCCTTCGTCACCCGTAAGTATATCGAACACAGCATTTGTGTCACCTCCGTTAAATCTTTGAACCATTTCACGACACCAATCAACACGACGGAGTTTTTGGGCCTCTGTCAAATTATGAGGTATCCACCGGGCTCAAAGTTTCCTGAGCGCTAAATGTTCATGGAGGATTTTGTGCACTTGACTCATACCGATACCTTATACTTGTAGCTTGTTCGAATCTGCTGATTAGTTACTCTTTTGTCAGTCTATCATACGCCGCACAACACTGATGTTATCTCAGTCGTCGCCGTAGAAGGCTATCCCTCACGCAGATCATCGGTGAGATTAGTGCGACCACGTTTAAACTCATTAAAACAGTTGTAAACAGTGGCAAGAGATGGGGCTTCATCAAAAAAGGCCAAGGGAAGTCTATCATAACTTTCTTGTTGACTTAAATGACATCGAAGGTCATAAAAAATCATTGTACGAAAATTTTCTCGCGTTAAATTCATGCTGACGTGACACAGACAATTTTCAATTTGTCGCCAAATCCTAAACAAATGACAAATTAATAAAATATATACCCAATAATATTGGCAAAGAGTTCCACTTCCATTTTCAAAATTTGAACTTATTTTTTCATTATATCGCTTACAAGTGACCAGTTCTAAACTTTCAGTGTCGCCCACGTAATCAATTTTAGGTATTGATTAATCATCATCATCACTATGACTTATCGGTGACTGACATCGTTTTGCTTTCGCTGTCTGAATCCGAACTATTTTCTCCTCCTAGGGATATTATTATTTCCCGTTGATTACGCTCTTCGAGATGGTCGCTATCCCAGTAATTTTGCTCGAGTCTTTCGACGTGATTAATTTCTTTTTTCAATCCGAAGGTCAGTTTTTCAATTTCCTTCTTTGACTGGATGATGTTTTTGTCCGCCACCCTTTGTTTAACCAAATTCCATATACATTCTATAGGATATAGATCCCAGTGATAGGGTCTCGCTACGTAAGGCACACACAAAACTTCATATCCACGTTCTTTCATCAGATTGTCGACGATATATTTTTTGGTGGCTTCGATTTTAATATTCTGCATATAATTCTATCATTGTCATTTTATCATCATATGGAAAGTTGTGGGCACATTTTGGGGCTGTGTGGACTGGTTAAGACGCGTTGTCAATTACTATAATCCCATTTGGCGGTGAATTTGGAATTAATTTTTCTTTTAACGATTTCTCAAAGTTTTTATTTATTTATTTATTTATACATATATAATACACAATCATTACAGGGTGAGTACCCTAATTCGACAGTGTAGCCAACGATACAGTAAGATATGCCATTTTACTGAGCTCACTCAGCGAACATGAAAATAAATCAGTTCGCTCCGACATGGTGTTGATCACACGCAGCGCGCGCGTGAACGATGCTTGCTGCATCAATGCAGTGCGCGCGTGTGGCACTGCCAGTAACGACGGCCGCCGTCGACGCCCCGCGCTTCCGTCAGGCGCATTCAGTCGCACCATCTCCAACACTCTCCGGCTGTGTATCCTACCCCTGATCACCTTCAACACGTAAAAATATAGTAGGATACAACAAGGGATATCCCGGGTACACTCCGAATTGCTTTAAGTATAAGAATCTAATAATTTATTTTGGATCCACTCTAACATATATTTGTATTTGGCTTCATGGGGAGCCCAAATGACGGCGTTACACTCTAAGTGGCTCCTTACGAGTGTATCATATAGCGCTCTCAGAGCCCAGACATTAGTGAAATTATTTGCAAGGCGCATTATCAATCCGAGATTACGGTATGCCTTTATACAAACATTACTTACATGTAATCTAAAGTTTAATTCTGCAGTGAAATGTACACCTACATCTCTAACCTCCGTTACTCTATGAAGCATCTTCCCGTCCATCATGTATGGGTGATGAATTGGGGCGCGTGAGCGGCAAAGGGACAGCAATGAGCATTTAGAGACATTAAAAAAAAGTTTATTATCTATGCTCCATTCTAAAACTTTATCAATATCATGCTGTAAAGAGTCACAATCATATTTATCTCTAATTTTTAAAACTAATTTTAGATCATCAGCAAACAGTAATGAAGTACAAAAATTTGCTACATTGGGCAAATCATTTATCATTAAGATGAACAGCAAAGGTCCTAGATTGCTGCCTTGACTAACACCAGATCTAGTAAGGTAGGGTCGAGAAAAGTGCCCATTGCAATCAACAAACTGATGCCGATCTCGCAGGTAACTGGTGAAAAATGATAGCGTGCGAGGTGTGAAGCCCACACAAGCCAACTTACAAAGTAGAACATCATTGTCGACCGTATCTAAAGCCTTTCTAAAGTCGAAGTAGGCGACTACTTGCAGGCCAGCATCAACCGCGGGTACTAGATGCGTCTTCAGCTCCAGTAAGTTCCCAGTTGTCCCCCGCCCAGGGCGGAAGCCGTGCTGCGCGTCGGACAACTGTGCATTAATCTGTGGGTACAGGCAGTTGTAAATGGCCGTCTCGAACACTTTCGCTGGAGTGCTTAAGACTGCCACGGTTTATTAGTTATTAGTGTCATTCTCGTGATGAAAATCTGCTGTGGTACTTTTGCATTTGTACAATAGTTTGGTACATGAAATAAAACCATTTTCTCCCGCAGCATGAATAAGAATCCATATTCGGGTTGGATTTATATTTTTTTTCACTATTTCGCCAGCACTTATTCACAGTATATGAGAGTATCCAAGTTTCGTCTAAGAACGTAACAGGCTTTTTATCTGCGTCACGGTCATTATTCTCTTTTTTTCGCCATAGGGAGCAAGCCCTCCACGCCGCGATTTCTGGCTTTTGTATAAAAATCATGCGGGCGTTTTTACATTTCTTGAACATATAACCAAGTTGGTCGATAATTATTTTTCTAAGAGTGGATTTTTCACCTTGAAAATTAAGATCCCTTTTAGCAAATGCAAGAATTTTTTTAGTGTTGGTATATCCTTTCTCACTGTCTAAAATTGATGATGTTTCATATAGTATAGAACTCAAAATTATCAAGACCAATTTTTTGACGTTTGATGTTTTTTACCCCGTGTCGATAATTTGTGTTCCGTTGCTTGA
Organism: Parnassius mnemosyne; assembly: GCA_963668995.1. Lineage (NCBI taxonomy): Eukaryota > Metazoa > Arthropoda > Insecta > Lepidoptera > Papilionidae > Parnassius > Parnassius mnemosyne. The sequence goes on from CAVLGL010000148.1 coordinate 14,583,705, forward strand.
ATACTGTATTACTAGGATTAGCAGTACTAGTACTTGCGCCCGGCGAAGAAGGCGGCTGTTATGCTCATCTTACTTCTTATTTGAAGTTATACTTCTTTTGGGGCGTTTGGGAAAAATGATGAGTGTGAATTTTTATGATGCGCGCGCACACCGACACCTAAAAATGACACCATGAAGTTGTTACGATGCGCGCGCACACTGACACCTAAAAGCGACAACTTCAGTGGGTATCTGTCTCTCAACAACAACACAGTTTTTGTGGGAAGTGATAACTTTATTTAAAGTTATTTTTAGTTATCTTTGTTTTGTTACGTTAAAGAAGTATAACTTCCTACGTGCGTACATAAGTACACACACACGTTTTATATATTCATGAGAGTTCTCTTTGACATACCGGTTGCAGCACAAGTTTGTTTGATAACTCGATCCAAGGGCTAGTTCAAACATTTGTTATTCCCATGGAAATATATGTACTTCGTACTACCGTGGTTATTCCTTTGTTGCTCAAAAAAATTCAGAACTTTTAATATGATGTTCCTTCATTTACTACGAATAACTTTTGCCTTCATTTCAATGGAATACAAATGACTTTATAGGCACAGTTAAAAAAAAGCTGAACGATAACTTTCCAACAACAAAACTTATAAAAAACTTAGCAGGAATAATGTGAAAACGTATATAATAACTAAACGTCAATAAAAACTTAAAAAATCTTAAAAACTTAAAAAGAATCCAAAAACTAAACTATTCGTTTGGAGACGAAAATTAGGAGATTTTTCCGGACCGATACGACTTAGGGACCTTCAAGAAAAGGGCGTACTTCTTTTTAAAAGGCCGGCAACGCATCTGCAAGTCCCCTGGTGTTGCAGTTGTTCATGGGCGGCAGTAATCACCACCAGGTAAGCCGTATGCTCGTTTGCGCCCTCTCCTATAAAAAAAAAGGGAACCGCGTATTGGTAACAAAGATGCAAACCGTGCTGCATACTGACACGACTGGACGAACGCAGGGTTGAGAGCGGTGTAACGGGAGAGGAACTCGCATTTTAGTGAGGAGCAAACTAAAAGATATCTTTGTGGAAACTTAGCTCAACCGTGTAATTGTATTCTGTGGTATCATTACACAGACTAAACCTGTTATAGGATAATAAATTTTTCATTACCTGGCTATTGTACTAAGGTTATGAGTCTATACCAAAAAAAAAATTCTTTAAGACATTGACATATGTCACATATGCATATGTCACTGTCAGGTGTCAGTGTCACTCCTCCCCTGTTTGCTCCCTCCCGTTATCCCGTAACAATATAATATTAGAACCCGTGGACAAAAATTTAGGTTATTATAGCTTGTTTACTTTTGAATATTCCTAATGAAGTCTATTTTATCTGCTAAGTAATATGGATTCCAACTCTTTAAAGCGGGAGTTGGTGTGTGTTTTATTCCCTGGTATTGTTAAAAACGATGAGAAAGCAATACAGTGTTTGGGTGGTCTAAAAGGAATCTCACAGGTTTGTTATTTATTTAAAAAAATATGTGTTAGTAAAAAGCAATTTTTTATAGTAAAAAAGAAGTCCAAGACGTTTATTTAGTGGAGTTCACAAAATTGAGTCTCCATCCTGGGGATATCTTAAATCTTTTTTTTTAATCACTTCATCAACATCATCACAGCCCTTCACAAGTCCACTGCTGAACATAGGCATTACCCCAAGGAATGCCACAAAGCACGGTCCTGAGACACCTGCATCCATCGACTTCCTGCATGTCTTATCCCCTATGAAATCACATATGTATTGTTAATTTCTAACTTAATTACAGAGTGGAGATGGTGTATTAGGGTCATTTTTGCGTAATCAAATTAATTTATATATCGTTTGGATGATATTATGATATCCATTGAACAGTAAAAACAGCCAACCTGGCTCGATGGTTGCAGCGGATGCCGACTAAGTCACCGTGGTGCCAGTTTCATAACCTGTTCACATTTATGGAAAGGCTTGTTGATAGACAAAGATAGATAACAAATAATTTTTAATTTGTAATTTGTTGACGAATTTGAAGATATTGCCAGTTGAAAATTGTCTATTAAATCACCCAAATTCAGCGCTTGTTCATTTTATCTTGTATTTAGTGTTTTCTTGTTTATTATTTGCTGAGAACATCAGAGTATCGAGAAATATAAATTATCTGTAATATTTGCACATAGTTTTGTGTGTTTTCATTCACTTTTGTTACATTTTAAATCTACCTTTTTTTTTAAGTTCGCTATGAAATTGGGTATTCAAACTAATTTATTAAATTTATTACTTTGCTTTTAGTACTAATGTTATATTATAAACTTAGTTGAGAAAAATGTTTTTATTATAGTTTTATGTATAAACCACGTCATTATTCGCATATAATACAAGAAAACACATATTAAGTAAAATATGAAACTTTTTTGGCCCGGGCAGTATTAGATAGCCATAATGGGGTTAACTGTTGAGGGTATATATATAGGGTAGCAAACCCATTATCAAATATTAGTTAAATAATAGTGAACCACTATGCAGTTTTATTTAATTAGTTGACATACATGATAAAATTCTTAAAAATTGGTTTCATTTAAATGTTTAATCTATAATTATACGACGGTTCCGTGGTGCAGTGGCTTAGCAATCAGTTGTTGCGCTGGGGGCCGCGGATTCGAATCCCGCACGGAACAAGTATTTGTATGGCCTACAAATAATTGTTCCGGGTCTGGATGTTTGTCCTTGTGCAATTTATGTTTGTAAACTGCCTCCACGACACAGGAAAAAATCCTAGTGTGGGGGTAACGTTTTTATTTAAAAAAAAAAAGTAAAAAAAAAATTATAAGTATACAATAATTGTAATTACCTACATTTTTAGTGTGATGAGTGCTCTTTATCTAAGCAAAGATCCAGACCATGTTGTTTAACATAACAATTAGCCATTTTTTATAATGTTGGGAGTGACAAAAGTACTAACATTCCACTTGATGATATAGCACACCAATTCGTCGTCAACGTCGCAAAGGGGTGAACAACAATTTTCAAAAAAATGCAGGAGCTTGCTCTCCTTTACGTTGTCTCCAAAACTTTAGTTTTTCCCCGATTGCTAGCTTTTTTCACCAGAAACTTTGAAATATTAAATTTCATGGAAAACTTCAAATACAATCGTATTGTATGATAACAGAACTAAATGAAACTAATTTTTACGGATTTTATCGCGTTTAATTTAACTTTGTAATTCCCGACGTTTCTGCTTTCGTGCTTTACAGCACCCATGGTCACAAAGCGGACTGAGGTTTTTGACGTCCCGATGTCATAGTTAGCCCGGCTACCTTCAGTTTTTGAATATTAATTTTTGGTCCGGTCTACGTAGAATGAGTTGGTCTTCAGAGAATGTTCCACATCCTACATCTTCAGTTGTCTTAGAACCATCGCTGAAAACTCTGAAGTTCCTTTGGGCTTAATCCCTCTGCTGGCTGGCTCGTTTCATTTAATTGTATCTTCTACTTCTTATCGAACACAAATTGTTTGGAGATCTTATCATTCTTGGTTTGTAAGATAGGAATTTTTTAGTAAATTCTATCAATTACACCTGTATGAGGGACTCTACTCTTACTCCAAAGATTTAAGGTCTTGAGTCTAACGGCAGCTAAATTCGCTTCTTGTTGTATGTGTAGATGAAGCGGGGCTAGCTCCAGCATAGCATCTAAGTCTGCTGTTGGTGTAGCCCTTGTGCAGCCTGTGACAGCCATACATGCCAGTCTCTGGTAATGCTGAAGCTTCTTTATAGTGGTGGCTTCATTTGTGTTGGTCCACCATACGCAGGCGCCGTATGTGATCATGGGCCGAATTACGTAGTATAATTTTTGGCGTCAGACCCCATCGTTTGTCAATGATATTTCTGCATTGGCAGAGGGTTATACTAGCTTTGTTGATTTTGTTTTCTATGTACTTATTCCAGTAGAGTTTACTGTGGCGGCTCTTCATGTTGGCCAGCATTGTGGCGAATGTTGTGTCCAATACCGATGGCCATCTTTTAGAGCGGGTGTTTTTGCTTCACTTGGTATGTATTTGAATGATGGCCCACAAGTTGACGCGAGATTTTTTTTGCATTTTTTTTTGATCATCCTTTTCTTATACACATTCACGTAGTAGCGGTATGCTGTGAATAAATAAACCGCAGCAGCCGTTAGCGCCTCAACATCCATTTTATTAAATTCGTCCGCATATTGGCCTGAAGCGAAACAAACTGAACGACCTTCCAACGTGTGGACGTCATAACAAACTCTTGGCCATAATATCTTTGCCAACATATTCAATCAATCAATCAATCAATGTCTTTATTCATTAACAATAAATTGTGTACGAATATTACAGGAATGTCCAATTTATATTGCTAAAACTTAACTTAGTTAAACAAAATAAATTAATTAGATAATCAAACAATAAAATAAAATAAAAAAAATTAAATTAACTAATAAATGTCATCACAATCATTATTCTACCTACTTAACGATTAATATTCATCACAAATGTTGAATAATATATTGTTTACATAATATAATAAAAAACTAAACTTCCAAAAAATAAAAAGAAATGAGAAATAATCAAACTAATAAATTTATTATCATTTAAATAAATATTATGACTACTCTATAGTTAAAATTCATCAACACTGTAAATACATTTGCCACTATGTTGCCCAATGTGAAGAGCCTCCTTAAGCTGTAGGCTTATTTGTCGTGTAGCGGTAACTTCATTAGCGCCGACCTCCTTAATTCCCTTTCACACATCCTCTCCATCGTCTTTAGAAGAAAGGATGTGAGGCTAATGGGTCTGTAGGATTTAGGGTCTGTATAGTCGCTCTTACCTGGTTTGGTTATGAATGTGATTTTCATTTCCCTCCATCCCCTAGAAATATATTTAAGAGCCAGACAGGCTCTCATTATGGCAATAAGTCTGACTATTAGGACTTTCTCCCCACTGTAGGAGTGCCGGGAATATGCCAGCAGGTGCTGCCGCCTTATAGGGGCGGAAACTGTGAATGGCCCAATGGATTTTATCCATCGTTACTACTCTCTGTGCTAAATTTACCTACTTACCGGAACAAACTTGTGTCTGAAGTCGAGTCTTTGCTGAACAAAGTCTCGGATTGGGGGCGACTAAATCTAGTCCAGTTTAATCCTCAGAAGACACAAGTTTGCTCGTTTACCGCTAAAAAGAACCCCTTTGTCGTATCTCCTCAGTTTCAAGGCACTCCCCTTCTCGCCTCAGACAGTATCGGTATCCTCGGAGTCGACATATCGAGTGACGTGCAGTTTCGTGTTCACTTGGAAGAGAAGGCCAAATTGGCCTCTAAAAAGCTTGGCGTGCTCAGCAGAGCGGGACAGTATTTCATGGCGGCACACCGCTTGCAACTTTACAAGGCGCAGGTTCGGCCTCACATGGAATACTGTTCCCATCTCTGGGCAGGGGCTCCCCAGTGCCAGCTCCTTCCACTTGACCGCATCCAACGCAGAGCGGCTCGAATCGACGACGACCGAGCCCTTTCCGATCGGCTCGATTCATTGGCACTGCGAAGAGGTGTTGCATCCCTTTGCATTTTCTTTCGCATCTACTATGGGGAGTGCTCTGAGGAATTGTTTGGATTAATCCTAGCTGCCAAATTTCACGAACGCACATCGCGGCAGAACTCCCGATACCATCCACACCATCTGGATGATTGGCGGTCCACCACTATGCGATTTAGAAGATGTTTTCACGACTTCCTTGTAGAATCGATTACCATCAGCGATTTTTCCGGACCGATACAACCTAGGGACCTTCAAGAAAAGAGCGTACTCCTTTTTAAAAGGCCGGCAACGCACCTGCAATTCCCTCCCTGGTGTTGCAGTTGTACATGGGTGGCGGTAGTCACTTACCATTAGGTGAGCCGCATGCTCGTTTGCCCCCTATCCTATAAAAAAAATTTCTTTCTTCTGCTGTTAGTGTTAGTGTATCTTCATGCTGGTTAACCCCCTGAGTTACGCAGCAACATTCGAAGTGCATTTCAATTAGGATGCGTTGGGTTTCATCTGGCGATGTTGAGTAGCTTCCGTCGGGTTTCTTTAGAGAGATGGATCCCGGTGTGTTCTGTCTAGCTTGTATATTGCTTATCCTATTTGATTGTTCTATGTTGCCACAGAATTTACGCCACCCTGTCGAGCGTCGATACCTGATACATTTTTTGTATTCGGACTTAGCTTTCTTGTATAGTAGCCAGTCAGTCAGTTGTTTTAGTTAAGATTTCACCCAGTTCTTGAGGACTTGTGACGTAGTAGCCAGGTTGTCTAATTAAAATATGCCATATGGTTAGCCTCGTCGGCGGTTTTAAAAAAATTTACAAAAAATTATTTATATTGAAGTCAGTTGTACAAAAATTTTAATTTTACCACATGTTTACCACGATATTCATTTTTCAACAGGTGTATTCTCAGCCTACAAAGAAGCGTTTAGGCTTGAGCTATCAACCTGACAATCCATATGTAAAGAAAACGTTTGCCGATTGCAAAAGGGGTTCTGGAGTGCTACTTAAAGTCAAAATAAAGAAAACAAAGGTTGATGGAAAAGAAACAAGGCAAGTTATATCATCATCTGTGGTTGGCTCAGTCAGGACAGTTTATAAATTTGAAGGTAAATTTTAGATGATCTTTGGTGTTGATATTAATAAATTATGAGTTACTGCAATAAAAAGTCTCTAATCTTTTTTGATATCACTTCTGGGCAAAGGCCTCATCTCAATTCTGAATCTTATGGAGTAATTAGTCTGCCACACTTCTCCATTGCGTCTTCACATGCACTCAGTATATTTTAGTCTTCACACAATGCAGTATTCGACACATAGTTCACCACCCAGTATGTGGTAAACTAGCACTTAAAATTGTAATTAAATATTTCATTGGAGCTGGTAGGAATAAAACTCGGATTGTTTGCATATTGCTAAATATATGTTGGAGGCTTAGCCCTTGAGTTACCACATCTCAATAAATTTTATCATCCAATCATCAACAACAGCCTGTTAAAGTTAATACGATAAGGTAGATAATGTGAAGATGTGGCATTGAAAAATCGTGCACAATCACAATATGATCAATTTACCAGATCCAAAAACCAACACTTTGTATTTCCACATACATTTCATAGTTGTTTGGTGTTGTAAGAGGCAACTTTGGAAAATGCCAAAAAGATAACATGGTGTCCGATAGATAGCAGAACAACCATCTAGTTTACGCCAGACGTAACATACCCAGACTGGTGACGGCAACAGCGCTACAGGTGCAAGACTTCTACTGTGACTGTCAATCCGCCAAGCGTGATGCTTAAGGGAAATCCTCCTGAAATCGGGTGAGACCTATGTCCAGTAGTGGATATTAAAATTATCCGAAGTAAAGGCCCTAATTAGAAGGCTCCATGGCGCAGTGTTCGTGGACGCTCTTAACACCTTGCCTTGCTGACACTCGTCCCACACGTTGAATCCCACATAGAACAAGTATTTGTATGGCCTTCAAATTATTGTTTTGGGTTAGGATGTTTGTCCTTATGCAATTTGCTTGTAAACTGCTTCCACGATACAGGAGAAAATCTTAATGGGGGTTACGTTTAAAAAAACGGTTTTGTATTGCAGCTCTATCCCTTGTTTGACAGCTACGGGCGCATAGTTGAAAAGATAAAATTGTCTTTACAATTTATTTGTTTACTTTCAGCAATGTGTGATTTTCAATATCTACCAGTGAGTAGTGAAGGAACCAGTCAAACAAAGTGTTTATTGGAAAAGATATTGCCCTCTGGCGTTGATTCCTTCAACTTTATGCTGTAAGTGTAGTATTTTCTATCAATAATAGAGACACCGAGCATAACCTAAGGGCGATAAAAAATGCTTTTAATTGCTCACACTTCAGGGGATGATAAACAGACATTAAGTTAACCAATTTTTTTTTATTTTAGAGAGCCAGCACCATTATTTATAGTTCCATCTAACTTCACAAGATTTGATAAACCAATTAGTTATAACTACACTGACAAAAGATTCCCTGGCAGAGAAAAGGATATTACCCATGACGACATTCATCACAGAATTCGAACAGAGCGAGGCACGCCGCTAACACGGTATACATTCAATTTGGTAGACGAATTAGCCACCAAACCCCACGTTTATTACATAAAACAAATGGAGAGTAAGAAATCTATGTACCCTCCACTGGAACAGGAATATGACATTGTTAAAAAGGTGGGCATTATTATTGTTATTTTATATATTTTACCAGGTGGTAGGATTACTTTTTTCCCTAGGAGTTTGTCTCCTCGTCCGATCGTTTCCTCCACTAAACAGCGCCTGTACTGCTGTGTTCCCATATATGAAGGGTGAAGAGAGTGAGTATAATTCTACGCTGTGAGGCACTCACAGTCATCTAAGTTCTTAGGGCTAGTAGTTATTTTTGTTTGAAGTAAGCTGCAGGTGTCCTTTGGTTGCAATAGCTACTTATCATCAGCTGGGCTAAATTCGCTTCTCACTTTTCAATTTTTTTTTATAGAATAGGGTGACAAACGAGCACACAATCCACCTCATGGTAAGTGGTTGCTGCGGCCCATAGACGTCTAAATCAAACAAAATAAAGATGCGTTGTCACCCGTGAGGACTAAGATGGAATGCCTCATTTCCAGTAAAAAGGGTCTCCGGTTCTCTACACTCACCATACGAAACACAGCAGTGTTAAGCTGCTATTTTACCCTGGTATTCCGTGAGAGCGTGGTCCTTCCCCGGTCGAGCCGACCCATTCGTGCTACAACTATACCACTAATATAGCTGCAGCATGGCTCTACTACGTTTGTACAAAAATTTATAAACAAATGTATAAACGTAGTAGAGCCATGCTGCAGAGGAAAACGAAAATAAAATAATGCTGCTAGAATGGCGGGTTTTAATTAACAAATGCATTTATCACACAGCAATTTACTTATTTAGTATCGTTTATTTTCGCGTTTTCTAAGAAGCTGGATGGCTTTCCTTATATTCTGTTTTCAACCTCTAAGAGTTCACTGCTGAAGTTAACACCGGACTCATATGCTGTGAAATTTAGTTATATTGGTGTATATAGTGATAAATTGTAAATAGGTCTGTGAAATTAAAAAAAAATACATATGGGTATGCTTCCAAACCTATTTTTTCTTATTTCCATCCACAACTTTTTCTGCTACCAGCGGCGTCACTTTGGAATGGGGTGAAAATATTTGACAGATTTCATGGAGAAGAAGTTAGATTATTAGGAAAATATAAAGTAATGTTTCTTTCTGAAATAATATTTATATTTCAATTTATTACATAAAAATGGATAAAACAAAGTACGGATATTCCATAATATAAAAGAGAGTAAAAAATGTGGAAAAAATTAAAGAGCCACCCCTGAGGCATTGTTTTGTGTGGCCAAAAATTTTTATTTCAAATGCAAATTTTCACAGGTGATACTATTTAACAATTATCTTCACCTCAATCCCAACAAGCGACATCTGTTGAGCGGTAAATTATTAGCCCTCATTGAAGCTTAGGATTGTTAACATAAAATGGTAATAGGTATGTACTTCAAATGCCTATTGCGATTTAAATCTACTTTATTCATTTTAATCCTGATATGTTATTTAAGTAATAATAAATCTATAAATCAAGTATTAATGAATCTAAATCTTTTTAAATTTATTTTGCAGATGTTTGAAGAAAGGCCGATCTGGTCACTTAACCTCGTGAAGTATCATACTAAAATAAGGCTTTCTTCATTGAAAATTATAATGCCTTGCCTTGCGATTTACATGAAGGACGGGCCATGGAGGATGTTGTGGGTCAGATTTGGCTACGATCCACGGAAGGATCCTGGAGCAAGAATTTATCAAACTCTGGATTTCAGGTTGAGACATACAGGTAATTTTTTATGCCTTGATGTTTTATCATAATCACTAATTTCAAACACAAGTTGTCGTAAAGTATATAATTCATATGGGACCACACGAGAAGTACCAGCTTTTAAATAAAAAAAGAATCATCGAAATGTGTTCACCCAGTAAAAAGTTACGAGGTAACACACATAAAAAAACATACAGTCGAATAGAGTACCGCCTTCTTTTTGGAAGTCGGCAGAAAAATAAAACAATTAGATAACCTAATATAACCGAATTTAAGCTTAAATTTTGTCATAAACCAAAACAAGTTCAGGTTTTTCATTAAAAAAAAAACAGATTTTTTTCAGGTTAATGGTTGGTTTTTCAGGTTAATATTAAGTAATAATTTTGTCTTCTTCCGGTTCTCGATCAAAAACCAAGGTTATTGATCAAAAATCTGATTTTACCATAAAGCTGTGAACTGAATGTAAGCAGTGCTGTTATGGAGCGGTCTGTGATTTGATAATACCAGTGATATTAAATCCGAAGTGTTTCTTCGCTACCGACAGCCGGGGTCCACTCGATGGTGATGACACGCGACAAGGTGGTGCACTACAAGAAGGCAGTACGTGTGCGCCAGCTGAAGCACGAACTCGACGAGCCGCAGCCGGCCGATGACGTCAGCGAAGGCGCCGTCTGCTTCCGGCCCGGCATGGCGCCCTCGCAGCGACAGATATTCTACCAGGTGATGATTCGACATGACGAGCGCGCGCCACAAATCATTACTTTTTTAGTCTACTCTTAGAATACATATTTTTTAAGATTCACACAACATGTTCAGCAATCGAAATTTGTAATGCTGCTTCTCATATCACCAATATGTGAAAGAACAATGGCAGACTTTCATACATAAAATTAGTTGAGAAGAAATGGTAGCGTCTATATTTATCAAAATATCTTAAAATGTTAAGCGTCAGTTCCTGAGTAACTATGTCAAAGAATTTTGTCCTGAGAAGGCGTCAAAAGATACCCTAAAAGGGTTCAAATCTAAATATTTGAACCTTTTTAGGTTATGTCTTATGTCACTTGGAAAAACTCATGCGCCCTGTGGTTCTTTGATGCTAGCTTAATACATTTTCAACATAATGTACCTACCCACATAATTGAGTTTTTAGATTATTTTTATCTCTATTAAATATGAGGATAGATGTAGATGTCTATGGGTCACAGTAACCACTTACCATCAGGGGGACTGTGTGCTCGTTTGTCACCCGATCCTATAAAATAAAAAATAAAAAATATTCGCATACTATAAATGTGTTTTCTGGCATGTGTTCTGACCCTTTGTGCTATACAGTAGACATGTTGTTTTAGCTACTGTTGCCATAACATTAAATGGAATTGTTACGTAGTACTATAATTGAGATAATGTATTATTGCAAGAACTTTTTTGTAAGAGACTTATTTTCAACCATATCACTTTTATTTTTATTATTACTGATAGTATAGTTATTATTAATAATAACTTCCTATAAAAAATATTTTGTGTTTGTTTGTTGTATTGGTAGTTTTACAAAGTGTATACGAAAATAGTATGAATATAATAAGTGGCAACACTTGAATTGTGTAAAATAATTAAAGTCATTTGATATTCCCAAAAATGTATGTTTTTCTCTGTGGCTTTAATTAAAATACATTTTTATTTGAAAAGTTATAGAAAAATAATTAAACTCATTTTATATATAAGTTATTTCTAGACGTAACCATTTTTGTTAACTATTTTTCTGCCCTTGTTATTTGGGTTTGACATTTTTGAACACTTTATTGTGTCATACGTCGTTACTTCGCGCGCAGTTGAGGTTTATATTTAGAAAAAAAAATCTTATTTAAAATTTCTTGATTAGTACTTTTCCCAGAATTAAGCGAATTTTTTGGGAGATTTAGATGACAACTTAACTGTGCAGTTAGTCGAATACAATAATATCTCGAGGCGCCTGAGTGGATGACGTTACTTGAAATATATATCGCCATACGCTTAAATAACGAGTTGAAATCATTATTTAAGCGATAATACAGGAGGGGCAACCCCCTCCTAGTAAAATTCTTTTTACATTAAGGAAAAGAGCCAAGTAATTAGGCTAATGAATAAGGCGAGACAGATGATTCCTTTGTAGATGCCCAGATTGTTGCTCTGGTTATTTCCCCTTTTACATACATTTTATAACAATTAACATTTCGTTAACGCACTAAACCGTGTCAAAGCGGTGTAAGAACATCCACTACCCCACATCGTTCCGTGGGTGTTGTAATGCGCGACACAGGAAAATAAACCAAGAGATGGGCAGCAGCAGTATATTCCTTATAACAACTGGAAAATAAAAAATGCGCTTGCCATTCCGTCTGCCAAACGTGGTAACTATGGCAGACTGGCCACCCTATGAGTAAAACTGTATATGTTACAGGCTGTAACGATGGTCTGAAAGAAGATGTAGTGACAAAAATTGAGAAAGGTATGCTGAGATGGTTTGGCCATGTCGACAGAATGAATGAAGAACGATTGACGAAAAAAGTGTATAAGGCGAGTGTGAATGAAAGTATTGGAAGGGGTAGACCTAGGCGGACATTTCAAGACCAAATCAGGGACGTCTTGAAAAAAGGCCAGGTCAAGAGTACCCTAAACCGTAGAGCATGTATGAAGGGAATAATGAAAGTGGACGAAGAGAAACAAGTATGTAAAGATCGTAGCAAGTGGAAAGAAGTGGTCTCTGCCTACCCCTACGGGAAAGAGGCGTGATTATATGTATGTATGTAACGATAAAGGTAACCGAGTAATATATAATAATGCATAATATCTTCCTTGCTGAAACGTAATTTCCTTGTTTCAAGTTAAATGTTTTAGATTAAAATTAGCAATTTTGTTCGCCTTTTGAACGTTTTCGCTGATGATGATCACATGATGATGAAATACTATATTTATATTTCTTTGTGTCATGAATAAAAGTGTAATAAAAATAAATTATTGGATTTTAGTACTGTGACGTGCATTTGCCCGAAGTGGAAGAGATCCTGGCTCTGGACCCGCCGCAAGGCTACCTCTGCCACGAGAAGCGAGGCTGGTTGCCTCCAAACACAGACCAGATATGTCGTGATCACATCTTTCGATACGTCAAGCAAACCTTACTCGCCACTCATAACGCAGACCTCAAAATCGAGGTAAGTAGAAGTGATAAAAAATTATCTACAGTTCGACTGAGTCATCATCATCATCATTACAGCCCTTCACAAGTCCACTGCTGAACATAGGCCTCCCCTAAGATATGCCACAAAGCACGGTCCTGAGCCACCTGCATCCATCGACTTCCTGCATGTCTTACCAGGTCATCACTCCATATAGTGGGGGGACGCCCTACACTTCGTCCGGCGGTACGAGGCCGCCACTCGATAACCTTTTTTCCCCATCAGTTGTCAGTTCTTCGAGCTATATGGCCGGCCCATTGCCACTGCAAGTTACTAACCCTTGGGGCTATGTCGGTCATAGTACTCATACTCAGTTCGACTGAGTAACAAAAAGTTATTTTAACCCAGTTCAAAAAACGAATAGGTTCTATATTTGACGTGTATGTTTTTTGTGTATGCTTACCGTTTTTTCGGAAACGGTTGCACGGATTTAATTGATTTTTTTTTTATTAAGGCTGGGTATTCCTGTTTTTATCCGTTTAAAAATTAGTTTTTTATAGCCAAATTATTACATTTAGAACCTGAAAAAAAAATTTCAAATATATTCATTTGATATAAATTTTTTCAATAGAAAAAAATTACCGAACTACGTTCGATTTAGAGTTTTTTTAAAAAGCCAAATTTGATTTTAAACAAGTTCTGATACTCCTTTTATTCTATAAAAATATCAATTTATAGGTAATATTTTAATGTAACTATGACGACATTCTAGTCGTTACTTGAACTTGTGATATTTCTTGGACCACTCATACCGGTAAAATAATGTAACTTTATAATTATAAAAAGTATTTTCGCTTTAAACTAAAACGAAAAAATTAGACTTACAAAAGTAAATATAATTCAAAATGTAAAAAAAAAATTGCATGTAATAGCCTCTGATGTCGGGAAATTAATTCTTCGATACATTGTCTTAGAATGTTAGCACACCAATCGATCGATGCCATTGATCGCCCTTGATCGATGTTGATCGATAAAAATTGTTCAATCATCGAAAATTAATCTTTGTGGTTGCGGGCTCATCATCAGTATTTTTCAAAATGTATTCAGAAGAAGACACGTTATTGTTGCCCAGTACGCTCTTGTCCATATTATTATGGAGACGCAAACGCAGAAGACACCGGTAGCGACCGTAATTTTATAGCTAGAGATCACTTTTTCATCTAGACGACATTTTAAATTGCGGTCGGTGGAGTGGGGCGGGTTTTCGAATAATCAAGCAGCTCGATCGACGTCGACAAATCCATTACACCATCGATCGATCGATTGGTGTGGTAAACACCCTTAGCACGATTTCAAAATCTATTATCATCGTCATTATAGTTGCATCACGAATGGGTCGACTCGACCATGAGACATACCTGCGATCGCATTTTGTGTGAGCATAAAATAGCGGTTTCTGGTAGGTAGATATTCAGAACCGGAGTATTTTTTCTCTATGTACGAGGCAGCACATATTAGTGTAGTGATTATAACTCAGCTCTATTTTAATCCATTTCAGCACACGATAATATTAATGAAGAAATAATTACTTAAGTGTTTGTTATTTTACGTTGCAGCAAGGAAGTTTGGGTAGCAGCGACGAGAATTCGAATTCTGATGACGATGGTATGAGCAACCGCGCGATCGATTTGGACGATACCTCTTCTTTAAACCAATAAATAGTTTTCTAATTGTTCGTTTTTATTTTTATCAACCCTATTCTCTCACTAGGGCTATTATATCTCTATCCCGATAGGAACAAAATACAAAAAAAAAATTAAAAATAATAAATTATCAGCTATTGTCACTCATAATCGTAACATTTATCTTTTAAATGATACTGTTATAATTATTCTAGATTAAATGTTATCTAAGGACGAATGAACATCCTATTCAAATGTAATTATTTGTAAGTCGGTTTTCGATAGCTATGGCCATTTCTGGAAAGCATGGAAGAGTTTGGAATAATGGACTTTTACGCTAGATATTTTTTATAGAATAGGGGCAACGAGCATGCGGCTCACCTGATGGTAAGTGACTACTGCCGCCCATTAACAACTGCGACACCAGGGGAATTGCAGATGCGTTGCCGGCCTTTTAAAAAGGAGTAGGCTTTTTTCTTGCAGGTCCCTAAGTCGTAACGGTCCGGAAAAATTGCTGGTGGTAACTGATTTCACAAGGAAGTTGTGCGAGGAAGAAAACATCTTCTAAATCGCACAGTGGTGGACCGCCAATCACCCAGATGGTGTGGATGGTATCGTGAGTTTTGCCGCGATGTGCGTTCGTGAAATTTGGCGGCTGGGATTAATCCGAACAATTCCTCAGAGCACTCCCCGTGGTAGGTGCGATAAAATACGCAAAGAGATGCAACATCTCTACGCAGTACCAGTGAATCGAGCCGATCGGGAAGAACTCGGACGATTCGAACCGCTCTGCACTGGATGCGGTCATGTGGAAGGAGTTGGCACTGGGGAGCAAAGAGATGGGAACAGTATTTCATGTGGGAACCTGCGGCTTGTAAAGTTGCAAGCGGAGTGCCGGCATGAAATACTGTCCCGCTCTGCTGAGCATGCCAAGCTTTTTAGAGGCCAATTTGGCCTTCTCTTCCAAGTGACCACGAAACTGCACATCATTCGATATGTCGACACCGAGGATTCCGATACTGGCTGCGGCAACAAGGGGAGTGCCTTAAAACTGAGGAGATACGAGAAAAGGGTCCTTTTTAGTGCTAAACGCGCAAAATTGCGTCTTCTGGGGATCGGACTGGACTAGATTAAGTGGCACCCAGTCCGAAACTTTGTTCAACAAGGTCTCGACTTCAGACATAAGTTTGTTCCGGTACTCAGCAACGTTTTACCGAGTAATATTGGCACGGCCGGTGTATAAAGCATCACCAGTGCTGTCGTCTGCATAGCAATATATGTTAGCAGTTTGCAACATATCATTGATTCGCAGAAGAAACAGCGTTGGTGATAGCAGTAGCACGCAGCCTTTTGGAACACCAGCATTAATGGGCTTGTAATCGGAGCATGCACCGTCTACTACGTCCTTGATGCTCCGCTCTGCAAGAAAACTGATGATCCAATTGCACAATTTCTCGGGAAGCCCACAGGAAGAAAGCTTCGAAAGAATTTGTGCCATAACCGATGGAAGGCCTTCGCTATGTTCAAACTAACGGTCAACGCCTCCCCCTTGGACTCCCCTGCCTCCGCCCATCTATAAGTTAGGTAACCTAGAAGATCACCAGCCGAGTGACTTCGACGAAAACCGTACTGGCGATCACTAATCAGCTGGTGATCCTCAAAGTACCGCATGAGCTGGCAGTTAATAATATATTCCATTACTTTGGTGAACAAGGAAGTGATAGCGATAAGCCTGTAGTTGGACGGTTCTGAGCAGTCTCCTTTTTTAGGGGTCGGGTGCATCAAAGTTGTCTTCCATGAGTTTGGGACTACGACTACGCCTAGAGTAGGAGTGCCGGAGAAGACGCGTTAAAACCGATACCGACTCCGGAGCACAATAGGTGGGACTCCATCAAGCCCACTTGACTTGATGACGTTCAGGGATAGGAGTGCTTTGCGCAACGAGTGCTGTGTAAACAGCACTTCTTGCATGGAACACTCACACCGCGGGATGGTCGGCGGTGTGTTTCCCCCGTCGTCGAGAGTCGAGTTGGAAGCAAAGAGAGAGCCTAGCAGATCGGCTTTCTCCTTTGTGGCATGGGCCAGTGAGTCGTCCACCCTGTGCAGAGATGGCTGACAGAAGTTCCCCTGGACAGCCTTGGCGAGAGACCAGAATGCACGTGTTCCTGAAGCACCGGCTCTTCTCTATGACTGTATATTGTTCTGTAATGGACAGTGACCACTATTTGTATGACTTATACGAAATCCTGACAAAGCTGAAACCCTTTATCACATTTTCTGACCTTTAGATACATTGTGCTATAGACGCTTGAGGAGGCTTAGGTATCTTACATTGTAAAAGTCATCGCATTACAGCTTTGCAACACTTAACTGTAATCAAAATGATTTATGCTTGAAGCGAATGATATATATCATTGTTTGACAAACAATGGAAGCCTGTTAGTAATGGGCATAACTAAAATGATTTATAATATATATAATAGCATATATGTATTATAGTTCGAGAACTTCGATAGCGTGAGTTAGGCTGGTGTTCCTGTGGCGCGAGGACATCGCCGCTGCAATTTTATGAGAAGATGAATGACTCAAATAACAAATAAATAATCTTACTTTCATTAGATACTCTTTCTTTCAAGTCCACGTGTTTATTGGTCTAGGGTTGAAATTGTTTCAAATGTAAGTGTTTTTACATATTGTAAATGATTAATTAATAATTTTCGGTATTTGCGCAGATGCTAACAGCACTGTTATGATGTACACCGGGAAAACAGAGGATTACCGAAGTCAAATTTGCCAGAAAACCTTATGGATCCACGTACATAAACATAGTACAAATATATTTAATAGAAAATAATGTCCTTCGGACCGAATTTCGGTTACGGCGGCCAGCCTCAACGGAGACTAGCCATCTACACAGGAAAAGATTTTTGTACTCAAGTGTATACCTACCCAAACATAGGTGCACTATCTACTCCCTCACTCTCATATTCCGATGGGACGGCAATCCGATACGACCGGAGAGTGATCAGGCGCAGCAGCAACGGCCTTACGTGCTCTTCCAGGCACGGGGGTGAAATACCGTCAACTTCCTGACTACGGGCTGATATTGAGAATTTCTAGAAAAACTGAGTTTGGCCCAACCCGGGATTGACCCCGGGACCCTGTTATCGGTAGTCGAGTTTGCGACCACTAGTCCAACGAGTCAGTCCGTATCAATTTTTTCTATTTACTTTTAAGTCAAATTGTTTCAGAATTTGCATTTTAACAATAAATAAAATACGAAGTGGCTTACAATAGATTACGTGAGCCAAGTATCTCGTGGCTCTGCCGAATTGTGGCGAAGGTGGAAAAGATGGGGTTTTTATTAAATTTCTTAAAGTCTGCCATTTCCCATTATTGGCCATGCGTGGGTGGTACGAGTTATGCCTACGGAAACAGGTATAATATTTTCTGTCAAATATTTTTATTAGGAAGGAAGAAAGGTATGTAAACAATAAGGTTGGTTTATGCAACATATGCTGTCTACGATGCACTACATAGATGGAGTGACGACCTGGTAAGATATGCGGGAATTCGACGGATGCAGGTAGCTCAGGACCGTGCTTTGTGGCATTCATTGTGGGAGGCCTATGTTCAGCAGTGGACTTATGAAGGGCTGTAATGATGATGATGATGTTGCTGATGAAATGTTTCAAGTAACGCCACAGGCACCAGCCAGAGGTAATGCTAATGCGAAAAAAACCCGTCTTGTATTATATCGACTTATTACTGGTTTAAAATTTGCAGTAATTTTAAATAATGTTTTCCCAGTAATCGTCTCCCTTTCAAGTAGGTCGTTGTGCCAGACGCCGTTCACCATGGACGCTGTTTCTTGTCGCTGGTTTAAGGATGTCGTATCTGGTATAAATAATGATTATACTACCATCCATAAAGCCACACCACAAGATCTTCTAGTCGCCTCTTACTATACTAAGGGGATGAGAAAAAACTAATATTCAAAAACCAAAAAATACTTACAAACAAAACAGATTGAAACTGAAAGGTCGTCTCTATTATTGTATTTTAATCAACAACGGAAGCATTCTGTAATTTGTGAGTCATTTTAAAATTGTGTCAGCGTTGTTACTAATATGATCTTTGAAACCACTACTCGCGAACGGATCGTTCAGGGTCGTCGATTTTACACCTGTGATTATTAACAATTAAAATGACTTTAAAGAGTCAAACAATTATTTGAAACGTTTGATAACTCTTTATTCTACAACAAAACAATGAATGAACGAAAGGAGGAAACAAAAGATTTTAAGTGTCACAATTAATTTTATTGCTGCAAGTGGTATTTAATATTTAAAAATTTGTACAACCGACTTCAATATAAATATAATCTATTGTTGATTTTTAAATTTTATCATTCAAATTTTATCGACGGATTTTGATAAAATTTAAATGGGACCACCCGGGAAGTATACCCTTTAAAACAAAAAAAAGAAAGAATTTTCCAAATCGGTTCTGACGTCTTCGAGTGATTGGTGAACATACATGAAAAAAGATTGCGACGAATTGTAAACCTCTCCTCCTTCTTGAAGTCGGATGAAAATGACTTAAGTACAAAGGCATTGTTAAATAAAATAATTATAATAGTTTCGAAATTTTCTGTTATGATTTTCTACAACTTCAACTGTCATTCCTTGGGCTTATTTTAAATTGACAGATATGATAACTACAATTGTGAAATCCTTAAAGAATTTAATAGAAGTTACTGTGTTTGTAGCGTTCGTAGTCACTGAGTGTTCGTTTTTCTGGTACAATGACGTGTGTTCGAGTTTCGCGAAAATTGGAAGGAACTTTCCACTCCAGAGGGGAGTCTGCCTGTGGGCAGCTGGTGCTGATAAGGCTGCTGATGTGGTCGAAAGCTCGAAAGCATTCACGTGACTGCAAATATGCAGGGAATGTGGAACACCATTTTGTTTTAGTCAACGCAACTCCAATATAACCCGTGACACTGACGCCTTGTCTATAACGATAGTGTGCACTTTATCAATGAACACATGTCAATATTTTATCCTTTATTACTTGTGCCTGGTTGTTACGTAGGCTTTAAATACCTAAGTCTTTTGCGTAGCGAAAATTTCACTTGTAGTGATGAAATTACACTATAAATATAAACATGAAGTAAAATATCCTTCACACAATTATTTAGATAGGTAAGTTTTTTTTATTGTTAACGACAATACATACATATTGTCGTTAACAATAAAAAAAAAACAGGAACTGATACGCATTTGGGTTGTCTTTTGTTTGCTTGGTATAATGCTTCTTTTCTTCTTTGTTATACAAATATGAACAAAAAATAAAACACCTTTTTAATACATATATGTTGTGCATTTACTCGAGTATTTGTGATACAATTTTGCAATAATTGAAAAACCTTTTACTCAGCTTGTTAATGGTAAATTAAGTTTTAGGATTTGACGCGATGGTAAAGGAATTAATCAATACGCCATTCAAAAACCATAGGAGTCAGACTTGGTCCTAGACGAAGAATTAACACGTCGACTTACACTGCTCTCCGTACCCAGTCTGGGTCTTTTACGTCTGGTATATAAGAGATGATTGTATCTCCATCTATCAGAAGCCTTTCATTATATCGACGGGATGAAAAAGGACGCTTCTTTTGCGCAGCTACCAAGCGGTCAGTTTGGCATATTCCAATAGATTTCCCGCTATGGAATACGGGAATAGGGTTGCCATCTCCTAAAATAAAAAAGCCGGACTCGGCGCTCCAAAACGCCGGACTGTTGGCCCTAAAAGCCGGACAGTAATTTTAGCCATACACACCTTTCTGAGGCCATGCAGCCAAAAAACTCACCAATTCCAACCCCCCGAGAAAAGAAACTAAAATACACATGGAATACTGTTCCCATCTCTGGGCTTGGGTTCCCCAGTGCCAGCTTTTTCCACTTAACCGCATCCAGCGCAGAGCGGCTCGAATCCTCGACGACCGAATTCTCTCCGATCAGCTTGATTAACTGGCGCTGCGAAGAGATGTTGTATCCCTTTGCATTTTCTTTCGCATATACCACGGGGAGTGCTCTGATTAATTGTTCGGATTAATCCCAGCCGCCAAATTTCATGAAAGCACATCGCGACAAAACTCCCGATACCATCCACACCATCTGGATGCTTGGCGGTTTACCACTGTACATTTTACTTGGAGTTTTCTTGCTCGTAGGACCTCTCTGTGGAATAGTTTAGCAACGGCGATTTTTCCGAACTGATACGACTTAGGGACCCTCAAGAATACAGCTTTCTCCGTTCTAAAAGGCCGGCAACGTACCTGGTGTTGCAGTTGTTCATGGGCGGCAGTAGTCATTTATCATCAGGTGAGCCGGAAGCTCGTTTGCCCCCTCTTCTATAAAGACAAAATCCAACTTCAACTAAAATTAAACCTTTAATTCTCTTTATCACTATCATCTGCATCAGTTTCAGGTAACGCGTCAGGAACTGCTCCATCATGCTTCATATTTACATACTCGTCATGGTACCTGCATGGAATTATATTTTTATTACACAGATTCAGAAGATCTTTGTACTTGGCAGCTGAATTTTTTAGATCCGAATGGTATAACTGTACTGGTCCATTAATTATGGTTTAATTATAGCGTATTGCCTCTTGACCTAATAATTAGGCCCATTTTCAACTATTGTTTATTGCTATCTCCGAAAAAACCGTATTATAATGTAATTACCGGATTATTCTTTTTATTTTATTTTGTTTATCTAAGTCCATTACGGCGTATGATTTCTCACTATCAGAGTCAGTGTAATCAACAAGAAATTTACTTGTAGCTAATGTGTAATCATTATGGTATGATATTAAAAGATATTCAGCTGTGGAATTTAGTAAAGATGGTAATCGTAGTTTCCTATTGGCATGAAGGTATCAAGCGTTAAGTTTTTCTGCCATGTATCCTCTGGAACAGGAGATTTAGTAATGCTCTATTACGGTAATGAACATGATAGTGGTAGTAATTCCATAATATTCTTAATCCTTGACTGTAGCAATAAAATAACTTTGTATTTGGCACTAAGAAGTTGCGCTGATAATACAAAACTTATACCTCTGGAGAACTGAAAGCCCTATTTACAAACAGGAACACAACACTACCTAAGCGGCTATGTTGTTTTCTGTAGGGCAGAGGTAAATACTTCCCCAGTTATGTACAAAAACTTACATATAACAATAATAACTTTAGCTAAGTGGGTAACAGTTAGCAATAGAAGGAGAACAGACAGTTGCTTAAAGCTCAGTGGCGGCAACGCTTTGGTGATTACCAAAGTCAAGCAAGAAAGCCATGTGGTTACTGTCACGCAAGCAAAGCCACGAACACTCGCTAGTAAAAAATTAGTAGACTTTTTGTTATTTATTTACATCACAATACTGAAATGTCTTCCCACATACCTTTTGCCGTCGTTGACATTTTGGAAAACAATTACAGTAACTGCAGTGATTTACTAAACACTATACAACACTATCACACCACTTTAAACTTAATAAAACCTAGTTTATCACGCGATAACTAGGTAATTATAATTACACTTATAAAAACACTAAATACAGTGCAGAGATATAGTTATTGCGTCACAATTTTCACTGGTTGTTTTGCTACTCTGCTTATAGTAAGGACAAAAATTTGAAGGACTGTGTCGGTTGTGATAACAAGTAGGGTCGCTTATGATGCAATCCTTAGATAATTACGCAACTTATTTTTTGTAGGTTAGGGTGACAAACGAGCACACAGTCCACCTGATGGTAAGTGGTTGCTGTGACCCATAGACATCCACATCTATCATCAATCATCATTATCATCATCATTACAGCCTTTCATAAGTCCACTGCTGAACATAGGCCTCCCCCAAGGAATGCCACAAACGGTCCTGAGCCACCTGCATCCATCGACTTCCTGCATGTCTTATCAGGTCGTCACTCCATCTCGTGGGATGTCACCCTACACTTCGCCTACCGGTACGAGGCTGCCACTTAAGAACCTTTCTTCCCCATCGGTTGTCGGTTCTTCGAGCTATATGGCCGGCCCACTGCTACTTCATCTTACTATTCCGTTGGGCTATGTCGGTTACTCTGGTTCTTCTGCTCATTACTCATTTCTAAGTTTATCACGCAGAGAAACCCCGAGCGACCTTGAGCTTCCTCATATGGCCAGCAGTGAAGGACCACGTCTCAGATCCGTAGGTCATCACTGGCAACACGCACTGGTTGCACAATTTCGTTTTGAGTTCATCAATAAAGGATCAAAATGCAGTTGTCACGTTGTCACCCGTGAGGACTAAGATGGAATGCTTCTTCTCCAGTAAAAAGGGTCTCCGGTTCTCTACACTCACCATACGAAACACAGCAGTATTAAGCTGCTATTTTACGCTGGTATTCTGTGAGAGCGTGGTCCTTCCCCGCTCGAGCCGACCCATTCGTGCTACAACTATACTACTAATATAGCTGCAGCATGACTCTACCACGTATAAAACTTACGATTGATATTGATTATGTCAGTTACTCTAAAATATAGAAAACCGCTGTGTTAACGATAAACTTAGTATTTGCTACAACTTTCGAATTGATTGTATTTTGGCGGGAAATGTCAATGAACTGTATTATACTAGTTTAATTTGTCGTTTGCAATGAAAAACGCTGTTTAAGTAAAAATGTCGCTTACGATTGCTTACGTATTATAAGTCGGCGGTAATAGCTTGATATAACTCCATGGGCACTAGCGTGCGAGACGCCTGGCACTGCGATTGGCAATCTACCTGCCAAGATCCTCCACACCTTAGCTCCACACGTGTACTACATGCGAGAGGCTTTCCTATGTTTAGCAGAGGATTTTGACAGGCTGATGAAGAAAAAGCTGTTAATAATTTAGAGACAGTAGGTACCTCTACTGCAAGGTTGCCTACATTTAGATTTGCGCGTCAACTACTTATATGGAGTATTTCAAAACTTCAAATTTGATTATTTAAATATATTTGCAAAGTAGAGGTTGATTATAGATTTGTAGGCGACCTCGAAAAACGGAGGAGGTTTTCAATTCTACTCAATATCTTTGTCAATTGTGAACTAATTTTAACAATTTTTTTTTATTCAATTAGTTATACAGAGATAGGCATAGAACGTTGAGAATGAAATTAATTGAAAAAAAATCTCAAACGTTCTGTCTGTTCTATTTATCTTTTCAATTCAATATGCGTGGTAATGCATTATTTTAATTGATTTTACTGCGCACGCACACATTCGTAAGGGTCGATCGGTAGGCAAAAACGTTGTTGCCCATGAGTCACATTCAATTTGGGATAGTTTCAAATAAAAATAGAAGCCTTATTTACAGGTATTTTCAAAAACTGCAATAACGGTATATACTTATTTATATATTTGAACTTTAGTTTAAAATTTGGCCACTCTTTGAAAAATAACGTAAAATAAAGTTTGATGATTAGTTTTCATTTGTGATTTAGTTTAGTCTTCTCAGTTTGCAGTGAGACATTTACTTTTTCTTACTACTTGCTTCATATCTTTGGATTATTTTTAATTTATTATTATTTATTTTAAAATCGTTATTCCCATACTATGATTTATGCTGTATCTTGGAGCCGTTTAACGTATATTTGCACACCAGATCCGTAACAATTATTTACTTTGTATATACTCGTAAACACAGGACATACTCGGTAGTACCGCGCGCGATTCGTACCCGTTCCCCATAGACAAAGTAAATATACTTTTATCTAGCCGTAGCTCGTAGCGCTGCAGGCAAACGCTTAGCTACTGCGTTACTTAGCCGTCAAAATCTGATATCTTGCACCCTGAGGAGTGTAAACGATAATATCAATATTAAACTAGGTGGTAAGACTCCTTTTCTATTTCTGTAGCTAAAATGCAGTGCTTGCACTTAGGGGCAAAGAGAGCCAGCATAATTAAATGCTGTGAAGGGTTTCATCTTAGCTTTCAGAGGTGAAAACGTATCTGCAGCCTTCTTTATTTGGAGTTGGTTACAGGTGTTCCTGCCACTGCCGCAGTAGCCACTAACCGTCAGGTGGACTGTAGGTTCGTTTGTCACTATATTTTTATAAAATAAAAAATTATTGGTTTCACAATGAACCCCATAACTACAGCAGATTTTGAGAATAAGAAATAATTATAGAATTATACACAGGCAGACACGTATGCAGGCAGACATCGATCCATTAATTTTATATATACTTACGAGTAGTTATAAAAATATTGTAAAATACATTATAGGTGTCGAATAAAAGGCATTAAAATCGCCGTACGGCAAATTATATTTATGGAGTTTTTGATTAGTTTATAAAAAAATCATGAAGCCGGAAATATGACTAAGAGGGCGATAGTATCTTGGGAAAGAGTGGAATATCAGTTTGTTTGTGATGATGATGATGATAATAACACAAATAATAATGGAGATAAAAAACACTTTCAGTCTATTTTTGGATAGATTATATTTTAGACGCCTACTAAGTGATATATTTTGCAAAATTGTGTTCGAAAATTACACGTTTACAATAGTTTTCAATTGCAACGTTTGAAATCAAATATTTTGTTACAGACAATGCCCTTTTGTTTTAAAATACCAAGTCAAAAGTCCACATTTGGAAGCGCGGTATTGTTTACCCTCACTATCAGAATTTCCGCCCCTCTTCGACCTTTTGGAATAGGCGCCAACGGTTCTCGGGGGCACAAAGCGGCTGATATCGGCCGTGTATATAACCGCGACAGCGGTGCGCGCGCGCACACTTGCATTACTCTCTCACCGCTGCACTATTGATTTCCCGCCCTTTGTCGTTTCCACCGACGCGCGAGTTTCCGCGAGTGAGGTTAGTGTGTGATTTTTCACTATATTTTTGTTGCACGAGGAAATTGGAGCGTAGCTGTACTAGTTTCTTTTGTGTTGGGCCTCGCACAGTGGAATAATGTGGGCATTGTTCGTGTATTGCGTTATTTATCAATAACCTCAGCCCAAATATTTATTTTGTCTGAGTCAATAACGTAATTCCTTGTTTCTAAAAAATATTTAAACATTTAATCGCTGAGGCTTGTATGCAGTGTTAAAAATATTGTTCGATTTTATAGTATAAAAAATTTAAATTTTTTAAAGAGATTTTTTGGGGCATTAATACGATATCTAAAGAAAAGTTATATTGCGTCAACGAAATCGGGTCAGCAGTGGCGTAGCATGGTTCAGCTGCTGATGGGGCTGGGGTTAGAGCCTAAAATGCCGCCTCACTAATCATCACACCCCTGATTTTCTTCAAAAAATATTAAAAAATAAAATGCGCAAGTCTTTTATAGAATTTGCATATTTTTTAAAAACGAATAAAACAAAATTTAATGTCTTTTTCATAATAAGCATTTGTAATCAACAATTTCTAATAAATAGTTAAATAATAGTTCTAATTTAATATTCTGAAGTCTAAGCTAAGACATAGTGTACAGAAAAATAAAAGACCTGACTTCAGAATGCGCAATAATTTTATTCTTTGTAGTTCTTTGAAGTCGTCTTTAAATTTTATCAAAAGTTATTTTTTTCTTAATTTTAAGTTTAAGTAGACTGATTATTTTTATTAACATACCAAAGTGTGTGACGGATGTATAAGAGAGTTCGTTACCGCAACTATGTCTTTATTTATTTATACTTTGCACTTAGTACATATTATATGGTAATATATGGCGAACCTAATGCCATAGTTTATTCTCTCCCAACAAACCTAATTAATTTAATTAATTATTGATAATAATAAAATTAGCCTTTAGTCGCAAAGTTAGTATACGGTCAAATCAACACCACTGTATCAAATCGCAGTGGTGTTTGTAATTTCCGTCTCTATAGAATAAGTTTGAATTTGTAACAGAACTATAAAATGTGAAACATTAGTCAATAAATGGCCACTAGGAATGGAGTAATTTCTGGTGGAAAAAAAAAAATAAAAAAATAAAAAGGATATAAAACATGTAGACTAGCTATATTAAGAGGAATCACAGAAATCTAAATAATAAGACAAGTGCCTTATTATTTAGATTTCTGTGAGAGGCATTAATTGATCACTGAAGCGGCATGATAAAGGCAGATTCTTACATCTAGTAAGGGGCCTACGTCAAACTGTAAACAAATGATTTATTACTAGGCACTAAACTGGACAATTTTGGTACTTTCAATCTTACCAGTTCGTTGCTTCGTAGACTAATTAAATGATAATATTGATTATAATGTTGCTTAGTGTTTGAAATACACATGGGCGCACTTCCAACTTCTTAAACCAGGATTTGATAGATAGCACTTGGATGCATACGAAAGGAGACTTGTGTTTTCAACAACAAAGATAAATAATAAATAGTAGTGTTGCATGGGAAATGCTACGAAAGGCTACGAAAATGCCAAATGAGAGTAATGTTTAAAGCATGGTGTTTATGCATAGGGCCCCCAAGCTCGCGAATTTTATGCGTGGTAGAGCCATGCTGCAGCTATATTAGTAGTATAGTTGTAGCACGAATGGGTCGGCTCGACCGGGGAAGGACTACGCTCTCACAGAATACCAGCGTTAAATAGCACCTTAACACTACTGTGTTTCGTATGGTGAGTGTAGAGAACCGGAGACCCTTTTTACTGGAAAAGAGGCATTCCATCTTAGTCCTCACGGGTGACAACGCATCTGCATTTTGATTCGCAAACGAAGATAGATGTAGATGTCTATGGGCCACAACAACCACTTACCATCAGGTGGACTGCGTGCTCGTTTGTCACCTATAAAAAAAATCCCCAATATTCCTATGGTTCTGCTGACAATTTTTGTAAAATGCTCTCTTTCTTCATAAGAACTTTGATGCAAGATTTACTTACTAGGCCCTACGAACGTTAGGGGAAAATAAAGTGTAGACTGTGTAATTATTTAATTTTTCAGTTATAGTTACATTCCTTTTATTAATTCTTTAAATGTCATTTTTAATGTTTATTAGTAAAACAATGTGTAATTTCTATCTAATCTATGGTACCTATATGTACATTGTATTTCAGTTGAGCAAATGAATACTTTTTAATGATATGTTGTCCACGAATACTACGTATGTATTCCATTAAACATTATTCTACGAGTATATTAAACAAAATTTATTTTCTGTCTTTTAACCGCATTAGAACCGGAGTAACTTGACACCTTTTTTACCACCACTACTTTTTTAGAAGATACATTTATTTACATCACATTAAAATACATTATAATGTATACTGCATTTGATTAACATACCAACAATATAATGTAATATAAAAATAATATACTAAAGAAATATTGATCAGATAATAAGTACTAGTACTTACATAAAAACGTACTTTATTTTTAATCTAATCTAATGATTTTGGCTTGAAGGTGAAAATTACGATGTCAAGTTTTTAATGATTAAGCCAAGCATTATCCGGTCCTTAAATATGACCATGGACGTGCAAGGAATACAGAATTTTCCTTTGCTACGGTATGTTTCAAGTAGCTACTGGGCGAGCGAATCGTGGAAGGAAGAAGGAAATGTAGTAAACTTGTACATATAAATTATATAGCTCTTATATTGTATATTGCCTGCTTACACTTGGCTTAAAAACACAGAAATGTAAATAATAAGGTTTAGATGCATTTAAATCGAAAAAAAGCCAACTGTCTTCTTTTTATTTATGTTCGTTTTTTTTGTTTGCAGACAGCGCTACAGTCAGCGTGATAGACTGTCAAAATGAGTAATAGTGAACTCAGACTAGAGCGCAATGTCGAGTTGTCGGCCGAAACCAAGGCCATCGCCGAGAAGGAGCTGCGAGAGACTCCCGAGAGGGTCCGCGAAGCCTTGGAAAGGTTAAGAGAACTTCTTAAGGAAAACAAAGACATTTACTTTGGAGACGACGATGAACTTCTGACAATTTTCCTGCGCCCTTGCAAATGGTACCCGGAAAGCGCACTCGCACTTGTAAGTGTAAATATTTTTAAAACCACTATAATACTATATGTTTGTTTATGATTATTTTATTGCACTTATGCTCTTAGCTAATAATTTAATAACTTATTTACAACCATGATTTCAACGTATTTTAGTAATATTAATAGCCTTTTACCGATCCAAGTGCTAAAGCTTAAAATGTTAAGTTAGATCTAGATGATATACGTGTTGATCTATTTACTTGGTAGAGATATGCTGCAGCTATATTAGTAGTATAGTTGTAGGCACGAATGGGTCGGCTCGACCGGGGAAGCACCACGCTCTCACAGATTACCAACGTAAAATGGCAGCCTGGCACTGCTGTTTCGTATGGTAAGTGTAGAGAACCGGAGATTCATTTTACTGGAAAAGAGGCATTCTATCTTAGTCCTCACGGGTGACGAAGCATCTGCATTTTAATACTTTATTAATGATAAATGTAGATGTCTATGGGTCACAGCAACCACTTACCATCAGGTGGAATGTGTGCTCGTTAGTCATCCTATCCTATAAAAAAAAACATTTAGATTCGCATAGTATCCTTATTATTAGGCTCTAGTTGTCTAAAAATTATGCATACTTAATGGATAGTAACGTAATTAGTGATAAAGTTACATCCTATATAGGTACATACCATAGCTCCTGCTGAGCTATGGTATTTACCTATATAGCTGCTGAGGAGACCTGTTCTCCTTTAATTTCTGAGATGGGTAATTTACAGTTTAACGTAATTATTCTGTTTAAATTATTATCTAACATGGTTGAATATCGTATACGTCATGATAAATCTTGCTCGAACAGAATTAATGGTATTTACTAGAGCAATTTATTGCTTTATTTATGCGCGAAATTAATCGTCAGATGTATGCGTAACTACTTTGCACTCATATCTCATTAAACGTGATGCACAGGAATATAATTACGGTTTGTTTGCTGAACTTTGCATAGCTTTAAAGTCTTTGTTACGATCTAACGATAAATTTGTTCGTGCAACGCTTATTAGATTTTTTTGTAACTACCAGGGCGGCATAATCGCATCAGCGACAAAGCCCTTTATATATGAATAAAAAAAAAACGCTTATTAGGTTACAACAAGTTTTGACTTTTTTGACAGTTAGCTAGTTTAACAGTTTTTACTTTTGATCCGCCTACACCTCTACTTTGCTATGTGGTATAGAAAATGTAAAACTTTTTGAACGTAAATTTAAATAAAATTAAGAACTGCCAAAGAAGATCTTATGATCTATTGATTGGATTCCGAGTATTTATAAAAAATAAAAGCCAACTTCAATGAACACGATAGTCCCCAGTAGACTCAGATTAATTTAGATTTCCTATACTATATTCGTTAATTGACCTCTGAGATATCGTGTCATATACATTAAGAAAAGAAAATACTGTCGAATTGGTAAACTTCTTTTTAAAGGCAATTAAAATTTCTGTACTATGTAAAAATCTTTTTTTAAGTGTATGCAAATATGAGTAAACATTGTTTGAAACTAAGTTCTACGGCATGAAAAAGTCATTAGGGGTGATAAGCGCAGTGAGATAACTTTTGACAACTGTTTATTTTTAACAATTGTCCATACTTGTGTCCAAAGGGTATAGCTACTGCGGAATTAATATCCAAATTCATAAAGCAATGCAGTACATTGCGTAAAACCACGACGTTAATGACATTAGAATAACAATTATTTTAATACGTGTAAATTATTATGTTTTGTTTGATGTATTTGTATTGTTTATATTAGGCGCTGCTAAAACCTTGTGTTTCTAACATGTTAGCGATACAATAGTACTATTGACCGTTTAACAAGTTTATGAAAGTTACTTGTATACTCATCTTGGTATTTACCATCGGCCCGTAATCCGTTCATTGTAAGACATGGACCTTACCTATAACAGTTCAATCTATTAGGGATGTTTGCATCAGTTTGGCTTGTGGATTGGCGGCATTGGATAATGGACCTAACGATTGAAGTAAGAGTCAAAGTAAGGCATTTCAATGTCCGTTTTATGTTGTGTCAAATACATATGCTTTTTTTTTCTATCGACTTCAAAAAGGAGGAGGTACTCAATTCGACTGTATTTTTTTTATTCATTTATGTGTCGATGATTTTTTTTTTATTTGAAAGCTGGTGCTTCTCATGTGGTCCTATATAAATTTCATCAAGTTCTGACCAATAGTAGATTAACTAGAACTATTATAAATTATTAAGGTTAACTCAAAAGAGTTACCCTTAATAATTTATATTGAAGTGGGTTGTACACATTGAGTTATATGTACTACGTACTAGAGAAGCCATTCCAAACAAAAATTGTGTCCTACTCTGTCTTCGCGCATGCGCGGGAGTAGTAGTCGCGCATGCGCGAAGACTTTAATTTAATATAAAATAAGATATTAATATAAAATAAATATAAGAATTTAATATAAAATATCTTAATTTAATCTAAACAAACATATTTCTAAATAAAATGTAATAATTATTATTTTATGGAATTCACAAATCTTCAATTTACGTAATATTTAGTTTGTATGGATTGCACTACAGTTCATGTGAACATAGTCAACGTTCGGTATGGCTTCTCTAGTACGTAGCACATATAACTCAATGGTTGTATAAAAAATTTTATTTTTAATTACTGTAAAATTCCTTTTATTCTAAATTTAAACTTAAGGCGTGTACTAAGTATAGCGAATCTTTTAATTAAATTTTGAAAATTATCTGTCCGTGAAACCGTGAAACGAAAATATACTCTGGATCTTAAAATATTCTAAGCTCTGGATATTATGGTTGTAACAAGAATGGGTCGGCTCGACCGGGGTAAGAAGACCACGTTCTCACAAAATACCAGCGTAAAATAGCAGCTTATGTTGCTATGTTTCGTATAGTGAGTGTAGAGAAACGGAGACCCTGTTTACTGCAAACTAGGCATTCTATCTTACTCTTCAGGGATGACAACGCATCTGCATTTTGTTTCTTAATCCATTTATCCAATCCCATGTCTATGGGCCACAGCATCCACTTACCATAAAGTAGACTGTGTGCTTGTTTGTAGTGGTATTTCATAAAAAAAGATTCATATTTCAATGCCTTGGGTCGGGTTGGTGTTGTATTGTTACTCTGTGTAGCTGTTCTAAAATGTTATTTTTTGACTTTGCTCCTCGTCACCGATAGAATATTATATCTAAGCAATTTGTCGTAAGTCATGAGGATTTCTAGGCATCGTGTGGTCGAATTTTATGGCTGAGTGAAAGTTTTCGTGTGGGAGTTACGGTAGATGTCTTCATGTTTAAGATAGTCCAGTATGAGAATATTTATAAGTTCTTAATGTTTCAGCCGAAAAACTTTATTCTGCTAGGCACAGGTCCTTGTTATATCTGAAAGCGGTTTGGTTTGACGGAATTTTACGGTGTTTTAATTCATCGCTGAGCATTTAGTAAGTCGGCACTTAAAGTTGCATTTAGCGATTTTAGTGATATATAAAGAAGATGGCCTATAAAGAAATATATACTCAAATTTTGAATATTCACTTAAAATATTATAAAGCCAAAATAACACATCCCTTTTTGTCTATTTGTGAAAATTGTACCAACTATATGGCCCGTTAGATGACCCCCAAATAGATCGAGTGACAACCATGCTGTAAGTCGATGTATAGTGGTGGCTCTTGCTCAGGACCTTTCTTTGTAGTATTACCATTAGATAATTGTGGGACACGTAAGCTCATATATGATGATGATGATGATGATCAATTGCAAGTATTCATATTTTTATGTACCTATAACTAGTCTTATTTACTTATTAAAAAGTGGCTTGTTGTCATTCGGATTAGTAAGTCAATAAGAGGCGCCGTTTGCAGTGATCTTGAAATTAACGATTAAACTTAAAAACCATATTCATACCGTTAGTTTCTTAAATAGAGGCAACCATAATACCGGCTAGCGGAGGCTTACTTTCGAAAGTATCATTTGAATCTTACATGTAATTACTGGGCGTGTAGCACAGTCTAGAGTCAAGATGGAGATTTTCTCCAGCCAGCGGACGTTAAAGTGCTATTTAAATTAATGGAACAAGTTGTTTCATAGCGTTGCAAGTTATATCTGCATGAAGCACCCAGCAATCGTTTGGTAGTGTGTGTTTTTCTCCGATTGCTTGTTGTTATCATCGACCGATAACGGCTTAACAATGATATCTATGTTTGTTCTGAGTTATTGACCTATCTCAAAGATATTTATTTATCATATTTTGGGATGAATTTATTTAAATATTGAAACACACAAACTATTAAGACACAACACGACAATTAAATTTTTCAATCTTTAAACATTAGTATTTCTTTTGTTTTTATGTGGTATGCCATATTAAGTATAGTTTCGATAGCTTGAAAAGTTAAATGCTTATGACTTGAAAATTAGTTTTAAATATACTGACGATTGACGATCCACGTCCCACTGCTGGGTGCAGGTGTCCTCTCATTTCTAAAAATTATAATTTGAAAATATTTACTACAAGGCCCTCTTTATGACATGTGACTGGTTTTTAACAAGAATATGTAAATTTTACATTTCTTCAAAGCATTCAAAACTAACTCTACTACATTACACTAAGAAACTGGAATATAGTATCCCTTCGTGGTTTACATAATATGACGATGACACAAGTGAATCGCGGACGCTGCTGTGGCGAAACATTTTAAAGCGATAAGAAAGCAACCAGACCCTGTAGCAAACATCACATTCGTCGTACGATAAAACACATCAATATTTTCGTTAACTTCTAACTTCTTATGTAAACGATTTATGAATAGGCGAACAAACAGATAACAGTCTTCTCTTATTATGTCGAATATTACATTTAAATTTTAAACACTAGTGGAACTTTATCGGTTTCACTCACAAAATAATAAGTTATGGAAGTGACCGCTGACACAATTTCGATTATAAAAACGACTTTGAATCACCTACTTCACTTTTATAAAACAATATTCATACTCAGAGGATGAATAAATTACCGATATTTATCGGTTTTTGATGGGTTGTACTTTCAGGAGTTTATATAAAGACATATTATATGAACGTCATAATATTACAGATTTTGTTTACAATCCAGTCAAATATATTGCATAAAACATCTTAATGATTAGGTACGACATTACATAAGTTTCACGTTGAATAATAAAACTAGTTTCTGACATATAACTGTTTATTGTTATGTTATGTTTCGATGTGTAATTATACCAAATATGTTATTTTTCCAATCAGGGGCTAAGGAAAGAAAGAAATGAATGAACTAACTAGTGTTTCTGTGCTACTTACGCTCTAACGCTTATGGGACAAGATTAAAAATGCCACAAATGACTGTATATATTGCGTATAATCGGTTAGCTATTATTCGGTATTTCCTGTGGCAAATAGTCAAATTATTCGGCAAAATTATTCGACATAATTCGCCCGTCTCGAAACTACCAAATCGGTTTTTTTACCTGTGTTCAACTTAAATCTAATCTCTTTCCGAAATCTAATGACCTATTTAAATAAATGACCGATTTATTGCTATCATTTTTCATTTTTATATGAATGACTGTTTCTAAATAAATCATATAGTAATGATTTTTTTTACAATGATCATACAGAATAAAATTTTATCTTAGTTTGTTTCTTCCTAAATCTGTAGTTTTATCTTTCAACTGTTTTTTCCATTATCTGTTATTTCATTATCGACATTATATTGGTGGTTGGTAGTTAGATCGAGTGAAAGAAGCATGATGCATTTACACTCAAACACCAATTTGTGCTGTACAAATATCTTTGGTTGGGATATAAACTTAAGATCCACAATTTGTGTTCAGGTTCAATTACTCTCTAGGCACTGTCTAGGTGATTAAGTACACAAACACGCGCTAAGATTAAATATATAATACGTTTCACATACGTATTAATAACGATCGGCGGATTCAACTCGGCTGGACAGCGTTCGGGAAACTACGGCATATCTTCTCGTCAGGTATACCTACCTCAAAACTTAAAAACTAGACTGTACAACCAGTGCGTGTTGCCAGTGATGACCTATGGAACTGAAACGTGGTCCTTCACTGCTGTCTGTATGAGGACGCTCAAGGCCACTCGGCGAGCTATGGAGAGGACTATGCTCGGGGTTTCTCTGCGTGATAAACTTCGAAATGAGGATATCCGCAGTAGAACCAGAGTTACCGACATAGCCCAAAGGATTAGGAAGCTGAAGTGGTAATGGCCCGGCCATATAGCTCTAAGAACCGACAACCGATGGGGATAAAATTTCTCGAGTGGCAGCTTCGTACTGGCGGACGAAGTGTCGTCCCCCCACTAGAGGAGGTACGACCTGGTAAGACATGCAGGAAGTCGATGGATGCAGGTGGCTCAGGACCGTGCTTTGTGGCATTCCTTGGGGGAGGCCTATGTCAAGCAGTGGACTTGTGAAGGGCTGTAATGATGATGATGACGTATTAATAAATACGTTTTATTTAGTTGCTAAGAATGTCAGCACCAGGAAAGATGAGATAACCTTACTGAACTAATGTCAAAGGGCAGTGCATATCAGAAGAAGATAGTAATTATCTATCATCGCCCTGTTGACTTTTGTGAACAAATATAGTTAAATAAGGTAGAACCATGGTACAGCTATATTAGTAGTATAGTTGTAGCTCGAATGGGTCGGCTCGACCAGGGAAGGACCACGTTCTCACAAAATACCATCGTAAAGTAGCGGCTTATCACTACTGTGTTTTGTATGATGAGTGTAGAGAACCAGAGACCTTGTTTACTGGAAAAAAGGCATTCCATAATAGTCGTCACGGGTGGACAACGCATCTGCATTTTGATCCTTTATTGAGGATAGATGTAGATGTCTATTGGTCACAGCAACCACTTACCATCAGGTTGACTGTGTGCTCGTTTGTCATCCTATCTAAAATCTCCCCCACCATGGACAAGATCTCTCATATAATTAAAATTGCCAAAGTTCTGATTAGCAACAGAAAAATCCTATTTATTTTACCAATTAAAAATAGAGATATAGTATGATTTTGTCGATGTCTTGCAAGATATTGCGAATTGCGGTCATACAATATAAAGATTATAATAATATAAGATTATTATAATTATTATAGTTACAATCTTAAATCTTCTTTTCATTGCAATTACCTCTATTAATAACATAACATGCAGCATAATTTATTCTATGACTTGTATAATTAAGTATTACGTTATAAAGATATTAAATAATAATGTTATATTAGTTCACGTTTCATGTATCTCTTTGTTTTTAACTTTCGAAGCGCGCGCACACCGACACCTAAAAACGACACCATGAATTTGTTACGATGCGCGCGCACACTTACACCTGAAAGCGACAACTTGAGTGCGTAATTGTCTATCAAGTTTTTTTTTTGTTTTGTTACGTTAAAGAAGTATAACTTCCTACGTGCGTACCTAAGTACTTACACATTGCTTTTCTTTGTAATCTTGATTTTTAGAACAATAATATATGTATTGTACATTCCTGACAGCCGTCCGACGACAGACTCACAAAAAAGTAAGAATTCTCTATTCTGAACTGTATCCTCCAGCTTGGTGGATACAGTTCAGCGTAGAGAATTCTTGTTTTTTTTTGTAAAATTATTCCCTTATTTTATTGGTCTTTGGATTGTACTTCGCCAAGACTTTCGTCATCACCGAAAATCAGCTTTAAGGTCTACCGCAACTCAATCTGAATGAAGATTTTTTTGGGATGACTTACGAAGTACAAAGTCATCTCACAATGTTTTTATTTAGTCACTTTCTTTCTTGTTTGTTTGTCTGTCGTCCGGGTAGAATTTAATAATTAATTTTAAACTAATTTCCCGATGAGCTGGTAACTTTGAATATAACTCGAAATCAAATGAGAATGCAAGAATATGATAAAGAAACGTGGTATTAAATTGTTTAATACAAAATTAACACATCATGATATGTATATATATATATATATATATGTATATTTGTATGTATATTTGTAGTTCTATTCGTAGTTCAAATCTACCATCATTCAGAATATGTAGGTAGCTGTGGTAAGTCCTTTAAAGTTAATAGGGAAGTAATAAGTTTTAAGAGCAGGAAATTTAACTCTTTTGAAACGTTGCCTAAATAGTGAAGAGTTTAATAAACATACATGTTGACCTAAGATTCTAATATTTGAAAAGACATTAGTAAAGATAAACTCGAAGTGCTACAGTATTTGGAGTTATTTATCTTTGAGAATGATACCACTTCCCGATAACCCGAACTTTGCTCTGGGAGCAGAAACAGAAATTCTGTTTTTTTTAGTTGTTGTTGTTTTTGTTCTTGTGACTACTTTAAGGGGAATGTAGGATATTTTATATAAAAATTTATTAACAAATGTCATTTATGTTAAATATGTAATTTATTAATAATTTCGTATGTTAATATGTATTTTATGTTAAATAGTAATAAAAACACGATAGAAATGCCGTTTTGTGTAATTATTTTCAGCATTATTTTTTGAAGTTAGTACGTATTAACAACAAGTTACTCTTTTAAACGAATACTTTGTGCTTGTAAAAAATTTAATAAACACAAAAAAAGAGTTACGTAAAGGTGATTCCATAGACAAATAAACATTTATTAATCAACGGCCAATACAGACACTGTCAACTTTAAAATTGCACAATAAATCCAAGGCGCAAAATACAACTTCCCTCCTTTTACGTTTTTATGCTATAAACAAATTACTTATTCATCCAATACGCTAATGTATGCGCATTAATGGACGTTACAGGGACAAATACGGATACACAAAGGAAAATCTGCGCAGAAACATAAATTTCATGGCTATAATATTTGCAGAGACAACTTTTATTGTTTTAGCCAATAGCCAACTTTCTTTCTATAAAACAATGTATAGTTTGGAATTTAATGATCTCTATAATATAAATAAAATGATAGAGGTTTGCAGTTGTAAGTGCATCACAGAAAAACTACTGGATAGATTTCAATTATGTAGGTTTTATTTCTTAGACACTTGGTCCTTATCTAAAAAAAAAATGAAGATATCTTTATTTGATATGATGTTATTTTTATACGGGGTTTTTCACACGGTCAACTGTACCCTTGCTTGCTTTCGCATTACTAATACAGATGATTAATTTATATATCGGTATTTTAGCATTGTTTACAAAGAAATTTTGTAAGCAAAGTATATTTTTTGCTTGCGATCTTTTTGATGATTTTTCCTTCGCACATACGTAAACTTTGTTAATATATCGAGCAACGCGGACGAGGTCGCGGGTATCAGCTAGTAAACAGTAATTTTATGTTTGTGTTAACCATTAGTAATAACTACTTAATAAATTATTGGCTTAACTAATGCATCTGAGTATAGTTTCTCTTTTTGTTGATAAGTGACCTAAACGTAACCCGTAATTGGCCTATTTTATATTTTTGTTTTTGTTTGCCTATATTTTATTGCTGGATTATCAGTGTATTGCAATATAACTTTGAGATAGGAAGGCGGTCAGTGACGTAGTTGTAGTGTCGGTCGTCTGTAACGGGCTTTATGGATAATTAATGCGGTGTGTTTAATATATGCCGCTCGTTGTATTAC
Organism: Parnassius mnemosyne; assembly: GCA_963668995.1. Classification (NCBI taxonomy): domain Eukaryota; kingdom Metazoa; phylum Arthropoda; class Insecta; order Lepidoptera; family Papilionidae; genus Parnassius; species Parnassius mnemosyne. Next base: position 14,622,152 of record CAVLGL010000148.1, read on the forward strand.
ACGGCGGATTTGTAATGCTTGTAGTCGATCAGAATTATAAAATGTAGGAGAAAACAAACATTCAAGGTCTACTTAATTCTATATACTATATATTATGTACTTATCCTTCATACGCCAGTGAAATTCCTTTAAACAGATCCCATCCCGTTGCAGCCGGAGTTTGTCATAATAAATGCCATGCTTGGCAGTTAGATTGACGATACCACAGTACCTACCAAACGCTTCGCAACTTAGACACTGTTTCCCGTCGCCTAGGTGCTTATATCTTACGTCTGGCGTTAACAGTTAATACGGCCATATCTCGGAAGCCATTAGATCGTTCTGGCATTTCTCATAGTCTCCTCTTATGAGACCCACAGGACGGATTGTGGTGATATTTTAAGTTTACACCGATGCTACGCGGCAAATATTGTATATTAATTAATACGTATACTAATTAGAATAAAGTGACATTTGGTTCGATTGAAATTAGGTTATATTATTTGCATATTTCATTGAAGTAAAATATTTTTCTACGCATCAATTTCGCACAGAAAAAAAATACATTTAAACACTTTTATGTCAATTATTTATCTAGCAGACAATTTTTTTTACAATTGTATTAATTTATTAGATGATAATCCCTAAGATTTTCTTCAGCAATAATATACAATTGCAATGGCACAGATGGAGAAACACTCAGATCTGTAGCAATTAGGTATTTGTAGGCAATACGAATACTTATTGTCTTGCTACCACATGCTACCAAATCCTCAAGTTTAACTATTCGTAATTCATATTGTATGCTTGGAACTCGGACCAACAAATTAAAATAGACGGAATGATGCGTACATTTCAAGATGCCGAAACAAGTCAACTTCTTGATATGCACTCACTCACGTACACATCTTTCTGCTTTCTTTCTATATCAGCCCGTAAAAGTTCACTACTGGTCATAAACATATGCACCTAAAACCATGTTGTTGGTTGCAAATGATTTTAGATAGATATGTGTACGTTAGTGCGTGTTCTTACTTGAGCATGGCTTTGGCTAGTTTTTACTTTACTTGAAATATATGCAGTGTCTCGACTATTTGTTTGTTAGTCTGAGGCTCGGAACTGATGTAACTTTCATGGATGTAGGTGATCGGCGAAATATGATACATAAAATAGAAGACGTCAGACGAACACTCATTCGCAAAAGCAAGCAATTATGATACCTACTCGATGAAAAACGACGACGTTACATTTCTCTAATTTCAATGGAGCTCTACCAAGAGAATATTATGATGTTATAAACGTGATCAATTTTCAATTTGTATGTGATTAAGGCTTTAACTAGCCTGAATGACCTTGACGAAACGGCGATCGCAGAGATTTTAGCCGATGTCAACACCGTCTAGCAACTACGTTCTGTATTACTTATAAAAGTGCAAAGATTAATAGACTACAGACATGACAATTATATAAGTGACATACTGCCTGTTATGCTTGCGCATCACTGAGAATTATGTCGCGGTTACGCATCTTCAATTACATTGCACGGTGTGGTGCTGTAGCTTTGTCGGGTAGGCATCACGAGCTATCAAGTGTTCAAGTTTCAAGTACGTAAGAATTTTAATTATATATGTTAAATCGTATTTATTTGTGTCGTATTAAAAATATGTCGTCAAAGCGTTCGCTGTAAATTTTCCCAGGTTTGATCCCCGACAGCACGAATGAAATTTGTAATTGCAATTTTCGTCAACACGCATTGGGGAAGCACGGCGGGCATTTCCTTGCCCTAAAACCCTCTCAGAAATAAAAAAAGAGTCCTGTGCCCAGTAGAGGGACTTGTATAGCCTATTACTTTACTTTGTAGCAATATTTATATTCGTTTCAGATATAGAAGGGTACCTTATGCTGACAAAAATATAATGTGGAGGCGACGAAAACGTAAAACATCTTTGTACCTAGATAAAACGTTCAAAAGATTGTCAGTCACGTCATACGCCACATTTTCTATAGAGCGTAGAATATTGCAGATAGGGCAAAATAATAAATAATCCAATATATTGTGGTAACTATTTATAAATAATATATACATTTATAGGTATTTATAATAAAAATAATGAACAAGCTGCAAGGTTCAACTAATAATGTTTTTTGTAAACACAATCGTAAAATTCCTGTTTTAATTTTTACCAATGGTTAATTGATGAAACGTAGTCAAGATCACTTCATATAAAATATATTTAATTAAAATTGACACGTGACCTATTTGGCCTTCTACTTACAACTCGGCGGAAATTTGAAAAGAAGATTTTGTCTTTTCACACAAGTATTGTTTACAACTGGCGTGGTTTCGAAAAGCGTGATTAAGTGTCAGCGGTATATAATCAATTAAATACTGAACTTTATTGAAATTTATTTTTTTGTTTATTTTTGTTATATCTTCTTAAAAACTGACGCCATCTCACTATTTTATTATTTGTTTTTTTTTGTACGCATAAGGATAAGTTAGACTAAGTCAGATTAACCTGAATAAGTTTATATTTTTTTTAATTTTTATTAAATTTTTAATTTTAATCACAAAATTTCCGCAATAAATTATTACCTTTTCTACAGTGATTCTCTCCTCTTAGATTCGGCGTGACTGTAGGATGTTATAGTGAGTCACCGTCAGTTACTAAGCGGCCATAAATCATTATATGTATGTATAGACATACATATATACATTTTTTGATTTTAATATTTATGTTTTTTGAATTTTGTTTGATTTTTTGAAACCTGGTAAAATTATTTTTTTCCATACCAATTGATGGGCCTGAGTATAATGCCAGTTACGCTCTTTGGCTGAAGTTATTTTTTATTTTATGCTCAATTGCAGACAAAACAATATTGATTGCGCATTTCTAAAACAAAATTTTAACTCTTCTCCTTCAAATAATAGCTCCTGCACCTAACACGGCGGAATAGTTATTATTATCTATAAGACCATTTGCGAAAACAGTTTTTGTTAATAGTTATGAGTGTAACATTTTATCAGCTGCTTTGTTTATAGTGCCTTGAGCAACACTTTGCCGGTTTCTGTACAGAAAATGATGCTGGCTTTGCAAATACGGATGGCCGCTACTATTGAATATAATTTCCGCTATATTACACTGATTTACATAGAAACTTTAATTATCATTTGCATAAAATTCTAAATAGCACTTTTTACACAAGAAAGTAAACTTTTAGATCAGTCCATTTTGTTTTTCACTAATTAAGTTAAAAGTAAAACAAACCAATAGGGCCGGGAATTAAAATTTCTTGCAACTTTTTATAGAAAAGCATGACCTTATCATAATATAAAAGTCAATCATTTAGCCATGTGATAAAACTTTTAAGTGTGCCAGTCAAACATTAATGATGATATTGGGGTCATTATACTGGAAATAGTCTTTTAAATATTTTGTAGTACAATTGATAATCTTTAGTATGATTGACCGTGTATATGACTTTTATAAGTCTATGTTATTTTTGATGAAAATTATTATTGCAGATAAAAGCCCGTTCACATTTATTTTAGTCTCGAATTAAATTAATCAAAATGAAAATAATAACATTGGCTCTTTATAACTGATCTTTAAATGTAAAACACTGACTTGAAATTATATAATTATTGGCATTTTTTTAATTCATTGAACTTTCTTAAGATTTTGTTGAAACTCTACTGGTAAAAAAATCAAATATATATATATATATATATATATATATATATATATATTATAGTTCTTGATGAAAATAATGTATGCGCGTTACATCGCATTCCATCAAGAATTTCTAATGTAATTCTTGGTGTAAAGCTAAGACGTGATAATAACTGTAAACAATAGAATAACAAAATAATGAAAACATTTACATTTACATACAAAACATTTACAAAAATACTTGCTTTATAACCTAATAAATATTATTTGACCGTAATAAAATAAAACAAGGTAGTCTTGGCCATGAAAGTAAAAATAAATACTTTCGATTATTTTTGCAATATCTAACAGCCGGATCAGCGGGCGATTCTGATCCATCTAAAAATGCTAAATTTCAGCAAGCACTGTCAAATTCAATAGGAGTGACAGAAAAACGGTTCTTTATATAAAAAGGTAAATAAATTATTTAACCTATAAAGTAAAATCACTTTATTACAAATCAAAATAGCCCAATAGCTTTATTAACATGAGACATAATTGTACGAGTGCTTACAATACTTTACATTATTTTACTGAAATCTCAGAAAGTTTTTTTTAAATAGAATAAGGGTGACAAACGAGCACACAGTCCACCTGATGGTAAGTGGTTGCTACGGCCCATACACATCTACATTTATTCTCGATTACGTATCAAAATGTAGATGCGTTGTCACCCGTGAGGACTAAGATGTAATGCCTCGTTTCCAGTAAAAAGGTCCTCCGGTTCTCTACACTCACTATACGAAACACAGCAGGGTTAAACTGGTATTTTACATGTTATTCCGTGAGAGCGTGGCCCTTCCCCGGTCGAGCCGACCCATTCGTGCTACAACTATACCTAATAAATATAGCTGTAGCATGGCTCTACCACGTAAAAAAAAATTGACGTTGAAAATTTAAGTATTTTTAGAAGCAACTTTGCAATTATTTTCTATTGAGTTAATTTTTGTGGAATCGTGTTTTGCAAACCGCCACCTGAAATACGTACAATTTTTTTTCGATAATGACGTGAAATTACAAAACCATCCCCATGCATGTCAATGTTGCTCTATTCAGCCTCTTAATATGAACGTACCTCGGATTTCAGAGATAATGGAATATATAATATTATATTATTACTGTCCCATGTGAGGCAACCTTTATACTTATATACATATTCTCATCATATTTTTATGGTTGGTTAGAAAAATTATATCTAAATGCAAACTTTCACAGGGTAAACTTTTTTTTACTATTTTTACCCAGCAAGTAGTAAAGCAACTACAATCCCATCGGTAAGTGGTTATGTAGTCTAAGATGGTGAATTGCACTGACTTAACAAAAACCTATTCACTCTTGCCTAATAGTACTAGGTAAGTATTATTTGCGACCTATTTGTGTGTGTGTGCGTGCGTGCTTGCGCGCGTGTTCGTGTGTGTGTGTGTGTGTGTGTATGTGTGAAGAAAAGCGTATGAGAATACGTGAAGAGGAATAAAGGTTAAGTACTAATTCGCTTACCTGTACGAGGTTGCCACTCGAGGACCTTTCTTCCTATTTTATATATGTTTTTCAAGTTATATAGCTAGCCCATTGCCATTTCACTGTAATATTCTGTTGAGCTATGTCAGTTACTCTGGTTCTAATGCAAATACCTTCATTTCTAACTTTATCACATAGAGAAACCCCTCTCCAATTTAAAATTTTTACATTTTTTAGATGGTAGTTTGTCTAACAAAAAAAAACCATAAACCCAAGAATGTCTTTATATAGTTATTTATACTTAGGTAAGCACCATTCTTTTATTCATTTAAATTGTTTGATTTAATTTGATAACAGTGTACCTAAATGTAAGTATCTGTATCTTTATTTCTTTCCCCAATAATATTTTATAAAGTCATACTTATAAAAACAGCGTTTTATTGTAATACATAATTATAAAATTCATTATCAACTAATTAATAAAAATATGCAACAATGAAATTACATAGGTATTAAAAACTATCGCAATCTAAGTAACGAGAGCATGTTCGTCGTTCCACATCTAAATTATATAAAAATGCATTTTTCAATTTCACTAATCAACGTCGCCGCAAAAATTTCTTCTTCTTTGGGCACTTTAAAAATTCATTTATTTATAAAATAATATTTACAGTTACCAGTGTACAGATATTAACTAAATTAAGTATTTCTAGTCATAAAAATATTTCTAATTGAGTATAAACTTTTAAAAAACTAATATATATTTGAACGAAGTCGCTCCAACACCGACGTGCGGTCCACCCTCGACGATGTCCGAAAACGGACTGTGACAGAGCTTACATGGCGACGGAGCATGCGCGCTCGCGTAAATATATTCAATTTCAGGGAAAAATGATATATTCTCTTATAAAACGGGTAATAAAAATAAAATTCTCAATTAAAAATTTTAATATTTTTAAGACCTTTTTTTTAGTGTAAGAACTATTTAAAAAGCTTGTGCCGTTTTGGAGAAATTTTACAAAATATGACAAAGATAGGTACTTTTTGGGGATTTTTTTTCTAATAAGGGGTTGACAAAAATACAATTTTGTTAAATTAAAAACATTTACCAAATCTTCTTCTGTTACCCTGTATTTTTTCTTTGTGGATTAAATGAACAGTTATTGAGATTTTTTTACTTAAATATCCTAGATTTAGGCATTTCAACCACTGTTAAGGCCTTAAACGGAAATCTTAAAAAACATATGAGCACCCGCGGTAGAAGTGAAACCTTGAAATGAAATGAAATATAAAACAAAACATTTCATAGCAAATGATCGATTTATTTTTATATTTCGCGCGTCTATTTTAAATTTTCGTTATCTCTGAAACTATACGTCCAAATAACATGTTATAAAGAGCAAAGTTTATCTTCATAAAATTGTTTTGATGATGAACTAACTTTCGGTCGTAAGAATTAATATGACATGCCTAATAATGACGCTCATAAATCACTTTATAATTTTGAATTTTTTTTTGTCATAAAATACCTTATTGTGGCTTATATATAAGAAATAAACCTATGGTATTGCAGATTTTTTTAAGATGGAAGAAAGATCTACATTTATGTAGAACATAGTATTTACGTATGGTAGTAACCACTACGCCAGCGCACGCGGATAAAGCGGTTCGGGAGCGCTTTTTCTTCCGATTTGCTTAACAAAAGTCAATATTATTTATGGCTAGCTGAGAGGTGTAACCTAATGCTAGATAGCCTATACTATTCCTTGTGAATCTGGCTATATTATACAAAAATAAAAATAAGCTCGTGGTTAAAAAAATCGCTTTATTAAATTAGTATAGATTCTATGTTATTCTCTCCTCTCTCCTATATTTGTCTCTTTTAATGTCGCTTTTTCGTTTCACAGAGTTTCAAATCACGATTCTAAAGAAGTTTTCACTTCCAAAATATAGTCTTCAAGTTTAGATAACATAAACACTACAAACTATAATATTATTTTAATTGTAACATTCGGTGGATTATCTGTAGATTGACAGTTACCAACTAAACTAATTCTTTTGTGTGTTACTGTTTTAAGTCAAATTTAATGCAGGAAATTATTCAAGTTAAGAGTGGGATAAAAAGAAAAAAAAAATACTGCCGCTCTGCTGTAATACGTGCTATATAGCCATATAGAGCCATAAAGTACCAGCAGCATGGCTCTACCATGTTAAGAGTCGTGGTAGCTCAGGGAATTAGCGCTCGCTGTAAATTTCACCAAAGAAATTGTTAATTGCAATTTTAAGTCCTGATTTACCATGTGCTCGGTGGTGAAAAAAAACGTGAGAAAACCAGCATGTCTGAGAAATAAAAAATATTTCGAAAGCATGTGAGGTCTGCCAACACGCATTGAGGCAGCGCGGCGCCCACTTCTTTGCCCTAAAACCCTCTCAGAAGTGAGAGGAGGCCTGTGCCCAGCTGTGGGACGTATATAGGCTGTGACTATGGCTCTACCACGTAAAAAATGTGATGTATCATCATCGATTATAATTCATAAGTGTCATCGATTCATCTTGGCCATCTTATTTCAGGTTACGAAGTGTTTAAAAATAATAACAAACATAACGCTGTTGCCGAGTGACTTCCACCGACAACGATTCCAACTAGAGTCACATATCTTACAAGCAAGCCACTGTTCCATTGGTATTTTATTTTAGATGTCAGTTGTACTTGGGCGCGAATTTGTTGCCATAGAAATAAAACTCAGTTATATAATATGCTGCAAAGTCAAATATCGTGTGCGTAGTCCAAGTGCATTTGTCCTTGTTAGAGAGTTGTGTGTGTGGTTATCAGTCGATAAGAACCGGATGCATGAGCGATGTTGGGCGTCCAATTACAGTGTGCGAACGGAATATTTCGCTCGTGTAATTATGACCTATAGATAGGCAAGATATATAACGAATTCGTATATCGTACCATATGTTATAACAATTATCATACAACTATTGAAAGTCATTACTAATAAAGTATTACTTAGTAAAATACTCGGTGGCGCAGTGGTTATGCATTTGACTGCGGTATACTGGGGCTTCGGGTTTGAACCCCGAACGGAGATTTGAATCTTGATTTGAATTTTAACTTGCCCGCTCCTTCCACATCACCTGCGTTTTTTACATGAACACTTGCATATTTTGCTATGTGTTTGATATATCGTGACCGCACCCGCCACCGTACCCGCGAGTTAACGTGCTATTGCTGTGTGCTAGTAGTAGTGCTGCTATTTTACGCTATTTAGCATGGTCCTTAGGACTAATCATTACCCGGTCGCGCTGATCCATTCGTGCTACAACTATATTATAGCTGCAGTGTGACTCTACTACGTATAAAAGTTGACTGACTCCCTCTCACCGCTTAATCTTGAATATTTTTTTTTAATTTGATCTTGACTTTGTAATTGACTATCAAAAGTAGAAAATAGAGGAAAATCTAAAAATCAATAAAATAATACCATACAGTTATAAAAACTACATACGTTGAAATAAACGATATATAATTTAATTGATGCTTATACGGATTTAGTACGTCATTCCGTGGATGCCGTAAATGGTGGCCATGCCACCAGCATCTCAGTTTCTGATATATTATCACCATCCTGTATTCGACTGGGACGATGAGTAGATTCAAAACACATGTGGTATTACTATTGCCAATCCGCCTGCCCAGCATAGCGATTATGTCAAATGTATCATATGTCCCTTCATAAAGGGAGGCCCATGTCCATGTCCAACCGTGTGTCGTGTCCCTGATGATGAAGAAATGTATTAATTTTAAAGTTTTCGTCAAATGAGAAAAAGCAATTATACATACATTAGTTAATATTTATTTATGTTAACTAATATATATTTTTTTTCTTCATCATCATCATCATCATTACAGCCCTTCACAAGTCCGCTGCTAAACATAGGCTTTAGCATTTATTTGCTTACATTTTGATAACAATTTACTTAAGGTTGTTATTATGTAAAATTTAAGAACTGTTCTTTAAAAAGTCTCGTGCGAAGACAGTTTTCAAAGGTCAGCATTGATATGCAAGAGCTTACAAGAAGCCCACGCAATTTGTATGTTGGTATGTCCTCATATCTGATTATTTCCTAACTTTTTTTTAAAGTTTAAAGAACTAAAACGTTTATTAAATAACAAAGATAACTATTGGCTGTGGCCTCTCTCAGTTTTCCATAATGTGATATTACGAGTGTTGTTGCAAACTCGTAGTGTTAATTGTAAACTGTTAATTTTGGAATTTGTAACTAACAAACAGCTTATTTAGTTACAAGTTTTTTGTATGCGGTAGAGCCATGCTGCCGCTATATTATGTTTGTAGCATGAATGGGTCTGTTCAACTAGGGAAGGACAAAGCTCTCACAGAAAATATAAGCAACTCAATGTTGTTGCGTTTCGTATGTTGAGTGTAGAGAAACTGAGACTTGTATTGTGATTCCCAATCGAGGATGGATGTAGATGTCCATGGGCCGCAAGCCGCAACATAGCAACATACATTTACCATCAAGTGGACTGTATTCGTCAATCTTAGTCTTTGAAAAAGTGTCACAAATTCTATTCACGATGTGTATAGTAAACTCATATAGACCACAAAGTGATATCGTATTGATGCTATTTAGTGTAGGGTTTTGGTTAATAAAAGCTGTAACCCGATTTTACGTTAGCTGATGCAACCATGATCGAGGATTATATAACTTACAGTGGCTTGTAACTTTAAAATATGACTTCTGTTCTTGACACTACCTAAAATATTTAAATCTATCGTCAAGGAATAGCGCATTCCGTGTTTTTTTTTTATATGATAGGGTGACAAACGAGCACACAGTCCACCTGATGGTAAGTGGTTGCTGTGTCCCATAGACATCTACATTTATCCTCGTTTGCGAATCAAAATGCAGATGCGTTGTCACCCGTGAAGATGGAATGCCTCTTTTCCAGTAAAAAGGGTCTCCGGTTCTCTACACTCATAATACGAAACACAGCAGTGTTAAGCTGCTATTTTACGCTGGTATTCTGTGAGAGCGTGGTCCTTCCCCGGTCGAGCCGACCCATTCGTGCTACAATTATACTACTAATATAGCTGCAGCATGGCTCTACCACGTAAACCTCAAAGTTAACATAAAATACCGCAATAATATTAGGTACATGACAAAGACAACCTCACTCCCTTTATCAAACTTTTTATGATAGGAATCGCTTTTCAACCCTGCAGCGGATTGGGTAAGACTTTATTGAAAACAATTAACAATCTTCATTGCGAAACCTTGACAAAATTGATGTTGTTAGCATGCAGCGTTATCTGTGACGAGTTTAACGATTATATTTGATTCAGTTTTGATAAAGGTATCCGGTATCCGGGAATATAAACAGACATGTGAAATACAAAGACGAGTGCTGAATAGGTGCAAAGAGTTTGAGCTGCATATCACATTACATTGCTCCACATGTCATATATATGGACACGGTAACGTTTTATTTATAGAGAAAAGAAAAATGAGCCAATATGATGTTTTAGTTAAATTTGAAATGTGTCGGTTCGAAATTATTTTGAATTCATATCGTACTTAAAATATAACATAATTTAGGTATGATGAACCAGCAAATGCAAACCCTAGGAAGTTCTCGGCAATTACTCAGTCAAATTATACATCAAATTAAATATCTAAACTTAATTTAATTTTGATTTTACTTGAATATTAATAAAAAAGTGTCAAATGTAAGTAAATAAACTATATGAATTATATAAACATAAACAATCGCGTCTATTTACACAATCATTATAATATTATTTAATAGTACGCGCATGAAAACTTTAAACGAGAAAGCATAATAAGCTTTAATATGTGGTAACCATAGCAACATTCATCGCTTGCAATCAGTATCGCGGTCAGCACAACTTTTACCAGCGCAATTAATTTCAATAGCAGAATTAAGATTAGGCAAGTTGGTTCGTCCACGGAGGCATACTAGACGCCCGAACGTGCTCGGCGGCGTATTCGTAATCAGTCGTTAACCTGCCCCCTAAGCGCTTGTGTAATGACAGTAACACCATTCTGTTTGAACCTCTGCGCCGGTGGTGGCATATTTAAGAGAACACTTACGGCACAAACTTGACATAATTATAAAACAACGTTGCATTCGTTTGAAGGTCATGATTTAAAGATCAATTTTTATCATATTTAACTGATCAAGTTAATAAATACATGTGTGAAATATAGCAACACAGACTTGTCTAAAAAATATATAACAAACTAATTTAACATAAACGCGATCAATATAATAATATATAATTATATAATAAATAGGAATTAGAATTTAGACATTACGCGAGCAGTCGCAATCGAGGTGAAGGATGTAATATTAATTTGTAGGTTTCAAAAGAACAGCCGTATAGCGTAAAATTTAAGTACGAGAATTATTATGTGTTCCAAAGACACAGTAATAGTAGCTAGCCGTTTACAAAATCAATAAAAAACCACATTCGATTGGATGGTCCGAAAAATTTCGTGGATATTTCGGGTCAACAATCGAAAATACAAAAAATTCTATAATTATATGTCTCAGATAGATTTTTTAAATATTATTAATTTCTTTTTAATAACAAAAATCTTTTTGTACTTAGTCAAGAATCAAATTTGGTATTTGGTAATCAAAAGTCTGAGGTTAACGATCCAAATATATTTTACATAACGTTTTGCTTATTTTTTTGGAAACTTATAAATTTCCAAGACGTGCTACTTTTCATTGAATGTTCATGAAAAGTAGCACGATTCTTACTCGTTGTTCTTATAGCTACTGCTATAGTTTTAAGATCACAAATTTTATCGCAAATTCAAAAAAAAAAAACTTCAATATGCGTTTATAAAGGTGTCATGGTAGGTATGTAGGTACGTGAATTCTGAAAATAATTTAAAATTCATAATTTACAGTAAATAGCATTTACTGTGTTGCAGGTTGCAAATAATAATTCACTTGCATAGCGCAATATCCGAATCAAATTAGCGCCGGTGCTCAGTTTACCTGTTTCTGTTTTTGTTAGGACGATAACCTCTTTCGAGTTGTAATATTTGTGTATGAATAGCTCGCGGTCTTTATAGCTCGCAAATCCTGAGTCCGATGGTCCGTGGTACCACGACCTCACAGAATACCACCGTGAAGTAGAGGTTTACTTCTGCGTTCCGCTTGGTGAGTGCAGGTGGCCGGAGGCCCAATTACCCCCCCCCCCCCCCCTTAAACATGGTAGTGGAATTGAACAGAAGACTACCCCAGGAGTGTACCAGCACCCTTGGAGAATCCTTCGCTGAGCATCCACGACCAAACCACTCCACTCCTGGGCGTGGGTGCTCAGGCTGCCCCGAGTATTCTGGGGGGGAGGGGGCAAAATTCCGCTCGCGGCAAATACTGCTCGGGGCAAGCTGAGCAATAAGACCAAGGCGACCCCTTTCACGCTATCCGTGAATTTTTGCAATATCAGGGGACTTCATTCCAACCTTAACGCTGACCATTACCATCTAGAGATGGCGAAGCCGGCCTTGCTCTTTTTAACCGAGACTCAGGTGTCCTCTCCGGCTGATACTTCATATCTCTCTTACCCGGGGTACAAATTTGAACGCTCCTTTGTACCCCGGGCTGGAGTTTGCGTATAAGTCAGAGAGGACATCTGTTTTCGACGTCTCGGCAGTCTTGAAGGTACGGACCTGTCCATCCTATGGCTGCGCGTAGACAACGACGACCATCCCCGCGTCTACGGGTGCCTGTATAGGTCCCATAGCGGTAATGCCGACACATACCGACTCAACGACCACGTCCCAATGGCTGCAGACTCCGTGCTAGAACAGATCCCATCCGCAGAGATCGTGATACTCGGTGATTTTAACGCCCACCACGCTGAATGGCTTGGTTCTCGTTTAACCGATCATGCGGGTAGATCTGTCTATGACTTTGCCTTGGCATATGGTCTAACACAACTGGTTACTTCGCCTACGCGGATCCCAGATGTGGAGGATCACGTACCTTCCCTGTTTGACCTTCTGCTGACCTCTCATCCGGACGGATATCTGGTCTCCGTCGATGCCCCTCTGGGCTCTTCAGACCATTGTTTGATCCGGAGTACGGTGCCACTCACGCTCCCATCGCAGTTGCGATCTGCAGCTTACCGCCGTGTTTGGCTCTATAGGTCGGCCGATTGGGACGGGATGCGGTCTTTTTTTGCATCCTACCCTTGGGGGCGGGTTTGCTTCTCGCTGGAAGATCCCAGCGTTGTTGGCGATTCTGTTGCTGATGTGGTGCTTCATTGTATGGAACTTTTTATTCCATCCTCTGTGGTGCCCATCGGAGGCAGATCCCAGCCATGGTTAGGTCGCTCCTGTAAAATAGCATCACGCTATAAGCAGGAGTGCTGCCAGGCCTGGGCTGACGCATCAACGTCCCGGGATGTAAACACCAGCGCTCTTAAAAAGAAGTATAATTCCGCCTCCAGGTTCTTTAAAAGTGTCATTGTCAAGGCAAAGTCAGAGCCCATCGTCAGAATTGGCGAGAAACTAGTTCGCCTCCCTTCGGGAACACGTGCATTCTGGTCTCTCGCCAAGGCTGTCCAAGGGAACTTCTGTCAGCCATCTCTGCCATCTCTGCACAGGGTGGACGACTCACTGGCCCATGACGCAAAGGAGAAAGCCGATCTGCTAGGCTCTCTTTTTGCTTCCAACTCGACTCTAGATGACGGGGAGAACACACCGCCGACCATCCCGCGGTGTAAGTGCTCCATGCGGGAAGTGCTGTTTACACAGCGCTTGGTGCGTAAAGCACTCCTCTCCCTGGACGTCAACAAGTCGAGTGGGCCTGATGGATAGGATAGGTGGGAACCTATTGTGCTGAAGACGTGTGCTCCGGAGTTGGCACCGGTTTTAACGTGTCTTTCGGTACTCCTACTCCCTAGGCGTAGTCCCGAACTCATGGAAGACAGCTTTGGTGCACCCGATCCCTAAAAAAGGCGACCGCTCAGATCCGTCCAACTACAGGCCTATCGCTTCACCTCCTTGGTCTCCAAAGTAATGGAAACGATTATTAACAGCCAGCTCATGCGGTATCTTGAGGATCACCAGCTGATTAGTGACCGCCAGTACGGTTTCCGTCGAGGTCGCTCAGCTGGTGACCTTCTGGTCTACCTGACTCATAGATGGGCGGAGGCAGTGGAGTCCAAGGGGGAGGCGTTGGCATTTAGTTTGGACATAGCGAAGGCTTTCGATTGGGTTTGGCACAAAGCGCTTCTTTCGAAGCTGCCTTCCTATGGGCTTCCCGAGAAATTGTGCAATTGGATCACCAGTTTTCTTGCAGATCGGAGTATCAAGGTCGTAGTAGACGGTGCATGCTCCGATTACAAGCCAATTAACGCTGGTGTTCCACAAGGCTGCGTGCTATCACCAACGCTGTTTCTTCTGCATATCAATGATATGTTACAAACCAGTAACATTCATTGCTATGCAGACGACAGCACTGGTGATGCTTTATACACCGGCCGTGCCAATTTTTCTCGGGAAAACGTCGCCGAGTACCGGAACAAACTTGTGTCTGAAGTCGAGATTTTGTTGAACAAAGTCGTTTGATTTTGCGCGTTTACAGCTAAAAAGAACCCCTTTGTCGTATCTCCTCAGTTTCAAGGCACTCCCCTTGTTGCCTCAGCCAGTATCGATATCCTCGGTGTCGACATATCGTGTGACGTGCAGTTTCGTGGTCACTTGGAAGAGAAGGCCAAATTGGCCTCTAAAAAGCTTGGCGTGCTCAGCAGAGCGGGACAGTATTTCATGCCGGCACACCGCTTGCAACTTTACAAGGCGCAGGTTCGGCCTCACATGGAATACGGTTCCCATCTCTGGGCAGGGGCTCCCCAGTGCCAGCTCCTTCCACTTGACCGCATCCAGCGTAGAGCGATTGGAATCGTCGACGACCGAGTTCTTTCCGATCGGCTCGACTCACTGGCACTGCGTAGAGATGTTGCATCTCTTTGCGTATTTTATCGCATCTACCACGGGGAGTGCTCTGAGGAAATGTTCGGACTAATTCCAGCCGCTCAATTTCACCATCGCACATCGCGACTAAACTCGCGATACCATCCATATCATCTGGATGATTGGCGGTCCACCACTGTGCGATTCAGAAGAAGTTTTCTCCCTCGCACAACTTCCTTGTGGAATCGATTACCACCAGCGATTTTTCCGGACCGATACGACTTAGGGACCTTCAAGAAAAGAGCCTACTTCTTTTTAAAAGGCCGGCATCGCATCTGCAATTCCCCTGGTGTTGCAGTTGTTCATAGGCGTCGGTAGTCACTTAGCATCAGGTGAGCCGCATGCTCGTTTGCCCCCTCTCCTATAAAAAAAAAAAGAAAAAAATAGCTGTAAAAGTCAAAAGATTAACAGCATCAACATCACAATATCTACTTGTATTTAATTATTTGTCGGTTTTTTTCAATAATTACAATGTGGTTGTTGTTTGTACTGGGTATATGTCAACAAAATCAGGCTAACTAAGATCTACATATATGTTAGGTAGTTTGTTTTGTAACCAACGTCCCAAGCCTATCGATTTGAATGTTATATTGTCAGTAGGTTTCCACATTATCGAAAGTAATGAGGAAACGAGATCGTTATGTTTTGCAAACAAAATGTAAACTCGGCTGTTATGATATAACCGGCGGATTGCAAGAGCACAGACTGAAAACACTGACATATTTGCGTTTTATCGTGCTTGCACTATCACTTTTGATATAGCTATGACAAAAAAAAAACAATGATTTAAAGCAGGTTTTATGAGATGTAAAGATCATTATTCATTACATAGGAAATTTACATTTTCTATTATAATTTTGCAACTAAATTGAATCAAAATTGTTTTGTTTAAGCAGACAGCAAACTATACATAATAAAGATCACGTATACTTAATGCCATAGCTTCATATTAACTACGAAACACAGTTTTGCAATTTTATTACGGGAAGCTATTTTGATAGCAATCATGTAGTAATGAGATATAAGTAGCAGAGTCACGCGAAAAAATTACGAACAGTTACCTAATTATGTAACGCTTTTGTTGTGGATTACGTATAATAAATCCTTTTTAATAATAATTTTAAAATAATAATATGTTTGTTTAAGATGCGACGAGTAGCAGAGTTCAAGCGAGATAATGCAAGTCTTCTTGATGGGTTGGTGCCCGAACATGAAAAAGTAGCATTCCTGGAACACAAAGTAGTAAATGTAATGAAAGGGCGCGATCATAAGGGAAGGCGGTTGCTGATTGTTAATGTTGGAGGTAATGTCACCGTTGCAAATACACATCTTTTTCTTATGGCTTTGTCTAAAGTTTTATGGAATTAAATTAAATAAGATATTAGAAAATTAGAAAGTAGCAAAATAAAAACTTACCGTTACCGTTACAGGCTATTAAGAGTCCATTGCTGAACATGGGCCTGCCTCGTAAATTAGCTCATAGAGGGACGATATTGGCCATAGTTGTCACGCTTGCAAGCGAGGTGAGAACTGCAGTTTTGTTTGTGGGTTTGTGGGCACGTCATGCTTATATCCTGGTTTATTTCCGTCTGTTGCCTGTTACAGCATGCACTGGACGGTATAGTGGATATATGCATAATGTGCATGATATTCTTACACTGCCACAACAGTAATAAAACTTAAGATGAAATTCGTTTTAATTTGTTTCATTGTAGTGATCATCTTTTTTTTCTCATAATTGAATTTAACATTTTTTTTATAATCTTAATTGAATTTAGTATTTTTTCTTTTAGATTGTGCCCTTAAGATCTCATATAAGTTCAGATATAGTTTGATAAAAGTAAAATCAAATCAAAATCAGTAAAATCAAAATAAGAAACAAAGTAACTTTAAGAAATTGAAATTTATTTGATCGGCTAGTTGTTACATGCACTAAACAACTACTTACCGTTGTTATAATATGTAACTAACAATATGAAGCTAAAGTCAAATTAAAATATATAATTTTGTCTGTGATAAGTTTTGTTTATCATTATCACTATTTTTTTTTCTGTTAATTATATTTATGCGCTGATAAAATAACGGCAATTGCTTTGTTTAGGTACCAGTCGAAGTGAATGATTTGTCTTACGCGTTTGGTTAATGGACATCGTGTAATAGTTAAGTACATTGGATAACGACCACTTATGTTTAAAACAGCTTAAGTTATTTGTAAATATAACAACTAAGACTCGGGGTATATTCTTTCAATTTTAATAAACAAAACAGTTCTTTTCAAGCTTTTCGGTTATAATAACGATTATCTTTTCAAAGGAAAACATTACGCTTTACGCAATATGTCATTTATGATTACTGTTTTTGCCTTCGAAGCTTTTTAGCGTACCGTTGTTAAGGGACATGAACCAACAGTTTGAGATGGTGGCCTATTACTTGACGTAGAATTTTATCATATAACTAGCTGTTCCCCGCGACTTCGCTCGTGTGTTAGGGTTTTTATGTTTTTGCGCGGAACCCTAATTGATTTTCTAAAATAAAAGTAGCCTAAGTTACTCCTTATAAAATCAGCTATCTGCCAGTGAAAGTTCTGTCAAAATCGGTCCAGCCGGAACAAACAGACAGACAGACAAAAATTTTAAAAATTGTATTTTAGTTATAAGTATTTACTTTCATATGCATTTAGTATGAAACTGTAATTTTGACATTACAAACAGACACTTCAAATTTATTTATTTGTATAGATTTGTATAGATATAGGTACATCTCTATACTTATGGTTTTCTTTAAACCTTGGTTTCCCAGAAGATATTAAAGTCGGTGTTCAATTTTTAACTGATGCTGCTCTATAATTCTAGCTCTACATTCTGACATTAAGGCTATTACTTTTTTCCCATTCCAAAGATTTTTTTATTTGTCTTCACGAAATTTTTTCATACCGCCAACAGACTAAATTAACCCATAGACACTTACATCTAACATCGGTGAATATTTTTTTAAAATTCTTTCGCCGATATTCTGGGTAGCGCCGATCTACTCGTCCTGCAGCCGAATGTGACTTTATTATGTGGTAAATTATTTGTATCTAGAACAAAGAAGTATCCTTCAGTGCATTTCCGAATGTTATATATTTAAAATATTATTTTACAGGATCATGGAATCCAAAGAAAGTAAATGCAGATCAGTTGTTCAGACTATTCTACCTCATTCACTTAGCTGCGATGTTGGAGCCCGAGTCCCAGGTTAGAGGCACGGTCGTCTTAATGGACTTTTACAATATGGGATGGTCACAGGTCAGTTTTTGATATTATATTTTTTTGTATTAAACACAGATTTCGTGTATTAAATGTGTGAACTATTCGTGAAAACGATGAAACAAGCGCTCCGACGGTGATGTGAACCTAGTTAATGTGTCTCCTTGTCTTTTTTACTTAATAAGTCTGTTACTGCCTTGACTTCATCGCCGCCATCGACTGTCTGCTGGCTTAAGCTGCCGTCAAAACTTCACAATGTGACGCATCTGCATGTTGTTATTTATTAAGAAGTTTTGAAACAAATTATCGTAACCAATCATAAGGGATAATTTCATAATATACTTGACACTGACAAAAGTACAGCAGTACGAGTCCATAACATAAGAAAAAAAGTATCTAAATATATTTCAGGTAAATTATTTGGTATTGCTGCATCAATTAAAGTAAATAGTAGGTTAAAGTCCCTGATCTTTGCTAGTATTGTGTTTTTCAATGTAACTTACGTGTTCAGATGTTACAATCTAATAAAAATTCTGGTACTTACTGTAGTACTTGAGTATTAAAATAAAGCTTGGAATCATATCTACACGTGCTAGGTAAAACCTAAACATGCTGTAATAAAATTTATGATTTTTGTAACAATAAATTTGTAGGATTTTATTATATTCTAAAATGATTAAATTTATGTTTTTGTGTCGTAAAATTTATAAAATATCCATAAATTTTACGAGTAGCGGGCCCGTCTCCCCGATTTCTACTACCTATGTTACGTATTGTATTTTTTCTAAGTCCGAGAGGTCCTTTAGTGACGCTAGGCCCATTGATAGTTGCCTACTATGCCTTTACGTTATTCCGGCACTGCTTATGTTGTGACATGTAATATTTATCAGCCCCGGGCCAGAGTAGTTTTCTTTTCTTTTTATAGGATAAGGGTGACAAATGAGCACACAGTCCACCTGATGGTAAGTGGTTGCTGCAGCCCCTAGACATCTACATCTATCCTCTAATACAAATCAAAATGCAGATGCGTTATCACCCGTGAAGACTAAGATGTAACGCCTCATTTCCAGTAAAAAGGGTCTCTACACTCACCATACGAAACACAGCAGCGTTAAGCTGCTATTTTACGCTGGTATTCCGTGAGAGTGTGGTCCTTCCCCGTCGAGCCGACCCATTCGTGCTACAACTATACTACAAATATAGCTGCTGCACGGCTCTACCACGTAAAGAATTCACGAACGTCATTCATTCATTCATTCATCACAGCCTACTCGTATCAAAACTCCACTACTAAACATTGATCTCCACCGTAGGGTGCCTCATAGAGGGAGGGGATATTTGTTATAACTAAACGGGTTGTCAACCGCAGTTTTTTTTAAATATTTTGAGCAGTTTTTAAGAAGATGTTGCTTCCCATTTCCTGTTTTAGTTTCCCTTTGTCACCTTTTACGACACCCATGGGAAGACATGGGTAAGCGAATTCTCTTATATGACAATTCTAATTTTAGTTTGCCTAAATACATATTACACTTTGAAGTTATATAAGACGAATGTAGTAAATAGGGAATTTCGATAGTATTACAAGCTGTTTACAGGTACATAGAAAGAAGTATGTATCTACTCTCCTTTCTGTAAGTTATGTTGAAACGTCTTCTTTGTTTGCTTAGTCGTAAGGATACGATGGAAATGTCATCGTCACCTTGTGTTTTAAAAAATTTCATCTTTAAATCAATTCACGTAATGTAAAGGGCAGAATAAAATCTGCCAGGCTAGCTAGCACATAATAGTTAATACATAATTACTAATACGTAACTTTTCGTTGGACAAATGAAAAAGACAATGGATAACTTGGTCATAAATCTTAAAGAAAAATATTACAAACTATAATGTTTGTCTTCTTAAAAAAATGTAGCTTAACTTTTTTGGCAAATTATTGCTTGACAAGGAAATATTAATGTAATTAATATAATTATCACAGTAATCAATTTCATGAATTGCCTGATTTTTTAACCGAAATCGGCCACTCTTCAGCGAATGTTCATTAATATCTGCCGTTCAGGTTCATTAATATACATATTATGTTGGTCTTCTACTGAAAACTTTTTTGATATAAAGTTATATCAAAAGTTCTGCGTAATATTTAAAGGCTAATAAACATTTGATTGAATTGCATTGCATTAAGACTGCAATATTTATAAATAAACCGTGACAGGTGATTATGTGTATTGCATCATTGCATCACTATGAGGAATGAAATTTCACGTAGTCTATATTTTCTTTGGCGTAGTAGTTATTTGTAGGAATCATTGCAGATGCTTTTTCTTAAACTTGCTCTTGCTTTTTGGGTTGGTCCCACTTGTATTTAATATTTATAGTATTTTTTTTATTTTTTCGTACAGAATTATCTCGTACCCTATGACTTGAAAGCATTCCCAATGATAGTTTTTTTTTAATCCATTAACATTTTGTTTATTGAGTATCAAAGTATTTTTTATCAGTAAAAAAAAAACAACGAAAAAGATAAAATATTTTCCATTGTTTTACTAACTAATATTGGTTCTTTACAAGTCTACTGCTGGCATGTTTCAAAACACGATCCTAAATCACCTGCGTACATTGACTACCTGCATGTCTTCCCAGGTGGTCACTCCGTCTAGTACGAGTGCCTACATTTTGCTTACCGGTACGAGGCTGACACTCGAGAAACTTTCCTCATCAGTTGTCGGTTTTTCTGGTTAATATTCATACTTTCTCGAAAAGTGTAATCAAGCCATTTTATACGTGGTAGAGCCATGCTGCAGCTATATTAATAGTATAGTTGTAGCACGAAAGGGTCAGCCCGACCGGGGAAGTACCACGATATTGCAGAATACCAGCGTAAAATGGCAGCTTGACACTGCTGTGTTTCGTATGGTTAGTGTAGAGAACCGGAGACCCATTTTACTGGAAAAGAGGCATTCCATCTTAGTCCTCACGGGTGACGACGCATCTGCATTTTGATTCTTTATTGAGGATAAATGTAGATGTCTATGGGTCACAGCAACCACTTACCATCAGGTGGACTGTGTGCTCGTTTGTCACCCTATCCTATAAAAAAAGATGCTCGTACTCAATCTCAAAAGTCATACTAAGTCGAAGTCTTGTTTTTGTTATATGTATATCTAGGGTTAACTCACGAAATAAGTTTATTTGTTAAAATACATTACTGCTTCAGACTTCTACCCAGTCCCAGTTATCTCTGATGTTCCAAGCTGACGGGAAATACTAGTTTATTGAGACGATTATATGAATCGTTTTAGTCGACATAGCACCCCCACTATCTTAGGCAAAATGTTTTTCTGATAAAGTATCTTTTATTACGTTGATTTATTATGTGGAAACTATATTCGTTACGCTTGTGTTATATAAATTTCAATCACGACAACACCGATAGAATTTAAACAAAATAGCAGTTGTATTATTATAATTGTATATCCCGTTTTATCGATGTAGTTTAGCTGAATTACGTAGTTCAACTTTATCGCAATCTCTGCATTTGAATAAATATATTACTTTGTAATCCTACTGTATTATTTTCTCTACTTTTCTGCCGACTTCCAAACACGAGACGGTACTCATTTCGACTGTCTGTAAGTCCTGTAAGTTCAAAACGAATATACACATTCAAGCAAAACTCTAATTTAATTTTTAACCGACTTCAAAACGGAGGAGGTAAAACAGGTCAATACGACTGTATGTTTTTTTATGTGTTATCTCATAACTTTTTACTGGGTGAACCGATTTCGATGATTCTTTTTTTATTTGAAAGCTGGTACTTCTCCTGTGGTCCTGTATGAATTGATCAAGGTCAGACCAATAGAGAGAATATAATATAAATATAAATAGAATATAATAGAGTTATTCTTAATAACTTATATTGAAGTCGGTAGTACAAAATTTTTAATTTAAAGTTATATATTACCAATGATTAGTTTAGAGATAAAATTTAAGCAATCGTTAAATACATTGTAGTACAGTAACTATTTCAACGCTAAATAATTGGATGTAAGTTCTTCGTCACCTAAAAAGAGGGTCAAGTCTAACTCTTAGGACAATTTTTTCAATACAGCATTGCATAAACTTATTAAAATATGTAATAATATGCAAATAAATAATAATGTTTTAATTTGGGGCAGAACGCTCCAAGTGATTTAGTATTTTAATTTTGAACTAAAGGAAGATAAATATAATAAAACTGAACATTTCGAACTGTTACATTTGTTTATAAATATTATTTCTATTGTGTAGAATTATACTTATACAAAAATCTATAGTTTATGCATAATATCGTAGTTCTAAATATTTAGTTATTTCATAAAAATGCATAATTCTGTTTAATATTGCTCTAATTTTTTTAAATGTTTGTTACCTCAGAACTTTTTTCTAAGTGAACCAAATTTGATGATTCTCCTTTTATTTGAAAGCTGGCACTTCTCATGTGGTTCCGTATATTATTAATTAATTTTATCAAGATCTGACTAATAGTATTTGAGTTATCCTTAATAATGCGTATTTAATTGACTTCGGCTACATTGATGATGTTTTCATTGTATTTGTATTGCAGTCGGTGTATTGCAGTGTAAGCGAGAGAATTAAAACGCATTATGAATATTTATTTCAATTGGCAACTGTCCCAAATGTTTTTTTCGCAACGAATTTGCCTTGACATCTAAATTACGTTGTATTGTGTGTTTACGGGAATGCTTTTAATAAGATTAAATCTATTAAAAATAACATACGATTCTTTCACCTTCCAGTTCCATACATATTGCAATTTTTAAATGTTGTGTAGAAAATTTCAATGCCGACTATTGCAACAGGCTGTTGCTTCATCAAGATTGCTGCAGTGAATAATTAATCAGATAAATACATATCTAATTTTTAGTGGTACGGTATTTTTCGTATGATTGTTGGATTAGTTTAGAGATAAAATTTAAGCAATCGTTAAATACATTGTAGTACAGTAACTATTTCAACGCTAAATAATTGGATGTAAGTTCTTCGTCACCTAAAAAGAGGGTCAAGTCTAACTCTTAGGACAATTTTTTCAATACAGCATTGCATAAACTTATTAAAATATGTAATAATATGCAAATAAATAATAATGTTTTAATTTGGGGCAGAACGCTCCAAGTGATTTAGTATTTTAATTTTGAACTAAAGGAAGATAAATATAATAAAACTGAACATTTCGAACTGTTACATTTGTTTATAAATATTATTTCTATTGTGTAGAATTATACTTATACAAAAATCTATAGTTTATGCATAATATCGTAGTTCTAAATATTTAGTTATTTCATAAAAATGCATAATTCTGTTTAATATTGCTCTAATTTTTTTAAATGTTTGTTACCTCAGAACTTTTTTCTAAGTGAACCAAATTTGATGATTCTCCTTTTATTTGAAAGCTGGCACTTCTCATGTGGTTCCGTATATTATTAATTAATTTTATCAAGATCTGACTAATAGTACTTGAGTTATCCTTAATAATGCGTATTTAATTGACTTCGGCTACATTGATGATGTTTTCATTGTATTTGTATTGCAGTCGGTTGCACGAAAATTTTAATTTTACCACTTGTTAAATAGTATTTTTACTTCTGCTGCCAACACCAAGATATTCTTTGTTGTAGTAGATTTACACACGAGTTAAGTGTACTTTGGAATTAATGAGTCACTTCAAAGTACGATTTAGTAATACAGCAGGCATGTTTTTATAACAAAGATGCACAAAGTCTGCTTAACGATACTCTTTCCATTGTGTCTTTATCTTTGTTTTTTGTAGTTACAAAATAAAAATTAGTCACACCTGTTTTATAAGAATTAAAATCGAACAGGATTTTGATATGAAAAAACCTTGAAACATAAACTTATTATAATAACGCAATAGCCAGATTAAAATTGTTAAGATACACGGCTATCTCTCGTTATCTAGTTGCCGATACAGGCTATATTCTAATTTATCGATCGCATTTCAATGACGTTCATGTAATAAAGAAGTCACAGTCATTGCCAAAGTTTAACTGACCTTTTATTTTAGGCACGCACGCGACAAAACTCACGATATCATCCACACCATCTAAATGATTACTAGGAGTTTTCTTCCTCGTACCAGCTCTTTGTGGAATCGTTTACAACGGGCGATATTCCCGGACCGATACGCCTTAGGGGATTTCAATACCTGCAATTCCTCTGGTGTTGCAGTTGATCTTGGGCGGTGGTAGTCACTTACCATCCGGCAAGCCGCATGCTCGTTTGCCCCCTCTTATATGTATATAAAAATATGATAAATAATATCATTTTGAGTGCAATTAAATGCTTGTACTCGTATAATTACAAAAACATAACAATTTGTAGGCAAGACGCACACGCCATTGTGCGCATCTGGTGTATCGATCGTCATGTTATTGGATAATTATCGACATCTTTGTTTGTAATCTAGTTCTATATTCCTTGTTCCAACCATATTCGTTGTTCATTCGTTTTATCGTCATAATTGATCTGTATAGATAATTAATAGAATCAGGCGTTACTTTGCGGAAATCCATTATATTAAAGTTAAAAATAAAAATTACCTTGTGTACATCTCGATAAAAATATCGATAAAATATCGAGCTGATGTACGCAAGGTAATTTTTACCAACTTTAATGATCTGTATAGAGTTCACTGAATGCTGAACATGAGCCTCTTTACTCACTAAATCATCAATTTGCTGGCGGATTTGCGGCTCCGGCCCAGAATAGACAGAAAAGCAGTTCTACCACCATATATTATATCGATGCCTTTTTTTCGTGGGGATATCTTTATGGATACCTTTCACTGCAGGGGCAGCGAAAAGGTTATGCCGGACTCCTACCGGCTAAAACCCCACAGTGGTCACCATCAGCGTATACGAGGGGTCCCCGTTCGGAACGCAACCGGAGCCCTTCCTTCCCTCCTTCGCTTTACTACGCTATTAGCACGTCCCGGCAGTACTTGTTGTCCCCAGTACTCTTGCAGTTACCACGATGTCTCGAGACCATTTCCGAGTCATTGTCCACCACGGGTGTTACATGAATTGGCGTTCGAGGCCCCCGTCTCCGAGCGTCTGCAACCCCAAAGGCCCCGTTTCTGGTAAGGGAACGATGCCTACCACTTGGTAAATGAAATCGGGATGATCAATCTTGTGGTGACGGGTTTTCTAATTCCAACACCACTTGATAAAACAATAGTATTAACTTTCAGAATTTATTTCATGTTTAGAACTTAGGATTTACTTTTCCTTATTAAAAAAATTGAAAGTTGTTCATATTGTATTTGTGATAATTTAGTTCTATAAGTATGTTAAACTGTCTTATGGCCAAATACTCGAACGCTACTCAATTTTAAGTGTCTTTAAGTTTTATGGCGCCCTTCATGCTGATACTCGAACGCTGCTCAATTATAAAATGCCGTTAAGTTTCATGCTGATACTCGAACGCTGCTCAATTATAAAATGCCGTTAAGTTTCATGCTGATACTCGAACGCTGCTCAATTATAAGATGCCGTTAAGTTTCATGCTGATACTCGAACGCTGCTCAATTATAAAATGCCGTTAAGTTTCATGCTGATACTCGAACGCTGCTCAATTATAAGATGCCGTTAAGTTTCATGCTGATACTCGAACGCTGCTCAGTTATAAGATGCCGTTAAGTTTCATGCTGATACTCGAACGCTGCTCAATTATAAGATGCCGTTAAGTTTCATGCTGATACTCGAACGCTGCTCAATTATAAAATGCCGTTAAGTTTCATGCTGATACTCGAACGCTGCTCAATTATAAGATGCCGTTAAGTTTCATGCTGATACTCGAACGCTGCTCAATTATAAAATGCCGTTAAGTTTCATGCTGATACTCGAACGCTGCTCAATTATAAAATGCCGTTAAGTTTCATGCTGATACTCGAACGCTGCTCAATTATAAAATGCCGTTAAGTTTCATGCTGATACTCGAACGCTGCTCAATTATAAGATGCCGTTAAGTTTCATGCTGATACTCGAACGCTGCTCAATTATAAGATGCCGTTAAGTTTCATGCTGATACTCGAACGCTGCTCAATTATAAGATGCCGTTAAGTTTCATGCTGATACTCGAACGCTGCTCAATTATAAGATGCCGTTAAGTTTCATGCTGATACTCGAACGCTGCTCAATTATAAGATGCAGTTAAGTTTCATGCTGATACTCGAACGCTGCTCAATTATAAGATGCCGTTAAGTTTCATGCTGATACTCGAACGCTGCTCAATTATAAGATGCAGTTAAGTTTCATGCTGATACTCGAACGCTGCTCAATTATAAGATGCCGTTAAGTTTCATGCTGATACTCGAACGCTGCTCAATTATAAGATGCCGTTAAGTTTCATGCTGATACTCGAACGCTGCTCAATTATAAGATGCCGTTAAGTTTCATGCTGATACTCGAACGCTGCTCAATTATAAGATGCCGTTAAGTTTCATGCTGATACTCGAACGCTGCTCAATTATAAGATGCAGTTAAGTTTCATGCTGATACTCGAACGCTGCTCAATTATAAGATGCCGTTAAGTTTCATGCTGATACTCGAACGCTGCTCAATTATAAGATGCCGTTAAGTTTCATGCTGATACTCGAACGCTGCTCAATTATAAGATGCCGTTAAGTTTCATGCTGATACTCGAACGCTGCTCAATTATAAGATGCCGTTAAGTTTCATGCTGATACTCGAACGCTGCTCAATTATAAGATGCCGTTAAGTTTCATGCTGATACTCGAACGCTGCTCAATTATAAGATGCCGTTAAGTTTCATGCTGATACTCGAACGCTGCTCAATTATAAGATGCCGTTAAGTTTCATGCTGATACTCGAACGCTGCTCAATTATAAGATGCCGTTAAGTTTCATGCTGATACTCGAACGCTGCTCAATTATAAGATGCCGTTAAGTTTCATGCTGATACTCGAACGCTGCTCAATTATAAGATGCAGTTAAGTTTCATGCTGATACTCGAACGCTGCTCAATTATAAGATGCCGTTAAGTTTCATGCTGATACTCGAACGCTGCTCAATTATGAGATGCCGTTAAGTTTCATGCTGTCTCTATCACTTTAAATCAAAGCGACTATGACATCATAAAACTTAACGGCATATTAAAATTGAGTAGCGTTTGAGTATTTGGCCAATAGTCACTTTGATTTAAAGTAATAGAGACAGCATGAAACTTAACGGCATCTTATAATTGAGCAGCGTTCGAGTATCAGCATGAAACTTAACTGCATCTTATAATTGAGCAGCGTTCGAGTATCAGCATGAAACTTAACGGCATCTTATGAGTGAGCAGCGTTCGAGTATCAGCATGAAACTTAACGGCACTTATAACTGAGCAGTGCTTGAGTATTTGGGTATTAGTCACTAGATGAGAATGATCTTTACTTAGGCTTTTCAGCAATTTTAGAACTTACACAAGTATATTACAAACGTATACAAGAGTATCATATTACAAGAGTTATAAATGATACATAGCCATTAGCCATGATATTTCACACATTGAATTATCGCAACGTTACTCATTATTAATATGTTTTTATTGGTGTAACACGATTCCAAGTTAAAACATATGTCAAGCACTAGCAATAATACTTTGTCGAGTTGCGTAAATGGAAACGCAGTTCAGTTTTAATTTTTAGCTAAAATTCCCATTTACGTGACGTAACCGAAAATCAAGGAAAGTTGCCATTATATTAAAATATTCGTGTGATGTGTAGGAAAACGGCAGTCCATAGGACATACGAGTACTGCCTACTCTCTAAACTCAGGGTTTCGGGCTCAAGGGACGTCACGTCCGAGGCTATCAAAATGATTTGTATTCAAAGAAGCGCGGCTATTTTAATGAATTAAATTGATAATAATTATGGACCGCTGTATATTATGATTATATTAGAGGCTATTTCTACAAACATGTGAATTGTATTTGCAGTTAAAATTTAAAATTATTTCCTTTTATTGCTATTTTCAACCGACTTCAAAAAAGTGGGAAATTATTAATTCGACAGAATTTTTTTTGTGTTACTTCAGAACATTTTTCTAGGTGAACCGAATTTGATAATTGTTTTTTTATTTGAAAGCTGTTTTTTCTCTTTCTTATGTGGTCCCATATAAATATGATCAAGTTTTGAGTTATCCTTAAATTGACTTCGTCTACAATCTACATTGATGATGTTCTCATTATTTTATTTATTTTGAAGTCGGTTGTACAATTTTTTTTAATTATACCACCTTGTTAAAAGAGAAACTTCTGACTTTACTCTTAGTTAATTTTAACAATGGATTCGTTCTTTCATACTTAATAAGTTAAATTAGAAAAATATCTTTTTAATGTTGATCAAAATTATACTAAATATTAAATAAATTTAAAACAATTCGTAGATTTTCTAAGCACTAGCGCGTCGTCTTTTCATGATTTTTTTAAATAAAGTTGAAGAGGCAACCGATCTTACTGGACTGTAAGTGACTTGTGGACTGTAACTGATGGTATTTGGCTACTGAAGCTAACTTCAAACAAAGGAGTCTACAAATGCGTTGTCACACCTGCGAACCAAGATGGGGTGTCTCACAGCCAATAGACAGCCCAAAGACGACAGCAGTGCGCAAGCAATCAAAATGTGAGGTGAGGCCTGTTGACTGTTGGCTCTTTGGGCTGCCTGTTGGCTGTCTTTGGGCTGCGCAAGCACTGCAGCTGTTTGGCTGCAGAAAAGAAGACCCAGATGGACATCTGGGCAGAAAAGAAGTCATACCACCTGTATAATATATTATACCTATCACCGAGAAGTACATTTTAAGTGAT
Organism: Parnassius mnemosyne; assembly: GCA_963668995.1. NCBI lineage: Eukaryota > Metazoa > Arthropoda > Insecta > Lepidoptera > Papilionidae > Parnassius > Parnassius mnemosyne. The sequence continues at coordinate 14,651,477 of CAVLGL010000148.1, forward strand.
GCTAAAACCATGTTCAACTAATTGCCAGTGAGAACGCACATATCCACCGGACATGACATAATTTGACACCAACATGGTTTTAGGTGCATACTCGTATGTGTGCGTAAATGTATGTTCTTTTACAATAACTTAAGCATGATATCCCGTCACGTGAAACGTACGTAGCATTCTGTATATCTTTCTGAATGTGTTACGATTGTCCCCGTGTCCCTGAAGCCTATCTCCGATCCCATGAAGCGTTACGTTACGTCGTACACGGAAACGATAGAACCATAGAGTAATGTAATAAACCTGGAATATAGAGCAATCTCGCGAGATTTTTTTTGGAGATTTTATTTTTATTGATAGAAAAAATGATGATCCTGAGTTGCAGTTGTGACACAGTGCTCAATGCCATGTTTGTTTGTAGTTTCTGACAGAATTTACAATTTATTGCCGGTATTTTTTCAACTTAGACTGAGGTTATCGTGCAATATAAATATATTTAAAAACGGATACTAACAAGCTTTTTATGAATGATATATTTTTCCCAAACGTCATTATAATATTATTAAGAATTGCGTAGATTTTAGTCCATTCATATGGACTTACGGTCATAGTATTAGGTTTAGCATATTAGTTATGGGTTAGCCATTTCTTGGAACCGTCATATCGCAACATTTTTTTTACATTTACATATTTTTTCACGGTATATTTTTTAAACTTTAAATATTTAATTAGAAACCATGTCGTGGACCAATATTTTAGATAAACATCCGTTTTTAAGTGTAGATAAAAGTGTTGTTTTTACGGGAAATAACTTTACGCTAAGCTCCGTAAGGACATCAGTAAACATGGGCGTGGAATAAATACATAAATGCTCGTCATATATGCGGGCATACTTGCTTCTTAGATCTTCAATGTTGGCCTTTGTGTCTATGAGCAATTAGGTCATGTTTTATCGACGGAAATTTTCACAGTAGTTTAACCTAACCTTTATAAAGGTAATTGAGAACTCGTAATTTAGCTATCAGTTGAAGTTTTTTTTTTTAAATAAATATTGGTAAATAAAAACAATGAACTACTTTCACTGCCACGTTATCCATGACGTAACATTTGTATACAAATGTTACGTTACGGAATACCAGCGTAAAATGGCTGCTTACTGCTGCTGTGTTTCGTATGGTACGTTAATGTAAAATTATTATAATATGTAGAAGTCTTAATTTGTAGGTGTTTAGGTAAAATGTTTAATTATTCATTGAAGATTGTTCTTGCTTATCTATATGTCTCAACGTCAGTGCAGACTCGAGATCAGAAAATCCAAGGAACTCTAAATCCTTAGGTCAATGATGTCAATGTAATTCTTCCCAGCATTAACCTCCCCCCTTCCCCCACCCCCCAAACAGATATTGATTAACACTTGGAAGGCTTCACATAATATTAACACTAAACCTAACTATGTAAATGTAAATGTAAACAGAAGTTCCTTTTTACTGGAAACAAGGCATTCCATCTAAGTCTTCAGGGGTAAAAAAGCATCTTCATTTTGTTTTTTAGTCGAGGATACTCGTAATACTGGAAATCATTGTAGGTACTTATCTGTTAATTCGTAAATTATTGTATATAAATATAAAAATTAAATAACAAATGAACAATGATATAACCTAAATCTAAATTTGCGCATCCTTTCTATTGTGTTTAGTAATGTTAGCATTTATACTATCTGCGACTTTTTGAACGTGGTAGAGCCGACCCATTCCTGTTACAAACATAATATAGTTACTTATATTATGGTTGTAACACGAATGGGTCAGCTCGATCGGGGTAGGACCACACTCTCGCAGAAATCCAGCGTAACGTATCAGCTTAATGCTGCTCGGTTTCGTATGGTAAGTGTAGAGATCCGAAGACCCTTATTACTGTAATCGAGGCATTCTATCTTAGTCTTCAGGAGTGAAAACGCATCTGCGGTTTGAATCTTAATCGAGGAGAAATGTAGATGGCTATAGGCCACAGCATTTACGTACCATCAGGTGGACTGTGTGCTCGTTTGTCACCCTTATTCTATTAAAAAAAGAAAAAAACTCTCTCTCACTCGGCTCACCTGATGTTAAGTGACTAGTGACTACCGCCGCCTATGAACAACTGCAACACCAGGGGAATTGCAGATGCGTTTTAGACCTTTTAAAAAGGAGTAGGCTTTTTTTCTTGAAGGTCCCTAAGTCGTATCGGTCCGGAAAAATCGCTGTTGGTAATCAATTACACAAGGAAGTTGTGCGAGGAAGAAAACTTCTTCTAAATAGCACAGTGGTGGATCGTCAATCATACAGGTGGTATGGATGGTATCGCGAATTTTGTCGCGATGTGCGATGGTGAAATTGAGCGGCTGGAATTACTACGAACAATTCCTCAGAGCACTCCCAGTGGTACATGCGATAAAATACGCAAAGAGATGTAACGCAGTACCAGTGAGTCAAGCCGATCGGAAAGAACTCTGTCGTCAATGATTCGAACCGCTCTGCGCTGGATGCGGTCAAGTGGAAGGAGCTAGCACTGGGGAGCCCCTGACCAGAGATGGGAACAGTATTCCATGTGGGGCCGAACATGCGCCTTGAAAAGTTGCAAGCGGTGTGCTGCCATAAAAAACTGTCCCGCTGCTGAGAACGCCAAGCTTTTCAGAGAACCATTTGATCTTCTCTTCCAAATGATCACGAAACTGCACATCACTCGATATGTCGACACCGAGGATTCCGATATTGGCTGAGGCAACAAGGGGAGAGCCTTTAAACTGAGGAGATACGACAAAGGGGTTCTTTTTAGCGGTAATCGCGCAAACTTGTGTCTTCTGGGGATTGAACTGGACTAGATTTAGTCGCCCCCAGTCCGAGACTTTGTTCAACAAAGTTTTGACTTCACACACAAGTTTGTTCTGGTACTCGGCGAAGATTTCCCGAGAAATATTAGCACGGCCGGTGTATAAAGCATCACCAGTGCTGTCGTCTGCATAGCAATGAATGTTACCAGTTTGCAACATATCATTGATATGCAGAAGAAACAGCCCGGTAGCACTCCTCCTTATAGCGTGATGCAATTTTACAGGAGCGACCAAACCAAGGCTGAGTTCTGCCTCCGATAGGCACCACAGATGATGGAATAAATAATTCCATTCCCTGAAGATCCGCAACAACTTTGGGATCATCCGGCGAAAATCAAACCCGTCCCCAAGGGTAGTATGCATAAAAGACCGCGTCCCGTCCCAATCGGCCGACCTATAGTGCCAAACACGGCGGAAAGCTGCAGATCGAAACTGCGATGGGAGCGTGAGTGGCACCATATTCCGGATCAAACAATGGTCCGAAGAGCCAAGAGGGGCATCGATGGAGATCTGATATCCGTCTGGATGAGAGGTCAGCAGAAGGTCCAACTGGGAAGGTATATGATCCTCCATATCTGAGATCCGCGTAGGCGAAGTAACCAGTTGTGTCAGACCAAATGCCAAGGCAAAGTCATAAACAGATCTACCCACATGAGCGGTTAAACAAGAACCAAGCCATTCAGCGTGGTGGGCGTTAAAATCACCGAGCATCACGATCTCTACAGATGGGACCTGTTGTAGCACGGAGTCTGCAGCCATTTGGACGTGGTCGATGATTCGGTCTGTGTCGGCATTACCGCTATGGAACCTATAGAGGCACTCATAGACGCTGGGATGGTCGTCGCTGTCTACGCGCAGCCATAGGATGGACAAGTCCGTACCTTCAAGACTGCCGAGGCGTCGAAAACAGATGTCCTCTCTGACGTAAGAAATTCTCGGAAAGCATGGCTGGAGTTGCCTTTGTCTTATTGCTCCGCTTGCTCCGAGCAGGTTTCGTCTTGAGCGGAATTTCGCCCCCCCCCCCCCCCCTACAGAATACGCGGGGCAGCCTGACCACCTACGCTCTAAAAAAGTACGGTAGCTTGGACGTGGATGCTCAGCGAGGGATTCTCCGTCACCAGGGGTGCCGGTACCCTACTGGGGTAGTCTTCTATTTAAATCCACTACTATGTAGGGGGAGGGGGGAGAAATTGGGCCTCGGCCAACTGCACTCTCCAGGCGAATTGCAGAAGTAAACTTCTACTTCACGCTGGTATTCTGCGAGGTCGTGGTACCACCCCGGTTCGAGCCGGCCCATTCATGCGACAACAAAAGCTGCCGCGTGGCTCTCTAGTTATACAACTCATTTGTGTGGCCTCCTTTCATTAGACCTGGTTGCAAATGTAAAACTACAACTACGACAAAAATAGCCAAAGTGAAGATATGTTGTGTAAGGTGGCTTTCAGTTGTAAATTCGTTAATATAAGTTACAATGAATTGTTATTTCTGTATCACTTTGCTTACACTAAATATTTCTTTATTGCAGACAATGGGATTTACGCCATCATTCTCAAAACGGTTATTGACCTTCATTCAAGATGCAATGCCTCTTCGTCTCAAAGAGGTGCACTTTGTAAAGCAGCCTAGAATCTTTGACGTCGTATGGAGGATGTTCAAGCCATTCATCAGGGACAAGCTAAGGACTAGAGTAAGTTGCAATTAGAATTAGTGTACAGTACGGTGCTTACTCTCATTTCTCTTCGATAACCCATGGTAAAGAGAGATTCTCAAACTATAAAACGCAGGATACAGCTACTCCACACAAGTCACTATTGGATTGAGCGATGTCTTTGTGTAACGCAGAGGAAGATCTATACATATAATAAAAATGTAAATAGCCGATGTCTGTACATTTTAGATTTATATAATAAAATTGATTAAGTGGTACTAAAAATAAGTAATTAAATACATTTCTACTATTTTTAGAATTTTCTGTCTGTCTGTCTGTCTGTCTGTCTGTCTGTTTGTTTGTTAACGTATCACGTATAAAGTACCAATTTATATCAGAAGAATCGTTAAAGAATTTATAAAGTGTATCTTCAGGTTACATTTAGTCTTTATTTCATTAAAATTAGTTCATTCCATCAAAAGTTATGATAAATATTCTGAAGTATGGCTACAAAGTATAGGTACGAATTTGTTCAATGGTGGCGTTTGTTGAGTCATCAAGTACATTTTAAACTAATATCATATTATAAATCATAACATAATTAAATGATGTAAAATAATGTTCTATAATGATGTAATTATATCTAAAACGCAGTAAACAAAAGTATTGCATAAAGAACGTAATAAATATATTAAAAAATATATTAACCTTATTATCTAAATCGAAAGTACAATAGTTAACCCATTTCATCGATAGATGGTGGTGTTGCACAAATGTCATGCAAGAAGGCAGGTTGTGGTTTTTTTCTGTAAATTACTTTTCATATTTGCTGTTAATCTTTAAATTACTCGCTGCCCTACTGTGTATTGACAATGTCATTTATCCTTTACCGCCGAGTACTCTACATGGTAAATCGAATTTTAAAAGAGCTATTAACAATTTCGTTGGTTTCGGCGAGGAACAAACTTTCTTTCTTGCTTACGATGTAGGCCTGATTTATAAGTTCTTTTAAGTTTTTTTATTGTATCAATCGCGTCAATTAATCTCTTTTATTTTTAGAATTGATTTTAACAGCGCCATCTATCCTTATATCTCTATACATGCGGTAATCACAACATGCTGTGTCTGATTCTGTACATTGTATAGTATATTAATTTGTGACTAAAATCATTATGGAGACTGAAACTCATTAAATAAGTACATTTTTATAATTTTTAGAATTGTCTGTCTGTCTGTTTGTTTATGAACGCATCACGCCTTAAGTAAACATCTTTTTTTCAAAGAAATTGTTTAGAAAATCATAAAGCGTATCTTCCAGTTTATTTAATCTTTGTTTTATTAAAATTGGTTAATTCTATCGAAAGTTTTGATTATTATTTTGAAATGTAGGTTCAATTTGTTTAAAGGCTTTTTTAAATTATTAAAGGATGTCTTCCACGAAGAACGTAATAGATGGCGTTGTACGTTAACGAGTCCATTCAAGCTGAAAGAGCCGTGTAGGGTGTAAGCTAACAGCACAAACATCATCAAAAACAGATATCAGAAAAAAGATACGTACGCCCAAGCTAAATGTAGCAAAAATGCAACAATAACAAAATGTCATGATGTTGTTTTATACCAAGAATCCAACTTATATCAAATAACTTTCCTTTCAGTTCTAAGCGTGTTCTGTTCCCACTTCCTATTCCCAGTCAGCGTGTGCTATGCGATGACCGATGACCGTAAATAAAGCGCAAGGTCAAACTTTACGCGTTGCAGGAGTGGACCTCAGTACTGACTGTTTTGCACATGGCCAACTCTATGTTGCTTTTTCCCGCGTTAGTAGCTCCCGTAACATTTTTCTGTACGCCCCGGCTGTCTACTTCTAACGTCGTTTACACAGAAGTTCTATCACAAACGACTCAGAACTTTGAGCATAACGATTTATTTTGGTGCCACTTATTCATACAGTAATGATATAAATCTTTTAATATTCTCTTACCTAAACGTCAAATTCTTTAAGTAAAACCTATATACGCGAGCTACGCCGCGGGCACAGCTAGTCATGAATAAAGGTGTTTGTGGACTGCGTTTGTAGCAATTTGTAATAAGTCACAGTGATGATGATGATGAAATGAGAGGATGTCTTTCCAGTGAGATATTTACAGGTTATTACGATCATTCTTATTTTATGGCTAATTATTTATTACCGTGTTGTGGCGTAAAGGAATTTATCGCTCCATTTTCTACAGTTCGTACTCAAAAAGGCAACTAAACGTAAGATCATAATATAGACCATTATGCTTATTTACGGCAGTACCTCATTTCGTATAATATACCTGACGTAAAATACCCAGACCAGTACGATACAAAGAAGAAAAAAGAGAAGGAGGGCTATATTTTTTTTATTTGGTTTTCGCTGGAGTTTACACATAAATATATTGTCAATTTTCCACAGACATTTTACATTGGTCGCACAATTTTCATAAATTTATTACACACTGAGAGTGGAGAAACAATTTACGCTATTTGATACGTAATTGTCTTCCACTCTCTATTACTTTAGTGGCACGTAAAGCATATACAAAAACAAAAAAAAAACCTAATAGCAGTTGCAACTGCGTACTACAATTAACATAGTAATAATATAGAAATTTTACACAGGTGATTAACAATAGATACAGTAATAAAAGATAACAAAAATAATACAATTTTTAGTCTATAATTATAAAACAAAACAATAATAACGAATACAAAAAGACCTTGTAAAATATTACATCTTTTGAGTCTATATAACTATAAATACTAGTAGATAAATAACAAAAAAAAAATACATTAATGAAAAAGAACAGAAAGACATTCTAATCCTTATATATTCTTTAGTTTATAATTATTTTTATACCTACTTACTAATTTAATCATTGTTACCGCTATTTACAATCTTATTAAAGTTCTTTAGGTTCTTAAGTACATTTTCATTAAGTTTTATGAAGGAATCCAGAGCCAATTCCTTCCTCATCAGTTCTGTGAGTTTGTATGGCGACACTCTTAAGTTATTGTACATTTCGATGCTATAGTGTGAACGTTATATTGAATTGAAGTAGTGTACGTGGTGTATTCGAGAAGATTAGATATCGAACTGGTGACATTTTGCGAACAAAACACCTTCATGAAGACAATGGTCTTTAATTGACAATTAGATTGCGGGATGAGATTTAAACTATCTTCTCAAGTATAAATTTAAGAACCATGAGAGACTTAATTATAAGGCCACAAGTTTCACCATAACCTTGATTTAATGATGGTGCTTTTGAATTATTAAAAATTAGATTTTGAGAAAAAATAGTCAACATTAAGTTATTATTAGTGGCGGCGTAAAAATATACACTAACCCATTTTGTCCCGTGACTGACGTAAGTAGCTACAATGGGGAATGCAAGAAAAGTCTCATAGCTACCTACAAAAGGGGGTGTAACCATCTTTTAGTTTCCGACAGACGTAAAATACCCACACCGGGGATGGGGGGCGGCGTCAAAAGTGCGCGATGTGTGAAAGATACTATAAACGCAAATCTGAGAAAGACCTGCCAAGTCGGCAATTTCCCAATGGGAAAGGCCCCAGCAAGTGCGACTTTTCCAAGCTAGTGAATAAGAAGATATATATTAGTGTATCTTTCACAGTATTTCGTATGAGTATCGTAAGAGACTTTACGGGCAAAGCCAGTACGACTTCATGGACTCAGATCGATGGTTGTACAATCTTGTATATCCATTACAGGCTATAAAAGTCCGCAGCTGAACATAGGCTTCATAGGAACATAGGATTTTGCCATAGTCACTCTTGGCAGGCGGGTTGATAACCGCAGTTTTTTTTTAATAATTTTTAGTTGTTAACAGGAAGATCCTCGGACGAGGAGAAGGAGGACGCTCAAAGTCGCGCTCAGCGAGCTATAGAGAGGGCTATGCCCCGAGCATGGTTTCTCCGCGTGATATACTTAGGGATGAAGAAATCCGCAGTAGATCCAGAGTGAGCGACATAGTCCAACGGATTAGTGAGCTGAAGTGGCGATGGGCCGGCATATATCTCGACTAACCAATAACCGATGGTAAAAAAAGGTTCTCGAGGTGCATCCTCGTATATAAAGATGAAGTGTAGGGCGACCTCCCAATAGATGGAGTGACGACCTGGTAAGACATGCAGGAAGTGGATGGATGCGGGTGGATCATGACCGTGCTTCCTTGGGGGAGGCCTATGTTCAGCATTGTACGTGTGAAAGGCTGTAATGATCATGATGATGATGATCAGGAAGATGCAGGAAGTTTTTTTCTGTTGCATTTTATTTTATTATACGATATGGGGTAGTTGGTATTCTTACAACGCCACTGCACGGTATCTTACTTTTTAATCTTGTATACGCTAGATTTAAAATACACAGACCAGTGATGGTGGGAGTGTCAACGGCGCGAAGCATCTAGTAACGCCATCGTCACCACAAGTCACGAAAAATAAACTGAGATAATATTAATTTGCTTTCAGATCTTCTTCCACGGTTCAAACATGTCTTCCCTTCACAAGCATTTGGAACCGAGCCACCTGCCGGCGGACTACGACGGCCAGCTGCCCGCCATCGACTATTCGGGTGCCGACTGGTACCCCGTCATAGACCACGTCATGCCGCATATAGACAAGTGGAACACATACGGATTCGTGAAAAAAGCCTAGAGCGATGTTTTTAAATCTATTTCACGAGACCGTTGGAGAAAAATATTTAATAAAGACAAAATGTGGTCTCACTTAGAATTGTTTATACTAGCTTAATCAATTTATAATGTTGGCATCTAAAAAAGTCTACTCGAGGGCTTTTTAATAGCTATTCTTGTTTGTCTTTATATAAAAGACTCTGGAAACAGTTACAGCTACGATGGTCAAATGTTTATAAAAATAAAACTATGCCACCTAAAATAAAGGTGGTTTTTGTATTGTCCAAGGTTGACGAAGATTGTGAAATAGAAAAAAAAAATATATGTTATTATATTTCGATCTGTTTTCGGAAAATTTATATTAGATGCTAATGTTGGAGTAGTATTTGCATTTATCTTGATCAATTTACCATGCGATTCAAATAAGAATAGGACTGACCTGGCGCCATATTGTGACGTCATAGCTGTCAATTCAAACCAATTAGGTAGGGTGAGCAAAACAGATATTTTTGAAATAATATTTATTTGCAAATAAATACTAAAGAACCACGAAAGAAAAAGTTTTAATCAGAGTTTAGCACTTCAATAATTTATTTAATTACTTACTTTAATATTATTTATTTATTTAATTTATTAAATTTATTAATATACTTTTTGGCGAAATGTTGGCCACAGTAAGAATAGAAAAAAAGAACAGTTTTAAATTATTTTTAAAACTAATTATGATTTCAATAGGTTTGGCAATATTTAGACGCAGGTAAATATATATAAAAGTGGAAAACAATTATCTTTGCAAGCCGTACTTTTCAAGTGACAGTTGACAGACCGCGGTCATTCGAGGTCATCGACTTTCCTATTCTTATTTGAACCGCATTGTGCTGTTATATGTCTTTTGTATTCCAGATATCATAGATTTATAATATAACAGGTTCTCGTATTGTACTTGTAATTGTGCTCAGCTTCATCAAAGATAACCAAAACAGGATGTATGTTATAGTGTTTACTTCTAAGCCTAAAATATAGATATTAGATTTGTTTACGTATTTGCAATTTTGTTATTTTTATAACAAGAGAAATGAATTGCTTAAGAAACGTTTAACAACGATGGTTCTACGTCATAACTATTCCTATATATTCTGTAGTAGAAACTTTTAATAATTTTAAGTATTTTTTTTAATAATTACAGCTACGCGTATTTTTGACTGTTTCCCTTTTTTATCATATTTATACTGTACTGAAACTTTGTTAGGTTCTATTCATAATTTATATGCGAAGCTGAAGTGAATTTCATGACTGCTGTTATTTTAATTATGTAGTTGAAGCTGTTTTTTGGGGAGATATATTTATTTAGCTTTACAAAAGTGCTAATTATGAATGCCTGTATAGTGACGTGCACATTTAGATATTGAGGCTGTGAATGTGATAGTGCTGTGCCAGTTCTACAACATATTCACCAAAATATAGATTTTAAGATAAATATGGTTTTGTTCTATCACTTTACGTTAATTGACATAATTAGTTCCTTGCACTCTATGAATTTTATATGTTAATTTTTTAACTAAGACATTAATAATTGTATTAAATCTTGCATTATAAATACGTGTCATTTTATAAAATATGTGTGGTTAGTTGTATAATTTTGTTTATGTGAAATTATTGATTTTGTTTTACAATGTAATGGGGCCAATAATATTACTGTTTTAAATAATGTATTTTGTTTAATATGCTATTTAATAATACGTAACGCTGTCGTCAACTTTACTGTAACGTAGGCTTGAGTAGTCGACAGCATTATTTTTTAAATTAAATTTAAACAGTCCAAAGTATAAAACTGTGTTGTTAACAAGAATGTGAATTTAAATTGCTCAATATGTAGAGATATTAAATTTTTGTAACAAAGTCTTTGCATTTTATTGACTTTTACTTCTATTGCAAGATGATTGCGTAGCCTGTTGTCGTTGCACGGATTCTTGGTCCAGCTGTGTAGGTATAGTTTAGGTGCGTAGTAGATTAGTGTGGTACTACTTCAGCAAAAGGAAAAAAGCTCAGTACATGATTATATGCAGATTCCGTGACATGTAAATAACTCTGAGATATATACTAGTTGTTTAGTCGCATTCACACTGTTCTGTGTTTTTGACAATAATAAAAAAATGCGTTTCTAACTTTATCACACATTAACATACATACTACATGTATGTTATGTTATGTTTATGTTGTAATTTCCGCTAGGAGTAATAGTGTTTTGTGAGTTGAAGGGCCAATGGCTCCACAATGGAGGCTAGTTTTCAAGATAACCAGGGCTGTATCTGATGATCCGTAATAGGGGTAGGCAGTGGAAATTTTCACAGAATGTGTATTTCTGTTATTTTATAAAAAATAATTAAGTACTTATAAAAATTAAAAATTAAAAGGGGCTCCCGTACAAAAACGTGTATTACGATGGTACGGAACGCCTCATGCGCAAGCGCAAGTCCGACTCATACTTGGCCGGTTATTATTTGAAAGTGATATTCAAAAATTATTCTTTAGAAAATATTAAAAAGTTTAAGGAATGCTTGAATAGCCTCTCTTGGTCTGAAGTATATAGTGAACCTAACTTGAATATAGCCTTCAATAATTTTCATTCGAACTTCAAGTTGTTCTACGATTTGTGTTTCCCAACTAAAAAAGTAAAGGTTAATAACTCAAATAAAAACAATCGCATGTGGTTTAGTAAAGGCTTACTAAAAAGTTGTAACACAAAGAGAAAACTCCGATATAACTATTATACACATAAATCAGCAAGCAATAGACAGAAATATTTTACATATTCAAATATCCTAAAAAAATGTATAAATAAATCTAAGAGACTTGCAAACATTAAATTTATTCAAAACAGTAATAATAAATGTAAAGCAACGTGGTCTATAATAAAAAATGAAATAGGTATAACACAAAGCGAAGCTTCTGTTGACTATCTAAAAATTGACGACTCCGACATAGCAAACCCGGAAGAAATATCCCAAATATTTAACAACTACTTTACAAACATCGGAAAAATTTGTATTAATAATGTAAACAATGCTGAAGGCTCTTATATTACGAACAATTTTAACTTAAGCACAATGTTCCTTAAACCCATGTCAGCAAATGAAGTAAAATTAGAGGTAATGACCTTAAATAAAACCAACTCTGTAGGCTACGATGGCATAAATACACACATATTGAAGTCATGCATTGATAAAATAATTGACATTTTGACTCATCTTGTCAATTTGTCATTCTCATCAGGAAGCTTTCCAGAAACATTAAAGTCCTCCATTGTAAAGCCTATACACAAACGTGGCAACAGAAACGTTGTTAGCAATTATCGCCCAATTACCCTTGTACCTATACTTTCAAAAGTATTTGAAAAGTGTATGTATAAAAGGCTCCTAGAATTTTGCAATAAGTTTAACATTATAAATAAAAATCAATATGGCTTTCAAAAACATAAATCGACTAACTTAGCTATTCATCACCTAATCAATACATTGTTGACCAATATTAATGATAATTATTTGACTACGGGACTGTTTTTTGACTTGACTAAGGCATTTGACTTCGTATCACACGATCTATTATTAAATAAATTGGAAAAAATAGGAATAAGGGGTATTACGTTGCAATGGATTGCTTCGTATTTAACAAATCGTACTCAATGTGTCACGATAACAAAACTAATCAATAAAGAATTAAGAACATATAAATCCAACTGCATTGAAAATATTAATGGTGTTCCACAAGGGAGTATCTTAGGGCCCATATTATTTATATTATATATTAATGACATATCTGATGCGACAAGTCATGAATGTATTACATACGCTGATGACATTTCGGTTATAGTTAGGACTAAAAAAAATAAGAATTCAATATATAATCACGAATTGGACATAAATAATACAATTGATAATATAATTGAATGGCTACAAGCTCACAATTTAAAAATTAACTTGACAAAATCAAATTTTATTCAGTTTAATAATTCAAAACATAACCAATACAATTTCAAGCTAAACATTACAAAAATCAATCAAATAGAAAAAACAAAATTTTTAGGTGTTGTCATAGACCAGAATCTGAACTGGAAAGCACATATCGATGAAGTTTGTAATAAAGTAAACAAATGTTGTTACGCGCTCAACCAAATAAAAAAAGTGACTGACATAAAAACATCTGTTATGACTTACCGAGCATATGCCGAGTCTATACTCCGTTATGGACTGGTGATGTGGGGAAATAGTTCGGATTGGAATCGGGCTTTTATTGCGCAGAAAAAATGCATTAGGGCAATCTGCGGAGTACGACCTGATGAATCGTGTCAGCCTCTATTTAAAGGTCTTGGAATACTGCCACTACCAACGATATATATTTTAGAAGTTTGTGTTTTTGTGCAGAGACACAAACAATTATTTGAAAAAGCTTGTGAGGTACAGACTACTCGCTCACGTAGGGACCCACACAAGCTAGTACTTAAGGATATACCTAAATCACAAAAATATGGCAAAAGTTGCCTTACCATGTGTGTCCGAATATATAACAAGCTCCCTGACGAACTTAAAACCCTAAATATTACATTGTTCAAAAATAAATTGTACAAATGGCTGAATGAAAATAATTTCTATTGTGTAAAACAATTCTTAGAAAAAAATTAGATTATGTACTGGATAACATTTATTTAAAAAAAATTCATTTAATTATTGTAATAAATATAAAATAATAAAATATAGTATTGTACAATATATCTTTGATTAAGCTGTGCGACTATTATTAGGTGTTGAAATTGACATGTAATTAATTATTATAATATTATTTCTCTTTGTTAACTAAAACAGCTGACTAATGTACTTCAAATAGTTAAAGAAAATTTGATATTGTTTAAATATATTTGCATGCTATGTAAAATACGCAAAACATGAGCGCTGGATTTTTACCTGTGAACAACATATATACCATGTTTTACGCAAATAAAGATTATTATTATTATTATTATTAAAAAAAGATTAAAAAACTATTTGAAAGTAATACTTACAATCTACATCAAATCATTCACATGTAAACAAAAATGGTCATAGTTCCCTATCCATCTATTAGTTTCCGGTAGTGGAACCCTAAGATATACATGACCGTAATGCAGCTTCCCCTTAACCATCACTGCCCTAAACTATCCTGAGGGTTGCTGGCGTAAATCAATAATACCACGAATGAAACTGTAGGCCAAAAATAACTCCCCCCGAACGGGTTCCCGCCTTGTCGTGGCAGAGGGGCTTAGAAGCCATGGCTTGGTTACCCGGTTCTGTGGCTTCCGCCGCTCTCGCTAACCTCCGCAGTCGAATCTTGATTGACGGTGGAGTCATAGACCACATCCACCGCTGGAATCAGGAGAGCTTTCGGAGTGTTGGTTTTCCCCGCCCCCATGGCCTCTGCGTATCGGATTCGGGAGTCCGTTACGTAGACGGAGTTAGAGGCCGCGAAGGAAGACGCGCCATGTGTTTCTGGTGCACCTTACTTGAGAAGGAAAAGGGGACGGAGAAGACCTCCTCAGAGGTGGGGCTGCGGATGTGTGCTGATGCGCATTTCCTCATGCAAAAAAGGTGAGGCCTACAATAATTATCAACTAAAAATAAGCAAAAGTGGTATGTCAGCATGTCTCTTGACGATCGATCCTATCTGCCTTCGGACTCGCACCGACTAAAACCCCATGGTGTTCCACCCTCGTCGCATATTGACAGGGACACGGGAACGCTTTCGCACACTTCCGCGGCTCCATCTACGCTGGCCACCCCATGGCGGCCCCTCCTCGGGAGAGGACCACTCCTCCCCCACCTCATTCTCAGGTAAGGCGCACCAGAACACATGGCGCGCCCTCCTCCTCGGCCTCCAATTTCCAATGCGCAACAGCCGTCTCCGATACGCGAAGGCCATGGGGCCAGGAAAAACTAGCACTCAGAAGCACCGGCCTTCCTGGCCCCAGCGGCGGATCTGGTCTATAGCTCCACCGCCAACCGAAATTCGGCTGCGGAGGGTAGGGAGAGCAGCGCCTCGCAATACCGACAATCCTCTCCCCCCGTAGCCCCACCACCACTTAACTTACTTACTAAGACTAGACTTAACGGTGCGGCCCCGTCAGAGTCGCGGAGGATAGGGCGAGTGGCGCATCGCCATACCAACACTCCTCTTCCTCCGCGACTCCACCTCGGCTGCAGCGGTAGAGGGAGTGGACACCCCTCTCACCGCAGCCCACCGACACACATCCAAAGTGGGCTCGCCAAGCCCACTCGGAGTGGCCACCTCGGGCCTGCCCTACACCACGGGCCAGCCAAGGGGTTCCTCTTTGTTCACCATGGGCGACCAAGCCACGGCTACTAAGCCCCCCCGCCACGACAAGGCGGGAACCCGTTCGGGGGGGCGATCCTATCTGCCTACTCTGTAAACGAAAACTTAAAGCTGTAGTAGTAATGCATGTTGTTTTCTTCAAAAAAATGTTTATTTCTTACAGTCTACACTAACATTGCGTTGTAAGAAAATTTTTACTAATCCAAGTATTTTATAAGTTGGTTGAATACACTAGTTAGCTTGTAAAGCCTACTTAGCTGTGATAGTTTTCCTTTCAACTTCGTAATATGTATTTAACACTACTTTCGTGCACACTTATTGCTTAGCTACGGAACCCTAAAAAGTTGTTAATTTATTACTATGTTAATAGAAATAGGTGATAGCCATAAATGGCTTCTCTTCTCGGCTCTTATTAACATTTTTATATCCATAAAAATAATTACAGCTAATCAAAAACCCACTACCAAAAAAAAATTTATATACCACAGTTATCACGCTTAGCAAGCGGGTTGACAACCGCCATTTTTTGATGTTTGTATGTCTGTAAATTTATGCGATGCAAACATGGTAGAGCCATGCTGCAGCTATATTAGTAATATAGTTGTAGCACGATTGAGTCGGCTCGACCGGGGCCGGATCACGCTCTCACAGAATATCAGCGTAAAATAGCAGCTTGACACTGCTGTGTATGGTGAGTGTAGAGAACCGGAGAACCATTTTACTGGAAAAGAGGCATTCCATCTTAGTCCTCACGGGTGACGACGCATCTGCATTTTGATTCTTCATTGAGGATAAATGTAGATGTCTATGGGTCACAGCAACCACTTACCATCAGGTGGACTGTGTGCTCGTTTGTTACCCTATCCTTTAAAAAAAATGAGCCGATCTATTTGTGTTGTAACCAAGGCATAGCAGCACTAGCACTACTCCAACTTGCAATCCTGAATGGAGTTAATTAATTTGCCATATAAAATGATCATGTTACAAGTCGGTCAGATCCTTTATAAATTCAGGGGAAAATCTGACGGAGACATTCTGACATTTAGAAGTTACCGATGCCAAGATACAAATACATTTGATAAGAACTTATTGCTGTCTGTATCAATTGGTCTCGTAATTGACCGTAATTGAGTTATTCCGAGAGTAATTGTATTGGATAAAGAAATTTATTTGGAAGTGTTTTTCATTATTATTATAAAAAATGTACATTTATAAAGATTATAATGATTTCTTATATTTACGAGAACATTACACATTGAATAAAACTACTTTTACGGATTTTATCGCGTTTAATTGTTCTTATATTTAATTCCTGACGTTATTGTGCTTTCCAGCACCCATGGTCACAAGTGACCCCCGTGAACATGGATTCCCCCGTGACTATGGGTGCTGGAATTCATTGATATGCGGATGACAGCACTAGTGACACTCTATACACCCGTCGTGCCAATATTTCTCGGGAAAACTTCGTCGAGTACCGGAACAAACTTGTGTCTGAAGTCGAGTATTTGCTGAACAAAGTCTCGGATTGGGGGCGACTAAATCTAGTCCAGTTTAATCCCCAGAAGACACAAGTTTGCGCATTTACCGCTAAAAAGAAACCCTTTGGCATATCACCTCAGTTTCAAGGCACTCCCCTTATTGCCTCAGCCAGTATCGGAATTCTCGGTGTTGACGTATCGAGTGACGTGCAGTTTTGTGTTCACTTGGAAGAGAAGGCCAAATTGGTCTCTAAAAATCTTGGCATGCTCAGCAGAGCGGGACAGCATTTCATGCCGGCACGCCGCCTGCAACTTTACAAGGCGCAGGTTCGGCCTCACATGGAATACTGTTCCCACCTCTGGGCCGGGGCTCCCCAGTGCCAGCTCTTTCCACTTGACCGCACCCAGCGCAGAGCGGCTCGAATCGTCAACGACCGAGTCCTCTCCGATCGGCTCGATTCACTGGCGCTGAGAGATGTTGCATCCCAATGCATATCATATAGCATTTATGAGGAGTGCGATTGGATAGGATTTCTTCCAGCCGCCAAATTTCACGAACGCATATTGCGGCAAAACTTCCGATACCATCCACACATTCTGGATGTTCGGCGGTCCACCACCGTATGTTCTACTAGGAGTTTTCTTCCTCGTACGATCTTTCTGTAGAATAATTTACCACCGGCGATTTTTCCGAACCGATACGATTTAGGGACCTTCAAGAAAAGAGCTTCCTCTTTTCTAAAAGGCCGGCAACGCACCTGCAATTCCCATTGTGTTGCGGTTGTTCATGGGCGGCGGTAGTCACTTACCATCAGCAGTGAGCCATATGTTCGTTTGCCCCCTCTCCTATAAAAAAAAAATAATATTATCATCTTAATTAGCTTAAGTCTGATCACTGCTGGACAAAGATAATATTTAGTAATTCCGTTATGAGGTCTCTTGAACAAATAACTTAAAGCGCCTTATCAGAATACAATAGCAGTTCCTTTTAAATTCACAATACATTTATATAACACAACTTTGGTGGTTTGATTAAGTGTTGGTGGCTCAAAATATAGCCATTAAATAAGAAATCTGACTAACAGTGGAATTAACAGTGGAACAGGAGTTATCAGTGGAAAAATAAGACGTTTCAAAAAATTTTCACTAAGGTTTTATTTATGATTCTATGCAACTTAATTTATTTTCAGTTTAAGCGTATTGTTGCTATTTTTGAACTAAAAATTTTCCGTTTCTTTTATAGTTAAAAAATATAAAATATTTAAAAGTCCACTGCTTAACATAGGCCTCGCCTATAATTTGTCTCATGGGATTTTGGTATAGTTGCCACGTTTTATTTTGCTATTATGTATTTTGCTTGTTGCAAGATGTTACTGCCTACCTTTTTTTCAGTTTCCCTCTGTCGCCTCTTACGACACCTATGGGACGGTATGGTTTAGTGGGTATTCTTACACTGCCACTACATACTCCGGTATTTAGATGGTTTATTTACGCCTTAATTGGTATACCTATATCCATGAATACATCTATTCATGCGATCATCAAAACAGATCAATTATTTTTTTTTATCTAACGAGAGACGACTTAGGAACTTATTTAAGGTTAAGACGAATCCCGATAGAAGACACTACAAACATATCTAATATGTTGTATTAGTATGGTGATTTGTAGACGACCGGAGAACCTTTTTACTGGAAATGAGGCTTGCCATCTTAGTCCTCAGGGGTGACAACGCATCTGCATTTTGCTTCTTAACGAGAAATATATCAAATTTTTTTTTTATAGGCGAGGGGGCAAATGAGTTTGCGGCTCACCTGATGGTAAGTGACTACCGCCGCCCATGAACAACCGCAACACCAGGGGAATCGCAGATGCGTTGCCGGCCTTTTAAAAAGGAGTAGGCTCTTTTCTTGAGGGTCCCTAAGTCGTATCGGTCCGGAAAAATCGCTGGTGGTAATCCATTCCACTAGGAAGTTGTGCGAGGAAGAAAACATCTTCTAAATCGCACAGTGGTGGACCGCCAATCATCCAGCTGGTATGTATGGTATCGCGAGTTTTGTCGCGATGTGCGATGGTGAAATTGAGCGGCTGTAATTAGTCCGAACAATTGCTCAGAGCACTCCCCGTGGTAAATGCGATAAAATACGCAAAGAGATGCAACATCTCTACGAAGTGCCAGTGTATCGAGCCGATCAGAAAGAACTCGGACGTCGACGTTCGAACCGCTCTGTGCTCGATGCTGTCAAGTGGAAGGAGCTGGCACTGGGGTGCCCCGGCCCAGAGATGAGAATAGTATTCCATGTGAGGCCGGATTTGCGCTTTGTAAGGTTGCAAGCGATGTGCCGGCATGAAATACTGTCTCGCTCTGCTGAGCACGCTAAGCTTTTTAGAGGCCAGTTTGGCCTTCCCTTCCAAGTGACCACGAAACTGCACACTATTCGATATGTCAACGCCGTGGATATATCCGGCGATTTAAGATTACTGGTATTAATCATAAATACATAATTCGATTTTAACTTTGTATTGTTATCTATTATTGATTATAACAATCATAATTTTTCAAAAGATTAGATATTGTTGTTCAAATGTCACAGAATGATATTTTGTAACAAATGTAGTAAGGATCTCATGGTTGGTGATTGGTTTTGATTTTATAACGACTTAAAATCTTTTACCCTTTATGTAGAAATGTAGGATTATTTGGCATTATAAAGTTATAGATCGGCAGTGCTCGGTCCTCATTTATCAAGGAAGATTCTTAGGTATGCGTGGAAAAGGTTACTGATGTCCTTTGTTATCAGGCGTTGTTGTATATATTGTACAAACATAGCGATAAATATTTTAGAGATATGAAGGTAAACAATTAGGTCTTCGTTTTTCGGTGATATACTTACCGTTAGCTACTGGCTTTTACAGTTTCATTTGACGTCATTGTAGCTATATTTCATTATTCTAATATCCTTTAAGATTATCTAGGTTAGTAACCTATATATATATATATATATATATATATATATATATATATATATATATATATATATATATATATATATATAAGCTGCGAAAGTAAATTACATAGATTCATTCGCCATTCGACCCCTTTTCAAACACAAATTATAAATTCAAATTCAAAATATTTGTTATTCATTTGGTTATACATATATTTTGGTTTGGTTATACATTTGGTTTTAATCAATTATATTAATAGATATCTGTATAGGTAAACAACCTTTTCGTGTATAACAATATTTGTTATATTTAAAAGGCCTGTGCCTAACATAAGTTACTTGCTGATTAGATATAGTTATAAGTAATATTAGCTTAAAATTATAAAACTTATTAATAATAATATTTTTAATAACTTAATAATAAAGAAACTTAAATTATATAAAATTTTCCTAAACTGGACCATAAATATTCCTAAAGTACTTACTATATAAAATAGTCAATGAATTTCATCAACATTAAAAATAGCTATTAATCTATATCTATACAAATAAATAAAACTGAAGTGTCTGTTTTTAATGTCAAAATTACAGCTTTTTACTAAATGCATATGAAAGTATATACGGTACAAATAACAAAAATACAATTTTTAAAGTTTTTGTCTGTCTGTCTGTCCGTCTGTCTGTCTGTTTGTTCTGGCTAATCTCCGAAACGGCTGGACCGATTTTGACGGGATTTTCACTGGCATGTCACAAGGAGTAACTTAAGCTACTTTTATTTTAGAAAAGATTAGTGTTCCGCGCAAAAAAATTAAAACACCAAATAACACGCGGGCGAAGTCGCGGGGAACAGCTAGTATAATAATAAATAAGATGTTCTGTTTCATCAATTGTAAAAAAAAAATAAAAATTCATACTTTTTCTTTCTTTGAGCAATTTCCATCTAAAAAGGATATCTAACAAAAACACGATAATTCTTTTAATCGTGCGATATTATTTTGAGCAACATGTTAAGGCTAACTTCATTTATAAACTTGAAAATTTAAAAAATAATGCAGTCAAACAACTATAATTTTTATATCTACTGTAAATTGCTAGTGAGTGGTACCGAGTACCATGGAAGTGGTGGCATACCTCCGTTATGTGGCCACACGACAGTCAGTCCAACTTGAGACGAGTCTCGCGCGCGCCACTTACGCGCTACGTCATAACTTCAACTTTAATATTAAACTGATACTAGCTTTCTCTAAATAGCTACTACTCTATTGATTTAAAACTTTTTTGTTAAAATTGACCACGGTATATCATTTTAATGGTCACTATCTTTGGATACAGATGTTAAAGTGTTGAGTTCGTTACTTTGTTTTATTTTTAGGGTAACGTCAATTAAAATATTTTTGTATCGCATCAGATTTCTTTAATTTAACCAAGTAAATATTCGAGTGAAGGGTCTGACTACGCCGGTACCGCTTCGCCGGATGCTGGCTTAAAGACATCGGCCTCCTTTCCCGATCTGTAGTAACAATAATACGCACGATTATTAGTGCTAAGGTGTTTTATGCTGGTGTTGTAGGAGAAATTATATATAACAATGCAGCTGCAATACGATTCCGATGGAACGCCATTTGTTATGTGGGGAGACAATCATATACAGCTGGAGAGAACGGCCGTAATTGAAAAAAATTATATGGAAAAAGCTGAGAAGGAGCTACGGGAAACACCGGAGATAGTTGAAAAGGCGTTGGCCGATTTAAGAGAGCTACTGAAAAGTAAGTAATATTTTGGTAAATTAATAGTTATATTTATATTTAAGTAGATGTGAAATTCAAAATTAGCTTTAAACTATTTATGTTTAATAAATGATGTTTGTGTTTAGATGTATTCTGTAGGTTTTTTTTAAAGCGCTGTGCTATATATATATATAAGCCTTTATTAATGTAATATTAGGTGTAACCTCGTTATCTACTTACCTATATTATTAGTTTGAAACACTTGTTACATTTTTTTTTAATTTAACTAAAAGAATATTAAAAACGTTTTTGTCAATTATTGTTGTCATTTTTCAAATACATTCATCATATTCAACAAAAAATACAAAGCAATGGTGGCTATTGCTATAAGTGCAAATTTTATGGCAATAGTCAATTGCTATAAAATTTGCACTTACGTATTATATACGATAATCGTAATCTCGTAATAATCTATAATTTGCACCTTAATAGATAGTAGTATGTTTTATTTCCTATTTTATGAGTCTTCGGATCATCATCGTTGTTTTCAGCAAAATATTTCAAAATGTTTTGAATTTTATGTATAAAATGTTACAAAATATATACAGACGACTTTATACTTCTAAGATAACCGTTTCAGAGTATGGAATAAGAGTATTCATAATTCTTTTGTTGTGCGTGCTTATCGATTGATTAGAGTCATACGATAATTGTCAACATATGTTCAAACCAACGCACGTCAACAAATTAGTATAGTTTTAAAGATTGGTGACCTTTATTTTTGAAAGATAAGATTTCGAGAAGGGTATCATTAAATTTTTGTAGATGTTGTCGCTGTCACGCGAGTTCAGTCCAGTTTAGAATGTAGGACGAAGTTATACAAAAGACTTACGTAATATATTATTTTTTATTCAATGTCAATATTTGGCCTGTTTTCATTGAAATTATAAGCTATCTAACACGTAACCTCCTACTACAAAATGTAGTTTATAATTAGTTATCTGTTTCACGAAAGTCCCGAGGAAATATGAGAAATTAGATGTAAAGTATGGAATTTTACAGCAAATATCAAATTTCGCGAAGACAGTGGAGACGCGGCTAAAGGAATTCTTTCATGAGAAAGGCTCTTCTTAAGCCATAGTTAAACCCGAGACTATCAATAAACAACGTTAATTTCTCAATAAGACTAAATGTCACCTAGACATGAATTAGCTCTACCAGTTAGGCAAACAATTTTTACTTAATTGTATGCCAGATGTGGAAATAGACAAAGAGTATAATATTAGAGATTAGTACAAATAGGAAGCGGGTGACATTCAATGTCGACAGGTGTTGACAGAGTTGTTGGTACGGTAGTTTTAATTTGCAACTATTCGCGCCAATAGTCGACATTTTATTCTTATCAGTAGTTTAATGTCAAGTCATGTTTTATATATAAGTTTACTAAAAGGATTAATGGATTAATCATGTCTTATCAAAAACGTAAATGTCAAAGAGGGTACAAGCCGAGCCGGTACAAGCATTTGTCTATTTCGCCGCTAAAAGTTTTGCGGGCGCCAAGCTCTACAGCATAGCAATCATTACAATCATGTCTGTTTGTAATGTCAAAATAACAGCTTTTTTTTAAATACATATGAAAGAATATGCAGTACTTATAACAAAAAAAAACACGTTTTAAAATCTTTGTCTGCCTGTCTGTCTGTCTATCTGTTTGTTCCGGCTAATCTCCGAAATGGCTAAGCCGATTTTTACTAGAATTTCATTGGTAGATAGCTGATGTTATAAGGAGTAACTTAGGCTACTTTTATTTTGGAATAAGAATCAGGGTTCCGCGCAAAAAAAATAAAAATATATCGTAATAAATAGTTATAAATTCCATGCGGGCGAAGTTGCGGGGAGCAGCTAGTTTAACATAAAATAGAAGATAATTTAGTATTATTCAATATCCTAGGCTAAATTCAACCTAATAACGAATATTTGTAACAATATAATGATAGCCACTTCGTGTGTAAATGATTCTGCAGACTTAAGTGGCTGATGCGTGACCTTGGTGCGTTAAACATAAACGACTTGTCAAAAAACAGATTTGGGCATAATGATTTCTTATATTTACGCGAACACTACACATTGAATAAAACTATTTTTACGGATTTTATCGCGTTTAATTTACTTATTTTTATATTCCCGACGTTTCGGTTGCTTTCCAGCAACCGTGGTCACGGGGGACTGAGGTGATTGACGTCCCGATGTCAAAGTTAACCCGGAGTACCTTCAGCTTTTTAATTATTAATTTTGGTCCGATCTACGCAGAATGAACTAACTGTGTCTTGAAGTCTTACAGTGGTATGCTTGGGTTTAGTTTTAATTTTATGAATTACAGGATCCCAAGCAGGTGGTAGTACCCAGCCTCCCTCTCTATTGAAATTAGGATGTTTTTTAATTTCAATAGCCTCACGTATCATCCTTGGCAGGAATCGATGTTCTTTCGCGAGGACTTGTGGTTTATCAAATCTAATGTAATGACGGGGGCCGTCTAGGATATGATCACAAACTGCAGACTTCCCGGAACGTTGGTGCTTCACGTCAGCTATGTGTTCTTTTACGCGGGTTTTTATTGATCGTTTTGTTTGCCCTATATATGAGAGACCACACTCACAATCAAGCTTGTATACTCCTGCATCTTGTAGAGGAATATTGCACTTGACGGATGGTAAGAACTGACTAATCTTCTTCGGCGGCTTGAAGAATGTTCTAATAGAAGCTCGCTTCAAGATGTAGCCAATCTTGTCTGTGACACCTCTGACATATGGTAGTACAGCAGGCACACGCTCGACTGTGGCCGGCTTCACTCGGTCACTGTGACGTAGGCGCGGAACCCGAAGCTTGTTGTCGTGCAGAACCTGCTTGACGTGCTGAAGCTCGGCGGCCAGGTGTTTGCTGTCACAGATCCCTCGTGCTCTCTGCAACAAAGATTTGCCCACGGTAGCTAACTGTGAAGGGTGATGGTGGGATTCACCGTTTAAGTATCGGTTTGTATGGGTCTTTTTTCTATACACAGTGTGACCTACGGTGTTATTAGGATTTCGAATGACTAACACATCTAGGAAAGCTAAAGAATTATTTGCCTCTAACTCCATAGTAAATTGAATTTTAGAGTTTATGGAATTAAGATGTTCTAAAAATGCAGTTACTTTGTCTGATGGTAAAATTGTGAAAGTATCGTCTACGTACCGCTTGTAGAAACTTGGAGTTACTGGTGCACTAAGCAGGGCTTTCTCCTCAAAGTCCTCCATGAAAATATCGGCGACAATGGGAGATACCGGTGAGCCCATCGCAACACCATCTACTTGCTTGTAAAACTGTTCCTTCCACAATAGGTAGCCAGATGTAAGGCAATGTCTGAGTAATACTGCATATTCTGCTGGCATGTTGTTTTCCTCTAGTTTCCTAGTTATAATTGAGATGCAGTCTTCAACAGGTAGGCATGTAAATAGAGACTGAACATCAAAACTGACCATAGTTTCATTGTCAGTAAGACATAGGTCTTTTATCTCACTGACAAAATGGTATGAATCCTTAGTGTGTGCTCTTGTATGTCCTCTGAGTGGTGATAGTACTTTTGCTAAGTGTTGAGCCAATCTGTAAGTTGGCGAATCGATCTGACTCACTATTGGACGTAATGGAGCGTTCGGTTTGTGTATTTTTGGTAACCCATACAACTTCGGCGGTTTGGCACACGTAGGTATTATCGAATTTACGTCTAGATTCAGTTTCTCGGAGTATTTCTTTATTAGATCGCTAGTTGTTTTAAGCGTATTAGTTGTAGGATCTGTTTTGACCTTTACGTACGTACTTTCATCCGATAAAAGTTGTTGTATTTTAAAATTGTAATCAGAGACCGATACTTAAACGGTGAATCCCACCATCACCCTTCACAGTTAGCTACCGTGGGCAAATCTTTGTTGCAGAGAGCACGAGGGATCTGTGACAGCAAACACCTGGCCGCCGAGCTTCAGCACGTCAAGCAGGTTCTGCACGACAACAAGCTTCGGGTTCCGCGCCTACGTCACAGTGACCGAGTGAAGCTGGCCACAGTCGAGCGTGTGCCTGCTGTACTACCATATGTCAGAGGTGTCACAGACAAGATTGGCTACATCTTGAAGCGAGCTTCTATTAGAACATTCTTCAAGCCGCCGAAGAAGATTAGTCAGTTCTTACCATCCGTCAAGTGCAATATTCCTCTACAAGATGCAGGAGTATACAAGCTTGATTGTGAGTGTGGTCTCTCATATATAGGGCAAACAAAACGATCAATAAAAACCCGCGTAAAAGAACACATAGCTGACGTGAAGCACCAACGTTCCGGGAAGTCTGCAGTTTGTGATCATATCCTAGACGGCCCCCGTCATTACATTAGATTTGATAAACCACAAGTCCTCGCGAAAGAACATCGATTCCTGCCAAGGATGATACGTGAGGCTATTGAAATTAAAAAACATCCTAATTTCAATAGAGAGGGAGGCTGGGTACTACCACCTGCTTGGGATCCTGTAATTCATAAAATTAAAACTAAACCCAAGCATACCACTGTAAGACTTCAAGACACAGTTAGTTCATTCTGCGTAGATCGGACCAAAATTAATAATTAAAAAGCTGAAGGTACTCCGGGTTAACTTTGACATCGGGACGTCAATCACCTCAGTCCCCCGTGACCACGGTTGCTGGAAAGCAACCGAAACGTCGGGAATATAAAAATAAGTAAATTAAACGCGATAAAATCCGTAAAAATAGTTTTATTCAATGTGTAGTGTTCGCGTAAATATAAGAAATCATTATGTAAACCAGTACGGACTGGAAATAGCAAATAAAATACGCCGACTAGAAGATCTCAAAACCAAGCGCGCAAGATACATAACAGCTTTAAACTTCTTGAAGAGATGCAGAGACCATAATCTCATTCCTACGTGTGTCAAGATATCTACTAAAAAAGACATTCGAGGAAGCGCTAAGATCTTAAATCAGGCAAGCAAAAAATTGTTAATAACGGTGATTCAGCAAAAACGTACCGATCTATGTTTCATTAATAAAACCATAGACAAATCGTCCAGTGATCTAAAGACAGTTTTATCGACATTTGATTATAAGAATTGCATGGAAACTTTAGACAAACGTGAAACAACTAAATACAATGAATGCAAAAATAAACATATAGATAAATACCAAAAACTAACAACCAAATCAAATGTCCAACGCCAATGTCAACGTAATAACGGAACGCAATCATTGACAACAGACGCGAGTAATAAACAACGTGCGGTCTATAACCTGTCAAAACAATCTCTAGACGACGCGACGATAAAAGTTTTGGCCAAAGGTATGAATTTCGCTATAACACCGCGAAAAATTCCGTATGAAAACATTATCTGTAGTGTTGAGGACTGTCTGTATAAAAATAATATTGGTAAAGAAGATTTAGAGGCTATACGTCAAGACATTTCGTCCTTGTTACGTCGAAGCTCAGCGCCAAAATTAAATCTTCCCAAAGATGAATTTACTGCATTGAAAAACTTACGCAACAGACCAGATCTTACGATTCTCCGCGCAGATAAAGGTAATGCTACGGTTATAATGGATACGTCTGATTACAATTTTAAAATACAACAACTTTTATCGGATGAAAGTACGTACGTAAAGGTCAAAACAGATCCTACAACTAATACGCTTAAAACAACTAGCGATCTAATAAAGAAATACTCCGAGAAACTGAATCTAGACGTAAATTCGATAATACCTACGTGTGCCAAACCGCCGAAGTTGTATGGGTTACCAAAAATACACAAACCGAACGCTCCATTACGTCCAATAGTGAGTCAGATCGATTCGCCAACTTACAGATTGGCTCAACACTTAGCAAAAGTACTATCACCACTCAGAGGACATACAAGAGCACACACTAAGGATTCATACCATTTTGTCAGTGAGATAAAAGACCTATGTCTTACTGACAATGAAACTATGGTCAGTTTTGATGTTCAGTCTCTATTTACATGCCTACCTGTTGAAGACTGCATCTCAATTATAACTAGGAAACTAGAGGAAAACAACATGCCAGCAGAATATGCAGTATTACTCAGACATTGCCTTACATCTGGCTACCTATTGTGGAAGGAACAGTTTTACAAGCAAGTAGATGGTGTTGCGATGGGCTCACCGGTATCTCCCATTGTCGCCGATATTTTCATGGAGGACTTTGAGGAGAAAGCCCTGCTTAGTGCACCAGTAACTCCAAGTTTCTACAAGCGGTACGTAGACGATACTTTCACAATTTTACCATCAGACAAAGTAACTGCATTTTTAGAACATCTTAATTCCATAAACTCTAAAATTCAATTTACTATGGAGTTAGAGGCAAATAATTCTTTAGCTTTCCTAGATGTGTTAGTCATTCGAAATCCTAATAACACCGTAGGTTACACTGTGTATAGAAAAAAGACCCATACAAACCGATACTTAAACGGTGAATCCCACCATCACCCTTCACAGTTAGCTACCGTGGGCAAATCTTTGTTGCAGAGAGCACGAGGGATCTGTGACAGCAAACACCTGGCCGCCGAGCTTCAGCACGTCAAGCAGGTTCTGCACGACAACAAGCTTCGGGTTCCGCGCCTACGTCACAGTGACCGAGTGAAGCCGGCCACAGTCGAGCGTGTGCCTGCTGTACTACCATATGTCAGAGGTGTCACAGACAAGATTGGCTACATCTTGAAGCGAGCTTCTATTAGAACATTCTTCAAGCCGCCGAAGAAGATTAGTCAGTTCTTACCATCCGTCAAGTGCAATATTCCTCTACAAGATGCAGGAGTATACAAGCTTGATTGTGAGTGTGGTCTCTCATATATAGGGCAAACAAAACGATCAATAAAAACCCGCGTAAAAGAACACATAGCTGACGTGAAGCACCAACGTTCCGGGAAGTCTGCAGTTTGTGATCATATCCTAGACGGCCCCCGTCATTACATTAGATTTGATAAACCACAAGTCCTCGCGAAAGAACATCGATTCCTGCCAAGGATGATACGTGAGGCTATTGAAATTAAAAAACATCCTAATTTCAATAGAGAGGGAGGCTGGGTACTACCACCTGCTTGGGATCCTGTAATTCATAAAATTAAAACTAAACCCAAGCATACCACTGTAAGACTTCAAGACACAGTTAGTTCATTCTGCGTAGATCGGACCAAAATTAATAATTAAAAAGCTGAAGGTACTCCGGGTTAACTTTGACATCGGGACGTCAATCACCTCAGTCCCCCGTGACCACGGTTGCTGGAAAGCAACCGAAACGTCGGGAATATAAAAATAAGTAAATTAAACGCGATAAAATCCGTAAAAATAGTTTTATTCAATGTGTAGTGTTCGCGTAAATATAAGAAATCATTATGTAAACCAGTACGGACTGGAAATAGCAAATAAAATACGCCGACTAGAAGATCTCAAAACCAAGCGCGCAAGATACATAACAGCTTTAAACTTCTTGAAGAGATGCAGAGACCATAATCTCATTCCTACGTGTGTCAAGATATCTACTAAAAAAGACATTCGAGGAAGCGCTAAGATCTTAAATCAGGCAAGCAAAAAAATTGTTAATAACGGTGATTCAGCAAAAACGTACCGATCTATGTTTCATTAATAAAACCATAGACAAATCGTCCAGTGATCTAAAGACAGTTTTATCGACATTTGATTATAAGAATTGCATGGAAACTTTAGACAAACGTGAAACAACTAAATACAATGAATGCAAAAATAAACATATAGATAAATACCAAAAACTAACAACCAAATCAAATGTCCAACGCCTATGTCAACGTAATAACGGAACGCAATCATTGACAACAGACGCGAGTAATAAACAACGTGCGGTCTATAACCTGTCAAAACAATCTCTAGACGACGCGACGATAAAAGTTTTGGCCAAAGGTATGAATTTCGCTATAACACCGCGAAAAATTCCGTATGAAAACATTATCTGTAGTGTTGAGGACTGTCTGTATAAAAATAATATTGGTAAAGAAGATTTAGAGGCTATACGTCAAGACATTTCGTCCTTGTTACGTCGAAGCTCAGCGCCAAAATTAAATCTTCCCAAAGATGAATTTACTGCATTGAAAAACTTACGCAACAGACCAGATCTTACGATTCTCCGCGCAGATAAAGGTAATGCTACGGTTATAATGGATACGTCTGATTACAATTTTAAAATACAACAACTTTTATCGGATGAAAGTACGTACGTAAAGGTCAAAACAGATCCTACAACTAATACGCTTAAAACAACTAGCGATCTAATAAAGAAATACTCCGAGAAACTGAATCTAGACGTAAATTCGATAATACCTACGTGTGCCAAACCGCCGAAGTTGTATGGGTTACCAAAAATACACAAACCGAACGCTCCATTACGTCCAATAGTGAGTCAGATCGATTCGCCAACTTACAGATTGGCTCAACACTTAGCAAAAGTACTATCACCACTCAGAGGACATACAAGAGCACACACTAAGGATTCATACCATTTTGTCAGTGAGATAAAAGACCTATGTCTTACTGACAATGAAACTATGGTCAGTTTTGATGTTCAGTCTCTATTTACATGCCTACCTGTTGAAGACTGCATCTCAATTATAACTAGGAAACTAGAGGAAAACAACATGCCAGCAGAATATGCAGTATTACTCAGACATTGCCTTACATCTGGCTACCTATTGTGGAAGGAACAGTTTTACAAGCAAGTAGATGGTGTTGCGATGGGCTCACCGGTATCTCCCATTGTCGCCGATATTTTCATGGAGGACTTTGAGGAGAAAGCCCTGCTTAGTGCACCAGTAACTCCAAGTTTCTACAAGCGGTACGTAGACGATACTTTCACAATTTTACCATCAGACAAAGTAACTGCATTTTTAGAACATCTTAATTCCATAAACTCTAAAATTCAATTTACTATGGAGTTAGAGGCAAATAATTCTTTAGCTTTCCTAGATGTGTTAGTCATTCGAAATCCTAATAACACCGTAGGTCACACTGTGTATAGAAAAAAGACCCATACAAACCGATACTTAAACGGTGAATCCCACCATCACCCTTCACAGTTAGCTACCGTGGGCAAATCTTTGTTGCAGAGAGCACGAGGGATCTGTGACAGCAAACACCTGGCCGCCGAGCTTCAGCACGTCAAGCAGGTTCTGCACGACAACAAGCTTCGGGTTCCGCGCCTACGTCACAGTGACCGAGTGAAGCCGGCCACAGTCGAGCGTGTGCCTGCTGTACTACCATATGTCAGAGGTGTCACAGACAAGATTGGCTACATCTTGAAGCGAGCTTCTATTAGAACATTCTTCAAGCCGCCGAAGAAGATTAGTCAGTTCTTACCATCCGTCAAGTGCAATATTCCTCTACAAGATGCAGGAGTATACAAGCTTGATTGTGAGTGTGGTCTCTCATATATAGGGCAAACAAAACGATCAATAAAAACCCGCGTAAAAGAACACATAGCTGACGTGAAGCACCAACGTTCCGGGAAGTCTGCAGTTTGTGATCATATCCTAGACGGCCCCCGTCATTACATTAGATTTGATAAACCACAAGTCCTCGCGAAAGAACATCGATTCCTGCCAAGGATGATACGTGAGGCTATTGAAATTAAAAAACATCCTAATTTCAATAGAGAGGGAGGCTGGGTACTACCACCTGCTTGGGATCCTGTAATTCATAAAATTAAAACTAAACCCAAGCATACCACTGTAAGACTTCAAGACACAGTTAGTTCATTCTGCGTAGATCGGACCAAAATTAATAATTAAAAAGCTGAAGGTACTCCGGGTTAACGTTGACATCGGGACGTCAATCACCTCAGTCCCCCGTGACCACGGTTGCTGGAAAGCAACCGAAACGTCGGGAATATAAAAATAAGTAAATTAAACGCGATAAAATCCGTAAAAATAGTTTTATTCAATGTGTAGTGTTCGCGTAAATATAAGAAATCATTATGTAAACCAGTACGGACTGGAAATAGCAAATAAAATACGCCGACTAGAAGATCTCAAAACCAAGCGCGCAAGATACATAACAGCTTTAAACTTCTTGAAGAGATGCAGAGACCATAATCTCATTCCTACGTGTGTCAAGATATCTACTAAAAAAGACATTCGAGGAAGCGCTAAGATCTTAAATCAGGCAAGCAAAAAATTGTTAATAACGGTGATTCAGCAAAAACGTACCGATCTATGTTTCATTAATAAAACCATAGACAAATCGTCCAGTGATCTAAAGACAGTTTTATCGACATTTGATTATAAGAATTGCATGGAAACTTTAGACAAACGTGAAACAACTAAATACAATGAATGCAAAAATAAACATATAGATAAATACCAAAAACTAACAACCAAATCAAATGTCCAACGCCAATGTCAACGTAATAACGGAACGCAATCATTGACAACAGACGCGAGTAATAAACAACGTGCGGTCTATAACCTGTCAAAACAATCTCTAGACGACGCGACGATAAAAGTTTTGGCCAAAGGTATGAATTTCGCTATAACACCGCGAAAAATTCCGTATGAAAACATTATCTGTAGTGTTGAGGACTGTCTGTATAAAAATAATATTGGTAAAGAAGATTTAGAGGCTATACGTCAAGACATTTCGTCCTTGTTACGTCGAAGCTCAGCGCCAAAATTAAATCTTCCCAAAGATGAATTTACTGCATTGAAAAACTTACGCAACAGACCAGATCTTACGATTCTCCGCGCAGATAAAGGTAATGCTACGGTTATAATGGATACGTCTGATTACAATTTTAAAATACAACAACTTTTATCGGATGAAAGTACGTACGTAAAGGTCAAAACAGATCCTACAACTAATACGCTTAAAACAACTAGCGATCTAATAAAGAAATACTCCGAGAAACTGAATCTAGACGTAAATTCGATAATACCTACGTGTGCCAAACCGCCGAAGTTGTATGGGTTACCAAAAATACACAAACCGAACGCTCCATTACGTCCAATAGTGAGTCAGATCGATTCGCCAACTTACAGATTGGCTCAACACTTAGCAAAAGTACTATCACCACTCAGAGGACATACAAGAGCACACACTAAGGATTCATACCATTTTGTCAGTGAGATAAAAGACCTATGTCTTACTGACAATGAAACTATGGTCAGTTTTGATGTTCAGTCTCTATTTACATGCCTACCTGTTGAAGACTGCATCTCAATTATAACTAGGAAACTAGAGGAAAACAACATGCCAGCAGAATATGCAGT
The DNA here is from genome assembly GCA_963668995.1 of Parnassius mnemosyne. Taxonomy (NCBI): domain Eukaryota; kingdom Metazoa; phylum Arthropoda; class Insecta; order Lepidoptera; family Papilionidae; genus Parnassius; species Parnassius mnemosyne. The sequence goes on from CAVLGL010000148.1 coordinate 14,684,513, forward strand.
ATTACTCAGACATTGCCTTACATCTGGCTACCTATTGTGGAAGGAACAGTTTTACAAGCAAGTAGATGGTGTTGCGATGGGCTCACCGGTATCTCCCATTGTCGCCGATATTTTCATGGAGGACTTTGAGGAGAAAGCCCTGCTTAGTGCACCAGTAACTCCAAGTTTCTACAAGCGGTACGTAGACGATACTTTCACAATTTTACCATCAGACAAAGTAACTGCATTTTTAAAACATCTTAATTCCATAAACTCTAAAATTCAATTTACTATGGAGTTAGAGGCAAATAATTCTTTAGCTTTCCTAGATGTGTTAGTCATTCGAAATCCTAATAACACCGTAGGTCACACTGTGTATAGAAAAAAGACCCATACAAACCGATACTTAAACGGTGAATCCCACCATCACCCTTCACAGTTAGCTACCGTGGGCAAATCTTTGTTGCAGAGAGCACGAGGGATCTGTGACAGCAAACACCTGGCCGCCGAGCTTCAGCACGTCAAGCAGGTTCTGCACGACAACAAGCTTCGGGTTCCGCGCCTACGTCACAGTGACCGAGTGAAGCCGGCCACAGTCGAGCGTGTGCCTGCTGTACTACCATATGTCAGAGGTGTCACAGACAAGATTGGCTACATCTTGAAGCGAGCTTCTATTAGAACATTCTTCAAGCCGCCGAAGAAGATTAGTCAGTTCTTACCATCCGTCAAGTGCAATATTCCTCTACAAGATGCAGGAGTATACAAGCTTGATTGTGAGTGTGGTCTCTCATATATAGGGCAAACAAAACGATCAATAAAAACCCGCGTAAAAGAACACATAGCTGACGTGAAGCACCAACGTTCCGGGAAGTCTGCAGTTTGTGATCATATCCTAGACGGCCCCCGTCATTACATTAGATTTGATAAACCACAAGTCCTCGCGAAAGAACATCGATTCCTGCCAAGGATGATACGTGAGGCTATTGAAATTAAAAAACATCCTAATTTCAATAGAGAGGGAGGCTGGGTACTACCACCTGCTTGGGATCCTGTAATTCATAAAATTAAAACTAAACCCAAGCATACCACTGTAAGACTTCAAGACACAGTTAGTTCATTCTGCGTAGATCGGACCAAAATTAATAATTAAAAAGCTGAAGGTACTCCGGGTTAACTTTGACATCGGGACGTCAATCACCTCAGTCCCCCGTGACCACGGTTGCTGGAAAGCAACCGAAACGTCGGGAATATAAAAATAAGTAAATTAAACGCGATAAAATCCGTAAAAATAGTTTTATTCAATGTGTAGTGTTCGCGTAAATATAAGAAATCATTATGTAAACCAGTACGGACTGGAAATAGCAAATAAAATACGCCGACTAGAAGATCTCAAAACCAAGCGCGCAAGATACATAACAGCTTTAAACTTCTTGAAGAGATGCAGAGACCATAATCTCATTCCTACGTGTGTCAAGATATCTACTAAAAAAGACATTCGAGGAAGCGCTAAGATCTTAAATCAGGCAAGCAAAAAATTGTTAATAACGGTGATTCAGCAAAAACGTACCGATCTATGTTTCATTAATAAAACCATAGACAAATCGTCCAGTGATCTAAAGACAGTTTTATCGACATTTGATTATAAGAATTGCATGGAAACTTTAGACAAACGTGAAACAACTAAATACAATGAATGCAAAAATAAACATATAGATAAATACCAAAAACTAACAACCAAATCAAATGTCCAACGCCAATGTCAACGTAATAACGGAACGCAATCATTGACAACAGACGCGAGTAATAAACAACGTGCGGTCTATAACCTGTCAAAACAATCTCTAGACGACGCGACGCACAGACTAATATGATACCGCGACGATAAAAGTTTTGGCCAAAGGTATGAATTTCGCTATAACACCGCGAAAAATTCCGTATGAAAACATTATCTGTAGTGTTGAGGACTGTCTGTATAAAAATAATATTGGTAAAGAAGATTTAGAGGCTATACGTCAAGACATTTCGTCCTTGTTACGTCGAAGCTCAGCGCCAAAATTAAATCTTCCCAAAGATGAATTTACTGCATTGAAAAACTTACGCAACAGACCAGATCTTACGATTCTCCGCGCAGATAAAGGTAATGCTACGGTTATAATGGATACGTCTGATTACAATTTTAAAATACAACAACTTTTATCGGATGAAAGTACGTACGTAAAGGTCAAAACAGATCCTACAACTAATACGCTTAAAACAACTAGCGATCTAATAAAGAAATACTCCGAGAAACTGAATCTAGACGTAAATTCGATAATACCTACGTGTGCCAAACCGCCGAAGTTGTATGGGTTACCAAAAATACACAAACCGAACGCTCCATTACGTCCAATAGTGAGTCAGATCGATTCGCCAACTTACAGATTGGCTCAACACTTAGCAAAAGTACTATCACCACTCAGAGGACATACAAGAGCACACACTAAGGATTCATACCATTTTGTCAGTGAGATAAAAGACCTATGTCTTACTGACAATGAAACTATGGTCAGTTTTGATGTTCAGTCTCTATTTACATGCCTACCTGTTGAAGACTGCATCTCAATTATAACTAGGAAACTAGAGGAAAACAACATGCCAGCAGAATATGCAGTATTACTCAGACATTGCCTTACATCTGGCTACCTATTGTGGAAGGAACAGTTTTACAAGCAAGTAGATGGTGTTGCGATGGGCTCACCGGTATCTCCCATTGTCGCCGATATTTTCATGGAGGACTTTGAGGAGAAAGCCCTGCTTAGTGCACCAGTAACTCCAAGTTTCTACAAGCGGTACGTAGACGATACTTTCACAATTTTACCATCAGACAAAGTAACTGCATTTTTAGAACATCTTAATTCCATAAACTCTAAAATTCAATTTACTATGGAGTTAGAGGCAAATAATTCTTTAGCTTTCCTAGATGTGTTAGTCATTCGAAATCCTAATAACACCGTAGGTCACACTGTGTATAGAAAAAAGACCCATACAAACCGATACTTAAACGGTGAATCCCACCATCACCCTTCACAGTTAGCTACCGTGGGCAAATCTTTGTTGCAGAGAGCACGAGGGATCTGTGACAGCAAACACCTGGCCGCCGAGCTTCAGCACGTCAAGCAGGTTCTGCACGACAACAAGCTTCGGGTTCCGCGCCTACGTCACAGTGACCGAGTGAAGCCGGCCACAGTCGAGCGTGTGCCTGCTGTACTACCATATGTCAGAGGTGTCACAGACAAGATTGGCTACATCTTGAAGCGAGCTTCTATTAGAACATTCTTCAAGCCGCCGAAGAAGATTAGTCAGTTCTTACCATCCGTCAAGTGCAATATTCCTCTACAAGATGCAGGAGTATACAAGCTTGATTGTGAGTGTGGTCTCTCATATATAGGGCAAACAAAACGATCAATAAAAACCCGCGTAAAAGAACACATAGCTGACGTGAAGCACCAACGTTCCGGGAAGTCTGCAGTTTGTGATCATATCCTAGACGGCCCCCGTCATTACATTAGATTTGATAAACCACAAGTCCTCGCGAAAGAACATCGATTCCTGCCAAGGATGATACGTGAGGCTATTGAAATTAAAAAACATCCTAATTTCAATAGAGAGGGAGGCTGGGTACTACCACCTGCTTGGGATCCTGTAATTCATAAAATTAAAACTAAACCCAAGCATACCACTGTAAGACTTCAAGACACAGTTAGTTCATTCTGCGTAGATCGGACCAAAATTAATAATTAAAAAGCTGAAGGTACTCCGGGTTAACTTTGACATCGGGACGTCAATCACCTCAGTCCCCCGTGACCACGGTTGCTGGAAAGCAACCGAAACGTCGGGAATATAAAAATAAGTAAATTAAACGCGATAAAATCCGTAAAAATAGTTTTATTCAAAGATTTGGGCATATTAAAGTTGTTTCATAAACATGATTTTATAATAATGATACTTCTTATAAATAGTATCATTGAATCAAACTGGTATTAAAGTTATACGCTAACGTATTCATAAGTCAAAATTAGTTAAGAGTGGGTAGGTACAAAGAGTAAACGTGGTAGCTCAGGGGCTAGGCGTTCGCTGTAATCACAAAAAAAATCACCAAGTTACCTCTTATTTTTATCGAGAACTGATTTTTTTCTGATCGTGGTACATATTATTAAGTAAATAATGTAATAAATGATATCAATTATATATTATCTCGTATAATTAGCACCGTTCCGTACGCACATACACTGCACGAATGTGGAAGCCACAGCCACACTAAAGTGTATGGATTGCATTACAGTTGGTACAGTTCAGTCGAACAGAGTGCGAGTTCGGATTGCTAAATACATATATATCGATGATAAACATGAATTAAGTAAGCCCTGTATAGTTGTTCTATTTCACGATGAAGGTTTGACTTTGGTTGTTGTCAGCCGTGTAAATACACATTCTGTTAGTGTGCGTAGGCCTCGGCAGTAGGTATGCCCAATTTTTTGTTTTGAATCGATCTTCTGGATCGTAATGGATCGTAGCCTCGTGAATCGAATCACGATTTAATCATATTGCATTGAATCGATCTTATTCGATCTCGGAAAATCGTATCGTAATTTTATAAAAATAAAGAAAAGCACAATATGCATGCAAAATTATTTATTTTAAATGTGACTATTACGGTATCCAGTGAGTTTTTAAAAATTATTATCATTAAAAAGTATAAAACATTTATTTTATAAATTCTAATCCGTATATACTTTGATATGTATTTAGTAAAAAGCTGTTATTTTGACATTACAAACAGACACTTCAATTTTATTTACTTGTATAGACGATAGATATTTATGATTTCAGCAATTGCTGTAGTAGAACTTTCTTCACTTTTGCTGAGCCTTATTCTGAGCTAGCCCGCTATTCACTTGCCCATAGGCATCACATATGATGACTTTTGAGATGATCTTTTAAATTGGTAGTATTTTTGCTAGTTTTAAACATCTGTTAACACATTTTACATTGTCCACCCACGTTACATTTAATAAAAAAAGACCCAAACGTTTGATTTGGTTGGTAGGGCCATATTAAAAAGTATTTTAAAATAATAGTTTACGCTCAAAGAAAACAAAGAATGAAAGATCATAGAACTAACATAGGTACCTGATAATAAAATAAACAAAATATTATCGAACCTACCTTCATATTTCATACATTAACGCTTTTGATGTAACTGGAAGCTACTCGGTTCGGTTGATGTTTAGGTTTTAGTTGATTTTTTTCGTACGATCTTATAGGCATACGATTCGATCTGGATGAAGATCGCATTCCCTTGAATCGATTCAAAAATCGTTAGATCGTATGGCCGTGAATCGATCTTTTAGAAAATCGATTCAGATCGGGCACACCTACTCGGGAGCGCTATTCCCGAGCGCCCGCAGCCTACGCACACTAACATAATGTGTATGTGCACGGCTCACAACAACCAAAGTCAAACCTTCATCGTGAAGTAGAATATCTAGAACTGTTGATGCTTTGTACATTTGTACAGGCTGTTTCTACGCACTTTTTTCGGGACAGTTGCGCAACATGATATCTAGCGTACACAGTGACTTTGTACGGATGCTGTAGCGATCAAATAATGAACATTAATTTATACAGCCCATTGAGTTATATAACCTACGTACTAGAGCAGCCTTTCTCAAAGACTTATTAAAAAAGGTAGACAGGTTACACACTAACATTATTGTATTTTAAAGTGGCGCAGGTAGTACTATATCTACGTACAGTTATTTATTATGACACGTTGCGCTAACAAAAAGAGACAAGTGATAGGGCTTACCTATCGTTAGAAAAAGATGAATATACATCATTAGTTGCGTGTTGATTGCTGCCGAGTGCTCATTGGCGCGAGCGCGTGACATACTGATATGGAAAATGAACACGCTAGCTAGCGTCAACGTTTACACTAGCGGTTAGTGTTGAAATAATAAAACCAATTATGAACAAAGCATCTATATTCAAAATATTAATGAGACGTTTTTCTTGTCTCTAACAGGAGCCGTGTAATTTGTGCACCACCTAAAAACATAGGAAGGCATTTTAACCACGAATAAGCAGAAGATTTACGCGCCGTAGCGAATGTATAGTCCCGACGCAAGACCGTGCCCGACTGAATGCGATTCGGGCAATTACCTGACTTTTGTATTGCCATTTTAGAGCGAGTATGACGTATCTATACTTTTAAAAACATCTTACGACTTTCTAAACAAAAAATGTGCACTACCCAAAGAGTAAAGTAATTATCCTATACAGGAACCTATGTCTTCGCGCATGCGCGGGAGTTAGTAAAGTCGCGCATACGCATTTTATTTCTTATGTAATATTAGGATATTATTACCTATTTATTCACTTGAACAACAAATAATAATTTTTTAAATTTAAGTTTGCTATGTTGTGTAGTGTTTTATGTGCAATAAAGAGTATAAATAAAATAATAAAATAAATAATTTTACTTACTTGACACTTGAATTGTTATTTACGTCCAGGGTTAAACTTTAATTTGAAATTTTGTATTATTAGTGCCGCTCCACACTGCATGAATATTAAAACCACAGACTAACTAGTACATTGAAACCACACTAAATGACATACTGTACGGATTGCAGTACAGTTCAGTTGAACATAGTGTATCTTCGGAATGTGCAATCTAGTACGTAGTACATATATATCGATGATTACAGCCTATCAAAAGTTCACTGCTGAACAAAGTCCTCCCACATAGACAGCCTTATAGAGGAATTTTAGGGATTTTGCTATAATAACCGCGCTTTGCAGTCTGGTTGACTACGTCAATTTTTAATAATTATCAAGGAAATGCTCCTGCCTATCTCTTGTTTTAGTTTTCCTAAATATATTTTCTATAAACTTCGTCATTTTAAATAAGAAAAATTAAATAATATTTTAAGATCGCGCTAAGGTTTTGCGTCACCGCACATGACCCCGAGCGAGTTATGGTTGTAGTACCGCCGTCCGCCGTGCTACATCGTTGCGGTCTCCGTGCGGTACGCGGAGGTGAAATCTTAAAACTTTCTGGATTAGTACCCTCGGCTTATACAGCTTATACATGTCGTATCGCATTGCTGGGTACAGACCTTCACTTATTTCTGATAGAATTGTGAAGCAATTAGTCCGCTGCGCTAAATATTTTATTCCTCAGACTTGCAGATTTCCTCATGATGTTTTCCCTCGTCACTGAGCTCGTGGGAAATCAGCACTTAATTGCATTGGTGCCGGCGAGAATCGAACCCATGTTGCTTGCATAGTGTGAAATTTACAGCGAGCGCTCAGCCTCTAAACTATCACAGCTCTACAAATTTATTCATAAAAAATAAAATATGTCTAATTTTAGTTATTGTCTGATAATTTGTTTTAAAAAGAGTTTGTAGCACCTAGATGTGTATACAAAAAAGTGCTTACATGGAAAGTGGCAATCGACTAAAACATGCAATCACGACAGGTTGACGTTCTGTGTTCCTAGTACGTTTATTTTCTTTCGTAACTCATTTAATCAACACGTTCACATATAGTTTTACGACAATGCTAAGCAGAATAATTCCACGGTGGTTTATACAGTCTCCTGTGACCATTTTATCTTATACAGTGGAAAAACAACGAGTTTTATATGTGGTAGAGCCATGCTGCAGCTATATTAGTAGTACAGTTGTAGCACGAACGGGTCGGCTCGACCCGGGAAGGACCACGCTCTCACTGAATACCGGTGTAAAATGGCATCTTAACACTGCTGTGTTTTGTATGGTGAGTGTAGAGAACAGGAGACCATTTTCACTGGAAAAGCGGCATTCCATCTTAGTCGTCACGGGTAACGTAGATGTCTATGGGTCACAACAGCCACTTACCATTAGGTGGACTGTGTGCTCGTTTTGAAAGAAAAGAAAGACATAAAAATTTTACAAAAGATATTATGCACTAAAAAACTTATAATTACAGACCAAAAGAAAATTAAAACCTAAATAAAATCAATACAATCAAAATTTTATTATGTGTGCGGGTTTGGTATAAACGGGCTACACTCAGCATTATTTCGTGGTATTATCTACGAAGCTGGTTTTCAGTGCGCCCTATAGTGAGTAACGTACGGTCGAATATGCAACAACCAGTACAGCTATTACGACGCTATACTTGTTGCACCTACCACACCAGTCCTCAGCATTTCTAATGATACTGCTTTTCATTGCCTACATTATTTCATCCATACTTATCTCACAACTTCTTCTTTTTTTTTCAGATTGATTTAAAAATCTATATTATAATTGATATTTTATGCATCTCGAAGCGTAATACTGTACGTTACTGTTTCTATTATTTGAACAGAGTGTCGATATTGAATTCTGCTCTCTTACGTAAGTTGCTCAATGCTTTAAAAACGTCTTAAGGAATTTAATTTCGACATTAACTTTCTCGAAACAAACGGAATGTGACTTATTGACTCCAAATATAAATATAAAAGTTAGTTAAAAATAATAAATAATAGTTTAAACAAAACTAAAGAATCACGCTAAAGGTAAATTTTTTTTTATTTTATCCCGGTGATCCTGATCAGGATATGAATGCAAAATTTCAAGTCAATCGCCCGTCTACAAGTTAGTGAAAATTACATTAAAAGATATCATTACATAGATAGATAAATAGATACAAGCAAAGCTATTAAAAGCGTGTGAACAACGCTATGAAATGTGTAAAATTAGTTTCATTCATTCAAACATTCGAGTTTTAGTATTTTTTTTGTTCAGCATAATTATGATTAAGGTAATTAAGATAAGATCGGTGTTAAATTTCTTGTAATATAATAAAAACCATTGTTTTCAAAACAGAATATATAGATATTATTGTTTTTTATTGTAAATACAGTATGGCTGCATGAGCGTGTATGTACTTACTATGTATTGCCTACCTGTGGGTAGGTACTATAGGTTTGTAGTTATCGATATGAACATCTGCAACTAAAATAAATTCGTGAGAGCAACACATCTCTTAAGACTCGTACAGTCCATAAATCTGGCGTTCTATATTCTTCAGAACGAAGCAAAACAGTGGTGGGTGGTTACAGATGGCTACCTAGATAGATCCTAGCCAAGGATTCCTACCACCGACTTCAATAACTATTTAATCAATTGTGAAAATTGAAATATAACTTAATTTTTCCTTTTACAGAAGAGACGTCGCTGTTCGTGCCCATCAACGATGACAACTATTTAATGAAGTTCCTCAGACCGTCAAAGTTTTATCCTGAAAGTGCTTTTAAAAGGGTAGGCGTACGCATTTTTTATTTCATTTATAAGTCAATGTATAGGCAGACATTTCAGAGGTCACTCTACTAACTGATGGACGAGACTATTGCGATCACCTCATGAACCAATATCAATCTATTTATTAATTTACTAGATGTATTATTTATTTACTAGCTGACCCGACATACATCGTTCTGTCAAATGCTATTGGACTGTGGCGGTCCCACAAACATCTTTTCTGGTCAAGTTCTGGTGATGGCGCTGCTTATAAAGAGTACATGTCGTGATGATGTCTTTAATTTAGTATTTATTGACTATCAAATAAAGCAAATGCGAGTGCAAAATCGTTCTGTGTGCGAATTGTTGCTAAAATCGATGAAATAAAAAATCCTGTACCACTGGGAGTGTCAAAGAAATAAATCCCTCTAGTTCCATCATTTACAACTTTCATAAGAGTATCAAATACTTTCTTTTGTTGTTGGTTCAACAGAGGAAGATTTATTCGAACTGTTTCTTTTAAAGCAACGAGATCGTACAGTTTTTCGCATTGCAACTCTTGATTAAAAGCGTCGTGCATCGGCCGATTGGGTGCGGCCATGCCTAATTAAGGTAATATTTTGCTTGACATCATCAAGCGCATATCCGCAATTGATATTAACGCCTCTATGTAAATTTCTTCACTTACTTGTAAATTGGATTTCTTGTTCTAATGTACATTTGATGCAAGATATCCTCATACATATCGTCTTTGTATTTGATCCATAAATCAATTGGTTGTGATAGGAAGCATATTGATATAATTATAGAAAACAATGTTCGTATTTGACGAGCTTGTGAAGAAATTACAGCATCATTGACATTTTGATCCCAATGAGCCTCATTTTCTAAAAGTTGCAAACGTTGACAGGCTTCTCTGTAAGAGCAACGGATTTCACTATTAACAGTTCGTAAATGTTGGAATGATATTGGGCTTCGAACATTGACTAATAGCAATCTCTAACACTCATCGTTGCTTGGATGGACTGAATAAATTTAACCTATTACATCGGTGGAATATACATTTGGGTAACCTGGAACTGGTTTTCCTTGTTTCCGTGGTTGAATTTTTTCCAGGATTGATTCGAAATACAATATTTTGGTATTTCAAAGTATAGCAGTGTTCGGGCGAAATCATTCTGAAACATGTTGCTATGCATTCTGTACCGTGAAATATACTCTTTGACCATTTTCTAAGTGTATGGCTAAGCGAACATCTATGGGGTATCTTTCAGGAATTGGAAAAGAAAAAATGCACAAAATTGCTTCATTACTGCTAACATAGCGGCCCATTTGATATTCAGTAATTTCGTCATTGGGATTCTCTGCACCAACTCCAATCACAGTCATGTCACTTCCTTTTGTTACATATTTACAAATTTATTTGATAGATTACACGGAATGGCAAGATTCAACACACTACACACTTTGACAATTATTGATCTTCCGTTGTCTGTAGCCAATCGGCGAGGATACAGTGGATAACTATCATTTCCCGTAATTGTTTCAGTTATTAATGCCCATGGATAACACTTCGAGCATTTACCATCTCCCAAACACAGTGAATTTCGATTAAGGGTTCTACAGGGACCATGAACCATGCTTTTAATACTCGTAACTACCTCTTGTAAGCCTGGATCTACTTGTATATCAAGATTTCGGCTGATCACTTCTCATTTTAAAATATATTATTTTACATTGAGTTATAATGTACTACGTACTAGAGAAGCTATACCAAACAAAAAATGTGCGCTAGTCTATGTCTTCGCGCATGCGTGGGAGATAGTAGAGTCGCGCATGCGAATTTTTTGTCATCATAGATTATACGTAGGTAGAATGATCAGTATGTAATAAGTAATTGTTTATTTAGATTGTATTGTTAATTATATCGAGTACAATTTTTTTAATTGTTATTTATTTTGCATATGTGTTAATTTAATATAATATAACATAATATTATGTCAGAATTACATTTTAATGATATTTTATTTCGTATTTAAAAAAGTTAATATGTAAAATATAAAAATATACATTTATTATCGAAGATCATTATTATTACTTTTCTAGCATTCTCTAACGTATTTATACGCAGCTGGAAAATAATTAAAGGTGCATGCAGTGTATAATAAATAATGCGTGCTCTGTTTATTATTTTTCATTAAAGATTTATGTAACTCCACAACTTCTGCTTTAGCCATTAAATCAATCACAGCATTTTGTTTGAGACCGAATTTATGTTTAAAATTTTGTAAAATTTATTTGTTTACACATTTTTATCTTAAATAAGTATTTTCTTAAATTTCTCAGTAAGTTCCTTTCTAGCTGCAGATTCCTTGCTATTAAATAAAAAACACAATGTTACAACGTGCTCATATTTTATTATTTTTATAATGACATAGAATTATTGATTCTGTTACTAAGGTCATTCCGTAGAACTATATTTAAAATATTAGGCTTCGTACACATCACTCGAATTAGGTGTAGGACACATTACTTGCGTAATTTATTTTTAAGTACAATTTCTCTCGGGCCATCATACATTGAATTTGACCTGCTTTTTGACCTTACTGATTCAGACAACCGTTCTGATACCTACTTCCTGTTTACCACATTTTGTTGGCTGACAAAAGCTACTAGTTATTTGGGAAGCCTGTAAAAATTCTAGCGTTACAATATTAATAAACGGCCATATACTAGTATGACCCGCGCGCTGAAGGTTCTGCCTCTATTAAGTCTCGTAAATAAACTGAACATTACAAAAAATCGTTCGTATATGTAAATAATATAATTACGTTATCATATATCCGCATTAAAACCAAAGTAACCGACATAGCCCAAAGAATTAGTATGGTGAAGTGGCAATGGGCCGGCCACATAGCTCGAAGAATTGACAACAGATGAGGAAGAAAAAAGCCGGCAGGCGAAGTCTAGGGCGTTCTCCCTCTAGATAGAGTGACGACCTGGTAAGACATGCAAGAAGTGATGCAGGTGGCTCGGGACCGTGCTTTGTGGCATTCTTTTGGGGAGGCCTATGTTCAGCAGTTGACTTGTGAAGGACTGTAATAATGATGATGATGATGATAGTACTGCAGATATCTTTAAGTACACTCTTTCTGTTTTTGTGGTGTATTTGTCGTTATCTTTTAAATGCACGGAACATATACTTGAATAATCTGACGGTAACCACGTTTCTTCGCTGCAATTCTTCGGAACAAATTTGATCCATGATTCTTTTGTTTCGTGACACGGCCGAGAACATATAAATTTTAATGCATTAACATTTCCTACCGTGATTATATATTAATATTTTACTGGTCATATTTACTTAACATTATACGTCGATAGTGTCATGTCTGCGCATAAAAATGTTATAATCTTTGAAATTCACGTATACGTTTCAGTTGATAAAATATAATTAAATTAAGCGTGTTTTAAAGATAATAATATGTTGAACTTACTGGTGAAAAGTCCCTCCTTAACTTTTACTTATGTTTCTCGAGTTGTTTGAACAGTATCCCAAGGAGGCATAATTAATTTAAAAAAAATTATTCACTCAAACGTCTCACGTTCCAGCAACCGCTTGACACAGATTAAGTGAGTTGGAGAGCGCGCACTCTAACTCATGTTGCAAACAATCGAGTTGAGGCGTCTCCTCTAGTACGTAGTACATTATAACTCAACGTTATTTTATTATTTTATCAATCTACATTTCTTTATATAATAAACAAACTGCATATCAACCATAACAAAACACAAAATGCCACAATAACCAATCATCCTCATTGTTTACGCCCTAGGTTCCAATTTTTTAGGATTATTTATTTATTATATCCATACCTGACAACCAAATATTTTCAGGTTAGATAAATGATTTTGCTTATTCCAGATTTTAGTAGGTGCTTTATCTTGACAAGCATTTGTTGGTGATCTATTTAACTCATATGCTGAGCAACTTATTGCTTCACCCTAACAATAATGCATGTATTTTGGTAAATTAGTGTCTATGAATTTTGTTCTTCCTTTATCCACTAATATACGATTCATCCAGAAGTTCCATTTTGCTGTGGTGTAATATGCTTGATTATATTGTAAAATAATTCCTTTTTAACTTAACAGAATTTTTTTAATTAATTAGAAGTAAATACTCCTCCATTGTCATGACGTATTTGTTTAGTTTTTAACCCATGCGGTGCTTTAAGTGCTCTTATATAATCTATCATTTTTTTCAGCTTCATTCTTATTTTTGGCAATTTCATAACAGTAAAATGTGAATAATCATTAATAATTACTTGAAAATATTTGTATTCTTCTTGAGTAGGTGATTTGATTGGTCCACTAATGTTAGAATCAATTAAATTACCCATTTAATTTCATTGTTTTACAAAAAAGGCAATCTAGTTGCTTTTCCTTCAATACTATAAATGGATCATATGTAGGACACTTTTCAAGACTTGTTAGTAGATTTAATAATTTCATATCTTTACTTTTAAGATGTCCTTATCTTGGATGCCATGTATCAGATTCTTCATCTTTCTTTGAGATTGGTTCCTTAGTAATATAATAATGATTATTATTAATCTCTATGTTAATTACATATAAATTATTTAAGCTTTGACATTTCAACTCATAATTCATTCATGTAATATTTACTTCATCATTTGTTATTTCAATTACATTATCGTTATTTTGGTTTAAATTTTAACTGACAGTAAATTATGATACTTACCTTTAACAACTAAAGCTTCAAAATTAATTTTATACCGCAGACATTTTCCAGTAAGTTGAGCTTTTTAAGAGCATTCATTGTCTTACTATTTGTGATATGAATATTAACTTCTGCGGACAATTTGAATAATGGGAAGTTTCAGGTAATGTTTACTGGATGAAATATCGGTAGCTGATGTCACGGAGCAAGAGATTGATGAAACAATAACTTCAGAAGGTAAAAGAACTTTCAAAGTTAATGATGCTAAAGCTAAATCAATAATTGTTCAATGTCTTACTGATAAGCATCTGGATCTAGTAAAACACGCAAAAACTGCTAAAAAAGTATGAAAACTTTAGAAGCAGTATTCCAGCGAAAAAGTGTAATTTATAAAACTACATCTGAAACGAAAATTATTATCATTAAAGTGTTCTAGTAATGAAAAATTAGAGGATCATTTTCTCATATTTGATTCTATTATTAGAGAATTGAAAAGTATGAAGTCAAATTTAGGTGAATCAGACAAAGTGCGTCATCTATTACTTACAATTCCTGAAAAATACAATACTGGTACTACAGAATTAGAAGAATTAATTACAGAGTTATTAAATAGAAACTCTGAATAACTAAACTCTAAATTACTCTAGAGTTCGTTAATTCAAGATTATTAGATGAAGAATTAAAATTGTAAAATATACCTTATGAGAATAATGAAAAACAGGTATCGTTTAAACCATTTTCATATACTTGTTATAAATGTGGCAAATATGGTCATAAAGTGAGAGAGTGTCCTATGAATAATTACATTAATATTAGTAGTGGAAGAAGAAGAGGAAGATTTTTTCGAGGACAAAATTCAAGATGGGGATATACAGAACACGCTCATCAAGTAAATTATACTGAAATATCGTTCACAGCTACGAATTTCATAGCACATGAGAATACTTTTATTTTGGATTCTGGTTGTACAGCACACCTTGTTAAAATTAATCTTGAAAAGTGTATGTCAAATGTACAAAAACTACCAACAGAAGTTAATATTCATATCGCAAAATATCATCCTGCTTCCTTCACATTTATAATATTAGTAATATTATAAATGTGAAAGTTTGTGATGTACCTATGGATGTTTGTTACTCTTTCACGCAAAAACTAGTGAATGTTGTTTTATAATATGGATTTTAATGAAAATTTACAATAATATAGCTCATACTAGCATAAGCTATAATTCATAAAGATATTGTGTAAATTGGCCAAAATATAACGATAAATGTTAAGTAACTCAGAAAAAAAACTCTGTCATCTGCGAGCTATTTTGGCGTGAACACGCATCACGCAAAAACCTGTGAACCGACTTGGATGGGACTTTCACTGGCAGATAGCTGATATTATAAGGAGTAACTTAGTTACTTTTATTTTAGGGTTCCGCGCAAAAAAATCTACGCGAGCGAAGTCGCGGGGAACAGCTAGTCCTTTATAAAAATAATCTCAACCTCAACTTTATTTGATCTTATCTTCTCAACCAATCAAATCAGAATATGCAATCCACGTTTCTGCCATTTCACAGAATATATGCGGTAGTGCGTCTCGGCAAATACGCGATGTTTCACAATAAAATCCATTAAAGGTTTTAACTTTTGTTTGAAGACTTTTGCCGTAATGTCATCGCGATCAATGGGTGATTGGCCGGGGAATAACTCAAGTTAGATTTCTGTTCACTGCAAATTGCACGTGAATGTAGTAAATAAATCCGCTGTTTCATAATGACATCCGTATTCAGCGCAGAGCGGCTCGAATTGTCGACGACCGAGTCTTTTCCGATCGGCTCGATTA
This sequence comes from Parnassius mnemosyne, assembly GCA_963668995.1. Lineage (NCBI taxonomy): Eukaryota > Metazoa > Arthropoda > Insecta > Lepidoptera > Papilionidae > Parnassius > Parnassius mnemosyne. The sequence continues at coordinate 14,700,383 of CAVLGL010000148.1, forward strand.
TTGGCGCTGCGAAGAGATGTTGCATCTCTTTGCATTTTCTTTCGAATTTACCACGGGGAGTGCTCTGAGGAATTGTTCGAATTGATCCCAGCCGTAAAATTTCACAAACGCACATCACGGCAGAACTCCCGATACCATCCACACCATCTGGTTCATTGGCGGTCCACCACTGTGCGATTTAGAAGATGTTTTCTTCCTAGCAAAACTTCCTTGTGGAATAGTTTACCACAAGCGATTTTTCCGTACCGATACAACTTGGGACATTCAAGAAAAGAGCCTACTCCTTTTTAAAAGGTCGGCAACGCATCTGCAATTCCCCTGGTTCCCCTGGCGTTGCGGTTGTTCATGGGCGGCGGCAGTCACTTACCATCAGGTGAGCCGCATGCTCGTTTGCCCCCTTTCCTATAAAAAAAATATAAAAAAATGGCATCATGAGTATATTCATGCATATGTCGAGGAATTTCGATGTTGCTGGAAGAATTGTCGTCCGGTCGATATTCTCCGCATTTCCTTATATTTAAAAAATACCTAATTAGTCCAGCCGTCCGCGAGGTTTGCGCTTAGCAACACATTTAGCCATTAATTTTTATTTATTATAGATTAACGAATTATTTAATATCACCAAACATTGACCAGTATCACCAAATATCAAAAATGGCAGCTTATAAACAATACAGGACTTGGAAATGAAATTTATAAGTCGATAAAGGATATAGTTTTAAAACATTTGGAAAGATTAACAAGAAAATATCTAGTTCTTACTGTTATTTCAGCACATTCTTGGTCCATCTATGGAGCTGTTGCTAGAAATGCATTCTGTGGTTATATTTATCCACTGTTATAATCTTGTAAAATCTGACATAACCAGAGAAAGAGAGAGACTCACGATACAGATACCATCTGCACAGGACAGACATCTGAGATCAATCTGACTCTGGCCTGCTACTGAGAGTTTCTTGACATAAAAACCCCATATGGAAAAGTGGGCAAACGAACACGCGGCTCATCTAATGGTAAGTTTCCACTGCCGCCCGTGAACATCTGCAACACTAAGGGAATCGCAGGTGCGTTACCGGCCTTTTAGTAAAAGAGTAGACTCTTTTCTTGAGGGTCCCGAAGTCGTATCGGTCCGGAAAAATCGTTGGTGGTAGTTGATTCCACAAGGAAATTGTGCGGGAAAGAAAAAAATTCTTCCTGTAAGTCGCACAGTGGTGGACCGCCAATCATACAGATGGTATGGATGGTATCGCGAGTTTTGTTTCGATGTGCGATAGTGAACTGAGCGGCTGCAATAAGTCCGAACAATTCTTCATAACACGCTCCGTAATAGATGCGAAAAAAAATGCAAAGAGATGCAACATCTCTTCACAGTGTCGGTGAGTCAAAGCGATCAGAAAGAGCTCGGTCACCGATAATTCGAACCACTCTGCGCTGGATACGATCAAATGAAAGGAAATGGCGCTGGGAAGCCCCGGCCCAGAGATGAGAACAGTATTCCATGTGTGGCCCAACCTGCGCTTTGTAAAGTTGCAGGCAGTGTGCCGGCATGAAATGTCATGCTCTGTTGAGCACACCAAGCTTTCTGAAGAGAAGAAGAGGAGAAGAGAGGCCATATTGGCCATCTCTTCCCTGCACGTCATTCGATATGTCGGCATTGAGGATTCCGATATTGGTGGTGGCAACAAGGAGAGTGTCCTGAAACTGAGGAGATACGACAAAGGGCTTCTTTTTGGACTGGACTAAATTTAGTCGCCCCCAATCCGAGACTTTGTTCAACGAAGTCTCAACTTCAGACATAAGTTTGTTCCGGTACTTGGCGATGTTTTCCTGAGAAATATTGGCACGGCCGGTATATAAAGCAATCGGTAGGGTTGTCGTCCACATAGCAATGAATGTTACCGGTTTGTACCGGTAACATATCATTGATATGCAGAAGTAATGGCGTTGGTGATAGCACGCAGCTTTGTGGAACATCAGCGTTAATACGTACGTAATCGAAGCATGTTCCATCTACTACAACCTTTATGCTCCAATCTACAAGAAAGCTGGTGATCCAATTGCACAATTTCTCGGGAAGCCCATAGGAAGGGAGCTTCTAAAGGAGCGCTGTGTGCCAAACCCGATTGAAGGCCTTCGCAATATTCTATTGTAGCTCGGAGTATGCAGCATTTGGATGTGGTCGATGAGTAGGTCTGTGTCGGCATTACTTATATGGAATCCATAGAGGCACCCGTAGACGCGGGGATGTTTGTCGCTGTCTACGCGCAGCCATAGGATGGACAGGTCCATACCTTCAAGACTGCCGAGCCGTTGAAAACAGATATCCTCTCTGACGTATACGCAAACTCCAGCCCGGGCCACAAAGGAGTGTTCTAATTTGTATCCCGGGTAGGGGGGATACGAAGTATCAGCTGGTTAGGACACCTGGGTCGCGGTAAGAAAGAGCAAGGCCGGCTTTCCCTCTTCTCTCACCCACAGAATACGTGGAGCCCGAGCACCCACGCTCATGGAGAGTTGGGTAGCGTGGGCGTGGATGCTCAGCGGGGGGTCTCCGTCATTAGAGGTGCTGGCACCTTCCTTAGGTAGTGTTTTATTTAACTCCACTGCCCTGTTTAGGTGGCAGGAAGAGTAGGGTAGGGTGGGTGTGGATGCCCAGCGGGAGATCTCAATCAATAGAGGTGCTGATACCCTCCTAGGGCAGTGTTTTATTTAACTCCACTGCCTTGTTTAGGGCGGGGGGGGGGGGGGGGGGGGATTGTACTTACCAGGTGAATGCTCTCTACACTTAACCTACCATAGTTACATACAAGCTATTTCCTCTTTTTCACCAAGATTGCAAAGTAGCTTGAATCTGAGGAGAAGCTTGAGGAGTTGTAAGATAAATGCTTTCTAATATTTTTGTAAACGCATTTAAAAAAAATAGTTTTAATCAAATATTGTTTTTGTTTAATTTTTTTTAATAAAATCTGTGCAATCAATAAATCTACAATTCAAATTAAGAAAAAACAAGATGACCTCAAAATTCTCACTTCACCTTTACGACTATGCAGCGACCGCTCCAAACGGACTGCAAATGACCGATCAGCGACCACTAGCTAACAAATATTATTATAAAGCCATTTATTTACTTAACAAAATTATTAAAATATATTTCATTAATTATTAAATTCATGAAATAATTTAAAATTAGAAAAAAATTATAACATACAGATCATGAAAGAAAATACATTTAAATAAGATAAAATTATCGTTACAATCAATAATGACTATGCACTTTTTGACACATATTTAACGAGTTTTTATTTATCAAATTATTGTTAAGGACCTCTCTATGAGTATAGGTCTCCTCCAGATATTTCCACTTTTCCCTATCCTTGGCCACTGAAATCCAATCGTCTCCAGCACACCTGTCAATTTCATCCGTCCAGCTTCTAGGAAATCTATCTTTTTTTCGTTTTCTAGTAGGGCCAGCCCATGTTGACCTTCTTAGTCCATGTTTTATCTTCCATACGTGCAATATGCCCCTCCCATTTCCATTTAAGTTTCTTACAATGAGATAGAGCATCTATAACATTTGTTCTTTTTCTAATTTCAGTATTTCGTTCTTTGTCTTTACTTTTCAGATTAAGTAAACGCTAGCGACCATTAGCTTACAAATATTCGCCACGTGCCCGAGCGCGAATCGTAAGAGCCTCACGCCCCATTTCGTCTTTACTTCCCCATACAGCCTATATCGTGAGCTCATTTTGCGCATGTAATTAAACCATCGATTTGAGTTGACAAAAACTTTAAAAATCTCTACAATATACGGTAACAGGATACACGGAGTAATAGATGGAGAAAAAAGTCGAATATACACAGCGCTGATATACGCTGACAAGTAGCGACTTGCAAATAAGGTGCGACAAGTCGTGGAACTAAAATATTCGCCGAAATTCATTGCAATAATGAAATAACGTCCATGCCAATTTTTTGCCCAGATGGTTTACCGATAACATGAAGTCTGTTGGCTTATTATCAGGGTGGGTCAATCTTGCGTCCGTATACTGGACGCAACAAGTCGGTCGGATGCAACTGCGTCGGTAATTTCACCCATGTAGGACGCAAGATTACTAATGGGATGTAAATGTATATATATATATATATATATATATATATATATATATATATATATATATATATATATATAATATTTATATATATATATAATATTTATCAGGAAAGTGCATTACTTTGAATGTCGATTTTGAGATGATGGCTCAAGACAGTACACTAAAGTCTGCGATACAGAGATTCATCGGTAGACTTGAAGTGGTAATGATGATGGTGAAGTGTTGCTGAACTATGCTAACTTTTTTTTTTAGATACAAGCGTATTACGACTTTAGACGGTCTCATGAGAAATACTGTTGTAACCTGCTTCCCACTGGAGTACGTTCTGCATTTGATCATTCAATAATTTCAATATTGGCACCTAGAGACCAGCATGGACGACGTATAATGCTAATAGATTCTGGAGGTAAATATTTTAGATATTTTTTGTTACTTAATGAGAAACGTTAGGTTTATTAATTGCATACAATATTGAAAAACCAATTGCTGTCCTAGTCTTGCTAAAACTCGAAAATGGTTCGACTAATGTTGATGATTTTTTTTGTGTGTGTTCGAATGGGCCCTGGATGGCTTAGATTTTCAACTAAACCCAGTAGGTGGCGTTGTTGTCGAGATCAAGAAATCACCCGTGTGAAGTCGGGTCAGATCGTATACAATACACAATATTTAACTAAAAACTAAAACTAAAAATGCAATTTACTTCCCGCGGTACGATTTCTTCGCCGAATGGCTATATCCACAGGCAATACTTAGGCCTTTGGCCTTTGAACAAGGAAAGATCCGGTTATAAAATATATTATGTATATATTAAATTTAGAGCACCTAATGTTAAACAAGTGAATACCATGATACCAGTATGCTTTTCAATGGGAAAGAGCTGAGTCTTGTTTAATCACTGTTTTTCTCGGAATTACATTTGACGCGAAGCTCCTGTGGGGCCCTCACATATTTAAACTCGCTAAAATTAAATCCGCAGCATATGCTGTAAAAAAGATTAGAGGCCTTATGTGTTGAAACAACTAGATTAGTTTATTTTAGTTATTTTCATAGCTTAATGTCATATGGAACCTATCTTTGTTTTGCAGAAGAGAGCCATAAGAGGAATTTATAACTTAAGTCCTAAGGAATCCTTTAGAGAAAATTTTAAAGAAATAAATATATTAACTTTGGCCTCTCACTATATTTACGAAAATTTAATGCATACAAAAACAAAAATAATTTGATTAAAAATAGTGATACTACATTCTGCAAATTATTTAGTAAGGGTTTCCCCTGGGAATGACGTGATCGCTACTATGCTGTTTCTAAATGATTTCATACTAATTTTATATCCCGCTAGGTTTTTTGCTGGTTCTTCCTACGACAGAGGTTTTTTCCAGAGTTAGTGGTAAAGCTTAAATGTCTTTTAATAAGTATTCTTGCAATCTATATTATGTTTGTAGAAAACCGGAATTATATATGTAATCTATTTTATTCAGTATAGCCAAGTATAACTCCATTATGAAATAATCATCGCTTGCATAGTTTATAATAATGCAAACGAATAATTCGTATAAACATCTGAAAGTATAATTAGATTTTAATTGATCGGTCAAAAATCATACACATATACGTATATACTCGTACATAACATAATACACATATACGCATATGTTATACACATATACCTACGAACATTTATTTAAATATTTTAATGGCTGTATAATTCATATTCGATAACAAGCAAAAAAATCTCTTTAAAGCTCAAAAGCAAAGACGATTGACAAACAAAGAGCGTCAAAAACATGTCACTGACCCTGAAAGCTAAATATGATTTAAATTGAACAAATAATATTTAAATAAATAATTTATAAATTTTACATAATTGTCACTTAAGACCCATGGTCACGGTTAAAGGTATTCATAAGTTAAAATTAAGCGCGATAACATCAGTATGGTATTTTGTTTTAGCACATAAAGTATATATTTATACAATAGCTATATAATATATTGAAAAAAAGTAAATGGTCCACACTAAAGGATACACAAAACAGTAAATGGTCTCATTTACGTTCTGAATTAATATTATTATTACTATTATAAAAAGTGCAAGGAAGAGTATTTAGAAATGTTGGATAAATGCGGAAAAGCTTCTACAATTGCTATAATGATTTCATGCAAAATATTAAGTTAATATTAAATACATCTATTTCTTATATCTTCCAAGTTGGTTGCGCATTTATTTCGGTTTTAATCCGCATTGTTTTTCGCATCCGCAGAGTCAGTGCAATTATGGACTACAATTATATTTAAAACAGAGAAAGTACAGAGTTTATGCAAATAGAGCCAAGCCAGGAATACATTATATTATCTTTATTTTGTTTACGTTGTCAAATATTTGTAATATACGTGATAGAGCCATGCTGCAGCCGGCTCGATCGGGGAAGGACCACGCTCTCACAGAATACCAGCGTAAAATAGCAGCTCAATGTTACTGTGTATCGTATGGTGAGTGTATCGAACCGGAGACCCTTTTAACTGGAAACAAGGCATTCTATCTTAGTCCTCAGAGGTGGAAACGCATCTGCATTTTGATTCTTAATCGAGGATAGATGTAGATGTCTACACAGCATCCATACCATCAGGTGGACTGTGTGTTTGTTTGTCACCATTATTCCATAAAAATAAATAAATATGGGTAACATAATACCCTATAATACGTTTCTCTATAAAACTGAAATGACAAACGAACTCATGGCATTAACGCTGATGGTAAGTGGCTACTGCAGTCTATGGACATCTGCAGTCTTCGTTGTTTAAAGTTGGTTACTTTAAACAACGAAGCCTACAGATGCGTCACCTTTGAGGACTAAGATGGACTGCCTTACATCCTCTAATTATACTGACTCTCTTTACTCTTCAGATCAAAATAAAGCAGTGCAAGCTTGCTATCTAGACGGACTCTGGCAGTCTTTCAGAGTAGTCATTGATGACAAGACTTTTGCTATTTCTGCATGATTTCTGCCGGTGAGAGTACAACTATTATTAGAGTGTAATCATTATTGTGTACCGGTTTGAAGTGTAAAAGTGCCAGTTTAATATCCCACCTTAATCCTCGCAATTAAGAGCTGGCAACCCACTTGCAGCCTTCTTTGTTTAGAGGTGCCAGTGGACACTGCGAGCGCATTGATACACTAACGTCATAAAAATGTATTATGCGCAGAACGTTGGCAGCATCGCCTGGTGCCACTGACGGAAGTATTCCGAGGAGTTCAGTTAGCGTTGGAAGCGGCGATGTCAGAGCCGCTGACGCAAATCAACGGGGTTATTGTGATGCTGGATATGAAGGGGTTGTCATTTTCTCAGGTCATGCAGTTTACACCATCATTCGCTAAGATGGTCGTTGATTGGATTCAGGTCAGCATTATTGAATTTCGTAACTTTTGTAGATTAACCTGCCTTGTGGTTGCGGTGTTAGAAAATCTACAACTGAAAAAATCATGCTGTTAATAATATAAACTCCAGTTAAGCACTCGGAAGCTATAGGGTCTTTCAAGCATATCCCATAGTCGCCTCTTCCGACAACCTTGCGACGAAATAGGAAAATGGATTTTCACATCACACTGCAACGTCGAATTGACATACCTAATGAGAAAACTAGATTTCGTCACTACTATCGTAAAAAAATTAAGCTTATCGTAACTAGGCCTACGTAAAATAGTGGACTTTTTATAGACTGTACTATACAACGTACTGGCTAGCATGATTAACCGATATCGTGTTTGTTTTGTTTTATTCAATTCCAGGACTGCATACCAATAAGGCTAAAGGCTGTTCACATTATAAATCAGCCTTACATCTTCAATATGCTGTTTGCGATTTTCAAACCCTTTTTACGTGAAAAGCTGCGCTCTCGCATCTATTTTCACGGTTCGGATATGCAAGCGCTACTGTCACACGTTGACGCTAAAACGTTGAGGAAACGACATGGCGGGCAGCTTCCGGAACCGGAGATTACTGGCGAAGTTCTATGGAAAATGCTACATCATTACGAAGAAGATTTCAAAGGTAAATAAAAGACTTTAGTTTCACTATAATATACAAGACTACAGCAAGGACTAGCGGTCAGAGTACTTGCTTACTAAGCCGCGGATTAAGATTTCTATATGTAATAACAGCCAGAGGTAACATTTTACAGATAACTTAATTGCATCTGAGTATAAACAAAGGCGCTTTATATCCTGCACAGTTAATGGCTATAGATTTTTCGTCATTACTACTTGTGGTCAAATTTCTTTAAACTTAATCTGAATATTTTGTCTGAAAAACTTCAAATATGTTTAAATACTTTTGTATTTTACTTTTCGAAACGCTAAAGTAAGAACATACATAAGATAACAGAAAATCTTCAATTCTACATAAATGGAGTCAATTTACTTATCTTGCTTTTTCTAATTTCATTTTCAAATAAGGCAAAAAAAAAATGTTGCATGTAATTAGTACTATTATTTATTCTGTGTTAGTGGTTATACTTGTACCTTCTGATGTACTTACTTGAAAAATTCAATTATTAAGTTGTACCAGTGGTATCTACTATGTGTGACGTTATGTTTTATATGACATTTTTTTTATAGGATAAGGGTGACAAACGAGCACACAGTCCACCTGATGGTAAGTGGTTTCTGCGGCCCATAGACATCTACATCTATCCTCGTTTGCGAATCAAAATGCAGATGCGTTGTCACCCGTGAGGACTAAGATGGAATGCCTCATTTCCAGTAAAAAGGGCCTCCGGCCACCTGCACTCAACAAGCGAAACGCAGAGGTAAACCTCTACTTCACGCTGGTATTCTGTGAGATCGTGGTACCACCCCGGTTCGAGCCAGCCCATCCGTGCGACAGCAAAAGCCGCCACGTGGCTCTACCACGGTTAAACATGAGACATGCCGTCTTTATTGATTTCATTCTTAATGTTAATACAAATCGACAGTGATATACTCTTCTTTTTGTTTATTTCTTTATTATTATACTTATAATATATACTTACCTATATTATATACTTTAAAATTAACATATATAAGGAAATTAAGATTAGAATTGAAGCGATCAGGTGAGTTGTTTTCGACATCAAGTGATGATGACGTCTATGGATGATGCTTATATGACAAATCCATATTTACTTGATAAAGATAAAAATTTGAAGTTGCCTTGCAAATATACGTGTCGCCAACTTTAAAAATTAATAGTTAGTGTGGTATAAGCCAAAGAGTATAGTATTATATAAGGAAGGTATAAGCACTATGAACTGACAGTCACACACACTTCGATTTTATATTATCATTTTTTTACTAACACGCATAACTATTTCTAATTATTTAAGAAAAAAATACATGCCTGTTTCTTGTTATTTTTAATTTTATTAATTTCCTGTTTTTATGGATATTGCAAATTAAGCCAAAAATCATTTAAAACATTCAAGATTTTTTTTAAAACATTATACAAACCAATCCCCAAGCCACAAGCCAAACCGGTCGTTGGCTATAAAACAAAATTAGCTAATTCGCCGAGACTTAATGTTTTTTTGTTATTCAAGCTAGATACACAATTCCGTGCAAAAGTTCTCTAAAAACTGTCGCTAATTATTGTTTTGACGTAATTCTAGTTGAAATAAATATACATTAATCTAAATTCAACCTTAAACGCATTGCTTAAAGTTGTGTTCACAAAGCTACACGTACAAATTAAAATCGCACCCAAATGTTCGAGTGTCGACATTTTTTGTCACTGATTGTGTACCTATCTTCAAGTTAACTAATACGTTATCAAATAAAGAAAACAATGCTATACACTAAAGAATTTATTTTTAGAAAACTTATACCAACACGAACGTATTAACCAACATTTTTTTGTTCATATGGGACCAAGTTTTAAATCGTCAGGTAAAAGTTGTCCATCGATTAAATTATAATCTGACTCTTTTTTTATGGAAGAGGAGGCAAACGAGCATACATTTTTACGTGGTAGAGCCCTGCTGCAGATAAATTAGATAAATTAAATTAGTAGTAGTTTTACATAACGTAAAATTTTTGAGTTGCGTGAAATTTAAAGTTCATCTTTCTTCTGAATTATCTTTCGAATAATACTTAGAAAGTCGAGTTGTGTCTTGTGTGCTCTGACTTGTTCATGACGCGTGACGAAACGCGTCTTGATCATGCAATTTATGTTAAATGTTAGCCATGGATAATTATTGCTTTTTTATGTATCTTTATATCTTTATATGTATGTACGATCATCATTGGTGTATTTTTATCAAATATTATGTCAGTCTGCAAAAATCTGTCATCTGCGAGTTTGAACTGACTTTCACTGGCAGATAGTTCTTCATTTAATCTTTTTAAACATGAAGATATTGATTAAAGTTAATTAATTATGTATGAGGCCTTAATTTTATTAGTCCACACTCGACCACAGTGTCACCCGTCGGATTCAGATTATGCAATTTCCTTTTTTATCATTTTGTAATAAATAGTAGAATCAGGCGTTACTTTGTGGAAATCCATTACAACATAGATTTTAAACTCATTTAATCAGTTAAGATCGGCATAAAAATAGATAAAAATTATTAGTAACATAACATTCTAATACAGGATTAACCAATAATTTTACTTCGTATATTAGTTTAATGTTACATTTAAATGTTTTGATTTTTTACGTGTCGTTTTCTTTTCAGTGGCAAATTCATATGGATACGTCTCCAACAATAATAAGCAATAAAGCATCAACATGTGCAAGTATCAAGCTGACCAGTTAATTAGTACTTATGTAGTTATTATTAGTTAAGTAGTAGTTAAGTGGAAATTAAAGTATTTAATTATGTGAATTCATTGCAAATATTATATCGGTAGTTGGCTTAGTAATTTACTTACGTCATATTTGTTTTGAGCTTCAAACTATAATTTCTAGATTATTCTTTTAATTTAACATTACATGAATTTGTAAAAAAATGGCTTTGAACTTCGAATGTAAAGAATTTTAAGGTAGAAAGTGTCATGTATTAGCTTTCTCCCATTTTCTTAACAAATAAACCACTAGATATTTTATGTTATACGAGAAATGTAGCCTACATTAAATGTATTATTGTTCACATAATGATTTTCTTATATTTACGCGAATACTATACATGGAATAACGGATTTTATCTCGTAAAATTTTAACTTTTCTAAATCCCGTCTTTGCAGACACTTTACAGCATCCATGGTCACGGGGGGAGGGGGATGGGACTGAGTTTGACATCCTGATGTCATAGTGAACAAAGGCTGCCATCAATTTTGAATTATAATTTTTGGTCCGATCTACCCTGAACAAACTTACAGTATCTTGAAGTTTTACAGTTGTATACTTGGGTTTGGATTGAATTGCTTAATTATGGAATCCCAAGCAAATGGTAGCACCCAACCATCTTCTCTATTGAAATTCGGATGTTTTTTTTTTAATTTCAGTAGCCTCACGAATCATCGGTGCTTCTCATCAAGATGTTGTTTTACGCGGGCTTTTATAGATATTTTTGTTTTTCTCATGTGAGGGAGACCACATTCACAATCAAGCTTGTACACTCCTGCATCTTGTAGAGGCATATTACACTGAACGGATGATGAGAACTGACTAGTCGTCTTCGGCGGCTTCTAATATGTTCATATGCCTGTTTCAATATGAAGCCAACCTTGTCTGTGCCTCCTCTGGCATAATATGGTAGTATAGCAGGCACACGCTCGACTGTGGGCAGTTTCACTCGGTAACTGTGACAGGGGCGGCACCCAAAGTTTGTTGTCGTGCTAAACTTGCTTGACATGCTGGAGCTCGGCGGCCAGGTGTTTACTGTCACAGTTGCGTTCTCTGCCCTTTGTTTAGGTTCTCTGGGTTTTGTTTTCCCACGGTAGCTAACTGTGAAGGATGATGGTGAGATTCACCGTTTAAATATTGGTTAGTACAGGTCTTCTTTCTACACACAGTATGACTGATGGTGTTATTAGGATTTCGAATGACTAAATCATCTAGGAAAGCTAAAGAATTATTTGCCTCGTTCTCCATAGTGAATTGAATTTAAGTTTATGGAGTTAATGTAGTCCCAGAAAGCACCATTTCAATAGAGAAGATGACTGGGTGTTACCATTTGCTTGGGATCCTATCTATACAATTAAATAAAATTGAAGTTTCTGTTTGTAATGTTGAAATAAGAGCTATTTACTAAATGCATATGAAAGTATATACGGTACTAATAACAAAAAAACAATTTTTAACATTTTCGTCTGTCTGTTTGTTCCGGCTAATCTCCGAAACGGCTGGACCGATTTTGACGGTACTTTCACTGTAACTTAAGATACTATTGTTTTTTTAAAAAAAAGAATCAGGGTTCCGCTCAAAAAAATTAAAACCCTTGAAATCGTAGTAAATTCTACGCGGCCGAAGTCGCGAGGGACAGCTAGTAATTAATAAAATTAAATCCAAACCCAAGCACACCATTGCAAGACTTCAAGATACTGTAAGCTCATTCTGCGTAAATCGGAACAAAAATGTATAATTCAAAGTTGAAGACAGCCGTTGTTCACTATAACATCAGGATGACAAATACCTTAATCCCCCCAGTGACCATGGATGCTGTAACTTTCCCGAAACGTCGGGATTTAAAAAGTTAAATTAAACGCGATAACATTCGTAAATTTTATTTTATTTCAACAAACGTTCAATTATGGATATAACTGTGATTGCACTGTCAGAGGGTGTCGCTCTAGAAGTATTCTTATGTTTAAGATATGCGCAATCTTGCTCTATGATCTGATAAAATCTGAATATATCGGATGAAATACTTGATTTTTTGTACCATGTTGGTCTGGGGCTTATAGATCTCATGTTTAAGCGGGACTTATAAAAAAATAATGTGCCAATTCTGTTATTTGACCAGTATATCGTGAGAAGCGACTAAAAAGATGTATAAATTTTTCACAATTTTCCATGAAAATCCATTTTTTGGTCCAACGTGTTCCGAGTAGCTCGCTGCTTTTTAGAATTACAGGCATGACGTTATGTATGTAATTAGGATTATTTATAACTATTTTGTAAAGGAAACAAAATACAAAAGATTAACGTTAATTCTGTATTAAATTTTAATTATAAAAAATAATATAACTAAAACATGTGATTTAGTTGTTAAAAACAATTCTATGGTTGGGAATATTTCACTGGGTAATTTTTTTATTATTCGTAGTGCAATTAAAGTGAAACAATATTGTAAAATTTGTTTTATTTCGAAAAATATAAGATGATAGAAATATGTTCTTATAATATAGTAATTATGATTACAAAGACTTTTATTATTAATATGCCATGACATTTCCCTATTTATTTGTCAGCGTTTTATTAAGATAGATCTACTAAAATATCAAAATACATTAATTCCTTATTATTTATTTAAAAGATAACATATTTAAAATCCCTGTTCTTACATATTTTAAAATATACTTAAAGTAAGATATAGATTTTTCTCTTTACACCATAATAACGAGTCTTTTCTTTGAGATATGATGTGTATATATAATCGACATAAGTAACATAATATGTATACATACCATTACAGCCCATTAAAATTCCACTGCTAAACATAGGCCTCCCACATAGATTGGCTCATGGGGAGGATGTTTGTCATAGTTGCCACGCTTGGCAAGGGGGTTGGTAACCACAGTATTTTGTTTATTCAGTTACAGCTTCCCTCTATCGCCCATTACGACTTCTATGGGATGATATGAAGTTTTAGATATTCTTAGTGATGGTAGGTGGATGATGTAAGCTTTAAACCCGTAGACATCTACTTATCATCAATCTTCGATTAGGAATCAAAACGCAGATGCGCTGTCGGTCCTGTTTGCTCAAATTAATGAAGAATGCCTCATTTCCAATAGAATGGGTCTCCAGTTCTCTGTTGGTGACAAATGAGCACACAGTCCAACTGATGGTAACTGGATGCTGTGGCCCATAGACATCTACATTTATCCTTTCTTATACAGCCACTACACGGTTAATGTATAATTACTAACGTGATTTTAAATGTATCATGGCCTAATTCATAAACTTTGGATCATTATTTCGGATTTATTTTAAAAATGTGAATGTAAGAGCAATCATTCAAAACCTATTTTATTTTTAAAATAATATCTATGAAATCACAGCCTTTGTTTTATTACCTAATGTGAGATTTCAAATAACATTTTTAAGCTCTGGCCATAGTAATGTCTTTTTTTTTCTTGTTTACAAAATCAACGACGTGCGAAATATAAACGAAAATGTTCTGTGAACCCCGAAGCCTATGAAGTTTGGAAAGACAAGGTATAATTATCAATATTATTAATATTATTATAATTATCAATATTAATATTTATTTTATACACATTTTCTCATATAAGTAAACATTTATCACAGAAAATATAATTATTAGCAAGTTATTGGCTAAGTAAATTCTAATCAAATATTATCAAATAAGTAGATTAAATTTCATGCTTGCAGGTGCTGGATATATTGATATTCATTTCATATATTTTGCGTGTGTCCGATCTTCAGTGGGATCACAATTTAATAGAAAATGTTTTATACAAATTATTTTAGTCAATAAAAACTAAATATACCTGTGTACGCTCTACAGTTATGAATGGACCTCTTTTTATTTCAGGAGGGGTTTACAATACGGAAGAGAGGCACGAATGCGTCTTAGCAAGTTTCATATGTTCACCAAATATTTTTATTTCTCAGATATTATGCAAAGCAAGTGATGAAACAACACTAAATACATCTGCGGGACGGGAATGGAACCCGGGTTGGTTTAGTATTGAAAAGTTAAGACGCGCCACAGCTCTAATATTCACGAAATTTCATTTTTTTGATTGTACTGAAGTAATAAACGAACTTGGAGTTTACCTGATGGTAATAAGCTGCTGCAGCCCATGAACACCCATAGCTAATTTTAATAATTAAAACTTAAAAATTTTGTACAACCGATCTCAATATAAATTATTACGAATAACTCAAAACCATTGGTCAGACTTTGATCAAATTTATATGGGACCACATGGGAAGCACCAGATTACAAATGAAAAAAGAATCATCGAAATTGGTTCACCCAGTAAGAAGTTATGAGGTAAAACACATAAAAAAAACATACAGTCGAATTGAGTACCATCTCCTTTTTGAAGTCGACAGAAAAAGAAGCGTATATCACCAATGGCGACTAAGATGGAATGCCTGACACCCTGTAATTATACTTGCTCTCTATAACCTGACCGGAACACAGAGGTGCAAGCACTACTATTTGGCGGTAGAAATGGGTAAGAGGGTAGTACCCTACACCTAGTAGAATAACCACCTAGGAGAATAATAATCGGCTAGCATCAAATAAATGTGCCTCTTATACATTTAACATTTTTTTTAAATATGCACTGCAGGCAGAGCGTTATATTGTCCAATCACTGTGTAAAAGCAATGGATGTTTTTAATATTTTATAAATAGAGACCCAGCCCAATCGCCTTTACTATATTCGAGTGAAGAGATGAAGAGAGTGACCTGATTGATATTTACTACAACTAAAGCAATAATACAGTTTGTACAAGGCTAGGTATTTATATATTATAACGAGGTAAAAAAAACTATTGATTTATGGTTAAAAATATCACATGCGCCAAAAAATGCAAAAACAGCATTTACTTCTTTTTGTAGCCGTAGGAATTGATAACTGAAACAAAACAAAAAATTTATTGATATGAATAAAATGTAAATTTTAATTATAAAAATAAGAATATTGGAGTTTAAAAAGTAAACTGCGTTTTTATCATAAGCTGTGACGAATTATTGATTTTAAATCGTTTACTGAGAACATTTGTAAAATTATTACAGTCATTTAACCAATTATAAAATTCAGTTATATACATACATACTCATATACATACATACATACATAAAGCATATTGGTACATAAATACAGTAAAAGCTAATCAAATCGTCTCTTTAATCTAGTGAATACGCAATTTTTTACGATACTACTGCGAGAATAAAAGGCATATTAGTAATACAAACCACTAAATTCTTGATCACAAAGAAGCAGCAGCTCCAACCACTGCGGTCCCGTCACCGGGGGTATAGTTAAAGTTCCTCCATAGCTGTCTGGAAGACACTTAGGATTTATATGTTTATGGAGAAGTTCCCTATCCTTGCCCAAGAATATGATACGAGAGCGTAGTTTCTCCTGGAGGAACGGCTTGAATAATTGGAATACCATATTAAATATATATGGTTGGTTGATTATGTAAAGCCCTTTAACTCGCAGAGGAATGCTTTCCTGAAAAGAAGCAAAATTGTAATTGATTATATAATATATTTCAAATTGACGGCTCCGTGGCGCAGTGGCTTAGCAATGAGTTGCAGCGCTAAGGGCCGCGGGTTCGAATCCCGCACGGAACAAGTATTAATATGGCCTACAAATAATTGTTCTGGGTCTGGATGCTTGTCCTTGTGAAATTTATGTATGTAAACTGCCCTCGCGATATAGGAGAAAATCCTAGTTTGGAGGTAACGTTTTAAAAAAGAAAAAAAAAATGAAAATCCGTATTATGATTATGTTCATTTGCTACATCCCCACTGCCAAACACATAGTATCCCTCTTATGCAGTGTCTACAAGTTTCTGGATCCCGCTCCTCCCAACTATAATTAATAGATGGTAACAAATCTTACACTTAAAAACAAAGTTTAATACTGAAAATGGACAAAATACTCCTATCGAGGGTTTTTAATCAGGAAATCATAAATGTCTCGCACCTTGGATGCTGCTTTACGTTACCGATATGTAGTTATTGACCACCTCGTTGATCTAGAGGTTGTAAATGCGACTGCTGATTATGGGCTCCAGGGTTCGAATCCTGGGTTGGGCCAAAAAATCAGTTATTGAGTATTCAAGAAATTCTCCGTAGTTGCCCGGAGTCAGGAATTTGGCGGTGTTTCATTCACCCCCGTGCCTCGGAAAGCACGTAAAGCCGTTGGTCCTGCGCCTGATCTCTCTCCGGTCGTGTCGGTTTACCGTCCCATCGGACTATGAGAGTGATTTGCATTTGTGCTTGCGCATACACTTGGGCACTATAATCCTATCCTGCGCCGATGGCTAGTCTCCGCTGCGGCTGACCACCGTGACCGAAATTTGGTCTGAAGGACATCATTATGTAGGTATTATAAATACACATTCTTTAATTGTGTATTATGACGAATGACAGTCAAATTATGACGAAGTGTATATAGACGGGACAAAGCTGTCAAAATTGTAACACATAACTTGTTACCTATAGCTAACGTGTACTCTAGTGCGATATGAGACCACGAGTAGCCGTATTCGTGTGCAATAACTTACACTAAATTTTTTTTTTTTCGAAAGAAATATTAAATACGTTACTGACTTGCTGACGTACGAGATCAAATTTTTTATATGTTATTATGTTCCAAATGGCTGCTCTATAAACTTTTGAATCTCTTTCCTATGCATGTCAATTAGGTGTATTTATAGCCCTTTTTTTAAATATTTCATATTGTATTAGAAATACTGGCGATCCGTCCCGAATTTGGGATCTCTACAACAGCGCCACCTATCGGGCCCAATTGCGAATCTAAACCATATAGGGACCTACTGGAATACACACAAAAATTTGATTAAAATGTGTCCAGCTGTTTTTGAGTTTTAGCGAGACTAACGGACAGCAATTGATTTTTATATGTAGAGATTGTAGTTAAGTTTTTGCTACTTTTCAATTTTAGTGCATTTCCGTGTTACTATTGCCGTCAAAAGCAATTTTTATATGTAAATAAATTGGATTAGTGTGTCAGCAACATTGTTAGTCAGTTTCGTCTGCTTTATGCATTGTTAAGTGCTGATATTCTTTGTTGTTTTGTTCTTCTCAATACACGATTGTCAATGACTCACTTAGTGAATTCGACGTAAACATGAAACTGACACAATTTATTTTGTTAAGAATATATAATTAAACTAATGTGGAAATTAATAAAGTGGTAAATAATATTATAAAAAAATTAAATAAGATCCATTCATGAAATATTTATCCTAAAAAAGAACTGTTCTAATTTACAAATTTATTCTAAATAACATTTATTACAAACTATTAAAAGTTCACTGAGTCTTCCTTATAGATTGCAGTTTTGGTTTGTGATATTTGCAATGGTTGCCCATGCTTGGTAGGTGGGTTAGCAACCGCAGTATTTTAATCATTGAATTATATGTACTACGTACTAGAGAATAGAGAAGCCTTTCTCAACAAAAAATGTGCACTAGTCTATGTCTTCGCGCATGCGCGGGAGTTACTAAAGTCGCACATGCGCAGTTGATTTAAGCGCGTTGTGCCTGCGCGCTCAGTTTATATAAAGAAACATATTTTTTCATGATTTTTTCTTTTGTAATATTACGATATTATTACCTATTTATTCATTTGAACAACAAATAATTTTACTTACTTGACTACTGAATTGTTATTTACGTCCAGGCTTAAACTTTAATTTGAAATCTTGTATTATTAGTGCCACTCCACACTGCATGAATATTGAAATTACAGACTAACTAGTCGATTGAAACGACAGTAAATGACACACTGTAAGGATTGCAGTACAGTTCAGTTGAACATAGTGGTGTATGTTCGGAATGCGAAATCTAGTACGTAGTACATTATATATATCGATGATTTTAATTATTTTGAGTTTTATCCCTTTTTCATTTCCCTCTGTCATCTCTTATGACAACCACGGGATAATATGGGGTAGTGATTTCTATTACGCTACACGGCAAGACGGCAAACTCACAATAATAAAAATTACTTTTGGCATTTCTACTAACAGTTGCAACTAGAGATGCGCCGAATAGTAATTTTGCCGAATAACCGAATACCGAATAATATTCGGTTTAACCTGTACCGAACCGGATATTCGGCCGAATTATTCGGTTTACGATTTCGTTGTTTTGCCGCGTAAACAGGTTAGCGAAATAGAAGATGATAAAACAAAAGTGAAGTGCACTTTATGTAGTTGTGTTATTTCTCGCGGTGGATCAGGCCGCAGCGCTTCGACGATTGGTATGACAAATCATTTGAAGCAGAAGCAGAAATAACAACTGCCAGCAACCACGTCTACTGCTGTAAGTGCTTCTGACACTTAGCATAGCTCAGAAACTTTGCCAAAAACGTCGAATGTAAAATCACTACAATCTATAGAGAGGCATTTATTACCAATTGGGACATAACAGACTAATGTTTAGTATTAAGAACGACTTTCCAAGTTAGCAGTCATCACCTTTAACCTGTGTAGTAGAGGTATATGACATATCACATATCATCCCGTAGGTTTCGTAAGAAGCGACAGAGGGAAATCGAAACAGTAGATGAACCTCGATCAAAGGAAATTCATAAATAAGTAAATCTTACTACAGAAGTTGTATTCTTGTTCTATACTTTGTAGTCTGTGTACAATAAATAGGTAAGAAAATTTAAATATTTGAACCGAATATATTCGGCACCAAAACCGAATAATTCGGCCGGATACAAATAGTGAATAAGGTGCCGAATACGCCGAATACCGAATACCAAACGAATATTCGGCGCATCTCTAGTTGCAACTATAGCGAATGTCCTCCTTATTAAGCAGTTTATGATGGAAACATAGGCGATATTCAGCAGAGAACTTTTGATAGGCCGTAACAAAAACGTTAACTGACCTATAGAGGGTAATCTGAAAGGGTATATATAATATTCTTGACGGCCACGTTAGTTTAGTGGCAACTGCTGGCCATGTGGTCCCGGGTTCGAATCCAGGTCGGCTCAAAATCAGTTATTGGGTTGTTCTCTCACGAAGTTCTCAGTAGCAGCCCGAAGTCAATAAGTTGACGATGTTTTATCCTGCCTCGATAAGCTGCTGTTCCTGCGCCTGATTTCTCTCCGGTCGTATCGGACTGCCGTCCCATCGAACTATAAGAGTCTCGTACATTACTGTCCAGTCCCGTGCAGATAGTAATCTCGGTTCAGACTGGCCGGCATGACCAAAATTCTTTTTGGGGTACTTTATTGAAGGACACATTACTGACATTGCTTTATTGATCAATAAGTTGAATTGGCAATGGGCCAGCAATAATGCTCGAAGAACTCATAGGCAAGAAACCCGGGGGGCCCACTGGACAGAGCGATGCCCTCATCAGTTTGACTCTGTACTATCCTTTGTTTGTATTTAGCAGTGGACCTGTAAAGAACTAATGAATTATGATGAGAATATAAGTAAAGATATATACCTGCAACCAGTCAACTATTCTCTTGGCAAAAGGCGGCGTGAACTGCCACACTTGCTGCATCGACAGACCGTCCATGTCGAAGATCACCACAGCACCGCAAATCTGTGTTTCGGGTTCCATCATGGCCGCCTCGAGGAACAAAACGCAGCCCTTGAATACTTCGTCTAGTGAACACTTGTTGTGTTTCCACTTTTCTGAAACGAAATGTAATCGTTTTCAAAATAAGGACACGGTATACTATAATGAAAATACAAAATAGTATCTGTGAAGACTGTTTGCCGGCCTGAAACAGTGTACTGCTGAACGTAGGTTTATACAAGTTGGGATAAGTTAACGTTTTAATATATCGCAGAACCAAGTTTGCGCTATATTATAGCTGCAGCACTAGCCGGTCGGCTCGACCTGAGAAGGAGAACCACTCTCGTGCAGAAATTCAACTTATAATAATCGTTTAATACTGCCGTAATTTACATGGTTAGTGACGAGAACTGAAGGCTGGTTACTGTTAAGGAGGCATTCCATCTTCGTTGTCAGTGTTGCCAATTGATAATGTACATTTTGATTCTTAATGAGGGCTAATAGTTTTCTGCTCACCAGATGTCGCTAGTTGACACTGAGGATTTTTTTTTAAATTGAGAAGTTAGATTTTAATAAATGTTTATCAGTTCTAGAGTATTATATTAATACACAAAACAATGCGTCAGTGGTTTGCTCTTTAATTTTTTGCACATTTTTAACTTTTTTTTTAATTTTTCTACTTTTATGAATATCTGTGGTTTGGTTTATTTAATTTTAATGTTATCATTTAAAATATAGCTAATAGCGCAGAAAAAAACAATAATATTTACATTTTTCGAACAAATTAACTTCCCCGCTAAGAAATCTGTCAAATATTATACCTCACTTTTAAGTGGCGTCGCCCTGGTGGCAGAAAAAGTCGTGGATGCCCTCATTGAGAACAGATATTCCTTGAAATTGTTAGCTGCCATTTACTTTAAAAATAGTTATTTCTCTCTTTATTGGGTGCCATGAAGTGCCATTATTTATTTCGCTTATTTGACTTTTGTTCTACTTTACCGAACGGGAGATTATCTTACACAGCCACCATTCGACAAATCCTTAAGTATGAGTATTAATTAACTTTTTATTGAGTTTTATTTTATTATATAAGAATACTATCGATTCATTTCGTCTTCGCACGGGTGATTTCTGGATTTCGACTACAGCGCCACCTACCGGGTTCAATTGTGAATCTAAACCATACAGCGACCACACACGAAAAAAATCATCAAAATCTGCCCAGTCATTTAGAAGGAGTTCAAAAATAATTAAAAAGATACTACATAATTTAAAATTTAAAATGTTGTACAACCGACTTCAATATAAATTATTAAGAATAACTCAAAAAGTATTGGTCAGACCTTAATCAAATTCTTCAATATATTCGTATATATGTATAATGAAATGAGAACATCATCAATGCAGTTGAAGTCAATTAAATACGCATTATTAACGATAACTCAAAAACTACTGATGATATCTTGATTTAATTTATATGGGACCACATGAGAAGCACCAGCTTTCAAATAAAAAAAGAATCATGGAAATCGGTTCACCCAGTAAAAAGTTATGAGGTAACACACATAAAAAAACATACTGTCGAATTGAGTACCGTCACCTTTTTGAAGTCGGTAGAAAACTATACTCTATCATCTCATGTGCGGTATAAAATTAAACTCACACACAGCGCTATTATGTTGATGATTTAAAAATGATATACAATTACTTTGACGTGGTCAATGTGAGCATTATGAAAATTATATCACAATTGTCCTTTTCGTAATTAGAGGATTTTATGATTGTGCCAATTACTGTTGTAATCAGAATATATACGTGCATTAAAAAACTATAACAAATACTTATAATTTCGAAGTTATTGTAGTTGTTTGAGTGTTACGTAGTTTAATAGATACTTATTTTTCGATGTAACGTTGCGTGAAATTTAAAACAAAATCCACTTATTTATACATAAAAACTGGCCAAGTGCAAGTCGGGCCACGCACAATGTAGAGGTAGGGTTCTGTAGTTGCACATCACAATACGTGGGCTTCTTGAACGAGCATAATAAGTGAGTTCGCGGTTTGACCGCTACAACTACTAATAATGGGCCCAGATAGGAAGATCGTAACTGAAGGACTTATTTTCAAATCAGACTTATGTGGAGTGATATTCAAAAAAGATTAAAAAACATATGAGGACTCTAATGAAAT
Source organism: Parnassius mnemosyne (assembly GCA_963668995.1). Classification (NCBI taxonomy): domain Eukaryota; kingdom Metazoa; phylum Arthropoda; class Insecta; order Lepidoptera; family Papilionidae; genus Parnassius; species Parnassius mnemosyne. Next base: position 14,723,109 of record CAVLGL010000148.1, read on the forward strand.
ATACCATTTTAAAGCATAATATTTCGCAAACGGACCCTTGAATCGAAAAGATGTTGTTCCACACAACCAGTGTTTTTAAAAAAAACCTATCCAACGATACCCTACATGATGGAAAAACAATCATCTTCCATTTACTTGTATGGGTAGTACCCAAAATAAAAATGTTTTTTAAGATTTTTATTTCACAGTTTTTTAGGCGTGATTAATATGTATAACTATGTCAAATTCAGATTTGTAGCACCTAGGATCTCTGAGCAAAACCGCGGACGGACGGAAGTACGGACGGACATGGCGAAACTATAAGGATTCTTTGTTGTGTTACTACGGAACCCTAAAAAGCAGTGACATGGTTGATTTTATACAATGACTTTTAAAAAAATTTGTTTAAAACCTTTATTTGTCTGTCAGTTTGATTGCGTATTCAATGCGCTTCCGGCAAGAGCAAGACCAATTTCAACATCATTATTTTTATTGTATAATTTATAGTCGCGTCTTAAAAAACTTAGGTAAGTTTTATTTTAACCGGTTCAGTAGAGTTGAAAAAAGTTGAACGTGTTATACAGTTACTTGGCACCCGTTCAGGTCTTGTCTCTAATCGGCGATGCCGCTAACCCAGATAGTCTAGTACCGAACTTGGTTTGTTTTTAGCCGACTTCAAAATGAGATGGCTTACAATTCGGCTGCATGTTGTTTTGTATTGTACTCGTACGATACGCGATATCTTCTGTAACTGTGAACAGATTTTGATGTTTCTTTTTTATTAAATGAGTTATTCTTTAGAGGTGGCACCATATACCCGTAAATAAAAATTAAATAAATAAAAATTGCAAGGGTTTTTATTACAAAAAATTGTTATTTTTATATATATCATCATCATCATCATCATTACAGCCCTTCACAAGTCCACTGCTGAACATAGGCCTCCCCCAAAGAATGCCACAAAGCACGGTCCTGAGCCACCTGCATCCATCGACTTCCTGCATGTCTTACCAGGTCGTCACTCCATCTCGTGTGGGGACGCCCTACACTTCGCCTACCGGTACGAGGCCGCCACTCGAGAACCTTTCTTCCCCATCGGTTGTCGGTTCTTCGAGCTATATGGCCGGCCCACTGCCACTTCAGCTTACTAATCCGTTGGGCTATGTCGGTTACTCTGGTTCTACTGCGGATATCCTCACTCCTAAGTTTATCACGCAGAGAAACTCCGAGCATAGCCCTCTCCTCCCTCTCCACTCGAATATATATATTAATAATATTTACTTACTGCCTAATTCAAGTACAAGTACTCGCCGACCAAGTTGGTCTCGTGTAGGAAGCACTGTGAGAATGTTCTGGTTAAAGATGTTCTGTTCTTTGCTCGGCGTCAGACCGTCGTAGTGCGTGTGGTGCTTTTGTTTGAATGCGTAGTAACGTTTTATCTGAAAATATTGAGACTCTATTTACATTGTGATTTATTTTTTCTTGCTGGATGTCGCTGAATTACTAATTCGTCGGTTTATTATAATTTTGACTAAATTATGACATGACATTCAAATATTGGTTTAAATTAGTCATTCAAATATAATTAAAAGCAATGATAATATTAGTAAAGTATAATCGTAATGATTTTTTATATTAACGCGATACTACACATGGAATAAAACATTTTTTTTTTAAATTCCCGACCTTTCGGGCACTTTACAGCACCATGATTACTGGAAGGATTGAGGTGTTTGACATCCTGATGTCATAATTAACGAAGGCTACCTACTACTTTTAATTATTAATTTTTGGTCAGATCTACGCAGAACGAGCTTAGAGTATCTTGAAGTGTTGCTGTAGTATGCTTGGGTTTGGATATAATTTTATTATAGGTACCAAGCATAATTAAATGCGATAAAATCCGTAAAATTAGTTCTATATAAATTACAGCAATATTTATAAGAAGGAGTTATTAAAAGCTACACAAATTACACAATTAAATAGATAATTTGCTACTTATGGTAAATTGAGGTATATGAGAATTTTTAAGTATTTTTTGAGTTCTACAAAAACTTGTAATTTTTTGTGGTTACAGCCTTCGAGCATCATCATCATCATCATAATCAAAATGGCACAAAACACGAGCCACCTACATCACTCTATCATCTAGTGAGGTCATTCGTTGGTCACTCACGGCGTAAATGTGTAAATTGTAATCTCACACGCACGTTAGTCATGAAAACCACTCACCAAATCATACGCGCTTTCTGGGTAGAACTTGCAAGGTCGCAGGAACCTTTTGAGCCACGCTTCGCTGTGCAGGGGTACATGCAAGTTTTTATCATCTGTAACAATAAAATATATAAGTTGCCAGTAACATCACGTATCGGTGGCATAAGAATAAATTGGCCTCTAAAAAGCTTGGCGTGCTCAACAGAGCGGGACAGTATTTCATGCCGGCATATCGCCTGCAACTTTACAAGGCGCAGGTTCGAACTCACATGGAATACTGTTCCCATCTCTGGGCAGGGGCTCCCCAGTGTCAGCTCCTTCCACTTGACCGCATCCAGCGCAGAGTGGCTCGAACCGTCGACGACAGAGTCCTTTCTGTTGTCACTGCGAAGAGATGTTGCATCCCTTTGCATTTTCTTTCGCATCTACCATGGGGAGTGCTCTGAGGAATTGTTCGGATTAATCCCAGCCGCCAAATTTCACGAACGTACATCGCGGCAGAACTCCCGATACCATCCACACCATCTGGATGATTGGCGGTCCACCACTGTGCGATTTAGAAGATGTTTTCTTCCTCGCACGACTTCCTTGTGGAATCGATTACCATCAGCAATTTTCCGGACCGATACGACTTAGGGATCTTCAAGAAAAGAGCGTACTCCTTTTTAAAAGGCCGGCAACGCATCTGCGATTACCTCCCTGGTGTTGCAGCTGTTCATGGGCGGCGGTAGTCACTTACCATCAGGTGAGCCGCATGCTCGTTTGCTCCCTCTCCTATAAAAAAATAAGATAATAGATTATATCCCATCTTTGATCTAACATGAGATTTCGCTACTGTGGACTGTGGACTGTGGTGTTGACGGGTCTATGAAACCAACCGTCATACATACATACATACATAAACACTCACGCCTGTCACCCAGAGGGGTAGGCAGAGACTACGGACTTCCATTTGGCGCGATCCTGACACACCTCTCTCGCCTCCTTTACATCCATATATCTACGCATACACGCTCGTCGGTTAAGGGTACTCCTAATCTGGCCCATTTTTAATGTATCGCCGATTTGGTCGATAAACCTTCGTCTAGGGCGTCCCTTCCCGATCCTGCCGTTCACTTCTGCAACATAAATTTGCAAATCAAAATATTTTTTTTATAGAATAAGGATGACAAACGAGCACACAGTCCACCTGATGGGGAATGGATGCTTTGGCCGATAGACATCTTCATCTATCCTCGATTAAGGATCAAAATGCAGATGCGCTGCCACGTCTGAGGAGTGAGGACTAAGATGGAATGTCTCGCTTCCAGTAAAAAGGGTCTCCCGATCTCTACACTCACCATACGAAACACAGTAACATCAAGCTGCTATTTGACGCTGGTATTTTATGAGAGTGTGGTACATCCCCGGTCAAGCTAACCCATTTGTGCTGCAACCATGATATAGCTGCAACATGACTCTACGATGTTTGAAATTATTATCAATATAATGGTTTATTAAAGACAATTAAAAATAATTGGTGATTTATACAAGAAAATATTCCCAAAATAATTATTATAGCTTTTTAATATATAATATATAAATTGAGATCTGTTAATTAATTATACCCACTGAATGTAAAAAAAAAACATAGGTCATTCCGGTATTTTACCTTATTTGTGCATGACAAAGAGACCAGTTTTTATTTAAATCAACGAGTTTTGAAGTACTTACTTATTTAATATCCTATTAAATATCTGAACGACAAACAAACTAGAATTATTTATGTGATTGTTTTGGTGTAGGCACGGCTCCTGATCATGTGGCCCGGGTTTGAATCCCGCTTGGGCTCAAAATCAGTTATTAGGTCATTCTGTCAAGAAATTTTCAGAAGCATCAGGGAACCTGATGGTGTTTCCCCTTGCCTCGTAAAGCATTTAAAGCCGTTGGTCCTGTGCATGATCTCTCTCCGGTGGTGACTGATTGCTGTCACATTGGATCAGCAACAGAGTCTATACCTGTGATTGCGTACACTCTAGTACACTAATCCTGTCTTGCACAGATGGCTAGTCTCCGTTGAGACTGGTCGCCATAATTCAAATTCGGTCTCGATAACATTAATATTTAATAATTTATTATATTTACGCGAACACTACACATTGAATAAAACTACTTTTACGGATTCTATCGCTTTTAATTAACTGGTTTTGTATTGAATCCCGGGCTTTCGGGTACTTTACAGCATCAATTGGTCAGTCAGTCCCCCGTGATCATGGGTGCTGTAAAGTACACGAAAAGTCGGGAATCAATTAAAAACATGTTAATTAAACGCGATAGGATCCGTAAAAGTAGTTTTATTCAACGTTAATATTTATTTGAGGTTGAGTTTAGTTGGAGTTACGAAACCATATTTTTATAGGTAGATATTATAAAACGACAAATATGAAGGGCATTTTATTGGAGACATCGCCTTGATCTTCGCTATTAGCTCTATTAGAAAATGGGTTTTCCATAGGCATGAAAAAATATATTTAAGTTTTAGGTTAGTTTTAAGTAAACTTGCGGTTGTAAACATTTTTGTTATTATTAACAGAAAACTATGTCAAACTTAGAGGCCTTTAAAATTTTCCTTTTAGTAAAAAAGTAATAAGTACTGTTTTGAAATAATTTTGGTAATTTTTCTTTTTCATACAAACTCAAGTCGATTTATGATGACGTAAATTTATAGAAGAATATTTCTATAGTATGCTCGATCAAAGTTAATTTCGATACGAGACACCATTCAATTGTTGAGTTTAAATTTTAGTATGATTGTGAAATAGATCATCGTATATCAACTCAATTGCTCCGCCAGTCTAGTCTTTCGATTGTTTGCTAATTTATTTCACGAAACGAATCGAAATAAAAAACAATAGAATCCATGACCTGTCAGAACATTTAACGACAATAATGTTTTCGAATAATTAAAGTTCATCTTATGAATACTAATGACTATTATTCTTCTCCGTTTTTTATCTTAATTAAAAAGAACGTTACCCCAATTCAAGGAAGGTTCCTTATACCATGTAGGCGTTTTGTAGACATTCATTGCACTTAAACAAAAATCAAAATCTAAACAAAAATTTGTAGGCCATTAAACGCATTTACCATGCAGGGTTCGAACCCGATATCCCGCAGCCAAATGCTAAGCTACTGTGCCTTACCGAGGTGCTGTTTGCATACTGGCTGCAGCCAACATTTGCACAAAAACAAATATACTGGTTGTCAGGTCTGGTTGTGTAGTCATTATCCCCATGTCGTTGACACTGCATACCTGCTACGGCTACCTAACCTTTCAATATCCTTTCGTATCGTCTTTAACCGTTATTTCGGGCTTTCGGGAGAACTTAAAATTTGATTATGTTTCGAATACCAGTTCCGACATGGTTCTTAGTTTGCAATATCAATGCTACGTTTGGAGAGGACTGTGCGTTTGGTTCAATCGTCTCATTTGCATCTTTCGTAATGGAAACTTCAACTTGAAGAATGATCAACGAGAAAACCAGAAACGACGGTAAATAACAAATAAAATAAAAGATGGAAGCCGAATCATACAACCAAAGAATTAGCGTCATGGTTTAGTGTTAGTTTACCCACAATATAGGTGGACTCATTTGAATCAAGTTGGTAAAATAAAAAGAAATCGAGAATTGGGTATTAAAACTGAAGCTACAACCAATAATGTCCCACTGCTGGGCACAGGCCTCTCATTTTTGAAAGGGTTGAGAAATGGTGTGTCATGAATTAACTGATGTGCATAGAGGAGCAAACGCATGCTTTTATGAGAAGATATAAAAATGAACTTACTGTAAGTGATTTGGGACCAAATTGCGACGTGTGTGTTAAACACCAGAACGATAGAGTTGAATTCACCCATAGTAAAGTAATGATAACTGTTAGGTGGTCACTATAGCTTTATTAGTTCCAGTGTATCATCAATTAACAGCAGATATCTATTGTAAAGAACTTCGAATAACGATGTCAAAGCAATCAAATAAACTACCCCGACTCGTCAATCGATCTTCGCCTTTATTGCTCCATGATAATGCAAGTTCGCTCAAAAACTGTTTTAACATTACAAGACCTGCAGTTAGAAACACTAGCCAGACCTACCCCAAACATATTACCATTTTTCCACATACCAAATAATTTCCAGCAGGAAAAAAATTTTGCGGTACTAAATGTCTTTATAGACTTTGTAGAGTCTAGATCCCCAAAGCTATATCGCAATGGTATAGATGATCTTTCCTCTAGATGGCAGAAATGTATAGATAATAAAGTTAAATTCTTCAGTTAGATAAATATCTTTTTGTTTTAGAAGAAAATGTTTGAATATCTAATATAAAACAGGAATTTTGATGTTAATTTACTTTAACACTTAACTCTTGCTTGTTGTTATGTATTTTTAGTTTTTTTTTGTTGTTTTATCACGTTTCAGTTTTGTACAAAAATAGACTGTTCAAAAATAAGACATGATAAAACGCAGTACATTAACTGCATCACCTTAATCCATCAAATGCATTATTAATACTAAACTCACCTTCGTACAGTGATTCACTTGGTAATTCAACTTTAAATTCTACATAATATTAAGTGTACCTTGTAATTAATTAAAATAAAATATAAATTACCTTCCAATAATTTTCTTAAGTCTTCTATAGCTGGTTTGACCACTTCGGGTGTTTCGCGCAGCTCTCTCCGGGCAATCTCCCGTATTGACTCCCTCGGGTCATCTAACTCTATTTGCAGCAAAAAATCGCCTAGTTGTACAGCTGGTAGCTTCGAAACATCTGACAGCATATGCCGAGATACTGGAACAACAATATTTTTTTTTATATATTACAGTGTATTAGCATTGACAAAAATACCATTATATATTTTAATGAATATATTTAAATAAAGAATGAACGAGGAAAGAGTGACAAAGCAAATCTATATTGCAGATGTGAACGGCAGAGTCGGGAAGAGACGCCTTAGACGAAGGTTTATCGACCAAATTGGCGATATATTGAAAATGGGCCAGATTAGGAGTACCCTTAACCGACAAGCATGTATGCGTAGATATATGGATGTAAAGAGAGGTGTGTCAGGATCGTGCCAAGTGGAACTTCGTAGTCTTTGCATAGCCTTCTGTGTGACAGGCGTGAGTGTTTATGTATGTATATTTTAATGAATAGAGTCGTGATAGCTCAGGAGGGTTAAGCGCTCACCGCGAATTCCACAGTACGCAGGTTCGTTCTAATATTGAATAAAAAAAAATTAATATTAGCCATTGTCTTTAATATAAACGGTCTCGGAACGACGACAGACAGAACATAAGCGATTTTTCAAATTTGGATAAGCAAGGTAAATATTATCCGAAATCAATTTATCCGTGAATTTATTTGTAGTCGTAATTATTCTGACTGAGATGCTGACTAAATAAAGATATGTCAAAAAGTTGTTTAACGTTGAATAAACAGATTGATGTTCATAATTTTTAAATATAAGATAAACATTCGTTAAATACAGAGAATACCTACATCTTTCGAGGCTGAAAGACTTACCTACAGCAAAATATAGGGACTACAAGTGGTAAAATTAATAATTTTGTACAATCGACTTCAATATAAATTATTAAGGATAACTTAAAAACTACTGGTCAAACCTTGATCAAATTTATATGGTCCCATATTCTATACTTCCCAGGGGAATATATTAAGTCCCTTATATTCCCCTGGGAAGTATGGCCTTTGAAACAAAAAAAAAAGAATTTTTTAAATCGGTTCAGATGTATTCGAGTAATCATATAATAGTGAACATACATAAACAAGATTCCGATGAATTAAGAACCTCGTCCTTTTTGAAGCCGGTTGATAAACCATGACACACAGTCTTTTAATTTAAATTTTATTTTTCTTTGTCTTCCATATAACGGTGACTGTTCACTATACTTGGCATGCTAATTGGCAATCATATAAAACATTTCCAACGCTGTTCCCTGCGGTATTTTACATCTGGTATGTACAAGGTTATCCCAACATAAAACGGAAGCCTTGAGATCTTGATAACTATTCAGTGTAAATATTATTTCATCATTTAGGTTAATAGATTATATCGCAGTTGGTTCAACCGTTTATTCTAAGTCGACTTAGAAAAAGAAGGAGGTCGCCAATTCAACTGAATGTTTTCTTATGTGTATCTCTATTCGTAACCTTTCATCTTATTTTGTTTAATAATTCGTCAAAAGAGTTTATAGACATCCATATTTAAAAAATCTCTGGATAGATAGATCTTTTTACATAATATTGACTGTTTCGGGTGTTAAGGGGATGCACCCAATAACAATAATACCGCAACAATGGAATCGCAATCAGAAAATCGTCGTCATTATTCGCTGGCAGAATGTCTAGGCTCAATGGCTAGCGTCTCTAAACTGGACCTTGTTATTCCGAAGGGAAAGAAACGTATGTGTGTGATGTATTTACGGTATCCCGTATCGGAATTTCGAAATGCAATCCCGAAAAGGAATTCCGAATGGTGGCCGGCCTTTGTCCACACAAAAGGGTTAAAAATTAAAATTTTAATTAAATTTAAAGCGTTAAAGAACTAAAAAGCCTATACAGGTGTAATTATTCTAAACACTTTGTCATAGCACCGACTTCTGAAGCTTTTATGTATATACTAGCTGTTCCCCGCGACTTCGCCCACTTGGAATTTATTACGATTGGATTTTATGGGTTTTAGTATTTTTCCGCGGAACCTTAATTCTTTTTCCAAAATAAAAGTAGCCTAAGTTACTCCTTATAACATTAAATATCTGCCAGTAAAGGCCCGTCAAAATCGGTCCAGCCGTTTCGGAGATTAGCTGGAACAAACAAACAGACAGACAAAAAAATTAAAAATTATGTTTTTGTTATAAGTACCGTATATACTTTCATATGCATTTAGTTAAAAGCTGCTATTTTGACATTACAAACAGACACTTCAATTTTATTTATTTCTATGTATGTATGAATAGATTTATAGTTGTTTTTAGTTCATTAAAGTCAGCATTTTTTTTTAGTTTAATGTTTATAACTAATTAAATCATCCATTCTATTATTTAGAAATAATTTACGACGCTATATGAACCGTAGCTTCACTTTAAAGTGATAAAATCATCATCATCATCATCATCATTACAGCCTATCAAAGTGCACTGCTGAACATAGGCATCCCCTATAGATTCGTTGAGGATACATTTGCCACAGTAGCCACGCGTGGCAAGTAGTTTGTTAATATTTTGGGTCGTTATTAGGAAGTTGCTGCCGCGCATCTTCCATTTTACTTTCCATCAGGCGACTGTTAGGATAATAACGACTTAGTAGTCTTTTCAAGTTATGCCGTGTTTATTTAATCAAATTTAATAGTATTACAGTTAAAAAGCTCCTAAGTGTACATACTAATTATGTTTATCGTTTTGGCATTCTGCACAAGACATGTTGCTATTCGCGTCCGTAGAATTCAACGAGGAAACGTAGCCAGTAATATATGTCATTTCAATACGATTAATATGAAGATAATTTTAACTAATTCTGATTTATCGCATTTAATTTAAACTTATTTTATTTTTGACGTTTCGAGTACATTGCTGTACCCACACAGTTCGAGTACCTAAATACAATAAATAACAATAGATAATTAGACAATATTTCATTATATACTATATTAAAAGCTATAATTAAAAAAAAAAAACTAAAACTAGTAACTTAATTATCATACAGTTCTACTCCCCACGGTATCGTGCCAAGAACGCTGGCTACGTTTCCCCGCTGAATGGCTATACTAGTCAATTATATTACCGAATAAAAGTGAAATACCGATCTTGTGCAGTATGATTTCATCCCTTTTCCAGTTAAATTTTGATCATGGCGAAAACATATTCGTGGCATTATCTATATCTAGCTGCCTGTGTATATTATGCGCTCAATTTTTGCCTATCCGCGCCCGATATACAGGGTTTTATATACAGGTATTTCCCCTCTATCGAGACATACATAAATTGCGCAAGGACAAACATCCAGACTCGAAACAATTATTTGTAGGCCAAACAAGAAATTCGTACCTGCGACCCCCAGCGCCGAAACTGAATGCATTGTAAGAACAGAATAACGCATTATAATTTGTGGATTTTTTAAAGGTTGACAAAGTGTAATGCCATTAAAAATGCATTGACTTCGGTTAATTACAAAAACACACAAAACAAGTGACATTCTGTACCCTTTAGCATAAGCACATAAAGTAATATGAAAAATTAAAGAAGCAAACGGACCGCCTTGGTATTTCCATTTATAGCTTCTTGCCTTACCGATATGCTGCTTTTAATGGAAATAAAAAGGTACGTGTAAAAAAGTTTACGTGTTTTTGTATGCCTTTGTTCGATGTTTTTGCTCCATTTTTAACTTCAAAAAGGTGGAGGTACTCAATCGACTTTATTTTTATGTGTGTTACCTCATAACTTTTTTCTTGGTGAACCGAGTTTGATAATTGTTTTTTATAATTGAAAGCTGGTGCTTTCCATGTGGATTTGTGAAGTAATTTGATCAAGATCTGACCTATAGTTTTTGAGTTATTCTTAATAATTAATATTGAAGTCAGTTGTACAACATTTTTAATTTTAAATTATCTTTAGAAATAATAGCCATTAGAAATATTTATTATAATAATTGCTTGCTCGGTTGTTACAACACCAGTATTAAACATCTTTAATCCACTTGATTGATTTGTAGTGGCGTGCGAGAATCCATCATTTGGTCCCATATATGTCGTAAAGGCCATTTTTTTTTAGAATATAGGTAACAAACGTGCACACAGACCACTTTATGGTAAGTGGACATCTACATCTATCCTCTATTAAAAATCAAAACAGATGCGTTGTCACCCCTGAGGACTAAGATGGAATGCTTTGTTTCCAGTGAAAAGAATCTGCGGTTTTCTACACTAACCGTACGAAATATTAAGCTGCTTTTACGAGTACGCTGGTATGGCGTGAGCGTGATCTTTGCCCGGTCGATACGACCCATTCGTGCTACAACTGAGGTGTATAGGTATACTAATTATAATGAATACGCGGCTTCAGCGTGGCTCTACCACGTGTATTTGGGAAATACTTGGAAAATCTTGTTTATGTTTTTTTTAATAAGATAAGGGTGACAAACGAGCACACAATCCACCTGATGGTAAGTGGTTGCTAGGGCCCATAGACATCTACATCTATCCTCTATTACAAATCAAAATGCAGATGTGTTGTCACCCGTGAGGACTAACATGGAATGCCTCTTTTCCAGTAAAAGGGGTCTCCGGTTCTCTACACTCACCATACGAAACACAGCAGTGTTAAGCTGCTATTTTACTGCTATTTTATTTTACGGCTGACAACGCATCTGCATTTTGATTCGCAAACGAGGATAGATGTAGATGTCTATGGGCCACAGCAACCACTTACCTTTAGGTGGGCTGTGTGCTCACTTGTCACCCTTATCCTATAAAATGTCTTTTGTACCATATATATATATATATAATATGGCACAATGTCTTTTGTACCTAAATAATGTTTTTTATTTAGATCTAAAGCCGAAATATTTTCTTTGTCATTTAATGACGAATTACTTGAATTTATGCAGATGCTTTATCTTTTTTATTGCTTAAATCAAATTCCTTATAACGCATAGACTTCTTACACGTAAAAAGTCTATTTAAAGCCAAAAAACACAAGATATTACACGTCAAAATCACTACCGTTATAATCATCACCATCGTTTCAGTCTGATACAGTTCGTTGCCTTCTTGTTGTAACGTTTTACTAAAGAGTATGGCAATCCTACTCATGCATAAAGAGTATATAATCACTACGTTTAATCAGAAACCCACCAACTATATTATATACTAGCGACCCGTCGCGGCTTCGTCTGGCTAGGTTCTTTTAATACGGCGTTATTTAGATCGAAGATAATCTCAAAAGACCATTTTTTCCATTACTTTTTTTCATTACTTATAAAAAACCTGCAAGTATTTTTGCTCTTTATATTTTTGTTAAGTTGCATTATAATCGGTTCAGCCATTTCGGAGATTTGCTCGGACAGATAGATAGACAAAAATTTAAAAAATTGTTATAAAAGATTCAGTTACATAGATAGACAGATAGATAGATACACGCGGAACTAATAAAAGAGTGTTAATAATCCCCTCAGACCATTAAAAGGCAATTATTTCGATACGAGAATTACAGAGCCACTTCAATTTTATTTTTATGGTGTAGATGCTAGTAGCTGTCAATTCGCCCCGTCGTCTGTTGTGGAGATTTTTCTTAAATTTACACGCTTAATATAAACTTGACCTGTATGTACCTACGAGTATTTATGTACATAATAGGAATGTAATGAAGTTTTATAATTAAGTTTTCACCCACTTCCAGGTGTTCGAATTTTCTGGATTTACGCACACGTAATAATAACCGTCGACAATGAAATAATTTCATGACTATTGCATAGTTTTCTCATTAGAATCATTACAGCTTATGATCAATGTGTGTTGTTTAAGTTTTTTAAACTCTAAATATAGTTATAAAATGAAAAATGACATTTTTCAAAAATTGTTTTTTAAAAAGTGCAATAACGCGTTATTTAAAAAAAATCGCATATTTATCGATATTGTAAATATTTTTAAGGTTAAGTTGAATGTTATCGAATAAGCAAACTGTATTCTTAATGATGGTAATTAATTTTACTTTTCTTTTATTTATAATTTATTTGCAGTAAATATGCAAAGTAAATGTATATTTATAATTTGATTATTTTAGAATAAAATTTTATGTTATTTCTCAAACACTTTCGACCTTAGTAATACTTGCCCTAAGACTGCCTGTGATACAAAGAAATATTTTTAGTATATTTTATAAACATATATCACAATGTTAATACATATATTCACTATATCTAGGTATCTGGTATCGTTTAGTAGGTTTATAAAAAGAAAATCACAAAATATGGACCCGATAGGTGGTGCTGTGCAGAGTTATTAATCAATTATAGGTATATATTTACAGTGTAAAAAATATACGGAGTGAACCTATTCGAGAGAAACATAAACAACGTTAATTCCGATTTTGGGCATGAAACACTAGCTAATGTAGATAAAGTTCTACGCGAACAATGTTGCGGGAAAAAGCCAGTTGGATGGATATATTATAATTAAATCGCACATAATTTGTGTCAGTCAAAGTTACATTGGATTTTTTTATTTATTTATCATTTACAAGTTGAATACAAAAGTGAAAGTAAAATAGCAGCTATAACATCGATATTTTCCTTTATAATTTTTTAAATTTAGAATTTTGATAACATAACTTACGCTTACGATAACTAAAAGCTTGGTAAGTTAATTTCTAAGTGTGTTATCAATGTTGTGTAGGAAGTAAGATTTTAATTTTGTCTTAATATAAGATATAATAAAATAATATAATGGAATAGAATAATTTTTATTCAATATAACAAGGATATTAATTGAAAGTTATTTAAGCTGTATACCACTGGTTCGGCAAAAACTCTGTCCTGGGACGAACCAGCAGGAAACCCAGCGGGACGTTTTTTAAAAATATTTTTAATTAACAATATATTAATTTAATATAATTAAAACACTGTTTTATAAACTACAACTTACCTTTATCCATTTTCTTAAAATGCGAAGGTAGTTAAAAATGTATAACACTAATTATTATTAACAAATGCGTAAGTAATGTAAACATAAGTACATTTGTTGCGTTCTGTCGTATTGCTACAACGAATCGAATGAAACTGGCGTTCTCACTCGATGTTGTTTTATAGCGTAAGCACTGGCCGCTGATCAACCGTATAGCCAGAGCGAACGCATATAGTACGGGTAACTGTTATTCAGATTAGGGTAACCATGCTTTAGGCAGTTTTTTTATAAAACTGAAGTGACAAACGAATTTACTGAGGCTGTAGATTCGTTGTCACATCTGAGGATTAAGATATTTTTTTTTTATAGGAGAGGGGGCAAACGAGCATGCGGCTCACCTGATGGTAAGTGACTACCGCCGCCCATGAACAACAATAGAATGCCTTGCAGACAGGAACGCAGCACATAATGTCATCCGGTCAGATTTGGCGGGCATCTGCGCAGGACAGGATTATAGTGGACGAGTGTGTGCACAGGCACAAGGGCACTCTCTATTTCCTCATTCTCAAAGTCCGATGGGACATAGATGACATATACAATGCTAGGAATCTGCCCCGGCTTCGCACGGGTGGTTTCTGGATCACGACAACAGTGCCACCTACCGGGTCGAATTGTAAATCGTTTAGATCATCCAGGGACCCACTTAAACACACACAATAATTGCATCAAAATTGATCCAGCCGTTTTCTAGTTTTAGCGAGACTAAAGAAGCTATAGTTTAAAAATGTGATTTCTTTTAATTAAGGCGCTCGCAACCCCTCTTGCGGGTGGAATTTTGTAAAATCCGTTCTTAGCTGAGTTGGCAAAAGGAATATTCCTACCAAATTTCAAGTCTCTAAGGAGGAGTGTAAACAAGGCATGGCAATTATGACAATGAATTTTATACGATGTTTATGACGAGTTTTAACAATTACTAGAAATATGCTGAGATCAAGTATACATTGTTCATTCATTTATTCCAATCTACCAAAGTCAACTACTGAAAAGAGGCATCCCCATAGCTAACCTTTTAACCTCATATTTGCCATAGTTTCCAATTTTGGCAGGCGGGTTGGCAACCGCGGTTTTTTACTGTAGATGTAGTTGTTGTAAGGTAGCTGTTGCCAATCTCTTGATTCCCTCTGTTGTCTAAAACGACTCGTCTTTTACCACACACACGGGACGATTTGGGGTAGTGGGTATTCTTACACTGCCATAAACATGGTTATTAAATGCTTGTGTTATAAATGATATTTTTCTGCGTCCATACAATGTTCGCCTAAGAACCAAAAGTGAAAAAAATACCTTTTTGAGTCCGAAATTGCACATAGTTATATGTAAGAACAATAACTCCGGGCGGACACTTCTGAAAACATAGATATTAGCAGTTATCATAGAGATTTTGAGGTTATGTTTTATTTTTATAGAACACTAGCTACTAGGGGACAACCCCACGACTTCGCCCGCGTGAAATTTATTACGATTGGATTTCATGGGTTTCAATTTTTTTGCATGAAACCTTGATTCTTTTTCTAAAATAAAAGTAGCCTTAGTTACTCCTTATAAAATCAGCTATCTGTTAGTGAAAGTCCCGTCAAAATCGGTCCAGCCGTTTCGGACATTAGCCGAAACAAACAGGCAGACAAACAAACAGACAAACAGACAAAAACTTTAAAAATTGTTTTTTGTTATAAGTACCGTTTATACTTTCATAAAAAGCTGTTATTTTGACATTACAAACAGACACTTCAATTTTATTTATTTGTATCGATGTATAGATTACTATGTTATTGCTAATGTAAGTAGTTCAGTCTTAGCCTAGCACTTATCTATACAAATAAATAAAATTGAAGTGTCTGTTTGTAATGTGAAAATTACAGCTTTTTACTAATTTCATATAAAAGTATATACGGTACCAACAACAGAAACACAATTTTTAAAATTTTTGTCTGTCTGTCTGTCTGTCTGTTTGTTCCGGCTAATCTCCGAAACGGCTGGACCGATTTTGAATGGATTTTCATTGGTAGATAGCTTAAGTTATAAGGAGTAACTTAAAAAATAAATAAAAAAATGAAGGTTCTTTAAAAAAATAAGGTTACGCGCAAAAAAAAATTAAAACACCAAATAATACGCGGGCGAAGTCGCGGGGAACAGCGATATGGTAAATATAAAACTCAGGTTGTGATTATGTAAGCTTATCGGATAACAAACCAACTGCACAGTGCACTTAAATTACAAAAACATTTGCAGAAATGTATTTTTTCAAACGAAACGAAAACGATCGTACGTCTTACGTCTATCTATTTTAACGTCTTGTCATTTGTCAACGTTATTGACGTTTTTATATGCGTGGCACAATGTTGATTTGGCCAATGAGAGTACAATATTATTGTTATTTTAAACGAAAACAGATGATTTTACTGCATCCCAGTTCCTTGTGGCATATATTAATCTGAGGTATATTTTAAAATATTAAAGTTTTCATAATATATTTGAGTTTATGACAACTTTTAAAATATGTCAGTGAAGGTAATGTGCGATGGGCCAAATCACAGGAGCCCATAAACGCAGCATGTTAGTATTAAAAAATAGGTACAAATTTCAAAATCTAAAAGTCCTTTTTATTTTGATTTCACAATTCAGAAGTGTCCGTTACTATCTATTGAATATTATATATCATTAGATAACAAATCTAATGCATAATTAAGGATAAGAATTTTGGTAATTGTCAAATATATGTTGATTCTTAGGCGAGTTTTTACAATGTCTTTTCCAATCTATTATTAAATAGATCTGGGAAAATATTTGTAAAAGTTTATTTCAAGCATAAAATACTATTTGTAGGAGAAATTTCTCGTGAAATTTTCGTATGAAACTTAATTCAGTGAAAAATACATAACTGACATTATTTTTAAATAGATCGATATTAAAAGAATGTATTAAAGAAAATAAAATTACTATAAAATAGACGGCGCTCCTCAAACTCAAACCTGTTACCCATTCGTTATCGTTGGAATTAGGAAAAACCAAAATTTTTGATCTCGTTTTTCTAATCCCGCTTTTTTTTAAAAACATTTAAAGTTTACTAAAACTACAATTTTGTCACAATTCATTTGTCAAGAAAAGAAATAAAAGTAAGGGGTGTTTATTAACGGGCACCATTCCATGCAGAGATAATGAATCCACATACAATTTACTTAAATTTTATTTTATTATTATCTCGAGTTTTCTGAAATTAAGTCATTTATTGCTTTGAATACTGATTCTGATAACGCACTTAACCCTTAACAGGGTTTTGTTACATATTTACATATATCAGACCGAGCGTTCATGTAATACATATATTCAGATATAGAAGCGAGATTAGAGAATTATAAATGTTTATGTCCCGTGACTTTGACATCAAAATCCACATCGTTTCCCTTATTGCATATGTGTATCTGCAAGAAAGAAGAACTGGTAAGTGTCTCTTGATATTTTTGGACGATATCGAACACTGCTACAGCTTACAGAGTACAGTCGAAAGCTATCAACTACGCAGAAATTTTGTCCCAATGTTTTAATTAAATAATGTTGTTAGCCTAGTACAGCCGCGACTTCTGAATGGTAGGTGTAGTACAGCTGAAATACCTACTCTTATTTGTGCTTACGATCAAATATTTATAACCAGTTTCTGCGTTTATTAAAGGTAATGAATAATATTTGATTAATTTTTTTAAGAATAAGGGCGAAAGACGAGAACACAAAGTGGGTGCTGTGACCCATAGACAACCATATTTATCCTCGATTAAGAATCAAAATACAAATACGTTGTCACCCCTGAAGACTAAGATGGAATGCCTCGTTTGCAGTAAAAACAGTCTCCGGTTCCCTACACTCACCATACCAAAACATAGCAGCATTAAGCGGCTATTTTACGCTGGTATTTCATGAGAGCGTAGTTCTTACCCGATCGAGCCGACCCATTCATACTACAACCATAATATAGCTGCAGCGTGGCTCTATCACGTATAAATATTTATTACTAAGAGTTCATTTATGTGTTTGTTCATTTAGTTGCTTATCACTTGCACTTGCACATTACCTACAAAATATGTGAATTGCACATATATTAAGTAATTCAGTAGTATTTTCTTACGTCTGTTTCTAAACGAACTTTGTAGTTAAGAAGATCACTTTTATGGTATATAAAACTGAAAAAAACTTACGCAAAATAGAAGAAAAGTCATCCTTGCACATTTTTTTACAAAGGAATGTAAATTAAACCTAGCTTTTGAGTGTTTTTGTTTTGATGTGAAAATTTTAGTGTAGAGTTTCAAAAAACAAAAAAAAAATCATTACAGCTTATCAAATTCTACTAATGAACCAAGGCTTCCCTCATAAATAGCCTCATATAGGACATATTTGCATTAGTTGCCACGTTTGGCACGCGGATTGGCAACCGCAGTTATTAAGTGGCGAAGCTTGCGAAGTCACTTATTGATTTCACGATGTCTGTCCGTTTGTCCGTCTGTCCGTCAGTCCCACGATTATCTCGAGAACGGTTTTGAATTTTCAAATTCTGTTTCAGCAATCGATTACTGATCACCCAGGCATCTGAACCTCCTATTTTGAAACTGATTGCTCAACGGCAACCGTTAGAAACCGCTACAAAGCTGATTGCTTCGCCACTTTGCTATGCTGTTAGCTTGCTAGGTTTATTTATTATTTTGAGTTGTTATCATGAGAATGCTGCTGCCCGTTCCTTGCCATTGAGTTATACATTATAACTCAATGTTCCCTGCTTCATTTCCTTCTGTCGTAGGTTTGGGTAAAATTTATCGATATTTTTTTTATAGGATAAGTGTGACAAACGAGCACACAGTCTGCCTGATGGTAAGTGGTTGCTGCGGCCCATAGACATCTATGTAGACCCATCAAAATGTAGATGCGTTGTAACCCGTGAGGACTAAGATGGAATGCCTCATATCCAGTAAAAAGGGCCTCCGGCCACCTGCACTAACCAAGCAAAACGCAGAGGTAAACCACTACTTCAGGCTGGTTTTCTGTGAGGTCGTGGTACCACCCCGGTTCAAGCTGGCCCATCCGTGCGACAACAAAAGCTGCCGCGTGGCTCTACCACTGTTGAATATATCAAAATATCGATATTAACTCACAAAATTATCACTATTTATCGTCGATATTTTTAATCGCGATATATCGATGTTCGATATTTATTTTAGAGTATCGAATTCGTATCAATTTCGATAAATTTTTAAACGATATATTTATTTTATAATGTAATAGCCAATGCTATTTATCAGACAAAACAATTAAGCAACAAAAGGAACTACAAAAGCATTCATGTGCTGTTGTTTTGTTTTTCGTCGTCAAAACATCCAGTGATAAAATTTTGGCGCTTATACTACTACTACTACATCATGAAAAACATTACGATATATCGATATTTATCACGCGATAATTATCGATACTGTACGATACTGTTTACAACTATCGATATATTTTTTCAGTTGCCCATACCTACTCCGTCGCCTGGTAAGTAGTCGTTTGTGGCATACAATTTGAAACTAATAATAGGGGTAACCCATTGGTGACTAATGTGTATCATGTGTTTGTAGAGTCATTGCTTGCTTCGATACAATTTGTAACAAATTCACTTTTTGTATAATGACAAATCGTAATTAAAGTTGAATCTTATACGGTAAACCAGTTTTGTTATCGACGGACTGCTTCGGGAACGAAGACAAATCAAGATCTTTGCTTGCTTAAAGTAGTTTCACACTCTTGCCATGGACACAGAATAAATAATAGTACTAACGTACAGAAGTTGCACTCTTTTGATGTTGACTGCTAGCCGACGCTTTAAGTCTACATAGTTATTATAAATCAGATAAATCGCGCACGCAAGCTAAATAAAACTTTATAGCTGCGCACGAGTGTCTGTATTACAATCACAACGGACTTTCCGTGGTTGCTAAGGGCTGTTAATAAAGAGTAAAAAAATACATTGTGAAATGGTAAATTAGGTACTTAGGTAAAGTACCTATACTGATTATAATCGACAATATTATCTACTATGTGAGTTCTGTGATGCCCAACGCATGCAATTTGCAAGGCCATTCGTCGGGAATCGCGATGCTTGGTTCGTACAGGTAGATAGCGTAAACAACAAATAAACCCAAAATACGATTTTTTTTTTAATATAGGAGAGGGGCAAACGAGCATGCGGCTCACCTGATGGTAAGTGACTACCGCCGCCCATGAACAATTGCAACACCAGGAGAATCGCAGATGCGTTGCCGGCCTTTTAAAAAGGAGTAGGCTCTTTTCTTGAATGAATTTGAATGAAACAGAAATATGATCGTAATCTACTTAGTTGAAAATCTTGTAAACAAAGTTTAAATTTCAATATTTTGTGCGATTATAACTTTAAATATTTTAATTACAAAGACGAGTATAGGTATGTAAGTAGGTACTTGGTTAGTGAAGTAAATTTCAACAAAGTTTTGTAATAAAGTACTTAGGTATTACTTCTGTAGTTAAATTATTACTTAATTATTTTTTCGCTTTAAGTACCTATCTAACAAAAAATGAAATAAATTTACCTTTCATTATCCTTCAGTAACTCAAAAAATTATATAAGAATTTAATAAAAAATAAACTTATCGGAATCCTTTTAATTGCTCACTAAGCATCCATCCCGCAACAATAGGATTATAAGTAGTAGGAACGACGTTTTACCATTATAATTTATCAAATAGATAGGTAGATAATATACATATATATTATTCTTAAATTACATTAAAACTTTTCAACTATTTTATACTACAATTAAATATACTAAACACTAAACAAAAACTATTTCGACAAGTAATACAAAAAATTATTTACGGAAACAGCGTTAAAAAAACTTTAACATTCAATCGTATAGAGCGCGCTAGCCCCGACCACGATCTACCCCTGGGGCAGTTTGCGATTGTAGGTAATTATTTCACGCAGGTAGCACCTGCCTGGTGGTAGAGGCCTGTCATGGACACAGAATAAATAATATGCTATGGATAACATGTAAAGCCTCCGGCACCCGGTCTCTCACCGATCGTATACGATTCCTGTCAAATCGGACATAGCTAGTTTCAGTTGAGACTAGCGGTCATGATCGGATTTCGGTTTAGGGGACATGAAAGTTAAAAAAAATGTATCAGCACGCAATAAGTAATAATATTTATATTGAGGACATCCATGACTTTTTCTGCCACCAAGGCGGCGTGGTGCCATTTTGGAATAAGGTGAAATACTTGACAGGTATTTCATATATCATAGCGGGGGAAGTTAAATTATTAGAAAAGTGTAGAGATTAATGTTTCCTTCTGAAATATTAGTTATATTTTATACTAACTGTTCTTTGCGACTTCGCCCGCGTGGAATTTACTACGATTTCATGGGTTTTAATATTTTGCGCGGAACCCTAATTATTTTTCTAAAATTAAAGTAGCCTAAGTTACTCCTTATAATATCAGCTATCTGCCAGTGAAAGTCCCGTCAAAATCGGTCCAGCCGTTTCTGAGATTAGCCGGAACAAACAAACAGATAGACAGACAGACAGAAAGACAGACGGGCAAAAATTTTAAAAGTATGTTTTTGTTATAAGTACAGTATAAACTTTCGTATGTATTTAGTAAAAAGCTGTTATTTTGACATTACAAACAGACACTTCAATTTTATTTATTTGTATGGATATAGATTAATTAAATTGGAAATGTATTAATCCAAACTACGGATATTGCTAAAAGTAAAACTAAAAAAACTAAAGATAGGTAAACAATTAACGAATATAACACTGAGGTATTGTTTTGTGTATTTGCCTATACTAGAAGCCGAAAATCTTGTAAATAACAATTAACAACTTTTCAATAATGATGACAATGTGTGACCCTCTGCCAAAGAGATTTAAATATATAGGTATACTATAGAGCGGGCATTAGGAACATTTATATACAAAAACTTTGAGCTAGTGCGCGTGTGGCACCCTCTAGCTAAAAATAGCAAAACAACGCTAAGCATTTCTTAAGACAACATTTTAGCTATTCCCCAGTAGGTGACGCTAATATATATAACGTCGTTTTAGGAATTTTACCGTTTCGATATCAAAGTATCGATAATGTTGTTGAAGGTTACTAAGTTTGAAATGCTTTTCGATATAATAATAGAGAATATACATGATTGTTTTATTGTATAAATCTATTTATCATGACTTCCATCACACGAAAAAAAATCATATTAACTTTTTACGCCCCTTAGTGTCATGAAATAAAATATTTAATTTCCAATAACTAAGAATTAATTCAAATAGCAGTCACTTTGGTTGCCACCTTGGTGGCATCTTGTATGACGTCACTCGATCCATTTGCTGCTATAATAATAGCATATAATTGATCGATCGGCGTTAAATACATATCGAGAAACGCCAAATCCAATAAGAGAGCGCCTCTATGTTTTTAAATTCGTTTCTATTACAAAAATACACTTCAAATCTAAAATATTTTAGGAAAACACTGAACTTGAAAGCCGTTTTACGATTTTTCACATTTCATCAGCTGCAGTACTTAAATACACTACCCACATCAATAAAAACTGTTATTTTAAGTTTTTACCTTATTTTCTAACTCAGAATCAACCTACAACTTCTTGCATCTAATATCTTTAACAGTAAAAATTGTTTTAATGTAAGAAACCTATAGCCCTCTTCTATCACTGTAAGCGATGATCTATAATGACAACACAGAAAATCTCATCAGCATGCCTAAAAAAAATCTCCCACCCTTGCTCCACATAAAGCAGGCTACTTAGCATAGTTGGTAGTATATGCTATTCATTTTTATTGGTATGGGTACAGTATCGTTGACTGTTTAACCTCCTTAAATATTGTAAAGGATTAAATCGGCATCCTGTATATTTTTTTATCGATAATCCCAATCGTCGTCAATCACTAACTTTAACATTGGTAACTAAATAGTGACGTTTACTGGATAACAGAGGGCGCTTATTACAATAAATATAAATGTTCTAGAACAATCTACTAGAAATAATAAAATTTAAAGATTATTAGGTAAAATATGTTATATTTACGATAATAAACTGAAATCATGTTCATTTTTTGCTCCATATCGTGACTTACAATATCTTAATGCACAACCGGGCATATTTTCTTTAAAAATATTTTTAAATATATGAAACGAATGCGTCTTGACTTTTTGAAGATCTCATTAAGACCAATTAAGACTAACGGAGATATATCCTATAGGACATAAGTTACAGACGACAACTTTTAGTGTATTATCTATGACAATTTTGCTGCTGATGTCCGGTCTATTACTACTACTACTTAAATGCCTTTGCCCTCTGCGTAATAAAGTTTAACTTAGTCCCATCTAGCGACATCTAGTGAGTGTTAGATTATTAGCCTTCATCCACGACCTTTTCCACTAGGGCGCGCCACTTCGAAATGAGGCAAAATGTTTGACAGATTTCATGGGCCCCCGCCATTAGTTATAATTTATATACATTACATTAGAAATGGATAAACCAAAGTACGGATATAAAAAATGTGTAAAAAAATTAAGAAAACAACACTGAGAATTTGTAGTTGTGTTGTAGTTGTAGTAGTGATTTGTGTAGAACTAGAAACTTTCGATTTATTCAAAGGTACTCTGTGCTAGAAACCGACTTTTTTTTAATTTGGAACGCATTTTTTCAATGAATATGACACTTGTGTAACCCTTTTCCGTGATAATAAAAATTACCGTAGTTCCAATTAGCGACATCTGGTGAGCGTAAAATTATTAGTGCTTTTGTATGATTTATGCCATCTAGTTGATACACGCGACAACATTTCTTGGTAATGAGGGCTAATAATTTTCTGCTCGTTAGATGTCGCTAGTTATTAGCTATTACACAATGCAATTTAATTGAGAAGTTGGTTTTTAAAAAAGAGTATCAGTTTCTAGAGTATTATATTAATACACAAAACAATGCATCAGTGGTTTGCTCTTTAATTTTTTGTACATTTAATTAACCTTTTTTTTAAATTTTTCTACTTTTATGAATATCTGTCTGTGGTTTGGTTTATTTATTTTTAATGTTATTAATTTAAAATATATCTAATAATACAGAAAGATATGAAATCTGTCAAAAATTATACATCAGTTTCTAGTGGCGCCGCCCTGGTGTCACAAAAAGTTGTGGATGCCATCATTAAATGTTGGTATTAAAACAATTTAGATAGTGTAATGCTAGGTGGCGCCTGCTTTATCAACTATAAGTTTTAAAGATTTAATTAAATCTCGAGATGTGCCAACTCGAAAGAAACTCGACTCGAGTTAACTCGAATTGAAATTCACACAACTCAAATTAAATTCGAGGTACGCAACTCGAATTGGTGGAACGAAGCTGTGTCAATTTGGTACAAATTACTTATAGATACATTTAATTATTTTTAATTACGTACAGATTTATTATTATACTGAAGACCGAGTGTGGCAGCATCATTTCCGGGACACCTGAGATTTTGATTGAGGTTGAGAGGTTCTATGGGCAGCTGTAGACGTCATCGTTGGAGCCACACACAAGTGTGAGTAACGATTCAAGAGCGAGTCTTATCCGACACTATTCCGATAATATCCCGGACGTCAGTCTGAGCGAGATTAGAATGGCTCTCTAGCACCTTAAAAACGGCAAGGCTCCAGGTGAGGATGGAATTACAGCGGAGCTTCTGAAAGCGGGTGGAAAACCAGTACTTGATCCTTCAAAAGCTCTTTAATTTCGTCCTCAATGGTGAGACTATTCCGGAGGCGTGGAGCATAAGTGCGGTGGTCTTGATCTTGAAAAAAGGCGACAACGCTCTCTTGAAGAACCACAGACCAATTTCTCTTTTGAGCCGCGTCTACGTGCTGTTTTCGAGAGTCCTTACAAATCGCCTCGCACGCAGACTCGACGACTTTCAGGCTCCCGAACAAGCCGGTTTCCGAAGAGGCTTTAGTACCATAGACCACATACACTCACTTTGGCAAATTGTACAGAAGACAGAAGAGTACAATTTGCCACTTTGCCTTGCGTAAGTGGACTATGAAAAATCCTTTGATTCCGTCGAAATTTGGGCGGTGCTACAGTCCCTTGGGCGGTGCCAAGTTGACTGTCAAAGTGCTGAAGTGTTTGTACACTAGAGCTACGATGGCTATCCGAGTACAGAATCAGAGTACGAAACCTATCCAGCTGCAGAGAGGTGTAAGACAGGGTGACGTTATATCCCCAAAACTCTTCACTGCTGCATTGGAGGACGTTTTCAAGCTACTGGACTGGAAAGGATACGGTATTAATATCAATGGCGAGTACATCACTCACCTTCGATTTGTCGAGGATATAGTCCTTATGGCAGAATCGCTGGAGGACCTAAGCACTATGCTCAATGACCTCAATAGTGTCTCCCAACGGATAGGTCTTAAGATGAACATAGACAAAACAAAGATCATGTTTAATGTCCATGTCACACCTATACCGGTAGTTATTGGGAGCCCTAAGCTCGAAGTTGTTGACGAGTATGTTTATCTGGGACAAATAGTCTGACTAGGTAAGTCCAACTTCGGCTGAGAAGTTAATCGAGTGATTCAACTCGGCTGGGCAGCGTTCGGAAAATTACGACACATCTTTTCGTCAGGTATACCTCAAAACCTGAAAACTTGCCAGTGATGACTTATGGTTCTGAGACGTGGTTCTTCACTGCTGGTGGTATGAGGAAGCACTATGTCGTTCAGCGAGCTATGGAGAGGTCTATGCTTGGGGTTTCTCTGCGTGATAAACTTAGAAATGAGGATGATGACGCTAGCGCATGTTTTGGAGCAATTATTATTACTAAACTTAATAGGTAGATTTAAATAAAAATGTATTTATAGAAATATAATATAAAATAATATCACTCTAACTATATGACGTAGGTATTATATTAATAATAATTTAACTATCACAAATTATACTTAATCAATTTATTGGTATTATATGTATAATAATACCTATACATACATGCAGAATGAACGAATTCTGTCATAGCTTGCTTGTTAATTACCGCCAACCCGAATGAGTGTTCAATCGAGTTATAATAGTTAATTAGTAAGTCTAGTTGACCCATCACTAATTAAAACTTGTTTATAAATATTGTGAAAAATATGAAACACTTAAATATATCAACATTGTTATTACACAAGATTAAAATAGTTTACTTTGTTAAGTGTATTAAATGTAATTATTTTCAGGTTCCGTTTAAATCATAAATTATGTATTTGAAAAACAAAAACAGACTAATTATTAAAGTAAGGGCTATGTTTACTTTTTAATTATCACGTATTTATAGGTTTGTATATTATCCGTTGCGCCTCCCCTATATGAGTATTGGAGGACTTCCTATTTTTTTTTTTAATTCCTAAGACAGCCTAAAACGAATTAATTTTAGGAGGCATGTACCCAACGGTGGGATATAGTAAGGCTGCGGCTCCTTCTTCATCATCAGCCCGTAGAAGTCCAATGCTGAAGCAAAATTCTGTTATCCTTCATAGTTGATTTTTTTTATGTCTGATGTCTGTACGATTAAAAAGAAGCGGGTATTGTGTTTAATGTAGAAGCTGGTGAAAAGTGCTCGGGTTTTACACCGACCGAGAAATCAATCGACTCATGATCTCGATTAGGCAGCGTTCGGGAGATTACGACACATCTTTATCTCCCTATACGTCTAAACTTGAAAGTAAGATTGTACAATCAGTGCGTGCTGTCAGTGATGACATATAGATCTGAGAAGTGGTCTTTCACTGTTGGCTGTATGAGGAAGCACAAGGTCACTCGGCGAGCTATGGAGAGGACTATGCTCGGAGTTTCTCTCAGTGATAGACTTTATAATATAAATAATAGCTTCATTGTTTTATTGTAAATAATCATTATATTATCCTACTATCTTACTAATATTAGTTTGTTACTCTTTCACGCAAAAACTACTGAATGAATTTTAATGAAACTTTCGGCGAAAGGAATATTCCTACCAAATTTCAAGTCTCTAGGCCTAATGGATTCTGAGATATCGTGATAATTACATAGGTGGAAGTCTCGTATATATAATAGATAGATTATAATTTTTGATTTCCTTTGTGTACTTGTATGTATTTTGTTTGATTTTTTATTTGATTGATTCAAAATAGATCTAGCGGATTTATTTTAATTATCAAACAGTTTGTGCTAAGTTACTCCGTCGATTAACACAAAGTTAGTTTTTTTTTTATAGAATTAGGGTGACAAATTAGCACACGGCCCACTTGATGGTAAGTAGATGCTATAGTCCATATACATCTACATTTATCATCCATTACGAATCAAAATGTTGATGCGTTGTTACCCGTGAGTACTGAGATGGAATGCCTCGTTTCCAGTAAAAAGGGTCTCCAGTTCCCTACACTCACCATACGAGTTATGTCTCGCCAGCAACGTAAAGTCGGGAATTTGCATTTGGAAAAATCTAAAATTAGGGGCTTTTTAGGTGCTAATTAGGTGCAAAGTTTAAAAATTAGATGCTCTAAAATTTTCACCACAACGAACTGTTGAAATTTGCGTGGCTAGCAAAACGTCTCGCTAGCAACGCAATAAAGTTTTTAGATATACGATAAATATTAATAAAAAATAAAAAATTT
Organism: Parnassius mnemosyne; assembly: GCA_963668995.1. Lineage (NCBI taxonomy): Eukaryota > Metazoa > Arthropoda > Insecta > Lepidoptera > Papilionidae > Parnassius > Parnassius mnemosyne. The sequence goes on from CAVLGL010000148.1 coordinate 14,750,738, forward strand.
TGGAGCAACTAATTTTTAAACTTGGTACTTAATTAGCACCTAAAAAGCCCCTAATTTGGACTTTTTTCTGAAAGGAATTTTGATTATATTTTGATTTTCAGGAAATCTGAATTTTGCATCTGCTATGTTCTGAATAACGGATTTATTTTTATTAAGGGCACCTTGTTATTGCGTATACTTGCAGCACCTAATTAGCACTTAATTCCTTACTTACTTACTTATCTTCACGCACAATCCCTGACGGGGTAGCCAGAGAGAACAGATCGCCAAGTGTCACGATCCTTACATATCTCTTTCGCTTCTTTCAGATTCATTATCTTCTTCATACATGCACGTCTAGGTATCCGAGTACTCTTGACCCTACCCTCTTCGAGCAATTTGCTCACATGGCCATAGTAATTAATACATAATATAAAATTAATTCCTTGCTATTAATATTTATCGTATATCTAATAACTTCATTGCGTTGCTAGCGAGACGTTTTCCTAGCAACGCAAACAACAGTTTGTTGCGGTGAAAATTTTAGAGCACCTAATTTTTAAACTTGGCACCTAATTAGCACCTAAAAGGCCCCTAATTTTGGATTTTTCCAAATGCAAATTCCCGACTTTGCGTTGCTGGCGATACACAACTCACCATACGAAGCACAGCAGCATCAAGCTCCTATTTTACGCTGGTATTCTGTGAAAGCGTGGTCCTACCCGAAGGAGCCAACCTATTCGTGCTGCAACCACAATATAGCTGCAGCATTGCTATTTGCTATACCACGCAAATACAAAGATATTTTCCTTTATTTTAAATTATTTGTTTTTCTCTCACTTAAAAATGATTTTTGATCGAATTCATCATCAAATATGCCAAAAGCAGTGTTTGTGTTTGTTAATGTTTTCTTTACGTGGTAGAGCCATGCCGCAGCTATATTAGTAGTATAGTTGTAGCATGAATGGGTCGGCTCGACCGGGGAAGGACCACGCTCTCACAGAATACCAGCGTCAAATAGCAGCTTAACGCTGCTGTGTTTCGTATGGTGAGTGTAGAGAACCGGAGACACTTTTTACTGGAAAAGAGGCATTACATCTTAGTCCTCACGGCTGACAACGCATCTGCATTTTGATTCTTTATTGAGGATAGATGTGGATGTCTATGGGCCACAGCAACCACTTACCATCAGGTGGACTGTGTGCTCGTTTGTCACCCTATCCTATAAAAAAATCAAGTCATATATGTAAATTGCTCAGAACAATAACCAAACCAAACCAACCAAAAACCAAAGCAAAATAACCAAAGACCAAAGTTATTGTTCTGATTAGAGGTAAATTATAAAATGATTAATGGACAATTTATGAGCTTTTTATGTTTGACAAATCATATCATCCCGTGGGTGTCGTAAGAGGCGATAGAGAGAAACTAATCAGAAGATGCGTGGCAGCGTCTTCCTAATAACGACTAAAAATAAAAAATTAACGCTTGCCAAGCGTGGCAACTATGGCAAATATGCCCCTATGAGGCAATCTATGGGGTAGGCCTATGTTCAGCTGTGGACTTTAATAGACTGTAACGGTAACGATAACGGTATTAACGTTAGAATGCATATTGGGTGTGATAATTATAATTGCATAAAACTAATTAACTCGTAAAAACGCTCGCGATCTTGACTCCGTCCACATGTTTGGGAGTGTGCCAAATAGGGGCGGTTAATGTACGATTACACGTGGCCGCCGCGCCGCGCCGGTACAAATCTGTTTTGTTATTGTTTTATTGTGTCGATCTTTAAATACTAATGTACTATATGAGGTCAGGGCCAAATATGGTAAGCGTGAATATATCAGTGATTTACGAAACTTCGCAACGACTTTCGCATTGATTTCGGGCAAAAGAATAGGTACATAGGCTACATAATATTATGTATATACATTTTTTCAAGCACGTAAGACAATAAAAAATTGAAATAACTCATCATTATGTGAAATTACTCTATCAAATATAATGAAAACCTTACAAAATAAAATTAATATTTCAAAATTGGGAATATACAAGAGGGTAGGGATAGAAAACCTTAGAAGATTTCGCCCATTTTCTTTAAAGTTTAAAATATTGGAAGCTCCTTATTAAATAAAAAAGATATTCTTTTATTTTTTATTTTATTTATAAGTACAAATTATTTTGTTAATTTTCTTAAGAGTTGATAATATTTCAAGCTCATAACTGGAAATGTAGAGAAACTCATGTGAACGGCATGACCACATTAGTTTCTTTACATTTATGAGACATGAAAGTCAAACTTTTTTTTAAATTTGAAATCTTAAATATTAGCGAAAAGATCGTATCGATTACATACATTACAGCATAATATCTCATTTTTCAAAATCTTTTTTCAGTCTCTGCGAAAGCTGATGAAGTCATCAAGATTTTTTTAGGGCGAGATATAAGTAAGCAACAGCATTGTAATCTTTTAATTTTACAAAATTTTGAAGCCAATACGATATATTATGCTTAAGGCTTTAACTAGCCTGAATGACCTTGACGAAACGGCGATCGCAGAGATTTTAGCCGATGTCAACACCGTCTAGCAACTACGTTCTGTATTACTTATAAAAGTGCAAAGATTAATAGACTGCAGAGATGACAATTATATAAGTGACATACTGCCTGTTATGCTTGCGCATCACTGAGAATTATGTCGCGGTTACGCATCTTCAATTACATTGCACGGTGTGGTGCTGTAGCTTTGTCCGGTAGGCGTCACGAGCTATCAAGTGTTCAAGTTTCAAGTACGTAAGAATTTTTATTATATATGTTAAATCGTATTTATTTGTGTCGTATTAAAAATATGTCGTCAAAGCGTTCGCTGTATATTTTCCGGGGTTTGATCCCCGACAGCACGAATGAAATTTGTAATTGCAATTTTCGTCAACACGCATTGGGGAAGCACGGCGGGCATTTCCTTGCCCTAAAACCCTCTCAGAATTAAAAAAAGAAACCTGTGCCCAGTAGAGGGACTTGTATAGCTTATTACTTTACTTTGTAACAATATTTATATTCGTTTCAGATATAGAAGGGTACCTTATGCTGACAAAAATATCATGTGGAGGCGACGAAAACGTAAAACATCTTTGTACCTAGATAAAACGTTCGAAAGATTGTCAGTCATGTCATACGCCACATTTTCTATAGAGCATAGAACATTGCAGATAGGGCAAAATAAAAAATAATCCAATATGTTATGGGAACTATTTATTAATAATATATACATTTATAGGTATTTATAATAAAAATAATGAACAAGCTGCAAGGTTCAACTAATAATGTTTTTGTAAACACAATCGTAAAATTCCTGTTTTAATTTTTACCAATATTTGGCCTTCTACTTACAACTCGTAAACTTTTAGATCAGTCCATTTTGTTTTTCACTAATTAAGTAAAAAGTGAAACAAACCAATAGGGCCGGGAATTAAAATTTCTTGTAACTTTTTATAGAAAAGCATGACCTTATCATAATATAAAAGTCAATCATTTAGCCATGTGATAAAACTTTTAAGTGTACTAGTCAAACATTAATGATGATATTCGGGTCATTATACTGGAAATACTCTTTTAAATATTTTGTAGTACAATTGATAATCTTCAGTATAATTGACCGTGTATATGACTTTTATAAGTCTATGTTATTTTTGATGAAAATTATTATTGCAGATAAAAGCCCTTTCACATTTATTTTAGTCTCGAATTAAATTAATCAAAATGAAAATAATAACATTGGCTCTTTATAACTGATCTTTAAATGTAAAACACTGATTTGAAATTATATAATTATTGACATTTTTTTAATTCATTGAACTTTTTTAAGATTTTGTTGAAACTCTACTGGTAAAAAAAAACAAATATATATATATATTATAGTTCTTGATGAAAATAATGTATGCGCGTTACATCGCATCCCATCAAGAATTTCTAATGTAATTCTTGGTGTAAAGCTAAGACGTGATAATAACTGTAAACAATAGAATAACAAAATAATGAAAACATTTACATCTACATACAAAAGATTTACAAAAATACTTGCTTTATAACCTTATAAATATTATTTGACCGTAATAAAATAAAACGTTTTTATTACGTGGTAGAGCCATGCTGCAGCTATATTAGTAGTATAGTTGTAGTACGAATGGGTCGGCTCGCCCGGGGAAGGACCACGCTCTCACAGAAAACCAACGTAAAATAGCAGTTTAACGCTGCTGTGTTTCGTATGGTAAGTGTAGAGAACCGGAGACCCTTTTTACTGGCAAAGAGGCATTCCATCTTAGTCCTCACGGGTGACAACGCATCTGCATCTTGAGTCTTTATTGAGGATAGATGTAGATGTCTATGGGCTACAGCAACCACTTACCATCAGGAGGACTGTGTGCTCGTTTGTCACCCTATATTATAAAAACAATATAAAAACAAAAAAAACAAGGTAGTCTTGGGCATGAAAGTAAAAATAAATATTTTCGATTATTTTTGCAATATCTAACAGCCGGATCAGCGGGCGATTCTGATCCATCTAAAGATGCTAAATTTCAGCGAGCACTATCAAATTCAATAGGAGTGACAGAAAAACGGTTCTTGATATAAAAAGGTAAATAAATTATTTAACCTATAAAGCAAAATCACTTTATTACAAAACAAAATAGCCCAATAGCTTTATTAACATGAGACATAATTGTACGAGTGCTTACAATACTTAACATTATTTTACTGAAATCTCAGAAAGTTTTTTTTAAATAGAATAAGGGTGACAAACGAGCACACAGTCCACCTGATGGTAAGTGGTTGCTACGGCCCATACACATCTACATCTATCATCGATTACGTATCAAAATGTAGATGCGTTGTGACCCGTGTGGACTAAGATGTAATGCCTCGTTTCCAGTAAAAAGGTCCTCCGGTTCTCTACACTCACCATACGAAACACAGCAGGGTTAAACTGCTATTTTACATGTTATTCCATGAGAGCGTGGCCTTTCCCCGGACGAGCCGACCCATTCGTGCTACAACTATACCTAATAAATATAGCTGTAGCATGGCTCTACCACGTAAAAAAAAATTGACGTTGAAAATTTAAGTCTTTTTAGAAGCAACTTTGCAATTATTTTCTATTGAGTTAATTTTTGTGGAATCGTGTTTTGCAAACCGCCACCTGAAATACGTACAATTATTTTTCGATAATGACGTGAAATTACAAAACCATCCCCATGCATTTCAATGTGGCTCTATTCAGCCTCTTAATATGAACATACCTCGGATTTCAGAGATAATGGAAGATATAATATTATATTATTACTGTTCCGTGTGAGGCAACCTTTATACTTATATACATATTCTCATCATATTTTTATGGTTGGTTAGAAAAATTATATCTAAATGCAAACTTTCACAGGGTAAATTTTTTTTACTATTTTTACCCAGCAAGTAATAAAGCAACTACAATCCCATCGGTAAGTGGTTATGTAGTCTAAGATGGTGAATTGCACTGACTTAAAAAAAAACCTATTCACTCTTGCCTAATAGTACTAGGTAAGTATTATTTGCGACCTATTTGTGTGTGTGTGTGTGTGTGTGTGTGTGTGTGTGTGTTTGTGTGTGTGTGTGTGTGTGTGTGTGTGTGTGTGTGTGTGTGTGTGCGTGCGCGTGCGCGTGCGCGTGCGCGTGCGCGTGCGCGTGTGCGTGTGCGTGTGCGAGTGCGCGTGCGTGTGCGTGTGCGTGTGCGTGTGCGTGTGTGTGTGCGTGTGCGTGTGCGTGTGCGTGTGCGTGTGCGTGTGCGTGTGCGTGGGCGCGGGCGTGTGTGTGTGTGTGTGTGTGTGTGAAGAAAAGCGTATGAGAGTACGTGAAGAGGAATAAAGGTTGAGTACTAATTCGCTTACCTGCTGCTTACTGAGCTATGTCAGTTACTTTTTTTTATTTTATTTTTTTTATAGGATAAGGGTGACAAACGAGCCCACAGTCCACCTGATGGTAAGTGGTTGCTGCGGCCCATAGACATCTACATCTATCTTCGATTACGAATCAAAATTAATTTTTTTTCTAATGCAAATACCTTCATTTCTAACTTTATCACGTAGAGAAACCCCTCTCCAATTTAAAATTTTTACATTTTTAGATGATAGTTTGTCTAACAAAAAAAAAAACCATAAACCCAAGAATGTCTTTATATAGTTATTTATACTTAGGTAAGCACCATTCTTTTATTTATTTAAATTGTTTGATTTAGTTTGATAACAGTGTACCTAAATGTAAGTATCTGTATCTTTATTTCTCTCCCCAATAATACTTTATAAAGTCATACTTATAAAAACAGCGTTTTATTGTAATACATAATTATAAAATTCATTATCAACTAATTAATAAAAATATGCAACAATAAAATTACATAGGTATTAAAAACTATCGCAATCTAAGTAACGAGAGCATGTTCGTCGTTCGACATCTAAATTATATAAAAATGCATTTTACAAATTTCACTAATCAACGTCGCCGCAAAAATTTCTTCTTCTTTGGGCACTTTAAAAATTCATCTATTTAGAAAATAATATTTACAGTTACCAGTGTACAGATATTAACTAAATTAAGTATTTCTAGTCATAAAAATATTTATAATTGAGTATAAACTTTTAAAAAACTAATATATATTTGAACGAAGTCGCTCCAACACCGACGTGCGGTCCACCCTCGACGATGTCCGAAAACGGACTGTGACAGAGCTTACATGGCGACGGAGCATGCGCGCTCGTGTAAATATATTCAATTTCAGGGAAAAATTATATATTCTCTTATAAAACGGGTAATAAAAATAAAACTCTCAATTAAAAATATTAATATTTTTAAGACCTTTTTTTTAGTGTAAGAACTATTTAAAAAGCTTGTGCCGTTTTGGAGAAATTTTGCAAAATATGACAAAGATAGGTACTCTTTGGGGATTTTTTTTCTAATAAGGGGTTGACAAAAATACAATTTTGTTAAATTAAAAACATTTACCAAATCTTCTTCTGTTACCCTGTATTTTTTCTTTGTGGATCAAATGAACAGTTATTGAGGTTTTTTTACTTAAATATACTAGATTTAGGCATTTCAACCACTGTTAAGGCCTTAAAGCTCTAATGATTAATTTGTGTAATTTAATTGAACATTATAATTTTTATTATAATTACCACATAAACATTTAATCATTATCTTTGACCGAAGCGCAATGCATTTAAAAATGAAAAAAAAAACAGTGTTCGTTACTTTTCCCCAAAATATTAATCAAAAGCAATTAATTAAAAAGAATATATGTATAGTATAGTAAGAATATACCTACGAATTATTATAAAAAAATTAAAGGTTAGAGAAAATAATATTTTTTTTTTACATTACAACATAGGCCTGCCTCATAGATTGCCTCTTTGAGTTGGCAATCGCTTTTATTACTTTTAGTTGCTATCACTAAGGTACTGTTGCATCTATTTCATTCCCCTCTGTCGCCTCTTAGTATAAATTCTTAGACACATGGAAGCTAATGTAATCGGCCTGTTGTGATTGACCGGTTTCGGAACTGTTATGCATGTAACGTTTTTTCGTCGGGCAACTTCAGTGCGCATTGAACCATTTCTTGTTGGCCGTTTGGATCAGTAGGATTTGGATATATTAGTAGCATGTGCTTGTGCTCATCTTCCACACGCCTACACGCCCAAAACTAAAAAACAATTCACGTGCAAGACTAGTAAAGGCAATTTGTTTGGTCCTACTAAGATTGGGAATACGGATGGCTCTGGGTCGTACTTTGTGGCAACCTGTAGTGGAAGTGTGTGTGTTTAGCCGTAGACTTGTGATGTGCTGTAGTAGTACTATATGTGTTAATACCTAGTACAAAGATTTTTTTTACTCCACACTAGGATTTTCTCCTGTATCGTGGAGGCAGTTTACAAACATAAATTGCACAAGGACAAACATCCAGACCCGGTACAATTATTTGTAGGCCATATAAATACTTGTTCCGTGTGGGATTCGAACCCGCGGCCTCCAGAGCTGTAACTCATTACTAAGCCACTGCGCCACGGAGCCCGGCAAGATTACGGATCACATTCTTATAAGAGTGCTTCAACTGAAAGCATTATTGTCCCGCACCGTTCGATCACTTTAGCCTCCAGGCGACCGTTGTCTTCTGGGTAACAATTCGTCATCGATTTTACGTTGATTTAGTTGAATCTGAATTTTTCAAAAAATTACAGGAGAGCAAGAAAACATTTATTATTCCCCGATTACTAGCTTTTTTCATCAGAAAATTAATTTTATTTGTAGTTTTCCATTAAGTCTAATATATTTAATTTGCTGATGAAAAAATCGGGGAATAATGAAATATTTTCTTGGTCTCCTGTAATTTTTTGAAAAATTGAGTTAACCCCTTAGCGGCGTTAGCGACGTATTAGGCTACTGTGTTGCTCAGATTCAAAATATTATAAATATACAATCAACAGAGAAACAGACTGTGTGCGATTACCTACCTACTCCTTAAATATCAATATAGTGAGGTTTGAAATATAATAATGGTAATAAAAAAGCCCACTTTCTTGTCAGTTCTTCTCTGAGATCTTGTTTTGGCGAACTACAAGTGTGGATTTTGTCGTCGACTAAATTATATAATGTACTAAATTGAATAAAAACTTTTAATTTGGAAATAAAATAAATATTCAGAATTATTAATATCTAACTGTTATATATTTTTGCAAGACTAAAAGAGGTCAAGTAGTAAATTTATTTATTTTGCTTTCACTGTTCTAGGTTAATGTAAATTTACTAGCATATTAGTTGCAAAAAATTGTGTTCATTGGCCTCGCTTATCAAGGCACTGTGGGAGTCATGATCGTTGGTTTGCTGATTACATTTTTATGACACACTAAACTTTGCTCCGGTCATATTATAACTACCACGCGATGTCCATAGTGATTAAATTGACATAAAATTGGCCATAGCAAATATTCTAAACGCTTACAGTTTTTTGAATTTGCCCGTTCCATTCTTTTAATTAGGTTTCTTTATTTAAAAAGGCTATCTTACAAGGATATGTCGGCCTTATCGTACCATACCTTGTTCCTGTTGCAAAATTACTAATTTAATAAAAAAGATAGAAGTTGGTTTAATGTGACGGTAGTTTCGTATCAGTAAGTACAGAGTAGAGCGCCCCATAAAACCGAGTATTAACCTAACGAGGAAGTCGACAAATACAGATAGCGGACCTTGACCTGAGGACTGTACTGTGTGGGGAGAAAGGTGTTGTCTCTAGGCGACACTTATCATCGGGGGACGACGCGATGAAATTATGGTGATAAGTAGAAACGATTTTTGACTGTATAATGGTAATTATGGTGTATAACAGATCTTATTTATTGATATTATTTATTCAATTACTGGATGAAAAAAAAATATTACTTGATAAAGCATACTAACCACTTTTTAAGCAAAATAAATATTTTTAAAATAACGTCTATACGTCTATAAAATATAATTAGACGTAAATGGCGGCATTTTCCAAGATATCATTATAGTTGTCGTTAACCTCTGTCAGTCTACTGCTGAATAAAGGTCACTCTTATGAAGAATCGATAATATCCAGTAAATGGATTAAAAAGTCTAGTCGTTATCTATGCTCATTATCAAGGTGTGCCACTTGAACCTACAGTATATACTAGTATGCATAGGTGCTTACGATGCATACTAAGGTACGTGAGGGTAATATGGTCACCATAAGCTTTGCCACTCTATAAAACCAAAACTAGGACGACTACAGAGACAAAAACACAAAGTCCGTATACTATAACTAATATAAAAAGAAAAAAAAATAGCAAACAAGCTTTGGAAATAATTAGGAACACATCAACTTAAAAAAAAACTTACTACACGATACAGTACTAAAATCGACTAAAATATTTACTATAATGCTAACTGTCAAAATGGCGTCGATAAAGCAACGTCTTTTTGACCCTTTTAATATTTGATTGACAGATGAAGAGCTATCGTATTACAGAGCCTTTAATGCAAACAAGGCTGTAGCTTTTGAGTTATAAGAAAGTGACCATATTAGTGAACGAAATTATTATACTGCTATCAACGAACTCTAAATACTATGCTGTCTGTAGGAAGTCATAAAAGCCTTTGTGGCATTAATTATCGATGGGCAAAAAGGAACATTGTATCTGATAGAGCAGTGTAGAGCAAAACCTTATTAGATGTAGCCACAATCGGAGGGAAGATGTAAGGAGTCAATGGAAGGTAGCTTAGGACCGAGATTTGTTGTAACTTATGAGGAAGGTCTATGCTGGCAGTGGAAAGGCTGTAAATGATTACATCAGATCAGATCACAGATGTTAATAATTACAGATTGACAAATGATGATGATGATGAATTTGAATAAAAAACCGCTCTATGGAATTTCAATGGATTTCATTTATGACTTACATCATATACTTTTCTTAAGAAATTATACGATACGATTAAAGTATCGACAGAATCAGACCCTAGTGGCCTCAAAACATGGCAATGTGTAGAAATGTAGACTTCCAAAAACCGGACTATATTACGACAACTTCCACATTGAAAGTAAATAAAAATAAAGGTTTCAGAAATTCTAGCAACATAGAATGTGAAGTTTGATTTCACTATAGTTTTATTTAAGTACTTTTTAAATGAATGAATGAATGATTATACTTGATTGTACACCACAAACAAATACAAATGACAACAAAAAGCAGATTATAGGTACAATTTGGCGGCCTTATCGCTACATAGCGATCTCTTCCAGGCAACCAAAGGTGTAAAGCAATAAAACAATGAATATTAGGTAGGTGGTGTAATATAAATATACATAATATAATATCAATATATGCGATATTTAAACAATACATGCAGTAACATATAAATAACTAATACATGAAATAATATAAATTACGAATACATAATAAATGATAAAGAAATACATGTAATATAAACATATACATCCATATTTATAAATATATAAACGAACTTATATATCTACCCAAATATATATATACAACGTGTCCCAAGATTCAACGATAAGCCAACACCGGAGGATAGACCTGCCCCGGACTAATCGGATAAAAAAAGAAAAAAAAATATATCCCAATTATATTTTAAGTTATATAAAAAAAATGAAATTCTTCAGAAATTGAGACCGTTTATGATATTTTTCACTACCATGACCACAATTTTTTAAATATTTTTTTCTTTTTTTTTTATAGGCAACCTGAATAGTACTGCTATCTACCACAATTCTTAAAAACTCCAGAATAACTCTTGTTTTATCACGAAAATTAATGAAACTTATTTTATTCCCTAAATTTTTTGAAGACTTTTACTTTTAACCAAATTTAACTTATCGTGGTGTAAAAAAAAAGTATGAACACTAGTATGGCAAGCTTTTTAAAAATTGACGCAACTAACCAATATTCCAAAATGGTATAATACTCTAGGAAAACAAGTTATAAAAAAATATGGGCCTATTATTTCTTAACAGGGGCCAAATGACGTACGGGTGTAATAAAAGTATTATTTCTTGAAAAATGTTTAATATTTCAAAACAAATGGTACAAACAGTTTCACGTGTAATTTATTAAGTTATTAACATTATAGCAAATGTTCGAACTTCGAACAACAGTTAAGTTTGCAGGTCGATTCCAGTCCAAAAAGCCAAGCCAAAAGTCGATAGTATGTACGAGGGCCACGTAAGTTGAATTGGGTACGGTGCGCAGTAAACAACAAAGGAGCAGAGCGTACTGAACCGACTTGCTGAGAATAATAACAGCTTCTCTACCTGCCCTGTTGTTGTCTCTTTTTAACGTAAATATCTCTATCTATCTATCTCTCTCTAACATCTAAGGTATTAATGCCCCATTCGAATTCCTAGAAATTGTAACAGGAACCCATTTTGGGCATGTAGTAAAAGTGATTACTGACAATTACAATTTAAGGAATTTGGCCCCTGTTAAGAAATAATACGCCCATATTTTTTTATAACTTGTTTTCCTAGAGTATTATACCATTTTGGAATATTGGTTAGTTGCGTCAATATTTTAAAAAAACTTGCCATACTAGTGTTCATACTTTTTTTTACACCACGATAAGTTAAATTTGGTTAAAAGTAAAAGTCTTCAAAAAATTTAGGGAATAAAATAAGTTTCATTAATTTTCGTGATAAAACAAGAGTTATTCTGGAGTTTTTAAGTATTGTGGTAGATAGCAGTACTATTCAGGTTTCCTATAAAAAAAAAGAAAAAAATATTTAAAAAATTGTGGTCATGGTAGTGAAAAATATCATAAACGGTCTCAATTTCTGAAGAATTTCATTTTTTTTATATAACTTAAAATATAATTGGGATATATTTTTTTTTCTTTTTTTACCCGATTAGTCCGGGGCAGGTCTATCCTCCGGTGTTGGCTTATCGTTGAATTTTGGGACACATTGTATATATAAATTACAAAATTCCTCAAACAATAATATATTAAATCAAATAATTTATCCTAACGGTGTCCGAACGATTGAGACAAGTAATGCTCTTTAAGTAGTCGCGTAAAGATTACAATAGTTTGTGCTTCACGTTTAAGCAAAGGTAGAGCATTCCAGAGCCTAATAGACAGGACAGTAGAAGATTTATTAAAACATGATGTATTGTGAATTGGTACCCTTAAAATGAAATTTCTTGAAGAGCGTAGAGGTTCCCCAGGAAGACTTACAAAATTAAACTTTTCCTTTAGATAGGGACGAGTAGAAGGGTGAAACAATACACAGTACAGAATAGAAAGTATATGCATTTTCCGGCGAAGTCGGATAGGTAGCCACTTGAGACGTGAGCGAAATTGGGAAATATGGTCAAATTTGCGCAATCCAAATATGAACCGAATACTAGTATGTATTTTGAGTTTCTCAAGCTTATTTAGCTGGTCCTTAGTTATGTCTACATAGCTTGCGTCAGCATAATCGAGAATCGGAAGGAGAATAGACTGTGTGAGCATAATTTTTGTAGGAATGGGAAGTGAAAGAAGATGAAATGACGATGATGAGTACTTTTTAAATAAAGTTTATATCTGAATGCGAACTGCATTTGGTATTGTTTTGTTTATTACTAGCTGAAGTATTCAATGAACCATTCATGTTATTAATTCAATTCCGCAGTCGGGTCGTAACCGCTATTGTTCAAGCTGAGTCATCGATACTATGCATCACTTCATATCAATGGAATTATAAATTTTGCTTGTTTCAATTTAAGAATGGTATACAGATATAATATAAAAAATTAATTTAATATGTGTAAAATAATTTAAATCAAATTAATACATAATTTTTCAATATCATTATAGAACAACTAAGTTTACTTGCAGTAGCTTCTTAATTTTTCTTAAACAAACAAAAAAAAAACTATCTGGACATGTTTTTATATTTTAACAAATGTAGGTTACTTAATATTACAGTCCATTAATCAGTAGGTACTTAACCACCAACCAGAGGCTTGCTCTAATTTGTGAACGGTATCGAATCTGTCGTTCAGTTACGGTTTGGGAGATAAAAAAGTGCCTCCGTTTTTAAGTGCATGAGTTTATTGAACTTTATTTTTGAATACAAATGGTTAAACAACAACATTTTTGCTTGATATTATAACTGAACTTATACTGTTTTGCCTTAGACAACACAAAGTATTTCCCCCCGATTGTAATAAACGGAAATAACGCAATTTATAAAACAAGTAATGTAAATTAGATTCCGTGAAATGAGAATTACGTGCCAATGAAACGCGGTATGAAATCATCTTGACTAAAGATATAGTTTTGCACGGTAGCAAGCCCTTTAAATCTTATTATGCTAAGTTACATATGAGCAGTTACGAGGGCGACACTGAATTATTTTAGAACTGGCCACTTATAAACGATATCATAAAAAAATAAGTTCAAATTTTGAAAAGGGGACTCTTTGCTAATATTATTCTGTAAATATATATAAAAGACATAGGTCTTTTATTAATTTGTCATTTGTTTACGATTTAGCGGCAAATTGAAAATTGTCTGTGTCAAATTTTCGTACAGTGATTTTTTATGACTTTCGATGTCATTTAAGTCAAGAAGAAAGTTATGATAGACTTCGATTGTACCCTTTCAAGATAAAGCCCTATCTCATGCCACTGTTTACAACTGGATTAATGAGTTTAAATGTGTTCGCACTAATCTCACCGATGATCTGGGTGAGGGACGGCCTTCTACGGCGACGACTGAAGATAACATCAGTGTTGTGTGATACAGACTGACAAAAGAGTGACTTATCAGCAGATTCGGACAAGCTTAGGCATCGATATGAGTCAAGTGCACAAAAACATTTAGCGGTCAGGAAGCTTTGTGCCCGGTGTATACCTCATAATTTGACAGAGGTCCAAAAACTCTGTCGTATTGATTGGTGTCGTGAAATGGTTTAAAGATTTAACGGAGGTGACTCAAATGCTATGTTCGACATACTTACGGGTGACGAAAGTTGGATTTATTATTATGATCCTGAAACTAAGAGACAGACTACTGTCTGGGTGTTTCCTTCCGAGGAGTTGCCAACTAAAGTGAAGAGAGGTCGAAGCGTGGGAAAAAAGATGATGGCCTTGTTCTTCGGAAGGACAGGTCATTACGCAACAATTGTTTTAGAGGATCGAAGAACAGTTACTGCAGAGTGGTACACTAACAATTGTTTGACACTTGTTTTGGAAAAAGTTCGGGAGAAACGACCTCACAGTAGGATCCTGCTTCACCACGACAACGCCTCGTCGCACACCACCTAGCAAACAGTCGACTACTTGACGACGTCAGACGTGGAATTACTAGGACACACGCCCTATAGCCCCGACCTTGCGATTTTTATTTATTTCCGAAAATAAAATAAAAACTTCGAGGAAAACGTTTTATGGGTGACGAGGTACCAGAAGCTGCGTTTCAAAATGCCGTTGCCGGTTTTTGTAAACCTTCACCGGCGTAATGCTTATAATTATTGGAGATTTCACAGAATGTGGTTGATTTTTTTTAAATTTCGTTTTATACGTGTTATAAAAGAATTTACGACATAACGTTAACGACATAACTGTCGTTAAGTTACGGTTTAACTAAACGACGCGTTAATTTAATTAAACGATTAAACTCCTCTCGTAATAGTCAATGACATAATTTAAAATTTAAAATTTTGATCAGCCGACTTCAATATAAGTTATTAAGAATAACTCAATAACTATTGGTCTGACCTTGATCAAATTCATATGGGACCACACGAGAAGTATCAGCTTTCAAATAAAAAAGAATCATCGAAATCGGTTCACCCAGTAAGAAGTTATGAGGTAACACACATAAAAAACACAGTCGAATTGAGTACCGTCTCCTTTTTGGAAGTCGGCAGAAAATAATATTGAAAAGAAAATAAAATTGCGATTAGTTTAACTTTGATTAATTTTTAAAATGTGGCAACACTTGCCTCGGCTTAACGCTCATTGTTTTTTGGTGTTTCGTTCAAGGAATTTATTATTTAAGGTTGAAGTTATGTGATGAAATAAATAAGTTTTACTATGTGACTGGTGTAGAAATGTATCTTATGAGTAATAAATAATAATTATATTTTTACCTTGTTTGTGTACTGTGTGAATATTAATTATATTATTAATTTCAAACTATTGGCGTCATTTTATTCTTACCATATTATACTTACCATATTATCATTATTTTAAAATTATTTTTTCTCGATTCTATTACATATTGTTAATATTTACAATTTATTGCGAGTTTCTAAAGGTTCAATAAAGAGCATTTGTATAAATGCAAAAATCTGTTTTAAGGTTATTTATTAAGTTAAAACATCTATCAACACATTCTATAATGTAGGAGAATACAAACATGTAAAAATTAAGTAACATAGAGATGGTGTAAGCTTGTAAGAGAAGCCATTTTGCAACCATTGGTCAACCGCTTAAACTTGCAGTTTATACCCCAATGAGACATCACATATCATTGATAATACGAAATAATCCATAAAATAGTTTAGAATTAGAGTTAGAACTATGGATCACACTGTTGTTTATATTATGGGCCTTAGGCTTTTAAATATTTCTGATATAATATATATATAAGGAAGTACATGAAGTTTATTTTTCCAAATAGATCGACGTAGAGAAAGTTAACGTGTTTAAGATTACAAAACGTACGTAGGGTTACATACATTAAAGCGCCAGTGCATGAGAAGCAATATAGTTGTTATATTGCATATAACGTATCATCATGCTTTCGATGACCGCTATCTTTATGAGAATCTCTTCCTCAATTTATTATGCATTTGCTTTTGTCATTTCAACATTTGTAACACTGCCCCTTATCGATACTTGCTTAACGATTTCCAATTAGGTAGGAATATTCAAATTTGGTAGGAATATTCCTTTCGCTGAGTAGATGTCAGCTAAGAACGGTTTCTACGAAATTCCACAAAAAAATCTTTTAACGTCGCTTCCCGCCGTCTGTACGCTTATCTTTTAAACTACGAAACAGATTTTGATAGGTTTTCATCAATAGATAGAATGATTGGAAATGAATGTATAAACGTATAATTATATATATATAATTCTTCTGTTCATGTGTATGTAACAGAACTCCACCTAAATGGTTGGACAGAATTTGATGAAATTTTTTGTGTGTGATTAAGTTCATTCGACGGTTTAGATTCACAATAGGTAGTTGGCGCTGTTAACTAGATCCAGAAATCACTCGCGTTTTTATAAATTTACAATATAGGTTTATTGTGCCACTCATTATCAATAGAAATATGAGAAGGCTTTCAGGAAGCCTTAAGTTTCTCTCTCTCTCTATGATTAGCTATTCCTTCCATCATGATAACGATACAGTTTTGATTTCCTGTCGGTACACTATTAACAAGGAAATTGTTTTAAAAACACCGAATTGCAATGACCTAAGAAATATGTAGATATATTAATTGAAATATAATCATTAATACCTTTCAAGTGATATGGCATTAAAATATTAACAGTTCGTTCATTTTGATAATAATGACTGCGATACTCGACACATTTTTTTATGTTATGTTATGACAAATCTATTGTGATATCATTTGCAAAATGTGACTAGTTTGCAAGTTTCGGGCAGATAATAGTTTCTGGAGAAACGGACATATTTTTTTTTATATGAGAGGGGGCAAACGAACATACGGCTCACCTGATGGTAAGTGACTACCGTTGCCCATGAGCAACTGCAATACATAAATGCATACATATGCAATATAAAAAATGGAATTGCAAATGCGTTGCTGGCGTTTTACAAAGAGTAGAATCTTTTCTTGAAGGTCCCCAAGTCGTATTATTCATACTTACATTACAATATTTCAGTTGTGATTGATTACTTGCAGTCAGCAAAGCTGCTAATAATATCTGTCATGATTTTCTTCCTCAGTGAAGTCATTCTTATTAAAGGGTCAGCCTATTAAATTACTACAGCCGTCTGGTAGGCTAATTTGTTCAAAGATGATTGGGCCTTGAATTCCATTGCCGCTTCATAAAGGAAGAAATTTTAGTGAAATGTTGTTTTGTGCAAAGCAAAAGATAATTTAATTTAGTAAGCAGTAGTAGTAAGTAAGCAGTAGTAGCAAAAGATAATTTAATTTAATTTAATAAAGATAATTTGTGTAAGATTGATCATCTGTCATCAGCCCGTAAAATTCCATTGCCAGACATTGGCGTAATGGTTATGCTTGTTAGGCAGATTAATGATCGCAGTATCGATTACAGTAGCAAACCCCTTACACAATAAGGTCTGCTCCCCGTCATTAGTCTAACTATTTCAGACCTGGCTGGCTAAATTACTACGAGTACTAATTTGTTTCTGGATTTCGTTGCGTATTATTAAAACATTTCTTAATCCCGACGTTTCAGGTACTTTACAACACCTGATATCATAGCTAACGAAGGATACTGTCAACTTTTAATTATTAATATCCGATTTACGCAGAATGAGCTTACATTATCTTGAAGTCTTGCGGTAGTATGCTTGGGATTGAATATAATTTTATTAATTATGGGATCCTAAACAAATGATTTACCGTTTAGTGGCGATGTAAAAATATCCACTACCCCATATCATTCCGTGGGTGTCGTAAAAGGCGACAGAGGGAAACAAATCAGTAGATAGGCAGGCGACTTCCTAATAACGACTAAAAATAAGAAAAAATGCGGTGGCCAACCCGCTTGCCAAGTGTGGTAACTATGGCAAATATTCCCCTATGAGGCAATCTATGGGGGAAGGCCTATGTTCAGCAGTGAATTTTAATAGGCTGTAATGGTTATCAGATGGTAACACCCAGCCAGGCGTGTCACTTTGTAAAAATCTGAGGTATGGAAAATGGTGGCGCGATTTTCAAATTTGTTCGCATTACTCGTGGGGTATTAAGGTTTAAGAGTTTGCAGTGTATATACTCAACTTATTTATTGAACTATAAGATGTGGGGTATTGAGGTTTAAGGGCATGCGATTTATTTATATGGGGTTTGTAGTAATATGCGATTTATTTCCTAATTTCAGCTATGGAATTCCATACCTTGAAAAACTTGAGGTATGGAGTGCTCCATACCTTCCATAGTGGAAGTGACACCCCTGCACCCAGCCATCCTCTCTATTGAAATAAGAATTAAATTAGGATATTTTTTAAATTTCAATAACCCAGCGAATCATCGTCCGTAGGAATCGGTGTTCTTTTGCGAGGATATGAGTCTTATCAAATCTAACATAATAATTGGGACCATCCCGAATATGTTGACATACTGCAGACTTCCCGGAGCGTCAGTGCTTCACATCAGCAATATGTTCTCTCACGTGAGTAAATAAACGCGATAGAATCCGTAAAATTAGTTTTATTTCATGTATAGTATTCGTATAAACATAAGAAATTATTATACTATAAAATTTTAATTTTAATTTTATGACACAGGCGATGAAATGGTGATGATTTTTGTACCATCCGCTATATACGTGTAACTGTAGTAAACTTGTATCATAACATAACATAGAATGAATTCATACAGACTCACATGTATTATTTTGTTGTGTTGCATGCACATTAACAAAATAAAAAATAGATAGAGTGAACCGACACGTAGGCTATTATCCTTGATTTTTGCGACCTACAGTATTGATCGAATTGACAACGTTAGTATTAACATGCCGAAGGGAAATGAAATAAGGTTTTTAGGGCACAAATAACAAACTTTGTGATTCACAATTTTATTAAGTTTTTACAAGGTATTCTAATTTTTATGAAAGAGACCCATGTTTAGAATTAGAGTATTGCAAGCTCAGTAAGATGAAAAAAGTGTCATTGCATAATACTTTGCATTCTACAAGTCAAAGTGAATACAAAATCGAAAGAAAATGTACATTAGATAAGGAATATTTATTTATTTAATCTTTATTGTTAACACCATAATAACTAGGGTAACAAAGAGCGGACTTAATGCCTATCGGTATTCTCTGCCAGTCAACCCGTAGAATGATGAGATATGTTATAAGTGAAGAATGTGTTACACTGATTAAAAATTGACAAATAAAGATTTCATTTTCAGATTAATTTCAGAAAAGTATCAAATGGTTCACAGAAAACTTAAGGCAGCAGCAGAATTAAAAAATGGAGGTTGTCAATTGGAATGCATGTTTTCCTATCGTGAGTACGTGTTAAGGGCGTCGGCAGAGTATCAGTGCTGCGGTAATTGCATTGCTGCATAATGTTGAGTCGGATGATTATTTGTTGCTACATTTATGATGATGTATGATACATTCAGGAATATATAATATATACATGTAGTGCGATTATGTAATAAGTAGCTACAAGTATAAAGATGTTTATTGAAGTTATTCTTCTTTTGGCGCGTTTGAGAAAAATGATGAAAGTGAATTTTTTACGATGCGCGCGCACACCGATACTTTAAAACGACACCAGGAAGTTGTTACGATGCGCGCGCACACCGAAACCAAAACTAAGTCTATGCTAAAAGCGACAACTTTGTTGGTAATTGTCTGTCAACTGTCGAGTTTTAGTGAGAACTGGTAACTATATTCAAATATATATGAATCTATTAAAAGTGTTTTATTTTAGTCATTTTTGTTATGTTCCGCTAAAGAAGTATAACTTCTTACGTGCATACATAAGTACACATACATGTTTCTTTTTTCTATCTTTAATGAATCAAAATTACATAAAAAGGATGTTCATTATCATTATTTTAATACATTACGAGTAATTCGTAACAGCCCATCACAAGTGCACTGTTGAAAATCGGCCTCCGAATAGATTTTCCCATTGGGGGCTTTATTGGCCATAGCCACGCTTGGCAACAGGGTTGGTACCCGCAGTGATTTTATTATTGAGGTGTTACCATGTATATCAAGAATCTGCCATCTCCCGTTTTAACTACACCATACATTTTGTTTGAACACAGTTAAAAATATATAATGTAGAATAGAAATATTTATTTCGATAAATATACATATATTTATAAAATAGTTTTCTTTATAAAACGTTTAACGTGAAAACTGGGATTTTCTATTTCGTCATGAAAAACATCTCCGTTTTCCATTATAAACTGCATTGTAAATAATCTAGTTAGTTAACAAGATTTTTATATTAGTTAGTTAAGTTAAAGTTACAGCCTATAAACCCACAGCTGGGAACAGGCCTCCTCTCATTTCTCAGAAGGTTCTATGGCAAGAAAATATTCGTCGCGCTGCCCCAATGCGTGTTGACGATCTTCACATGACTGAAATTTTTTTTCTTATTTCTGAGGCATGCAGGTTTCCTCACGATGTTTTCCTTCACCGCCAAGCATGTGCTAAATCAGCACTTAAAATTGCAATTATCAATTTCAATGGTGCCAGTGGGGATCGAACCCCGGATTGCTAGCATACTGTTAAATTTACAGCGAGCGTTTAGTCCCTGAGCTCTTTTTTATATTGCAATATATTTTGTTGTTAGACTATAAATAATACTATTTTATTTTTTTATAGAAAAAAAGGGTGAAATACGAGCACACAATCCACCTGCTAGTAAGTGGATTCTGTGGTCCATAGACACCTACATCTATTATCGACCCAGAATCACAAAGTCGGGCGTTGTTACCACCGAGGACTCAGATGGAATGCATCGTTACTTGTTAAAAATAACAAGGTCTCCGTGTCAAGATATCTTAATACTGTCTCCGAGTCACTATACGAAATACAGTAGCATTATGCTGCTATTTTACGATGGTATTTCGTGCGACCGTGGCCAACCCACTCTTGCTGCAGCCTTAATACAGCTGCCGCGGGGGTCTATCAAGTAGTCTACTGAAAGTAATTTTTTATTTTTACCGCTGGTTCGGACCGCTATTTGCTATTCCTATATTTCGATATGTCGTTTGT
This sequence comes from Parnassius mnemosyne, assembly GCA_963668995.1. Lineage (NCBI taxonomy): Eukaryota > Metazoa > Arthropoda > Insecta > Lepidoptera > Papilionidae > Parnassius > Parnassius mnemosyne. The sequence goes on from CAVLGL010000148.1 coordinate 14,772,226, forward strand.
GAAGTGATTTAAGCGCTTATTTATCAATCGTACCGTGATAGTACATCTGGAGTAACAGTTAAGTCCAGCTATTTCGCGTCCGCTGAAATAAAATAAAATCAGACGTTTGTCACTCCGTTGCCTAATCTGGTTTCAAAAGTCGGTCGAAACTTTGTGGGTGAATGATAGATAATATGACGTTTATTAGCGTGTCAATTACATAATTAGATAAAACTCTCCTTTAAAGACGCTTTACAATTACAGATGCTATGTTATTAATAGTACAAATTTTTATTCTATAAGACAATTAATTTTAATTAATTCTTAAAATTTTGTAACTTTCTGGTAATGTTAATCCAAATTTCATTGCTTCTTATATGGGGCAAGATTATGTGCCTTCAAAAAAAAAAAGAATGGCGGTATCCGTCCTATTGCCGTTGGTTCCACATTTCGACGCTTAACTTCAAAATTAGCTTGCAGGCACATAATCTCAAACCTTAACACAAAATTTCAGCCTACTCAACTAGGCTTTGGCACTAGAGGTGGCTTCACAGCCAAACACCACCTCACGGCAGCGGTACATTCAGTGCGTACATTTTTAACAAACTCTGATGCAGATGTTTTTGTGAAGGTTGACTTAAGGAATGCTTTTAACGCGGGTAACCCTGCTGAAAGAAGTGGCTAACAATACCCCCGAAATTTATCATTACGTTTGGCAATGTTAAAGTCAAAATACTAACTTGTTTTACGAAAACCATGTTATCGATTCTACTGTCGATGTTCAGCAGGGTGACCCACTAGGTCCAGCATTTTTCAGTTTGGGAATTCAACCCATTATTTCAAATTTGAAATCCAAAATAAATGTCTGGTATCTGGACGACGGTACACTGGGAGGTAGAGCAGATGCCGTCCTCAGTGATTTTACTCATATTTTTCGAAATTTTTGAAATATTGGTTTGAACCAAATAACAATAAATGTGAAATATTTTTTTATAATAATTTATCTACTTCTTACACAGACACTTTAATTCAAAATTTCAATCATAATTCTCCAGGAATAAAAACTGTGAAATAAAAACTGGTGCCCCGTTGTTTTTAGATAGTGTTAAACCTGTTTTAAAAACAAAATTTGATCAGTTTTTAAACCACGTTGATAAATTGTATAAATTGAACCCTTGCAATTTTAAAATATTGCTCTTACAATTTTAAAATATTGTCTCCTTGTACCTAGATTTACATACTTACTCCGCTCGAGTTCAGTCTGGAAATGTTCAGATATTTTAAAAGATATTGATACTAATCTTAAAATGGCTATAGAAAAAATTCTAAATTTAACTTTAAATACAACATTCTGGACTCAGGCTAATTTACCTATAAAATTTAATGGTATTGGTGTGAGAAATCTTTCCAGCGTTGCATTACCTGCTTTCCTTGCTTCCGTGCATAGTGTTAGTGATTTATGTAACATAATTTTAAATAATAAAGTAGACCTGTGCTTTGCTACGGAGGCAGGGCAGACATGGCAAACGCTGTCTCGGCAAAAATTTCCACCGGAAGTTAAACAACAAAAACAGTGGGATATCCCGTTGGTACAGAACGTGCAGAGAGATATGTTTCATAATTTCCATAGTGACCAAGATAAGGCACGCCTTCTAGCTGTTTCGACTAAGGAATCTAGTTACTGGTTTCACGCTTTACCATTAAGTAATGTGCCGAGATTACTCGATGGTAAAGCGTGTAACCAGTGACTAGATTCCTTGCTTGGGAAAGCTCGCGCATCGCTGTAGGAATACGACTAGGAGCGGCGATTTGTCAACCTCATCAGTGCCCCTGTGGTAGCAGCGTCGACAAGTTTGGGCTCTACGGACTTTCATGTAAGAAAAGTGCTGGTAGGTTTTCACGGCACGGTTCTTTGAACGATGTCATCCGAAGGGCTCTTGTCTCAATAAATGTTCCCTCGGTTTTAGAGCCCTGTGGAATATTTAGAGACGATGCCAAGAGACCCAACGTTATTACATTGGTTCCTTGGGAGAAAGGTAAAGCCCTAGTGTGGGATGCTACTTGAGTAGACATTTTGGCGGTCTCTCATCTTAGGAGTACCTCGTTTAGAGGCAGCTAAACTGAGTAAGTGACGCAAATATGAGTCTCTGAGAAATGGCTACATATTTGTGCCATTTGCTGTAGAGACTATCGGTCCGTGGGGTCCACGTGCTGTGAAGTTCCTAAAGTAACTCCATCCGCGGCTGGTCGTTGCTGCTGGTGATAAGAGGGCTGGTTCTTTTCTCACTCAAAGGCTAAATATTGCCATTCAGCGGGAAACGCAACCAGTATTCTTGGCACGATACCGCGGGGAATAGGACTGTATGATAATTAAGTTACTAGTTTTAGTTTTTTTTTAATTATAGTTTTTAATATTGTATATAATAAAATATTGTATAAGTATTATGTTATGTAAATTATTTTTAAACAAATTTAATATTTAATATTGAAAAAAATTCTTATATGTATTGATGGATTATTGAACTTTACTTAATAATTGATATAAAGCATCATATATAATAATAACTATCTATTATCTTAGATTTCTCTTTTATCAGCGCATAAAAGTCGGATTGACAATTGCACCAAGAGACGTCTCACACCTTTAACGCAGTAGCTCATCGTCAGTTCTAGTTTTTACATCCGACTGTCGTAAACGAGATGGTTGCAACTATCGGAAGCTATAAGTTTTTTCTAGCATTCCTCATAACAACCTTTAAGGTTACCCAAGGGACGAAATGGTGTCATAGATTCTCTTACGCCGCCACCCGGCCATCGCATACATTATTAAAACATTTCAAAATATTAAAATTAAAAATGTATGTTGAATTATCACTCATTTTTTACACGTTGTGCATGTTGGCATGTCGCTAATTCTATTGTTACCGCGACCGATGGAAATCCCTTTTAATTTATTGCATATAAGACGTTATTTTTTTTAATAAAAATTAAAAACCGACTGCACAAACTAAAATTGAATAAAGTAATATGTACTTAATAGCTTTAGACGTCGGTGCTAGTCATAGAGCAACTCGGGCCAACGGCGGATCCGATTCGCCGCGCCGCGCCTCTGGCCCATGTTGCTCTATGGTGCGAGTAAGTTATGTCACAGACTCACAGAATAAAAATAGGTAATAGGTACCTAGGTTGTATTTTCGGAAGCGTTATTTGAAAGTTATTTTATTCTCTATAGTTTTTAAAGTCGATTATTAATTAAATAAAATTTTAATTTTGCCATTGTTTTAGGATAGTGTAAAACGTGTGTAACGTAACTCCTGATAAAGTTTTTTAGAAACCGTGGTAACTTTCGCATCTCGCCTTAAATTTTCATAATACTGCCGGCACTAATAAAATTGTAAATTGCAATTTTAAATGCTAATTGACAACGTGCTCAACAATGAAAGAAACACGGTGAGAATATTTGCATGTTTTAGAAATCAGGACATGTGAATCTGAAGTCTTCTAACATGCATTGGAGCAGTGCTGCGGCATCTTCGTACTTTAAAACACTCTCAGCGACCAGAGAAGAATGTGCCCAGCAGTGGCACGTATATGGGCAAGAACTTGACTTTACTTTTTGGGCTTTTTCAGTGCTAGAGGTGTTAGCCAAAATGACTTTCTAAGATCGTTAACGTCATACAAAACTATAAAAATGAATGGGAATGACATATTTGAACGTTAAGTCACGTGAATTGAGTGATATGGGTATCATTGCACGATAATTTTCACTTATAATATACGTAGCATGTTGTGAATATTTTCTAACAGCTACACTGAGAATTATTGTATTTTTATAACATGTTAACTTGTCTATTTTACTTTTATTGGCTAAAACGAAAATAAATATATTGATACACCACACTGTGTTAGAGTACACGATACCTACAGTAAATTTTCGTCGGATGGGAATCGAACCCACGAACACCTGGCGCAACGATAGTGGTGAGGTGACCACCAAGCAGTAGACCAGACGTGCCGTCAATTATTATTATATTTATAGTTATATGTAATTATGCGGCATCCTTTGACAAGAGGCGGAAAATGCCAAGGCGGCACGAAGCGTGATATAAAGGCGACCTCATCTAAGCGAATGGACCTTACTTAATTTAAGTATCTGTAGTGAAAATAGATAGTATGTATATCAGTATTTTTGTTTTAACATAAGTACACAAACATATTATTATTTAGGTATTTTTAACTAGTAGTATCATGTAATTTAAGTGTTATGGTGTTTTAGTTTTTCAATTATTTCTTCTATGTTCGCGTCTTTGAGGCTACATGCGATTCTCATTGTGTCTTCTAAATGAGTAGAAAGCCGATTGCGGCATTTATTTTTCAAGAAGTTCATTTTGGAAAAAGAAGCTTCACAAAGATATTGTCAAAATAAATTGTGCGCAGTCTCGTAAACTTTTATAGCTATTAGGCACATTTTTACAAAATTCAACGAGTTCCTTCTTTTCACGATGTTCAATGAAATGTGCTTTGAGTTCTGTGTCGTAATTTAGTTCAATGAGTTCATTCGTCAACTGAGTTTTAGAATATCCAAACTGACTAAATAAAATCACATCATTGTCTTCTAAATGCCAAGGGTCTTCTACAAAAATAAAACAGTTCTCAATATTTCTCACATAATTGAATCTTTTTTGAATTTCTGACAAATATTCCTTAAAGTAGGAAATCATATCTTGATAAATACTATCGGAAATAGACATTTCTGATTACATAGCTGCAACGATTAGAAAATTAGAAAAGTCTCCAGTTTGGACCTCATTTATATATAATTGAAGTTTAGCTCCAAATGCAAATATTTTATTCGTCATTTCTCCAATTATCTTGTTAGGCCGTTGCAACTCTAAATTAAGATTATTAAACTAAACTTCATGGTAATATCAGCCAAAGAAGCCGTCAATGCCCACCATTCATCGTTAAGAAGTTGAGGATATTCTTTACCACTTTTTTGTAATTAGAATTATTTCAGATTTTAAATGATAGAACCGTTCTAGAACGTTTCCTTTGCTCGATCATCTGACAGCAGTGTGAATGGCTACATCACCATAATTGGCTTGTAATTCCTCAAGTAGTTCTTTAAATTTTCGATGGTTTAGTTCACGCGCGCGTATGAAATTGATTATGTTTATGACAGTATTCATTACATCCATCAATTTACTATTCGAAATTTGACACGCCAAGGTTTCTTGATGCAGCAAACAGTGAATGGGCAACAAATTAGGTAGATTCCATTACCTCTTCATTAACACCCAACATTAACGGACAACCATCAGTACACGCTGATATCAATTTACTCACAGGTATACCGTACTTTTCGACAAATGCTTTCAGAGCGTCCATAAAATCACAACCTCTCGCAAGGACCTTCATGGTTATGACGGCTTAGAAGTTTTCTTCTATGATTCCGTCCATAGTGCAGTACCGCACAAAAAGTGAGCACTGAGACATAGAAGATATATCCGTACTAGAATCACACGCAAGACTAAAATATTTGCTTTTCAACCTCTCAATTACTGCCTCAAACATGTTTTTTGACAAATCTTCAACCCATCGTCGACAGGTTGATCCAGAAAGGGTATTATTTGTTTATTATTTGAATTTTTTTTAAACAAAGTCTGAGAAACAATTAACATGCACTCCTTTGTTAATTCAGCATCAGTGAAAGGTTTAATCATTTTATTAAAACCTATTCGATCAAGAGTTATAGTTGACATAGACTCAATAAGATCAGAACTGGAGGGAACGGACTGGTCGCCAGTAACGAACTGCAGCACTCGTGACGAGTCTGTGAGTCATTTCACTAGGACGGTATCAAAGACAATATTGAGATACTCGAATACTTGTATAATAAGCCGCTCTAGAACCATATTGTACACTTGGATGACTCCTGGTCTAATCAGATGCTCTAAGCACCGCGAAAAGCTTCATATTGAATATCGCAAGGACCCAAACAACCCCACTAAAATCTTGTATATACGCGTTATAGAAATTTTTACATAGGTCTAATCAGAAAACTATAACGTGATTACTATAATAAAGAAATAAATAAAAATAAATATGCTACAAAAACTCTGGGTTACTATTAACCACATAACTGGCAAAGACACTAGCTCAAGCTCTCCTCTGGCTTTCATCAACTCAAGGCCCTCTGTAAAGGAATGTCTCGATGTCTGCAACTCCTACTTTGCCTCTGTAGGTAATAAGCTCGCAAGCTCTTTAATGATGAAATTAAATGAGACTCAGGAATCCCTTGCCGAAAAAGTTCACATTCTTAATAAATCCGTTGATCAAATCATTTTTTATGTATCCTACAGACGAACAGGAAGTTTTGGATCTCATCCGGTCTCTTGATTCAGGTAGTGCCCCGGGTATAGACGGTATCACTAACAAACTTTTAAAATCAGTAGCCCACGCAATTGCAGAGCCCCTGGCTGCGATATTTAACCTAAGTATCTCATCAGGAGTCATCCCAAGCCAGTGGAAAGTAGCGGCAGTTATCCTCATATACAAGAAGCTAAGGACGATCCTTGTAATTATCGTCCCATATCACTGCTGGGTGGTTACTCTAAGCTCCTGGAACGGGTTGTCCATAAGCAGCTGACTAACTATCTTGAAACGAATAGCATACTCTCGGACCGTCAGTTTGGTTTCCGTCCGGGAAAATTGACTGAGGATACAGTAACTCTTCTCACAGATATGGTTGTAACTCATCTCGATCAGGGTCGATTCTGTGTCGGTGTTTTCTCGATCTGGCTAAAAAATTCAACACGGTATCAATCCCCATCCTACTTAAGAAACTAAGTGCTCTTGGTATTTGTGGACTGGCTTTAGACATGGTTTTCAAGCTATTTGTCGGGTAGAAAGCAATGTTTCCAAATAGGCGATCAAGCAAGCGATCTTAGATCTGTAGATTTTGGCATTCCGCAGGGTAACATTTTGGGGTCGACTCTTTTTATTTCATACATTAATGATAATATAATGTCAATGGAACTCGAAAATAGTGAGGTTGTATGTTATGCTGACGATACAGCCATAATATTCTATGGTAAATCTTGGCATGACGCCCACCTTTCGGCCGTCTCCGGGTTATCTTAACACTGAACGCCTCAAAAATGCAGTTAATTTGTTTTCATAAAACTGCAGCGTCTGAACCGCCGCCGTCACTATTCAATAGCCTTAAAGTACACAATAACAACTGTAGTTTTGGCTCCGTGAACGCTCCAAATTGTAGCTGTGACCAGATAAATAGGGCCGGCTCCCTTAAATACTTGGGCATCATAATAGATGAGAACCTTAACTTCAAAAGTCAGCCAGGATCCGCAAGCTGATACACACGATGAGCCTCCTGTACATTGAAAGTGCTGGAAAGGGCCCAGAATAGAATAGAATAGAATATAATAGAATATTTTTTTATTCAATATAGATCACATGTGTAATTCTTATTGAAAGCCATTTTTTACTTTAGAAGTTATATAAAACTTCTGTCCTGGGAAGAACGAGCAGGGGGACTTTTTTTTAAAAGCAAATTTTACATTAATGGTTGTACAAACTATATAAGTACAAAATTTATTTTAGAAACACCTTGGAAGCGACCACCTCATTCCCAGGGGTTATTATCAACCATGTATTCATTTATACTATAATAACCTTTTTTATACAGTTTCAACTTATCAAAACATTTAAACTTGGTAATAGAGAGCAGTTATGATGGTAGCTATGGGTAAGCCAAGGTGCTATCATACGTCAGATCTCTTTAAAGAAGCTCAAGTCTTAAATGTCCGTAGATTGTATCTTCTGAGGGTTTTTACATTTATGCACAGGGAAACTTTGAAACTGCGGACATCTTTCGCTCATCATTTCAGACTGTTTCTATTCCCACGAATCTACAACAAATTAGTCAATTTATACGACTTAAAACGACCCTACGACCTTACGAGGCTAAAACAAAAATGATGAGCTATTTGACTTGGGACTATGAGAAAACAGAAGAAATATTGGTGACACTTAAATAGGTGTTAAAACGGTAGTGGACAGCAATGATGGCGCCATTGCTGTCCACTACCGCCCTGCCGTCCGATCCCAAGAATTTAATCGTAGGGCTACCTCAAACTTAGGAGCCAACTGCAATCTGCAGAAACAGATATTTGTTATTTATTATTCTTTATTGTACACCAATATAAAAAAATTGAAAAAAGATAACAGGGGTAGGGCAAATTGGTGTGATAAAAAAGAATATAATTTAAACGGTGGTAGACCCTTGCAGCAGCTTTTGCTGTTGCACATATGGGCCGGCTCGAGCCGGGTTAGTACCACGACCTCACAGAATACCGGCGTGAAGTGGAAGCTCTGCTTCCGCGTTTCGTCTGGTGAGTGCAGGTGACCGGATGCCCAATTCCCCCCCCCCATCAACATGGTAGCGGAATTACGTCATAAACTACCCCAGGAGGGTACCAGTACCCCTGGAGAATCCCTCGCTGAGCATCCACGACCATGCTATTCCACTCCTGAGCGTGGGTGCTCAGGCTGCCCCGCGTATTCTGGGGGGGGGGGGGCAAAATTCCGCTCAACACAATAACTGCTCGGGGCAAACTGAGCGACAAGACCAAGGCGACCCCTGCCACGCTATCCGTGAATTTCTGCAACATCAGGGGACTTCACTCGAACCTAAACGCCGTCCACTACCATCTTGAGACAGCGAAGCCGGCCTTGCTCTTTCTGACCGAGACGCAGGTGTCCTCTCCGGCTGATACTTCGTACTCCTTTGTGTCTCGGGCTGGAGTTTGCGTGTATGTCAGAGAGGACATCTGTTCTCGACGCCTCGGCAGTCTTGAAGGTTCGGACCTGTTCATCCTTTGGCTACGCGTAGACAGCGACGACCATCCGCGCGTCTACGTGTGCCTCTATAGGTCCCATAGCGGTAATGCCGAAACAGACCGACTCATCGACCACGTCCAAATGGCTACAGATTCCTTGCTACAACAGGTCCCATCCGCAGAGATCGTGATCCTTGGCGATTTTAACGCCCACCACGCCGAATGGCTCGGTTCACGTTTAACCGATCATGCGGGGAGATCTGTTTATGACTTTGCCTTGGCATATAGTCTGACACAACTGGTTACATCGCCTACGCGGATTCCAGATGTTGAGGATCATACACCTTCCCTGTTGGACCTTCTGCTGACCTCTCATCCGGACGGATATCAGGTTTCCGTCGATGCCCCTCTTGGCTCTTCGGACCATTGTCTGATCCGGAGTGTGGTGCCACTCACGCTCCCCTCGCGGTTGCGTTCTGCAGGTTGCCGCCGTGTTTGGCATTACAGGTCGGTGGGACGGAATGCGGTCTTTCTTTGCTTCCTACCCATGGGGGCGGGTTTGCTTCTCGCCGGATGATCCCAGCGCTGTTGCTGACTCTGTCACTGATGTAGTGCTACAAGGAATGGAACTATTTATTCCATCATCTGTGGTAACCATCGGAGGCAGATCTCAGCCTTGGTTTGGTCGCTCCTGTAAGACTGCATTACGCAGTAAGCAGGAGTGTTATCAAGCCTGGGCTGCGGCTTCGGTGACTCGGGATGTAAACACCAGCACACTCAAAAAGAAGTATAACTTCGCCTCCAGGTCCTTCAAAAGAGTTATTGCCAAGGCAAAGTCAGAGCTCATAGGCAGAATTGGCGAGAAACTAGTTCGCCTTCCTTCGGGAACCCGTGCATTCTGGTCTCTCGCCAAGGCTGTCCAAGGGAATTTCTGTAAGCCATCACTACCATCTCTGCACAGGGAGGACGACTCACTGGCCCACGACGCAAAAGAGAAGGCCGACCTTTTAGGCTCCCTTTTTGCGTCCAACTCGACTGTTGATGACGGGGGGAACACACCGCCGACCATCCCGCGGTGTGAGTGCTCCATGCCGGATGTGCGATTCTCACAGCGCTCGGTTCGCAGAGCACTCCTCTCCCTTGACATCCACAAGTCGAGTGGGCCTGACGGAATCCCCCCAATTGTGCTGAGGACGTGTGCTCCGGAGTTGGCACCGGTTCTAACGCGTCTTTTCCGGTACTCCTACTCCCTAGGCGTAGTCCCGAAATCATGGAAGACAGCTTTTGTCCACCCGATCCCTAAACAAGGCGACCGCTCAGATCCGTCCAACTACAGGCCTATCGCCATCACCCCCTTGTTCTCCAAAATAATGGAATCCGTTGTAAACTGCCACCTCATGCGGTACCTTGAGGATCACCAGCTGATTGGTGACCGCCAGTACGGTTTTCGTCGGGGTCGATCAGCTGGTAATCTTCTGGTCTACTTAACTCATAGATGGGCGTTGGCAGTAAAGTCCAAGGGGGAGGCATTGGCCGTTACTTTGGACATTGCGAAGGCCTTCGATCGGGTTTGGCACAAAGCGCTTCTTTCGAAGCTCCCTTCCTATGGGCTTCCCGAGAAATTATGCAATTGGATCACCAGCTTTCTTGCAGATCGGAGCATCAAGGTCGTTGTAGACGGTGCATGCTCCGACTACAAGCCTATTAACGCTGGTGTTCTACAAGGCTGTGTGCTATCACCAACGCTGTTTCTTCTGCATATCAATGATATGTTGCAAGCTGGTAGCATTCATTGCTATGCAGATGACAGCACTGGTGATGCTCTATACACCGGCCGTGCCAATATTTCTCGGGAAAACGTCACCGAGTACCGGAACAAACTTGTGTCTGAAGTCGAGTCTTTGCTGGACAAAGTCTCGGATTGGGGGCGACTAAATCTAGTCCAGTTTAATCCTCAGAAGACACAAGTTTGCGCGTTTACCGCTAAAAAGAACTCCTTTGTCGTATCTCCTCAGTTTCAAGGTACTCCCCTTGTTGCCTCAGCCAGTATCGGAATCCTCGGCGTCGACATATCGAGTAGCGTGCAGTTTCGTGGTCACTTGGAAGAGAAGGCCAAATTGGCCTCTAAAAAGCTTGGCGTGCTCAGCAGAGCGGGACAGTATTTCATGCCGGCTCAACGCCTGCAACTTTACAAGGCGCAGGTTCGGCCTCACATGGAATACTGTTCCCATCTCTGGGCTGGGGCTCCCCAGTGCCAGCTTCTTCCACTTTACCGCATCCAGCGCAGAGCGGCTCGAATCGTCGACGACCGAGTCCTTTCCGATCGGCTCGACTCATTGGCACTGCGAAGAGATGTTGCATCTCTTAGCATTTTCTTTCGCATTTACCATGGGGAGTGCTCTGAGGAATTGTTCGGATTAATCCCAGCCGCCAAATTTCACGAACGCACATCGCGGCAGAACTCCCGATACCATCCACATCATCTGGATGATTGGCGGTCCACCACTGTGCGATTTAGAAGATATTTTCTTCCTCGCACAACTTCCTTGTGGAATAGTTTACCACCAGCGATTTTTCCGGACCGATACGACTTAGGGACCTTCAAGAAAAGAGCCTACTCCTTTTTAAAAGGCCGGCATCGCATCTGCAATTCCCCTGGTGTTGCGGTTGTTCATGGGCGGCGGTAGTCACTTACCATCAGGTGAGCCGCATGCTCGTTTGCCCCCTCTCCTATAAAAAAAAAAAAGAATAGACACAATATTAAAAAACTGCGGCATGATTACAATAATAATACAGTTTTCTTACTTAAAAATCATAACTTAAGAGTACGAGCAGAAAGAGTAATTTAAAAATATGTATATATATATATATATATATATATATATATATATATATATATATATATATATATTTGTAGTAAATATATATATATATTTACTACAAATATATATACATACAAAAACTAAAATAAATATATATTGAATTATCTAATTAAATGCAATCATTATACCTCGTATATTATATTTAATGGCTAGTGTGGAAAGTATGTATATACCATTAAACATAAATGCCCAAAACATAAATAATTTTAACAAAACTTATTATATTATTATATTATAAATTATTTTAGTGTTCAACGCGACTCCGCGACCTCCTGTAACAAAATTCGAAGAAGAAAACAGAAACGAAACAAAACGACGTAACTTGCAAGGCAATAACGGGAAAAAGTACTTTAATATATTATTACTTCAGGTTGATTTGACACTAAATCTTATTTAACCTATGTCTTTTCATTTCCAAGTGACAGGAGTAATGCATTGATTTGTTCCTTTTTTGTAACTAATGATCGTAAGATTTGCGACTTTATCACTAGAAGCCATGGTTGTAATTGGGTTTAAAATGAAACTTTTAATTTTTTGTTTTAGTTCTTTAGTAAACAAATGTAGCTGTATAAGTATATGTTCACGCGGACAGCATTTAGCAAAGATTTTGTACGTGAACCGTTGGTATTGTTGATCGAAGACTTGATGTGATTGATGTGATTTGAAATCAATTAGGATAAAACTATTATCAGTGTGTTCAATCAATATACCGTCAAATTCCAACAATAAAAAATGGAAATATTTTTTTTTAAATTTAATAACGAAATTATCGAGTAAAACTACTTATCGCAAAAACGTGTTCAATGCAGTAACAGTATTAATAGATAGCGCGGCGCGGGTACTGCAAATGGCATCACGTTGAAAATGCAGGCACGTATACAGAGATTACAGATTCCGACGATACATTGTAAAACACATCTTAACGTGATGAAATGTGACGTATCGGTCTTTGTACTAAAACGGGAAATCAGCGAGAGTGTACATCTCAATTCTTGTATATTTAGATAAGGTTTTGATTATCACGTTTATCTAGATAAGTGTCATCCCAGAGAAAATATCTATAATTCTAACACCGAGCGCACACAAACACTCACGCCTGTCACCTGTCACCTGTTTCACCCAGAGGGGTAGGCAGAGACTACGAACTACCATTTGGCGCCATCCTGGCACACCTCTTTTGCCTCCTTTACAGTCATATATCTACGCATACACGCTCGTCGGTTAAGGGTACTCCTAATCTGGCCCATTTTCAATATATCGCCGATTTGGTCGATAAAGCTTCGTCTAGGGCGTCCCTTCCCGACCCTGCCGTTCACTTCTGCTACATAAATTTGCTTTGCCACTCTTTCCTCGTTCATTCTTTCTACATGACCAAACCACCGAAGCATTCCTTTCTTAATCTTGGTTACAACATCATCTTGCAAACCACACTTTTCTCTTATCACACTATTTCTCACCCTGTCATTCAGATTCAGCATGGTACCAAATAAAATGAATAATATTTCATACGTGTTTAACTCACGTCCTTTTTGCCGTGTAGGTGCGGTGTAAAATATTATCTATTACCCCTTATTATCCCTTGGGCACCGTGAGAGGCGACAGAGTAAAATGAAGCAGGATAGGGACAACAGCATTTTCCTGATAACAACTGAAAATATTAAAAAAACTGCGGTGGCGAATTCGCCCGCCAAGCGGGGCTTCTACGGCAAATATCTTACTTGTACGACTATTTGACTACTAAACTATTCATGTAAATATATTTCAGAAAAAAAAATACTTTTTCTAGTTATGACGACAGTATTCTATTTTTTATGAATACCGCGTGACCTAGAACCTAGAGGTCAGACTCAGAGTTCATCATCAACATTTGTTTAAAATACAATTTTTACGTAAGCGTCTTCTTCACAATGTGTTTTCACTTATAATTACTGATATAATCACTGTGATTGAAAATTTGGCCGATTATATAGGAAGAGGGTTTGTCATTATTAAATATGTTATTATCTAAGCCTTAATTAATAAAAAATGAATTCAGAATAATAATGTGCTTAAATATTATCACTACAAAAAATGGACAAATATAATAAGTCGACCGACGTCGATCTCGAGATTTCATTGCAAATTATTATGCTTGTTTGACAATCTATGTAGATTAGATCTACTTTGGTTAGTTATTTTTTTTATAGAAGAGGTAGCAAACGAGCATGAGGCTGACCTGATAGTAAGTGTCGACTGCCGCCAATGAATAACTGTAACAACAGGCGAATTGCAGGTGCGTTGCCGGCCTTTTAAAAAGGAGTAAGCTCGTTTCTGAAGTTCCCTAAGTTCCCTAAGTTCCTTAGGTACAGAAAAGTCGCTGGTGTTAATCAATTCCACAAAGAAGTCGTGCGAGGAAGAAAACTCCTAATAAATCGTACAGTAGTAGATCGCCAAGCATCCAGATTATGTGAATGGTAACATGAGTTTTGTTACGATGTGCGTTGATGAAATTTGGCGGCTGGAATAAATCCGAGTCCAATCGCACTCCTCATAAATATACGATAGGAAATGCATTGGGATGCAAAATTTCTTCGCAGCGCCATTTAATTAATTATCACCCAAGCTACCCTACAATTTATTGACACGCTACAAGCTACAATTCTTTGGTATGTATTAATTTAAGCGTAGTGAGGTAGTGACACCAAAATCTATCCCCGATTATGAATCAAAATGAAGAGGCATTGTCACCACAGAGGACTAAGATGGAAAGGCTCGTTACTAGTAGCACAGTTTTAATTAAACTGTTCTAGTAGTTGTCATACGTATAAATATTGAAATTACTGATTTCAATTAAACTCATGGTGTTATTTGTTTGCTATTGTGACATATACAACCATTTTTTTATTTTTGTCTGTCTGTTTAGGCAGATAAGAGATAGAAAGATAGAAGAGATAGAAAGCAATGACCGGAGTGATCTAGGCTATATTTCATCCGAAAAACATGAAGATATTTTTCTAAGGGAAATCGAAAAACTGATAATATAAATGGCGTCTTAACACTTTCACTTTCCGATTTTCAGACACAATATTAAGGCAATAACAATGACCTACATGTAGTGCACGGGACAGCGAAAGAGTTAAAATTATCTCAAATCTAAATAATACCATAGGGTCCCTAGTATAAATAAAGATAAATATAGATATTACAATATTCGGATTTCCGGATTACTTTTTTAAATAATAAATTTTAAGAATTCTAGAATTTTACTAAACTGGATACGTTATATCCAATTAAAAAAATAAAAATTATGACAGTACGGGGGGTCAGTGTGTGTCACATTCAATATTAATTACGTAACTTTAACTAAACAAGTACTCGTAATTCGCATAGAATATATGCGAACTGATTGGCGATAATTGGCGTTCTAGGTCTCGAATTCTTCGCATGATATAAAACAATGTAATTTTTATTTTAGGTTATTGAGTATTGTGTCTGTTACTATATTTCACATCCAGCCCGATCTGATCGTTAGAGAAAGACTTGAAATTTATTGATGATTTTATTTTGATATGATTGATGAAATTATTTAACGTAAAGGGGTGTCTTTCTATTTTTTTTATACGATAAGGGTGACAACCAAAGAGTGTAGATACTGTCGCCCATAGACATCTACGTTTATACTCAATAAAGAATCAAATTGCAGATGCCTTGTTACCCCTGAAGACTAAGATGGAATGCCGCCTCGTTTCCAGTAAAGAGGGTCTCCGGTTCTCTACACTCACCATAAAGAACACAACAGATGTTCCTGCTACTTTACGCTGGTATTCTGTGAGACCGTCGTCCTGCCCCGATTGAGCAGAATCATTCGAGCTACAACCACAATATAGCTGCAGCGTGGCTCTACCATGTAAAAAACCAAACAGCATGCTTATAAATATTCAACTTAATATGACAATATAGACGTAATCATTATTAAAACGAGAAATAAAAGTTTATTTCTTTTGAAATATTCAACAATTAAAATTACAAAAAGATTTTTGGGATTTTAATGGTGAATGAATAATTTACCGAAATTTCGATCGGGCGATTAGAATTAGGTATTACTTTAAATTATTTATAGAAAAATATATTTATAGCGGTAGCATAGGTTCTAAATAATTATTCTTGGAAAGAAACCTGCGAGGATTTTCTAATAGATGAATCATTGTCGTGAAGCGAAGTATTGGCAATTTCTGCCTTAATTAATCATACTAGTGTCATTGTAGTTACCGATATGAGTAATGCAAGTTGGCGTAGCTTAAATTTAAAAGACTGTTTATTAAACACAATCAAATGTAAATAAAGATTATACTCTTCATTAATTTTTATAATATTTACGCGAGTACTATATTTGTTAAAGTTAAAGTAATCTTACGGATTTATCGCGTTTAGTTACACGTATGTAACTTGTTTCCGATTCCCGACGTTTCGGGTGCTTTGCAGCACCTATCGTCACGGTCACGGTGTTACTCTCTTATACTCTTGTTCTTTTTAGCTCCCTGAATCTATTTTTGGATAAAACCATTTTAAGAATACAACATTGACTATTATATATATATTGTTGGAATTTAATATAGGGTAGTTTTATTTACCACTGGTTCGAAAATATCGCTTTATTGGGTATAATTAGTAAGAAATCCAACAGGACTTTAAAAAACAAAGACAAATAATTAGACAAATCATATTAGAAATATATATATAATAAAGGGCTGTAATGATGATGATGATGATTAGAAATACCTTGGAAGCGATCATCCATTATTCCCAGGCGTTGTATGATATCATCTGTGTTTTCCTTTATATTCTAATGAGCCCCTTTTGTAAACACTTTATTAAACACATTTTTTGTAATAGTTTTCTGCCGTGTATTGAATTTTATAATGGAATAGCGGAAAAGTAGGTATGTATGATATTTTCATTAGGTTTTGTTTATCCTGTAGTAGAGATACATTAAATTGTGAGACTAATAATATATTACTATAGCATGTGAGCATTTTCTTCGTATATATTAACCATGAGTTATCATCTGAAATATCACTCTGGGATACACACACACCATGAGATATCACTCTGTTAGTGCATTTGCTCTATTTGTGCAATAAGATGTTTGTTACTCCAATTTTAAAATGATAATAATATTAATTTTATTTCACCTATTACATTCGCACGTGTTTCAGATACCTTGCTTTTTGTGTTTTTCGTTAGAAAGTGTTTCGGTTAACAATAAAATTGTAAATAGAAATATTGTAAATAATTTAAAGTATTGCCATTCAGCGGAGAAACGCAGCCAGCGTTCTTGGCACGATACCGCGGGTAGTAGGACTATATGATAATTAAGTTACTAGTTTTAGTTTTTTTATTATAGTTTATAATTTAATTATCAATTGAACTCCTTGAATCCTTCAACTCCTCAACAACATTAATGGACTAGCGATCAAAGTAAACACTTCGTCGACAGTGATAACGGTCGTTAATGAATATGCTAAGATTTTGTTTTAGTATTATTTGTATTTAATATTTCATTTTCAACCATTTTTGTTTCATTTTTACCTAAAAGCTGAAAGTAGCCTGTGTTAAATATGGCGTCAGCACCCCAATTTTTGCCACTTGTGGAAAAAACTTAAAAGGACGTTTAATAAAAATATTGTACTATATTTTTAGCTATTCTCTTTTTGTTAATGTAATTTGAAATTATTTGTACATTATTTCAAATTACTATAATATGTGTTTTCATTTAGTTGGGAACTAAAAATTAATTCTACTGGATGTTTAATGTAGCGATCTCGAGGGACAATGACTTGTTTACTTGCGGTGTGAATACCGAAAAAGAAATGGAGTTCCCACGTTATATATTGAAGTAGGAAAGTTGGTATTGTTTTCATTTCCATTGTTCTGCAACTTGTTCTCGTGTGATATACCTTTGATTCCACCATGTGTGGTTAATAGAAATGTAGCCGAATATATTAGAACACGTCATTAATTGAGAGATTGGGTTACTAAGTTGCCAAATAATATTTACCTACTTATGCAACTTGAATTGCTTAATGATTTAAAAGTTTGGCCATGAGTTCTTGAAACATTTGAAACCCACATAGGTAACGTTTGGCAAATTTGCATGATTAATATGAATTTCATTTTCAGAGTGGCATACCTATATATTTTTTTGGAATAAAGTTCGTTATCGCACGGTACGAATTTGTAGGATAGGGGTTAGGCGAGAAAAAGTGTAAGATTTTTCCGTCACAACCCCTTTCAATAGTGCGAGCGAGATGGAATAATATCCATCTCCCTCGCACTTTTTCTTATCTTGCAAAGAAAAAAATATTATTTTAAATGACGCTTCATTTTAATTCATTTATTTGTATTTGTTAATCTTCTATACAAATAAATAAAATTGAAGTGTCTGTTTGTAATATCACAATAACAGTTTTTTACTAATTGCATATGAAAGTATATACGGTACTTATAACAAAAACAATTTTTTTTTATTTTTGTATGTCTGTGTCTGTCTGTTTGTCTGTTTGTTTGTTCCGGCTAATCTCCGAAACTGCTGGCCTGATTTTGACGGGACTCACTGGTAGATAGCTCATGTTATAAGGAGTAACTTAGGCTACTTATATTTTCGAAAAATAATTAGGGTTCCGCGCAACAAAATTAAAACCCTAAATAACACGCGGGTGAAGTCACAGAGAACAGCTAGTCATCAATAATATAATACGTTTATCAATAATTTATAAATAAAATTGAAGTGTCTGTTTGTAATGTCAAAAAAAACAGCTTTTTACTATATTCATATGAAATTATATACGGTACTTATAACAAAACCATAATTTCTAAAATTATTGTCTGTCTGCCTGTCTGTTTGTTCCGGCTAATCTCCGAAATGGCTGGATCGATTTTGACAGGACTTTCACTGGTAGATAGCTGATGTTATAAGGACTAACTCAGGCTACTTTTATTTTAGAAAAAGAAGTAGGGTTCCGCGTAAAAGAGTTAAAACCCATGAAATCCAATCGTAACAAATTACACGCTGGCGAAGTCGCGGGGAAAAGCTAGTAATATACTACGAAAGGAACTTCGTCCCAACCGAGTGTTCCACAACACTCACGCATGTTTTTTATTTATTTTTGATTAAAACTTACATTTATAACAACCATAACTTACATAATATGTGCATACCAAAACGTTATAAAACTGTGCTTTGTGTATTGTTATGTGGTAAAGATAGTTGGAGATGTTTTTATTTAATAAACTATTTATAAGGAAACTATAGCTTGCTTATAAATACTTTAAGATTTTTACTACATGTTTAATAATTAGAATCGAAGTGACAAACGAGCTCACGGTCCACCAAATGGTTAGTGGCTACTTACCTGCGGCCAACTTCACACAAACAAGGCTACAGATGCGTTTCCACCTGTAAGGACTAAGCTGGAATGTCTCTCTCCTGAACTACGACAGCTCACACAGAATGTCTCACAGCCTGTCATTCTCTCTACATCCTTCAGACGGGAATAAAGCGGTGCAAGCACGGCTATTTACAAATATGTAAACGGTTGGTTATGCCGTTGTTTTTTTTTACAGGTTAAGGGTGATAAGCGAGCACAAAGTCCACCTGATTGTAAGTGGTTGCTGTGGCCCATAGATATCTACATCTATCCTCGTTTGCGAATTAAAAAATGCAGATGCGTCGTCACCCGTGAGGACTAACATGAAATGTCTCTTTTAAAATTAAAAGGGGTCTCCCGTTCTCTACGCTCACCATACGAAACACAACAGCGTTAAGCTGCTATTTTACGCTGATATTCTGTGAGAGCGTGGTCCATCCCCGGTCGAGCTGACCCATTCGTGCTACAACTATACAATTAATATAGCTGCAGCATGGCTCTACCACGTATAATAAATGTAAGCACTTTCAAACTTTTTGAATATGCTTAGCATTCTGGCAAATTTATTCAACGTTATCTTTTTGCCATCTACCGGGTCCAATTGTAAATCTAAACTATTCTTGAATCAACTTAACTTTTAATTTCATCAAAATCGGTTCAGCCGTTTTTTCGTTCAGCATTTCAGTCACATACTCACGGATAGAAGAATTATGTATATAAAGATGGCCACAGATACATTAGAAAATTAATTTATCCACAGGAGTTCTACCCCTGAACTTGAGTAAATTTTCCTGTCTTACACAGACTGTAACTATACTGGCTCTCTTACCAATCAACTGGAACACAATACAAGAATTCAAGTTACCATATTATAGTTGTAGCACGAAAGATTCGGCTCGATTAGGGAAGGGCTACGCACTTGCAACGAGGCATTCCATAGTTCTCAGGGGTGACAACGCATCTGCATTTTGATTCTTTATCGAGACTAGATGTAAATGTCTCTGGGTTACAGCATCCGCATACCATCAGGTGGAATGCCTCATTTCCAGTAAAAAGGGTCTCCGGTACTCTACACTCACCAAACGAAATACAGGAGTGTTGAACTGCTACTTTACGCTGGTATTCTGTGAGAGCGTTGTCCTTCCCTGGTAGAGCCGACCCATTCGTGGTACAACTGTACTTTTGATCTTTCATTCTTGTTTTGTTATGTTATGTTATGTCCTACCTAGAATGACTCCTAGGCAGAAAGTACTCCTATGATCTAGTTCATAAAAATGTGGTCTTTTAAACAGAAATCTCAATAAATGTACTGTTAACACTTTCACTGTTCGGTTTTCAGACAATAGCAATGACCTATATGTAGGGCACGGGACAGCGAAAGGGTTAAACATATAAGCTTAAAAGTACTTACGCTCAGGTGTGACCTCACGTAGAACGATGCTGCTCTGCAGTTCCTGTTGGGCCGGCATTGTTATGAATGTTCACCTTATGTTATTGAACTCTACGCAAGTGAACCACTAAATTCAATTCAATAATGTTTCTCGACACTTGTGGTTTTAAAATTGACTCTATGCGTCTCGTGATAAATTTTAAATTGCACTTTCTCTCATGTTTATAACACCAATGTTTTGTTTTGATGATGTTGGAACGCACGGCTACCCCTGTTCAGAGATCGTGCGAGACTGAGATGTAATGTACTTTGGGAGGCAAGCGCAGAGAAGCGCTGGCGATAGATAATACGACTGCGTGCTCTGTTGTACATTTTATAAGCTTGGCTCCGTTTGATAAGAGTGACAATAATATATAAGTACGTCATGTGAAGAAAGAGCAAATTTCTAGATAATGAGAGATGTGAAACATCACTAGCGGAAAAGGATCTTTAGATATAAAATTCCGGTGTACGTGTGTAATTCTTTCTCTACTAAACGGCTTGACCAATTTAGAATTTTTTTTTATGTAGAACTTATTGGGTCACCAACAAATGTTTCTTATACATATATACTATATAGTTGGACCTAGTAGGTGATGCTGCTGTCGAGTTTCAGAAATCACCCGTACGAATCGGGGGCGATTCGCTAGTTGTTATCAAACGACTTCAAAAAAGGAGGAGGTTCTCAATTCCACTGTATATTGTTATGTGTGAGTTCAGAAATTTTTTCTAGGTGAACCGATTTTGATGATTCTTTTTTTTTATTTGAAAGCTGATACGTTTCATGTGGTCGCATATAAATTTGATCAAGATCTGATTAGTAGTTTTTGAGTTACCCTTAATAATACGTATTTAATTGACTTCGACTACATTGATGAAGTTCTCATTTTATTTATATTGAAGTCGGTTGTACAATTTTTTTTTACCTCTTGTTATAAATGTATTCGATGGTTGTATAACGCAGCGGTGAGCGTATCTGCCTGTCGAGTTATAGAACCTGGGGTCGAATAAAAGTTGGAACCGTTATTTGTGAATAAGATAGGTTTATTACACCAAGTATTGATGTCTTGGTCGCCTTTGTTCACATTAACTCTTTCCTCTGTAAGCATCTAAATGTGCTATTCCTGTACTTGCGCATTTTACATGTCTTGTGCACATGATAACTGCTATGCGTTTTATAACATACATAATATACGTCACGCCTGAAATCCCTGAGGGGGTTCCAAAGGGCAGCGAGCCACTCGCTCCACGTTTAGCCAAAAAAAGGGGTATAGATGGAAAATTGTGAAAGAAGTGGCCTATCGCCTACACAATCACAAACCCAATATCCCGATATCGCTTTTTACGAAATGCTAGGCAAGTAATACAGTTGGTAAATGCAAATTCTTTTTATTTATCAGGCCCACGTTTTAATTTGAGTTTTTTTTTATTACGGTAATAAATATTGTAAATTTAAAAGTTATTTGTGTAGATAATCTATAAACAGATTTTATTTTTAATAAAGTGCCAACTTATATATATATAAAATAAAACTAGAATATATTCGTTTAACGATTCGTCTTCGTATGTAGTTTTCTTTGTGTTTTGTAACCAGCTTTTGGCATATAATATGACACACAATACTTAATATTTTGCGAAATCCGTTTTTCCCTAAAAATTAAAAGCAAGAAATTAGTCAAAGTCTGGTCAAAATGAAATATTTGAAATGATAAAGATCAAATTTTCTTATTCCAATAACAAAGAACTATAATAATATTGTTCTTCTGAACTAGAATTAAGTATAATTATTATTAATTAATTTATTAATATATACAATATTTAAAAAAAAAACTAAGACTAATAACTTAATTATCATACAATCCTTCTACGTAAAACAAGTTAGTATTTTGACTGTAACATTGTCAAACGTATAATGTGTAGAGAAAAAAGCAACACAAACATCATTAAAAACTTCTAGGTAGTTCAAGTGTAAATTACCCAGGCAAGTGACTTTGAGCAGTGTCAAAGGTTCGAGACCTCTGGTACTGCGATGAAATATACTTCCTACAATAGAGGCACGTGTTCAGTGTTAAAGTGAGGAAATCTGCATATCTAAGAAATTATGCTTGCCGATGAAATGTGAAGTTCGCCAATAATTCATTGCAAACGCGACGGATTCGTAATGACAGTGATGAGCCGTTTGTGATAGTTGTGGGACGTTTAGTCTGTTATTTTACTTTTCTACTTACTTCAAAAACAAGGTCTGGCTAATAGTTTTTGAGTTATCCTTAATAAATATATATTGAAGTGGGTTATTCCTAATTCTATTTTAAATTTCTACTGAATTGATTAAAATATTAAGTTTTAACAGAAAAAAAATATGAAAAAAAAATATGATTTAAATCAAAATTATGTAGGTAAACAAAGTAACTGGTTATTAGCGATTTTGGCAGACTTAGACCCTTATTTTACTTAGTTCAGTTCACTTTGGAGTATTTTGTATTTATTGTATGTATTTATTTTATAGAATATTAGTGAAAACTAATAGACAGTCTACCTGATGGTTAGGAGATTCTGTAACTCATCGACACCTACAGCTGTCCTCAATTGGAATCAAAATGCAGATGAGTTTTCACCCATGAGGACCAAAATGGAATGCCTCGTGTCCAGTAAAAGGGGTCTCTGTTTCTCTACTCTCACCATACGAAACACAGTAGCCTTATGCTGCTATTTTACGTTAATCCAACGTAAATTTAGCCGGCCCATTGGTGCTACAACTATAATATAATTGCAGAGTGACTCTACCCCATTGACAAAAGCGTAGTACTATTATTTATTATGTGACAAAAGTTCTCTAGTTTTACACGTAGTAGAGCCATGATGTAGCTATATTGTGGTTGCAGCATGAATGGGTCGGCTCGATCGAGGTAGGACCACGCTCTCACAGAATACCAGCGTAAAATACCTAGTCAGGTCATAAGTATTGTCACACAGTAAAAACTTTTCTTTTAAAATGCTGGCCACAAAAAAGTTTTTTGAATTCGAATTTCGAATTGTTCATGAAAATAAAACTGTATACTTTTTAGAATTTTACTCATTTTTAAATATGGAGTGGACGCTTAAAGAAGACCGTGTTGCAGTTATTGCGTTGCATCGTTGCGGTTACGCGCCAATTCAAATTTTTGACATACCGAAAAATTTGAATATAACCAAAAGATTCATTTATCGTACCATCAAACGATACAATGAAGACTCTAGTCTAGATGACAGGTCAAGAAGTGGTCGCCCTCGGTCTGTTAGGACTCCAGCAGTGATAAAAGCTGTGAAGGCGCGAATTCAAAGAAATCCCAAACGTAAGCAGAAACTGTTGGCTCTTCAGATGGGGTTAAGCAGAACCACGGTGAAAAGGGTGTTAAATGAAGACTTAGGGCTTCGGGCATATCGAAGAAAAACAGGACATCGTTTGAATGCTCGTCTAATGGACCTGAGACTGAAGAGATGCCGCGCTTTGTTGAAGCGGTACGCGGGAAAAAAATATCGAGAAATTCTTTTTTCGGATGAAAAAATTTTTACCGTAGAAGAGAGCTACAACAAAATGATAAGGTGTACGCACACAAAAGTGAAGAAGCGAGCAACCGTATTCCGCGTGTCCAAAGAGGTCATTTTCCATCCTCGCTTATGGTATGGTTGGGAGTTTCTTATTGGAGCTTAACAGAGGTACATTTTTGTGAGAAAGGTGTAAAAACGAATGCAGTTGTGTATCAAAATACAGTCCTGACGAACCTTGTGGAACCTGTTTCTCATACCATGTTCAATAACAGGCACTGGGTATTCCAAGAAGATTCGGCGCCAGCTCATAGAGCGACGAGCACACAAGACTGGCTGGCGGCGCGTGAAATCGACTTCATCCGGCACGAAGACTGGCCCTCCTCCAGTCCAGATTTGAATCCGTTAGATTACAAGATATGGCAACACTTGGAGGAAAAGGCGTGCTCAAAGCCTCATCCCAATTTGGAGTCACTCAAGACATCCTTGATTAAGGCAGCCGCCGATATTGACATGGACCTTGTTCGTGCTGCGATAGACGACTGGCAGCGCAGATTGAAGGCCTGTATTCAAAATCACGGAGGTCATTTTGAATAAACTTTAGTGTCATAAGAATCTATGTTTTGTTAAGTTAATTTTGGTATATAAATGGTTACATAATGAATAAACTTGTTTCAATTATTTTATATTAAACATGTGACAGAATTTATGACCTGACTAGGTAGTAGCTCAAAGCTGCTGTGTTTCGTATGGTTAGTGTAGAGAACCGGAGACTATTTTTACTGGAAATGAGGCACTCCATCTTAGTCCTCAGGGGTGACAACGCATCTGCATTTTGATTCTTGATGGAGGATATTTGTAGATGTCAATGGACGACAGCATCCACTTACCATCAGGTGGACTGTGTGCTCGTTTGTCACCCTTATTCTATAAAAAAAAAATACTAACCGCGGCAGTATTGCGCTATAATAAAAACATTTTTTCACGCTAAGAATATCTTTTCCTATTAGAAATAATAAGATTTGTGATCCTTTATTAGATTTGTTCTAAACTGGCAACTATAAAAAGCTACTTAGGGGAAAATTTCAGATATTAGAATAAAAGAGATCTTTTCACGTCATTGCGTTTTAGCCGACTTCAAAAAAGGAGGGAGTTCACAATGTGACTGTATCTTTTTTATGTTTTTTCATATCTATGTTACGCGATACCTTCGCCAATTGAGACCAATAACGGTGCAAAATAGGGAATGAAGTTTTTAATGTAAGTATTTAGGCGACATTGAGATTGTGATATACGATTACCTTAGTCCCCTCGAAATGGTAAACAATTACTTTTAACTAAAAGTAAAAGCCGATTTCAAAGAACATTCTGAAGTCGTGGCTTTATTTTTTCTATACACTACTACTACTACTAGCTGGTACCCGACGCGTTAGAGCCGTAGAAGAAATAGTTGTGGAAATATCGTTTTAAATTTTGAAGAGTTATATTGTTTAATTAAGAATGATAATTAATGAATTCATTATTACATTATGTAATTCTTGTCATTTCTGTATGTACTAATTTTAACTTTTAACTTTATTGGTGGTTATGAATAAATGCTTATCATTATTATTATTATTATACATTGCTTGAAGTTGAATCATATATAACTTTCAAATATATTTGTCAGTACCACCTACTCTACGTTATTTGTGCTATGCTATGTCTATTTGAGCTATGCAAGTGCAAGTAGTAAGCTGACAAAGTTTTACTTCACATTCATTTTTCTTTTTAGTTATTTTAAGTAAGTTTTTACTTTTGTCAATTTATTTATTCTATGATTTTGTAAAAAGTTATTGTTTTTTTAAATAAATGTTAACTGCCACACTAAATTTTTTTCCTGTATCGTGAAGTGTTCATTTTACATAGGTACTTTAATAAATTGCACATGAACAAATATTCGACCTGGTATAATTATTTGTAAGTCATAGACACATTTTTTCCGTGCGAGAATCGGACCCTTCAGACCGCAGCATCGCAGCCAAACGCTTAACCCCTGCGTTACCGACCTGTAGGAAGTAGTGTTGCCAGGTCCAGTGTATCAAATTTCGGGAGGGAAGGTAAAAATAATGGGGAATTTGGTTTTCAAATCGGGACAGCTACAATGGCCAAAAAGGCTACAAAAAAGGCCTTTTAGTAGTTTTTGGCCGCCACGAGTTGTACTAAAATCTGTTTGATAGAATGCGCAATGTGATTTATAATTAATATATGAAACTGATCTCATAAATTAATAATTTTTCGGTAATTAATAGAATAATTAATTAATTTTGGACATCTTTAAGAACAATTTTCGTCCTAAAATGGGAAACTGCACATTCGACTCCACACTGTTCTTATGGATTTTATTACGTTTGATATTACTTACTTTTTATTCCCGACTTATTAGGATTTTCGCAACACCCGTCATGTCAAAGTTAACACACTCCCGGTGCCCAACCTTCAGCTTTTTACTTATTACTTTTGATCCGTTTATCGCAGAACGAGCTTACCCTGAGCCGTTATTACATCAGATTTGATACATCGCTATTACACAAATCCTCGCAAAAGAACTGTGGCGGGTGGAAGGAAAAGGGGAGATCTCCCGACGAGCAAGGTGTTCTGCCCGGGGAGCGGCCAACGCTCCGAGTGGTAGTTCTGAGCTATTCTATATATACTGCTTAAACTTCGGAACTTTGTTAGCGCGATTTAGGCCTCGATGTGTTTTGCTTGTGGCGCTACGACAGCGCCGCCACAGAACAATGATTCCTACCGAGGATGATATGTGAGGCTATTAAAATTAAAACAAAACGTGCCAATTTCAATAGAGCCTCCTCTATTGAAAGGTTGGGTACTAACACCTGCTTAGGATCCTATAATTAATAAAGTAAAAACTAAACCCAAGCATACCACTGTAAGACTTTAAGGACACAGTAAGCTGATTCTGCGTAGATCGGACCAAAAGTAATAAGTAAAAGGCTGAAGGTACTCCGGGTCAACTTTGACATCTTCACGTCAATCATCTCACTACCCAATAACCATAGGCGCTGCAAAGCACCCTAAGCGTCGGGAATTAATAGTAAGTAAAATTAAACGCGATAAAATCCGCCAACTTCTTTTTAAAAGGCCGGCAACGCATTTGCAATTTCCCTGGTTCCCCTGGTGTTGCAGTTGTTTATGGGCGGCGGTAGTCATTTATCATCAGATGAGCCGCATGCTCGTTTGCCCCCTCTCCTATAAAAAATAATAGTTTTATTCTCATCACTCGCACTCCAAAAAAAATCCTCAAAACACATACAATCAAACAAAGTACACATTCATGCATAATCAAATTTTAACAAACTCAAACTCTCAGACAAAAAAACCTTGCATCGCGCGCATAATGTCACGCTTGATGAAATTGGCTAGAGGTTGAAGTTCAACAACTAGTCAATTTCAATGAAATACAACGACTTGTGTGTATATGGATTATGGATAAGCTCTACTGTAGAGCTTACCCATAAGACGTTTTTATTTCACTAAATTTACATAACTAAACAGCTTGTGAGTTAGGTACTCGTAATGTACAACTTACTAGTTAAGTTATGAAATAAGAAAGGCTCGTCGAATTGACGAAATGGATGCATAGCGCGGCAGGGCGCGCGGCAACAGGCGACAAGAGAAAATACAGTAACAATTTAGTAGCAGTTTATAGATGAATTCAGTTTTGCTGTAAAAATTATCGATCAAAGTACACAGACCCTTGAAAATCGGGATGTCCCGCGTAAAACGGGACACCTGAGAACAATTAGTAGGAAGGCAAACGTAGGCGAAGGTGGATCATACAGCCTTATGACCAAAGACAATACATTTATAATATCGTCACTTTAATATTTTAATACTTATTTTAATTTAGGCAGGTATGTAGGTACATTGAATATTATTGCTGCGTATCTACAGTTAATATATTATTATCACAGTTTATTTTTCACTTTGTAATTTCTTCTATATTTTAATTTATTACACAAGGTTATAAGATTTTTTGTTAATATTAAAATTTTACTTATTTTTTGTAACAGAATTAATGTGTCCAGCAACTGTTCGGAAATTATGGAACACTAACAAAATATAACAGCGTTGTGGCTGTGGAGACACTGCCACGGCATCATGAGTGATATCTCTTCGTTGCAGCAGCTCAATTTATTTGTATAATATGTATCAAGAATTTGCAGCATAATGTTACTTTGTTTCGTATGTTGAGTTAAGAGACCGTTTTATTGGTAAGGGGGCATAACACCATAGTTCTTAGATGTGAAAATGCATCTGCATTTTGATTCATATTCGAGGATAGACCTACGTGTCTATAGGTCATAGCATCTGACCTTGAGGTGGGTGGTGTGCTGTGCTCGTGTGTTCGCTTGTCTCGTACTTGTGCTTAAAAAAATATTACCTAGATAAATGACAAAATGTTGGTAGGCCAGCAGTGGAACGTAAGACTACTATTTGCCAGATTTTCCACCCAAATTATGGCAAGATCTCTGATTTATTGGTTACATTCTTCGTCCATATTTGATCATCTGCTACCGAACTCTATGCCATCTTTGGCCTTATTTGCTTCCCAATCGCTGCATACACGACAAACGTATAAGTAAGGTTTTCTTACAAAAATATTAATGTGTGATATTGTGATATATCGTGATATTAAAAATGTTATATACATTTGGATTCTGATTTTCTACGCATTGGTATCTAGTTATACTTACCATTTTGATATTGAAAATGCCAAAATAAGAACTGACTTACTTATTGTGTTTATTTTTACAAAACTTTCAGCATTATACAATAAAAGTTGTCACTTTAAATTAATCAAAATTCGAAAGCATAAGCGAAATAAAGCACTGTTACGTAGTTAAGTTATTTTTTTTTTTACTTTTGTTATTGATTTATTTATGAAAATTAAACAATCGCTACATCATATTTAATCTAAAAGTAAATTATTTACTTTTTATATATGGCAAAAAAAAATTTCATTTTAATTTGTTTTTACCATATTTTTACTCAATAGTAAAATAAATAAATTCTCTGTTTATTTTCAGCGACATCTAGTTGAAATATTATGAATCACGACGTCTTTACGTTATAACAATTCTAAAATTAGCTGACTTTGTTTCGTCGTAGTTCCAGTATTACTCGTTCGTTGAAATCTAAAGAACGTGAAATTAAAATAATTTGATATAATTAGATATTGGAATCTAGCCCAGAAATTGATCACTGTGGTAAAAGATAACATTATCAACTTTTCTGGGTAGTCCCCTCATAGTAGATAGTTTAAAATCTGTTGTGTTATTTCTATGAAAATTATTTACTCTGTGTTAATAAATCAGGCAAATTATATGTAAGCAACATTTTGTTGTGTTATCTCCTCGCAGTAGCGGCATGAATAAATTTATTACCTAAATCTGTAGATGTAAAAAGACGCAATTAACTTTGAAATAACTTCGGAGATCATATGCTCTCCGATAGATGGCAGTGGAACCATCTTCTATTTATAACCGATGAAGTATTGTACCTATTTACCCAGACAAGCAAGCAAGCAACTACAGATTATTATTTATTCTGTGCCACAGAGTACATTGTATATGCAAGAAGTAGCAACGGAATACAAAAATATGAAAGAAGCAGCCGTAGAGATGCAATATCTACAGCTAGATGCCTTAGCAAATCTTGCTCTTATATGGAATATTAATTCGGGAGTTTCTCCTAGTTCGAGTCCGTGTATCTAGCAAGGAGGCTCTCGAATCAGTTTACTCTGTTTTCTGTCGAATATGGTCCATATTCACCGTGTTTTTCTGCAATTTTTAATTTATATGGGATAAAATTATTTAAGGGTGGTCCCATCCCATTTTTTTAATTAAATGTTATTAAAACCCATTTAATAAAAAAAGAACCATCAAAATCGGTTCACAGTTACAGAAGATATCGTGTAACATACGTACATAAAACAATGAAGTCGAATTGTAAACCATCTTCTTTTTTGAATTTGGCTATAAGGAGCCAAGTTCGAGACAAAAGACGATCTAGGTTAACGCCTTCGCCGCTTAGAGACTAGATCTGAACGGGTGTCAAGGAGCTGTACCTACAACATGTACAACTACCTGATAACAACTAAAAATAATAAAAAAGTGTGGTTGCTGAACTACGAGCTGAAAATATCCCCCTATGAGGCAAACTATGGGGGAGGCCATGTTCAGCGATGGACTTTTGATAGGTTGTAATGTCCTGTATGGTTGTTATGTTGCTGTAATAGGTCCACATTATATTGCTGAGAGAAACAGGCTACGTATGAGTTTCCTGTGGCTTCTTCTCATAAGGTCGTAGTAAGCTTCATTAAAGCGGCGGCGTATCTTCCTTGTTCCTTAACAGTTCCGGCTTTTCCCAATATCGAATCCAGCCCACGTCGGACACGAAAACTAAAACCTACAAGTCATTCTTTTCACGACAAGTCCGGATCAAACTAAAAAAAGTCCCGGGCGCAGACGGAATTCCTCCCGTACAGGAACATTGCCTCCTATACAAAAAAATTTAATGGCGTACTCCGCACGAGGTACTTTCCCGAATCCTGAGCTCGGCCTCTAGTTCCAGTTGCGAAACGCGTCCCCCGAGTTTGATACGCGGTGGCCGTGTAGCCAGAAAAAAACGAGTACTCGGAAGCACCAGCTTTCCTGACCCCAGATCAAGTCTGTGGCTCCGCCGCCGACTGCGGAGGGTAGGGGGAGCGGTGTCTCGCAATACTGACACTCTTCTTGGAGTGGCCACCTAGGGCCAGCTATGTGAGTTCCTCTTAGTTCAACATGGGTGTCCAAGCCACGGCTACTTAGCGATACTATACCACGACAAGGCGGTTGGAACCCATTCGGGAGAGGGGGGACAGTAAATGTCCTCGTACAACACCAAACGCCCTGTCTGTATTACCGGGCGATGAACATATACCACTGTGGTGGGGCAAAGCCTCGGAACAGTTTCACGGGCCAAATTAATTGTGAATATATGACATAGTATGAGCTTGAGCCGTTGCTACCCTGTAGAATCAGCTGGAGTGTTTAAAATGTTCAACGGAAAAAACTTCCTTTGAGGTTCGCATGGTCCGAATACCAACTCCCAATGCTGGATGCGCTGCGAGTAGTTGCAATGTTAGAGACGTTTAAGACGGTTTTAACAACGTAAATTCGTCGGTCTTATTTGTATGGGATTTCGCATGAGTCAAGACCACCACCACTATCACCACAACCAAACAAAAATCCACTGCTAAACGTAAGCGTCCTGTTGCCCATTTCAGTATCAGTTTCCCTC
The DNA here is from genome assembly GCA_963668995.1 of Parnassius mnemosyne. Classification (NCBI taxonomy): domain Eukaryota; kingdom Metazoa; phylum Arthropoda; class Insecta; order Lepidoptera; family Papilionidae; genus Parnassius; species Parnassius mnemosyne. The sequence continues at coordinate 14,803,652 of CAVLGL010000148.1, forward strand.
TGTCGTCTCTTACGACACTAACGGAACGACTTGTGGTTTGTGGTTAGATGGATCCTCAGACGCCACTACTCTGTATTATCGATTTGTGAATGTAATTACAGCGGTACTTTATAATCTCTTAGTGTTAATGGGGAGTTATGGATTAATGGAGCATTTTCTGCCGCAAACCGCAATGCTCCTGCGTGTTAGCAACATTCCTGAAGCGTAGGGAATTAAAATAACAATAAAAAAAAAACTAAACGCGATAAAATCCGTTAAATTATTCTCATTAATTGTGTTGAATTAATGCAAATATAAGAAATTATCAAATTCTTCATATTCATATTCATCAGCCAGTAAAAGTTGACCGCTGGACTTTTGACTGTTGACTGCTGCAGACCTTTCGCGTTATAGGAAGGATTTGCCTAATAACAGGAGATTTCCCGTAAAATACTAGTTATCAAATATCTTCTTACTCTTATGTCTCTCCTGATGTAGGGAGGATTTGACTTAACCGCTATGCTTGCTGGGTGGATTGCAGTATAGCCTGGTTTTTACGCCTGGCGTAAACGAGACGGCTATAGCTCTATGGCTATGCTCTAGGCACTTCTCCAGAATTCTCTTACGACATAATAATTATAACTTTGAACATGAAGTAACTTAGGAACGGAATTTTTTCTCCAAATTTATATCGGACTGTTCATTAAAATCGATTCTCAATCTGCGAGGATATTATATGAAATACCTTAAGCTATTTTCCACGCTTTAGGCCGGCAGTTATTCTTCAAACTTTAATGGGAACACTCTTGAGGTAAAGCCTATTTAATAAAAAAAGAATCATTAAAATCGGTTCACAGTCTGCCCTTCACAACTCCACTGCTGAACATAGGCCTCCCCCAAGGAATGCCACAAAGCACGGTCCTAAGCTACCTGCATCCATTGACTTCCTTCATGTCTTACCAGGTCGTCACTCCATCTAGTGGGGGACGCCTTACACTTCGCCTGCCGGTACGAGCCTGTCCTTCGAGAAGCTTTCTTTCCCATCGGTTGTCGGTTCTTCGAGCCCATTGCCAATTCAGCATATTAATTCTTTGGGCTCTGTCGGTTAATCTGGTTCTCCTGCGGATATTCTCGTTCTTAAGTCTATCACGCAGAGAAACGCCGAATATAACCCTCTGCATAGCTCGCTGAGCGACTTTGAGCTTCCTCATACGGCCAGCAGTGAAGAAACACGTCTCAGATCCATAGGTCACCACTGGCAGCACGCATTGGTTGTACAATCTATTTTTGAGATTTTAAATTATGTCTGACAAGAAGATGTGTCGTAATCTCCAGAATGCTGCCCAGCCGAGATGAATCCGTCGATTGACCTCTCGGGCGAAGATGGACTTACCTAGTCAGTCCCAGGTAAATATATTCGTCAACAACTTCTTAGCTTAGTGCTCCCAACAACTACCGCCATAGGTGTGTCATGGACGTTAAACATGATTTTTGTTTTGTCTATGTTCATCTTAAGACCTATCCGTTGGGAGACACTATTGAGGTCATTGAGCATAGTGCTTAGGTCCTCCAGCGATTCTGCCATAAAAGTTATATCGTCGGCAAATTGATGGTGAGTGATGTACTCGCCATTGACGTTAATACCGTATCCTTTCCAGTCCAGTAGCTTGGAAACGTCTTCCAATGCAGCGGTGAAGATTTTCGGGGATATTATGTCACCCTGTCTTACACCTCTCTGCAATTGGATAGGTATCGTACTCTGGTTCTGTACTCGGATAGCCATCGTAGCCCTAATGTACACACACTTAAATACTTCGATATACCGACAGTCCACTTGGTACCGCTGGAAGGACTGCAGCACCGCCAAAATTTCGACGGAATCAAAGGATTTTTCATAGTCCATATACGCAAGACTAAGTCGCAGATTGTACTCTTCGGTCTTCTGGACCACTATGGTGCTAAAGCTTTTTCGGAAACCGGCTTGTTAGGGAGGCTGGAAGTCGTCGAGTCTGCATGCAAGACGATTCGTAATAACTCTCGAAAACAACACGTAGACGTGGCTCAGAAGGAAAATCGGTCTGTAGTTCTTCAAGAGAGCGTTGTCGCCTTTCTTGACTAACAACACCACCACACTTCTGCTCCACGCCTTTGGAGTAGTGCCACCATGAAGGACGGAATCAAAGAGCTACTGAAGGAATTTAAGTACCGGTTTTCCACCCGCTTTCAGAAGCTCCGCTGTAATTCCATCCTCGCCCGGGGACATGCCCTTTTAAGGTGCTGGACAGCTATTCTAATCTCGCTCAGACTGACGTCAGGATATCATCGGAGTAGTGTTGGAATAGACTTGATCTTGGATCATTACTCACACTTGCGTGTGGCTCCAATAATGACGTGAACAGCTGCCCATAGAACCTCTCAATCTCACTCAAAATCTCAGGTGTCTCGGAAACGATACTGCCACATTCGGTCTTTAGCTTCTACAGTTGGTTCTTCCTGGCAGACATATCTCTGGCTAAGACTTTGAAGTCCTGGTTTCGCTCAATCGTTTCTTCAATACGAGCAGTATTAAAGTTACGTAAGTCCCACTGTATGCGTTTGAAGATATGTCTGTTCAGTTGCCTGTATGCTATCAAATCTATTAAAGACTGCAGCTTCATTTCCAGTCTAGCAGCCATGAGATTGAGAGTGTGATCGGAGAGTTTTGTGTTCTTCTGCGGCGGGCCTTGCAAACTTAGCTCCGACCGCATAGACAGTTTCCAACAGCTTGTCATTTGTATCGTCCACTGCATTGCAATCTTCTAGGCACTGAAAACGGTTTTGTAACTCGAGCTGAAAGGTTTCGGGACTTTGGATTAAAGCACGAGGGGGACAGAGCATTGACTTCATTAGACGACACCTCTCCAACTTAACGTTTACGTTCAGTGTGCCTCTACCCATTCGGTGATCGCTACCAGTTTTCACGTACACCGTACAGTGGGTTTTGAGGGAATGCATGGCTCCAGAGATATCTACATACATGTCCTCCACCTCCTCATCGGGATGTGCCGAGGTTGGTGCGTAAACCTGTATGACCTTCAGCGAATACCGTTTGTTGATTCTGAGTATAAGATACCCAACCCTCGTCCACACACACCCAATCTTTACGTTGTTAACGAGAGACTTGTGGACGATAAATCTGACACCTCCTTGGGACAGATGGTCGCCCTCCCGGTGATAGAACAAGTTGCCGTATTCGAGGATGACCGTGTCCTACCCCTCTCTTCAAATTGTCTACCTCTTCTTCCAGCTCCAGGATCTTCTCGTCAGTCCTCAGGGTGCGTGCGTTAAAAGTTGCCAGGTCGAGTCATCGTAGGTGGCAACCGAACGTCCAACGGAGATTCTTAGCACCCCCTGCCCCACCATTACCATGGTAGTATCATCGCGTAACATACATCCAAAAAAACATACACTCAAATTGAGAACCTCCTCTTTTTTAAATTCAGGTAATAAAATATAGCTCGGAATTGGGTTAGTAATGGATTCTCTATCTACGCCTACACACCTATAGTAATTCAAGTAAATTTTAAAATAACCGTCAGAAGAAATGTTACATTTTTAAATGTATTTATTTGTGGTTGCTTGCTTGCAAGCAATTATTGTACGAACTATAGCCGTAAAATGTTAGTCCATATTTTGTAGCTTAATTATAATTTAGCTCTAATTTTCAATTACATGGCTACCTTGTTAATATTTCTTAGGCTAAATATAATATTAGATTACGAAAGTCTAACTAAGCTTAATTTGCAAAAACATATCTGTATATAGATTCAATAGGTCATGGTTATCAACGCCGTAAAAAGTAAAAAAAAAAACTGGCCAAGTGTGTGTTCAGAGGGTTCTGTAGTTGCCCGTCGCAAAACGTGAATTTAAAGGGGGTTTTTAATAATATGGGCATATTAAGTGAGTTCATGGGAGATTACGACACATCTTCTCATCAGGCTTATCTCAAAACGTTAAAACAAGATTGTACAACCAGTGCTTGTTGCTAGTGATCAAATCTGAGACGTGGTCCTTTGCTGCTGGCCGGATGAGGAAGCTCAAGGTCGCTCAGCGAGCTATGGAGAGGGCCATGCTCAGGGTTTCTCTGCATGATATACTTAGAAATGAGTATATTCGCAATAGAACCAGAGTAAACTAAATAGCCCAACGGGTTAGTAAGCTAAAGTGGCAATGGGCCGGTCATATAGCTCGAAGATCCGTCTACGATGCAGGTGGCTCAGGACCGTGCTTTGTGGCGTCCCTTGGGGGAGGATTATATTCAGCAGTGGAGTTGTGAAGGGCTGTAACTTTTCGAATTCGAAAATAATACAATCTACAACAAATCATTCACATGTCAAGTCCGTCTAAAATGGTTATAATTCACTATCCATCTATGAGATTCCCATAGTGGAACTCTTAAGACATACACCACCGTAACGAAGCTACCCGTAAACCATCAGTACCCTAAATTATCCTGAGGGTCGCCTGCGTAAACCAAAAGTATCACGATACTGTGAATGAGGCCTACAATAACTACCAACTAAAAAATAAGCGAAAGTGATAGGTATATCAGAATCCGTCTCTTAGCGATCGATCCTCTCTGCCTACCCCACAAAGGAAAAAATAAAACTATAGCAGTTAAAGATGCAGTTTTCTTAAAAAAAATTCTTACAGTTTACAATAACATTTATATAATTGAATTAATAAAATGACTTAAAACTAGCTGCATTATAATTATTTAATTTATTAAATTTATATATTATAATGCAGCTAGTTTTAAGTCATCTTACTAATCTTAGTGCATTATGCCTACTTAGCTGTGATAGTTTTCTTTTTCACTTCATTATATATATTACTGACATGCATACATTACACATTTGGAAATGTGTAAAGTATGCATGTCAGGGTTTCGTTGGTAAACGGGGGGAGGGACATAAGACTCCAATAAAAAATACCACTTTAAAGCTAAATATTTCGCAAACGGACCCCTGAATCGAAAAAATGTTGTTATATACTCCCAATAATTTTGAAAGACCTATCCAACCTCTCTTTACTTGTATGGGAGGTATCCAAAATGAAGATGATTTTCAAGATTTTATTTCACAATTTTGTAGGCGTGATTAATATCTATAACTTTGCCAAATCACATTTGATGATTGTGATTTATAGCATCAATGGTCTCTGAGTAAAACAGCGGAGAGATGGACGGACATGGCGAAACTTTAGGGGTTTCTTGTTGTACAACTGCGGAACCCTAAAAGCTGTGTGAGAACAAAATTTATTGTTTTTAGGTAACACGCTCTTTTTGATCTTTTTTATTTTGATACATTCCTTTATAAATAAAGTTACAAACGTAGTTAGAAAGTAAGTAACCTACTAACCTTATTTCTCTTTATTTAATTAAAGAATAATTATAATAAATAAGAACGTATAAAATATTCCTAAAATAATGCTTTATTATATTCTATTCTACATTCAAATTTTGCTGCTTTTTCATTTTATTCAAAGAGTAGGTAAAAAAAAAAGTTTCTTTTTTAAATTAATTGTTGCCAGATGTGGTTACGCTGGCGTGACACGATACCTATTTTCTAAATAACGAGAGTAATTTTGAAGTAATTAACTCTTTTTGGAATTACATTCAGATAATGTTTAATAAAAATTTTTGGACATAAAGGCACTTCTAACGAATAAGTATCTAGTGCCTGTACTAGATTATATTCTGTGTATCTAGTAATATTATTTTCGTTATTAAGTAAAATTTAATAACTGAGCATGAAAAAAAGGTAGAAAACTTTGCACTATTTATTTGTATTCTATAATTTAAAAAATGTATATCATGTGTAAATTATACTAAGTTGCGTTTGCCATAACAATTAATAAACGATTGATAAGTTATTAAAAAAAATATTCAAAATTAACCTATAGAAAGAATTACGTCCTGAATATTATTACGACAAGCGCGACAAGTCGACAAGTTGTTTTTGAAATTAGAGAATTACAATTTCAGTAATAGAGTAGAGCATTAAAAATATTTTTATAGTCTAAGATATAAACACTAATAGTTGTATTTTAATGAGCGAAACGAAAAAGTATAATGATATCGCAACAATTTGCCTGGTATAAACTCTTTGGGGAGTAATAAAAGTAAATTGATATTCTCGTACTCCTATATTATAAGCAATTATAATTTTTTATCGATCAAATACGAGCAAGTAAATTGTATTATCACGTTGTATGTTACACCAGACTGGTTGTACAACTAGTGCGTGATTACCTATGGATCTGAGACGTGGTCCTTCACTGCTAGCCGTATGAGGACGCTCAAAGTCGCTCAGCGAGCTATGGAGAGGGCTATGCTCGGCGTTTCTCTGCGTGATAGACTTAAGAACGAGGATATCCGCAGTAGAACCAGATTAACCGACATTGCCCAAAGGATTAGTAAGCCGAAGTGGCAATGGACCAGCCATATAACTCGAATAACCGACAACCGATGGGGAAGAAAGGTTCTCAAATTGCAGCCTCGTACAAGCAGGCGAAGTGTAGGGCGTCCCCCCATTAGATGGAGTGACGACCTGGTAAGACATGCAGGAAGTTAATGGATACAGGTGGCTCGGGACCGTGCTTTGTAGCATTCCTTGGGAGAGGTCTATGTTCAGCAGTGGACTTGTGAAGGGCAGTAATGATGATGATGATGATGGTTGTACGTTATATAGTACTATTCCATACTAGTCACAGCAGCACAAACCTTAAGTTACACTAGTCAATACCACGTCTTTACAAGGTTTATTAGGCATATTCAACTGTGCTATATATTAACCCAACCTCTGTATCTAAAATTAAAAAAATTGCTCGACATTGATATAGGTGGAAGAACCGACAACAACACGGAAGCATAACCGGAAACATGTAGGTAACTCCACTAGATGGAGTGACGACCTGGTAAGAGATGGTGGAAGTCAATGGATGCAGGTATTTTTGGACCGTACTTTGTGGAATTTCTTGGGGGAGGTCTAAGTCCAGCAGTGTACTTGTGAAGAGCCGTTAAAGACAATATAGATGAAGAAAGTAAAAAGGAGGGTAAAATAAATTTCACAAGTCACGCGGAATGTTTTTTCACGACGTTGTCCTTCACCGTTTAAAACGTCGTAAGAAACTAGATAATATTTTGTGATATATGTAGTGTATGCATGTATATGTGTATGTATGTATCTATTTATGTATATATTGTGTGTATTGAAGTATATATGTCTATATATGTGTGTGTATATGAATATTTATATGTATATATGTATATACAATATTTTTTTAGCGCTTTCTATTATGATTACTACTGCACCGCCTCTTGTTTGTATATCTCTGTTTAGCCTAATGGTTGACTGGGAGAGAATGCCCTATGGCATTAAGTCCGCCATATGTACAACTTTGTGAATGAAAGATTAAATAAATACAAAATAAAATAAATAATAAAATCACGATAGTAAAGTTAGGTTATAAGAAATGTAAATTTACAGGAAATAAAAGGCTTTTTTATTTTTATTTACTTTATTAATAAAGTCAGGTTAGGCTATGACCTTCAATTGTCAAGAAAGAGACCTAATAATTAAATTTTAATTATGCTGTGAGTCTATAGGAAAATACATACATTTAGAAAATATAATGCGACGTCTATAACAAACGTATTTTATTTTTAACTAACTGTTCCCCGCGACTTCGCCCGCGTTGAACTTATTACGATTGGATTTCATGGGTTTCCATTTTCTTGCGCGGAAACTTAATTCTTTTTCTTATTCTCAAAAAAAGTAGTAAAGTTACTCCTTATACCATCAGCTATCTGCCAATGAAAGTCCCGTCAAAATTGGTCCAGCCGATTCGAAGATTACCCGAAACAAACAAACAGACAGAGAACATTTTTTAAAATTGCTTTCTTTTAAAAGTGCCGTATATACTTTCATATGCTTAAAGTAAAAAGCTGTTATTTTCACATTACAAACAGACACTTCAATTTTATTTATCTGTATAGATGATAGGATTTTTATATTATATAAGTTTTAATGAAAAACAACTCGGAATAAGCCAGCAAGCTAGTTCATGATTATATATGAATGGATTTTAATTACTGTATTATTCAAATAGGCTTTTAAATTAAATTCATAAGAGTATACACAAATTAATCCATGATTCTTCTATGTAGGTTTAGGATTGAATGTTATTTACAGATCAAGGTTTAACGTTTCAAAACTGGAATAAAAGGAAACGGAAAAAAAATTGTGTTGTAGGCACCTACAATAGTTAAAATTAGATACTGATTTGAATATTTTGTGTTTTATTTTGTTCATTAAAGATCACCGATATGGTTAACATATGACGAACACTGAAACACTTCTGAAGTCGAGACCTTGTTTAACAATGTCTTGGATTGGGGACAACTAAATCTAGTCCAGTTCAATCCACAGAACACACAACATTTACTATGTGGCAGAGCCACGCTGCAGCTATATTGTGTTTGCAGAATTTACAAAGTTTGTAAAATAGTAGCTTAATCCTGCTGTGTTTCGTATGGTGAGGGTAGAGAACCGGAGACCCTTTTTTACTGGAAACGAGGTATTCCATCTCAGTCCTCAGGGGTGCCAACGCATTGCATTTTGATTCTTAATTGAGGATAAATGTAGATATATATGGGCCACAGCATCCACTTTCCATCAGGTGGATAGTATGCTCGTTTGTAACCCTATTCTATAAAAAAAAAAACAAGATTGCGCGTTTACCGATAAAACCCTCTCTTTGTCATATCTCTTCAGTTTCAGGACACTCCCCTTGTTGCCTCAGCCAGTATCAGAATTCTTGCAGTCGACATATCGAATGACGTGCAGTCTCATGGTCACTAGAAAGAGAAGGCCAAATTGGCCTCTAAAAAACTTGGCGCGGTCAGTAGAGCGGGACAGTATTTCATGCCGGCACACCGCCTGCAACTTAAGAAGGCGCAGGTTCGGCCTCACATGGAATACTGTTCCCATCTTTGGGCCGGGGCTCCCCAGTGCCAGCTCCTTCCATTTGATCGCATCTAGCACAGAGCGGTTCAAATCGGCTTGACTCACTGTTGCTGTGAAGAGATGTTGCATCTACTTGCATATTCTATCGTATCTTGTTATTAAAAGGCCGGAAACGCATCTGCAATTCCCCTGGTGTTGCAGTTGTTCAAGGGCGGCTGGTTCATATAAACAAACCTTGTTTATTAATAATAAATAAGAACCGGGTGGCCACAGAAAGCCAGGAGAGACAAACAAGTGTATGTATTTGTATTATATTAGAACTCATATTAAAGTCAATTAAAACCTAAGAACTATTAAGAATAGTTTAAAACCAAGTTAAGTCTACTTGCAGGTGACCGGAGGCCCTTTTTACTGGAAATGAGGCATTCCATCTTCGTCCTCACGGGTGACAACGCATCTGCATTTTGATTTGTAATAAAGGATAGATGTAGATGTCTATGGGTCGCAGCAACCACTTACCATCAGTGTGTGCTCGTTTGTCACCCTTATCATATAAAAAAAAGTCAAATGGTGACAAAATAAAAAATAATCAAATAGCATACAATTCAATTCAAATACTACATTGAAATATTTAATGTATTTTAACATGTTTTTTTTGTTTGATCTGAATGTACTTGTATATGTACTAACATGTATGAATGAATGTAATAGAATTTTATAAATCAGTTTTCCTCCGCTTCCGGACGTCTCCACGCAATGATCATGAGCTGTGGTGTTCCTAATGAGAATACTATATTGTAGTCATGAAATTATTATATTGTCATCGGTTCATAATACGTCTGCTAAATTCCGAAAAATTTAGATGCCTGGAAGTGAGTGAAAACTAAATTATTAAATTCCATTATATCCATACATATTCAACAGATACATAAAGGTCAATCTAATTAAGCATGTTCAACGTTTTTAACGTTAAAGATCATATTTGTTTTGATAAATAAAGGACAAATTTAAAAAAAAATGCGATAGTGGACATAGTTCGGTACAAGTGACGTTCAGCGTTGTCGGCTTCACCGATAAAGGAGGATTTTTGGTTCAACAACAATCGTGAGGTGCATGAATGACAACGAAGTACGGCTTTGTTAATCTTTGTATAAAAGTGTTTTATAATACGAATGAGTTTTATAGAGCTGCTTATTTCTTTATTAAATTTAATATTTTAACGCCACTAAACAAATATATTGTTATTAACACAATATATTTGTTTGTAAAATGTTTGTTAATAAAATGACTTTAATCGATCAATTCGTTCAAAAGTTATACGATCACTAGCAGACGCCTCCAACGATTTTAATATACCTAATAACGATTTAGTGCCGATTTTTCAACCGTCAGATAAAAGTTATTAATCGAATTAATTATAACTTTGCTGAATGTGAAAGTGAGCCAATTGAACTGTGTATATAAGAAAACGTTTCTGGAGCAGGGATTAGGGTGCAAGAGTGTGTATGTAAGCACAGATTTCCTCTCTATTCCCTCACTCTCATAGTCCGATGGAACGGCATTCCAACACGACCGGAGAGTGATCAGTTGCAGAACCAACGGCCTTACGTACATTCTGAGGCACTGGGATGTAATACCTGCCTGCTATTATCCTTAATAACGAACAACGTTTTGGAGCCATGCTGCAGCTATATAATGGTTGAAGCACGGATGTGTCGGCTCGGGAAGTATCACGATCTTACAAAATACCAGCATGAAATTGTAGCTTAATTGTGTGCTGCACTTCGTACGGTGAGGGTAGAAGGACATACCAGGTGGACTGTGTGCTCGATTGTCACCCTAATTCTGTAATAGACAATTAATATACGAATAGAACAAGTTACTACAGTGCGATTGTAAAGAAGCAAGATCGCGTCTTGAAAAAAAAAATGCATGTAATTTCTTTGTTTTAAGCTCTGGATCTAAATACTTTTTATGTAAGACTAAGACCTAATAAAATTGAAACTCTTCTAAAATCACTTTTGGAATTTGTTAATAATTTTATTTTTACGAACGAATCATAATATGTGTATATTTATTGCGTTATTTTTATTGCGAATGCTTCGCAATAAAAATAAATCACACCAGACAAATTTATTTTTAGTTTAAAATTAAATTTTATGTGTAAGTCATATTTAAATCATAGTTAATTTTGATTCGAATGACTTATACCACAACGTTTTGTTGCAATCTAGTAAATAAGTAAAGGGGAATTATAAGTCAAGCTGCAGAGTTTTTTTGGCCACGGAAACCAACTTCTGATTTTATAACCAAGCAACGGGAAAACAAGAAAGCTTCTAATAAACTAATTCGCATTTTTTAAATGCCAACTGAGTATTGCAAAGAAAGGGTAAAATAAAGAAGAACAATTATTTTTACTTGTCCCACTGATTTATAAATCATCACCTAATTTACTACTAACTCAGTCACGGATTTTATAGGTTAGGTTCCCCCCGAACAGGTTCCCGCTTTGTCGGGCGGGGTAGGTTTAGAAACCGTCGCTTAGTTACTCACGATTAACTAAGAGGAAGCCACAAGGCTGGCCCGAGGTGAAGTGTCGGGAATAGTTAGGGCCATAGAAATAGTTGTTCCCCGCGGAATTCGAACCTACAGCCTTCAGCTACGCAACTCATTACACCAGCCTCATGGTAAATGTTATAAAATGTATTTTTTTATAGAATAAGGGTGACAAACGAGCACACAGTTCATCTGATGATAAGTGGATGCTGTGACCCATAGAGATTTACATTTATCCTCAATTAAGAATCAAAATGCAGACGCATTGTCAACCCCTGAGGACTAAGATAGAATGCCTCAATTCCAGTTAAAAGGGTCTCCGGTTCTCTACAGTCACCATACGAAACACATCAGAGTTAAGCTGCTATTTTACGCTGGTATTCTGCGAGAGCATTGCCCTCCCCGGTCGAGTCGACTCATTCGTGCAACAACTATAATATAGCTTTCTAAAACGATAGGTTTTAGAACCTCTTCCGATGCTGGCCTGTATCGGTACTGAAACACCAAACTGGAACGATGTCCGGGCCTCTTCCTTCGACTGGCTTCTTGCAACAGACATCCGAGGCATGTTTCTTACGTCCCCAATCAGGGACAAAACATACTACACCACGTTGGGTCCGGGGGCAACGTGGTGGGCGTGACCCTAAATGAAGAATTTGACCCTAGATGTCGAAGTGCGCAGTCATGCGCAACATCCTATCTATCCGACATCCAAGGTAGCCGTGACCGACCTACCTTCTGATACGTGATCTCTTGGCCTCTGAGTGTCAGTGGTGTTGGTAAATTGGTATTGGTAAATTCCTAGGGCGGTGGGTACCAACGTTGACAGCCATCTTCCACTCATTCAGCCACGATGGCAGCAGGTTCAGCAGGTGCTGCATCCTGGCAGCGGCGATATGGGCTCTTCTGGACGATGTGATGTAGGCACTATCGTCCGCATATAGAGTCAGCTCTACATTGTTTTCCCATTCGCGTAGGAGTCCTGCCGGGGTTGGGATGTAATTGATGTAAGCCGCGTACAGGATCGGCGAAGGACAGCTGCGGTACGCCGACTTTTATCGGTTTTACTGTGAACTCGGCATCCTCGACGCAGACGTAGAACGTCCTGTCCTTTAAAAATGACGCTAGCATAGCAGAAAGGATACTCATCTGTTCGTTCAGTTTGTAGAGTAATCTAGAGTGCCATACTCTGTCAAACGCCTTCTCTATATCGAGAAAGACGCCCAACGTTATACGGCCGCAAGGTAATGCAACATTCTGGTTTGCTATGTTGCTGTAGAGTCATCATCATCATCATCATTACAGCCTTTCATAAGTCCACTGCTGAATATAGGCCTCCCGTAAGGAATGCCACAAAGCACGGTCCTGAGCCACCTGGATCCATTGACTTCCTGCATGTCTTACCAGGTCGTCACTCCATTTCGTGGGGGGTCGCCCTACACTTCGCCTACCGGTACGAGGCTGCCACTCAAGAACCTTTCTTCCCCATCGATTGTCGGTTCTTCGAGCTATATGGCCCACTGCCACTTAAGCTTACTAATCAGTTGGGCTATGTCGGTTACTCTGCTTCTACTGCGGATATCCTCATTTCTAAGTTTATCACGCAGAGAAACTCCGAGCATAGCCCTCTCCATAGCTCGAGCTTCCTCATACGGCCAGCAGTGAAGGACCACGTCTCAGTCCCGTAAGTCATCACTGGCAACACGCACTGGTTGTACAATTTCGTTTTAAGGTTTTGAGGTATGTCTGACGAGAAGATGTGTCGTAGCTTCCCGAACGCTGCCCAGCCGAGTTGAATCCGTCGATTGACCTCTCGGTCGAAGTTGGACTTACCTAGTCGGACTATTTGTCCCAGGTAAACATACTTGTCAACAACTTCGAGCTTAGTGCTCCCACCAACTACCGGCATAGGTGTGACATGGACATTAAACATAATCTTTGTTTTGTCCATGTTCATCTTAAGACCTATCCGTTGGGAGACACTACTGATGTCATTGAGCATAGTGGTTAGGTCCTCCAGCGATTCTGCCATAAGGACTGTATCGTCGGCAAATCGAAGGTGAGTGATGTACTCGCTATTGATGTTAATATCGTATCCTTTCCAGTCCAGAAGCTTGAGAACGTCTTCCAATGCAGCGGTGAAGATATAACATCACCCTGTCTTACACCTCTCTGCTATTGGATAGGTTTCGTACTCTGGTTCTGTACTCGGATAGCCCTCGTAGCTCTACTGTACAAACACTTCAGCACTTCGATATACTGACTGTCAACTTGGCACCGCTGAAGGGACTGCAGCACCGCCCAAATTTCGACGGAATCAAAGGCTTTCTCATAGTCTACATACGCCAGACATAGTGGCGAATTGTACTCTTCGGACTTCTGTACAATTTGCCGAAGGGTATGTATGTGGTCTATGGTGCTAAAGCCCTTTCGGAAACCGGCTTGTTCGTGAGGCTGTTGTCAAGTCTGCGCGCGAGACGATTCGTAATGACTCTCGAAAACAGCACGTAGATGCGGCTCAGAAGGGAAATCGATCTGTACTTCTTCAAGAGGGTGTTGTCACCTTTCTTAAAGAACAAGACCACCGCACTTCTGCTCCACGCCTCCGGTGTAATGCCACCATGGAGGACGGAATTAAAGATCCTCTGAAGGACTTCAAGTACCGCTCTTCCACCCGCTTTCAGAAGCTCCGCTGTAATTCCATCCTCGCCTGGGGCCTTGCCGTTTTTAAGGTGCTGGAGAGCCATTCTAATCTCGCTCAGACTGACGTCCGGGATATCTTCGGAATAGTGTCGGATAAGACTCGCTCTTGGATCGTTACTCACACTTGCGTGTGGCTCCAACGATGACGTGTACAGCTGCCCATAGAACCTCTCAATCTCACTCAAAATCTCAGGTGTGTCTCGGAAACGATGCTGCCACATTCTGTCTTCAGCTTTGACAGTTGGCTCTTTCTGGCACACAGATCTCTGGCAAAGACTTTGGAGCCTTGGTTCCGCTCGATCGCTTCTTCAATACAAGCTGTATTGAAGTTGCGTAAGTCCCACCGCATGCATTTGCATATCTGTCTGTTCATCTCCCGTCTAACAGCCATGAGCTTAAGAGTGTGATCGGAGCGTTTTTGTATTCTTCTGCGGCGGGTCTTGCAGAACCTAGCTATGACCGAATGGACAGTTTCCACGAGCTTGTCATTCATATCGTCCACTTCATTGCAGTTTTCTAGGCACTGAAAACGGTTTTGTAATTCGAGCTAAAAGGTTTCGGGACTTTGGAACATAGCACGAGGGGGACGGAGCGTTGACGTCATTAGAAGAGACCTCTCCAACTTAACGTTTAGGTTCAGTATGCCTCTAACCATTCGGTGATCGCTACAAGTTTTCACCCTCGCGATCACGGAGACATCATTGAACAGTGTTAGTGATCCTTCCTAAAACCTTGCTGTTCCGCCCTTAGCTGTATACAAGGGCGGAGTCTTTTTAGTAGTATTCTGTAGGCGTTGCTGGTAGAGCCTCCAGTTGATCTTAGTTTTGAAAGCTCTAGGAGGCGAAGTCACCAACCTGAGGCCAAGGGTAATTAATATCCGGAGGTGCTATGTGCTCAGATAGGGCAGTTGACGTTCCTAGAGAGCTCGACGTCTTGTATATCTGGACGTTTCCGGTGATCTGCTGGAACGTGCGTCGGTTCTAGAGACTTAAACGTCATAGCTGTTCATTTCTGCATCTTCATAAAGTTCATGACCAGGTGATAATGGTGCTACGCCTTCCATTATCGTCCGGATATCTGAGGAGCAAAATAGAGTCCCTGGCGGGCGGTATGCTGCGTAGATCCTTGGTTTCTCGCCCGCCGCCTCCATTTTTATGCCGATTGAGCGCATAGTTTGATATTCTGGTAACTCAAGTTTTAGGTGGATGATATTTCTCCTCACAAAAGCTGCCGTGCCCCTATAGGCGGTTCCTTGAGCGTTGACCTCGTCACTCCTGTAAATAAGGTATTTTGGCAGCTTTATGCACGTGGACGGTCTTAGTTTCGTCTCGCCCGGCAGTATCACGTGGATATCTTGTTGTTGAGCGACTATGCGGAGTTCATGCAGCTTCTGCTGGATTCCGTCCGGATTTCAATAGAAGAGTCGCAGGTTACTCGCCTCCGTAGTGCCGCGTCAGTAGTTACGCCAGCGCCTTCCTTATGGCGGTTATTGGGTCTGTCCCGGCTCTAATATCGGCCAGAACCTTGTTGCCGACCTCGATTGCGATGCCTGCCAATCTTTGGATAGCATCTGCGGTATCAAAGACGGCTGTTGATGTTCTTGTAGATGTTAAAGACACTAGTCTGGGGTATTGTTTCTGTGTTTCATTCTTCCTGTAAGTAGGGCGCGCTCTATGTATAGTGCGGGCCCTATTTTCTGATAGAGCTCTTTCTGGAGCTCTACCCACCTGCTACACCTGCGCCTGAGCTAGGTTGGGGTGACAGCATGAGGAGGCTGCTCTTTCTTCTTCCTTCTCAACCGTTTCCTCCTTTTAGAAGATTGCCTCTCGGTGGCATCATTAGCGGGTGGCTGCAGAGTTGCCCCGGTGGTTGCCCTACTCGGTGCGGGTTTCACCGTTTTCGTTGGTTCGTGTACAGGTGGAGGGGGGAGGGCTGATTACCTTCCCTTCCTTCTAATGATTGCTCACCAGTCTTCGTGTACCTCTACAGTTTTGGGCGAATCTATGGAATCCCCTTGGGATCTTGCGGAAGTAACCCCGGTAGAGTGCTCCCCTGCTTCCTTGCAATCCTCCTCAGGACTGGGCAGTGACGGTCAATGGCTGTATGGTATTTGTCACAGTTGATTTTTGGCTCCTCGTCTGTACTCCTTGGGTATTGACTGGCGACATGGTTTCCGCCAACTGCTTCAGGCCAGTGAAGTATGCCCGGCACAGCGGGTATATTTCACTAGCCTGAAGCAGTTGGCATGATGCAGAGGTGGCACTGAGCCGGACCCACTCGTCTCTGCCAGGCTTCGATGACGACTCCTTTCATATATAGGAGTTCGCCGATCCTATACAGTTCATTTAGACGCTCCAGGTCTACCTCTACAGGGGGATGGGGGGGGGGCGGATTTCCTTCACCTACCTAAGAGGGAATTACTTTGCCCTGATAGCCTCCCCTATTTGTTGGACATCCTTGTCCACTGGCAGCCCACGGACGCCCACTTTCGTGGGCTTTTCCTCCTCTGGGGTATAACAGTATCAAGACATTGTTAGTAGTTTTTCGGAGATTTCAATTAGTGTCACCCTGAATTCTTCTATGCTCTGGGGTTAAATCTTACCCCCTTCCCGAACGCACGTGCTTTGTCCAGTCCGGGAGGTATTCTACAATGATCGTTGGGTGACGTGTCTTTTCAGCCTCCTTCACAGGTGGAATGCTGGAACTTCCGCCATCTTGGGCCTTGGTACTGCTGGAACAGCTGCCAGTTGGGCGTAGCTAGTGGAGGGTCTTTGGCCATCATCTGTTGGTAGGCCAGACGGGTTGGTAATAGGCACGGTTTGTGTTCCTCCAGCAGATGGGGCCAGGGTCGTATATGTGGTGGACCCCCAGCCGTATGACTCTTCGCCTCCGTCTTCATACTCGGCCGTGGCGATATTGCTCCTACGGTCCGGTGAGATGGAGGGGGTTGGTTTAAGTTTGCTCGGTAACTTTGGTTGTAAGCGGTGCACCTTGTACCTGCCTGCTGAAGCAGTTCCTTCATCATCCAATGATGATGGTGATGAGGTTGCCGATGATGATGTTTGGCTGTGTGATCCTGCGAATTGTCTCTTCTCAAAGAGCGATGCTTCCGTTTTCGGGGGAGTTAACTTCTTGCCGTTTTCTTCGACGGCTGTGGCACGCGCCACGATTCCTGCCCACTCGTACGCTCTGGCACGGTGGGCGTGAGCGCGGCGCTTAGTGCGGGTTTCTTGTTCGGTGACGATGGCTTACGCATGGGTATCTGGCTCAAAGGTACTATCCTCGACTGTTCTGTGTTTGATAGGTCCCTATACATTAGTGGGCGATCCAAAATTGCCGGACGATCCGGGGGTTTCCTAACGCGAGAGGGTTGGGAAGCTCCCCCTTTTCCTTACAGGTCATAATTGGTTACAACTGTTTTGCACCTGTTCAGATTCTATCTATTACGTTCCTATCTATATCCCTACCTAACAAGCCGACGAAGACGAACGACGTGAGAGGTGAGGGTGAGAGAGAGGCGATTGACCGCAACACTTGGGGTACTGCCTACCCCTTTCGTTACGAAAGGATTGGGGGAAATGCTTGTTTAGCACTCTACCCACGTTGGTTCTCTGTGGTTTGGTAACCTGCGCCTGAGCTATCGTTACCGCTGGGGTAGGGTTAAAGGTCAAAAGGTGCTGAGGAGGCTGCTCCTTCTTCTTCCTGCGCACCCTCTTCTTCTTTTTGGAGGGTTGCCTCTCTATGGCATCATTGGCGAGTGGCTGCAGAGTCGCCCCGGTGGCCGCCCTCGTCGGAGCGGGCTCCACCGTTTCTATTGGTTGTGGCTGCGGTGCGGGTGGTGGTGGGCGGGTGGGTTGCTTGTCTCTCACTCCCTCTAACTGTTGTCCACCCGTCTTCCTGTATTTCTACAGCTTTAGGGCGACTCTGAGGGACCTTCTTGGGGGCTTCCGGAAGTAGCCCCGGTAAGGTGATTCCTTTGTTCCTCGCAATCCTCCTCAGGACTGGGCAGCGGCGACCATTGGCTCTCCGTAGCGGACACACTTTACTGGCCTGAAGCAATTCGTTGACGCGTGTCCGAAGGCTTGGCAGCGGTGGCACTGAGCCGGGCCCATTCGTCTCTGCCAGGCTTCAATGACGGCTCCTTTCATGTATAGTAGCTCGTCAATGGCGTAGAGCTCTTTTAGTTGCTCCAGGCTCAGGTGGTCCAGCTGGGCGAAGTAGAGGCATCCAGGTCTGCCCCTACGAGGAGGGATTTCCTTCACGTATTTAAGAGGAAATTCCTTTGCCCTGATAGCCTCTCCTATATGGGTTGCGTCCGTGCCCATTGGTAGCCCCCGGATGCCCACTTTAGTGGGCTTGACCTCTTCTGGGGTGTAGCAGTACCACGGCATCGTCGGTAAGCTCTCTGAGATCTCTACGAGTTATTTCTGAATTGTCCGGAATTCTTCCAGAAAATTCAGATATACCTCGTAATTCTTGGTGCTTGAGTTGCGAGACTTGGTTTTTTTACAAGTTATGTTTTTGATGGCATTATTTATTTACATATGCTATTCTTATCTAACTATTATGTAACTTATCTCTTATCATAAGAACATAATATGTTTCACTAAAACAATGTCAATATCTTATACAATGCAATTCTTTGTTTCGTATTACACAGCAAACTACTATACTACTACTTTATACTATAAATATACTATACTATAACGCATGACTCTAATTTAATTTATAAACAAATTTATCTCTCAGCCGGGGAATCGGACCCCGTTCTCCCGTGTAACGAGCGGGAATTCTTATTATTATATTGAATCTATTTACTTTTAACATAGATTATTTTTTGATTTTGAATATATTTACTTTTAGCATAAACCATTATTAATGTAAATATGAATTGTTTTTAAAAATGGAAAAATATTCTAATAAACATTAAAGTATGTCGCCAACACTTTCTTTATCTATGAAATTACTGTACTGCGGTACTGGCCATTTCAAATCAATGGCTAAGAAATCCAATTTCAAATTAATTTTATTTTAAAATTATGGAATTCATTTTTCACAATTAGTTATTTATTTATTGATTAGCGTTATGCTTTCATCGCTTATGAATCCTTTTCGTCATTATGGATACGTTAAATAAAGTCGAGTAATTATGGCATATGAGTACCGTCGTGGCAGCAATGCGGCATAAGCGGCATACAACATCAACGACGTTTACAGAGCGAATACTACAAACGAATGCACCTCTTGTTATTTGATTGCCCGCTTCCGTTCTGGAAATTTCGACCTGAAAAATAAATCCCGTGGTCGTCCGAACACTTTGGTCGACAATGATGAATTAAACACTATGTGTACTGTGAAGACCTGAACACAATGATGGAGAAAGTCGCATGTCTTCAACCAGCTTTGACAATTGCTCGTCCCCACTGCTCCTGCACTGCAACGCGCGACCTCATACTGCACAACAGACGGTCTCCAAGTAACAAGAGCTGGGTTTAGAAGCTCTCTGTTATCCACCGTACTTACCAGACCTTGCGCCTACAGATTTCTGGTTTTTTCAGAATTTGGATAACTTAACGTTTTGGCGGGAAAAAAATTAAATACCGGAGCACAAAATCCCTTTCAAGAATTTGTTGCCACCCGTCCAGTTGATTTCTTCAAGATGGGCATCAATAAATTGCCACTGCGTTTGCAAAGATGCAACGATAGGATGGGCGATTACTATGATTAATAGAAACAAAAAAATATATAAAAACATTACTTTATTTCATAAAGAACGGCAATTTCATAAGTAAAGCCTTCTTTTTATAAATTAAAATTATTAAATTATATAAAATAAACAAATATAATATAATCTCTTTATTTAGCAATTAAATTTTGCTATGGCACTTACACAAAAATTGCTTTCCTCATATGTCTTTGTGTCAAATTATTCAGAATACAATCACTTTCGTGCACTGGGCAAATGAATACAGCATTTTGACCATTTTTTGTAGTATTCATGGTTAGTTAGCTTTTCTCAATCAGACCAATTATATATTAGTTTTGGTTGAGAAAGAAATGGCGGAGTAATAACCTTGTATTCGCAATCATAAAAAAGTTAAGTCCTTTGACTAAATTAATAATTTCCAGCCCAATTATATGTTTACATGGTAGAGCCATGCTACAGCTACGAGTATATAACTAGTATAGTTGTAGCACGAATGGGTCGGCTCGACCGGGGAAGGACCACGCTCTCACAGAATACCAGCGTAAAATAGCAGCTTAACGCTGCTGTGTTTCGTATGGTGAGTGTAGAGAACCGGAGACCCTTTTTACTGGAAACGAGGCATTCCATCTTAGTCCTCACGGGTGACAACGCATCTGCATTTTGATTCGTAATCGAGGATAGATGTAGATGTCTATGTGCCACAGCAACCACTTACTATCATGTGGACTGTGTGCTCGTTTGTTACCCTTATCATATAAAAAAATGTTTGTTATTTTCTTTGCTTTTTTGTTTTACAGGCTTCAGCCATGTAGTGGCGAGGTTGTAAAAGACGACATAGGGAAATAAAACAAGAGACGGGCAGAAGCATATTACTGATATCAACTCGAATATAAACACACTGCGGTTGCCAACCCGTTTGCTAAGTATAAGCAACTATGGATAATATATCCTCCTATGAATATGGTATGGGGTACTCTTATGTTCAGCAGTAACTGATTGAGACTATTGGATAGGCTGCAATAACTACTGTCCCATACTGCGGCCGTAGTTGTCGAATACATTCGAGACGTTGAAATAAATACAGCATGGAATACGAGCATGTACGGAATAAGATTGGAAGACAAATTAAGAAATGATATCCTGCCTGCAAGATTTTATTGATAACGTGGTGAGGACTATGCCAAGGAGACTGGAAGCATTTCGAAGAGCTAGATGGGCCACACTAAATACTGATTATAGCCCATTTTCCTAACCATTTATGAAAAAAAGTTTCTTTCCTGTAAAAATGTTCTTTTTTTAATTTGGTTAATTTTTGTCATTTGATCGTCAGTTTTTTCGACATTTGCAATTTTAAATTAACGAATATACAAATATACATGACATTTTGTTTTGTTCTGCGTTCCTCTAAAGTCCATGAGTACAATATATATTATTTGTATCAATAAATACAAATACAAATACAAACACTCACGCCTGTCACCCAGAGGGGTAGGCAGAGACTACGGACTTCCATTTGGCGCGATCCTGACATACCTCTCTCGCCTCCTTTACATCCATATATCTACGCATACACCCTCGTCGGTTAAGGGTACTCCTAATCTGGCTCATTTTTAATGTATCGTCGATTTGGTCGATAAACCTTCGTCTAGGGCGTCCCTTCCCGACCCTGCCGTACACTTCTGCAACATAAATTTGCTTTGTCACTCTTTCCTCGTTCATTCTTTCTACATGACCAAACCACCGAAGCATTCCTTTCTTAATCCTGGTCACAACGTCATCTTGCAAACCAAACTTTTCTCTTTAGCATACTCCTTAAGGACCGCATTTCTACAGCATTTATTCTACTCAATAAATCAATGTATCAATAAATTACTGTTAAATTGTATTTTATCTCTAGTGACTTAAAACTGACGATTTCGAATTGTTATATAAAAAACTCAGTTTCAATTTACTTACATAACTTCGCACGACTAGTTCTATCTAAGTTCTCTAATTGATTTTTATGGTTTGAATATTGTGTAAAGTCACTAGTTTGTCTACTAAAAAAAAATTCCGAAGCGTATGTAGTTATTGAGTCTAGCTTATACAACTGACAGTTATCATTCTTCATGTATTGTATAGAAGTAAACGAGCACACAATCCAAATGATTGGAATCCATCCTTGAACTTACGCCCGTACTTAATAATGTATCTCTTATCCAAGTATAAAAACAATCCGAGATTGAACCCTATCCAATCCTTCACCGCACGTTGACCCCACGGACAGATAGTCTCTACAGCAAACGGCACAATTATGTAGTCATCTCTCAGTGGCTCATATTTGCGCCACTTAATCAGTTCAGCTGTCTCTGATGCCGCCCCGGCTCTAAATGAGGTACCCCTGAGATGAGAGGCTGCAAAATAAACAAGCCCAATCTTTTTTTTTATCATTTGCAGTTGATTCAACAATCTATCCGATACCTCTCGACTGTTTAGTTTTATGCATAACGACTATTACTTCAAATAATTGTATTAATATATGGACAAAAATGTCAATTTCAATTTATTACTTATTTTATAGGGTAAGGGTGACAAACGAGCACACAGTCCACCTGATGGTAAGTGATTGCTACGGCCCATAGACATCTACATCAAACAAAATACAGATGCGTTGTCACCCGTGAGGACGAAGATGGAATGCCTCATTTCCTGTAAAAAGGGTCTCCGGTTCTCTACACTCACCATACGAAACACAGCAGTGTTAATCCGCTATTTTACGCTGGTATTCTGTGAGAGCGTGGGCCTTCCCCGGTCGAGCCGACCCATTCGTGCTACAACTATACTACTAATATAGCTGCAGCATGGCTCTACCAAGTAAAAATACTATTGACATAAGATGAAAAGCCTCAGTAAAAAGTATCCACTTGTCGTCACTTACCATACTCGACACCATGTCCTCCCCCTGTCGAGTCAACCCCTTGGTGCTATATGCACACTGCAGCGTAGCTCTACCACATAATATATATTATTTATTCATACTACTGCACACACGTAAAAACCATGCAGTTTTTGAAAGGCCACAGTAATTTTTTTAGCCTTGTCTTGTGAAAAAAAGTTAATGGAATTCAGACAATTAATTGCTATCGAGGCATTAATTACTTTAATACAGATTTATTGCGAAGGAATTCCTTATACTAGTAACGTAACAAAAATTTTTACGTATGAATTTTTATAATGTATTAGCGATTCGCCCCGGCTTCGCACGGATGATTTATGGATATCGACAACAGCACCACCTACCGGATCTAATTGTGAATACCAATGTGGGGTCCCAATGTGAATCCCGCATCTGGTTTAGATTCAAACACACAAAGTTCCAGGTTCGGTGCAGACGCTTAGGAGGAGTTCAGTGACAAACACACATACAAACACACATATTTTTACACGTGGTAGAGCCATGCTGCAGCTACATTAGTAGTGCAGTTGTAGCACGAATGGGTCGGCTCGACCGGGGAACGACCACGCTCTCACAGAATACCAGCGTAAAATGGCAGCTTGACACTGCTGTTGTAACGTGTACAATTTTTATATTTTGTTAATTATAAAAAAATTATCACTAAAATATTGGCGCGCCGTCGTTTTCATGTGTACGCGGGCGCAGGGTGAAGGGTAGGAGTAGGAGACAAGCACAGTGCTAAACGAGAATCGAGAACCGGGCATGAGAACGTCATAGCCAGAGGTCATAGCCGCGAGAGCGATAGACACCGACGTCTCACGTCGTCGTCGTCGTTGTTTTATTTTATCCTCAGATCTTTAACACAGCCTTGTGTACTTATAGTTACTTCTTCCAAATATTTTACTGTAAAAAATATAAATCTTAACCGTTTCTAAGGTGATTCCCGTACTGGGAACTCCCTCCGGACTGATTTTGTGAACAAGGGACGGCAGCTGTCAAGATTTAATATTGGATGCACGGCAGTATCTTCCTACTGAACAGAGGCAGACTAAACTGAGCGCAGGAGAGTATCGTTGTGAGGGCAATTAGATCAAAATCAGTAATGGTAACCGACCTCCGACCCTGAGTGTATAAATAAATTCTTATTATTCTTTACTCTTATTTGTTGTTTTACTTTAACTAAATTAAAACGTAACACTGTGTTTCGTATGGTGAGTGTAGAGAAACGGAGAACCATTTTACTGGAAAAGGGGCATTCCATCTTAGTCCTCACGGGTGACGACGCATCTGCATAATGTAGATGTCTATGGGTCACAGCAATCACTTACCATCAGGTGGACTATGTAGTTGTTTGTCACCCTATCCTATAAAAAAAACATACAAAAGAATTATAGACTATGCATAGATATTTTATTTTACTGTTATTGGTTTGGATTAGACTCGAAACCAAAATATCTTTATGTGTAAATTATAGTTTACAAGTGTATACATTTGTCTCGATACGTGTATGTTTATGAGACTACAACTTTTTTTTAAATATATATTAGTGTGACGAACGAGCACACAGTCCACCTGATGGTATGCGGATGCTGTAACCCATAGACATTTACATCTAGTCTCGAAAAAGAATCAAAATGCAGATGCGTTGTCACCCCTTAGAACTATGGAATGCCTCGTAGCAAGGGAGTAGTCCTTCCTATACCTTGAATATGATAACTTGAATTCTACTATTGTGTTCCAGTTCCAGAGAGCCAGTATAGTTATAGTATGTGTGAGACAGGACATTTTACTCAAGTTCAGGGGTAGAACTCCTGCGGAAAAATAAATTTTCTAATGTATCTGTGGCCATCTTTATATACATAATTCTTCTATCCGTGTGTATGTGACTGAAATGCTCCTTAACGGCTGAACCGATTTTGATGAAATTAAAAGTTAAGTTGATTCGAGAATGGTTTAGATTTACAATTGGACCCGGTAGATGGCGCTGTTATCGAGATCCAGAAATCACCCGTACGATCGCTAGTCTTTTTATAAAGTAGGTTGGGTTGTTAATGGAGTTCCTTTTTTAATCATCTGTAAGACGGTTTTCCTACTATGATCCCATCTAGTGGTAGGTTTCAAAGCGCAGTGATTTTTGGCCTTGAAGAAATTCACGGGAAGAATAAGGATAAATACTCTAGGCAAACCTATACGTATTCGAAGTCACGGCTATACGAATAGAAAATAATTGGAATGCAGTATCAGAGAAACCAGGACGGTCAGTTTTGCAATATCATCATTACAGCCCTTCACAAGTCCACTGCTGAACATGGGCCTCCCCCAAGGAATGCCACAAAGCACGGTCCTGGGCCAACTGCATTCATCGACTTCCTGCATGTCTTCACAGGTCGTCACTCCATCTAGTGTGGGGTCGCGCTATACTTTGCCATACGAGGCTGCCACTCGAGAACCTTTTTTCTCCATTCTTTATTCGTCGTCGCTTCTACTACAGGGGCACTGCTGGGGTTGACAAATCGCCACTGCTAGTCGGATTCCTACGGCGATAAGCGAGCTTTCTACATCAAGTAATGTGCCGAGATTACTTAATGGTGAAGCGTGTAGCCAGTGACTAGATTCCTTACTCGAAACAGCTAGAAGGCGTGCCGGATCTTGGTAACTATGGAAATTATGAAACAAACAAAAGTCTTTCTGCAAACTCTGTACCCACGGAACATCCCATTGTTTTTGTTGGTTAATTTCCAGTGGAACAGAGCGTTCGCCATGTCTGCCCTACCTCCATAGCAAAGCACAGGTCTACTTTATTATTTAAAATGTTACAAAAGTCACTGACAACATGTAGTCACGCAATACAACACTAGAAATATTTCTCACAATAATACTACCAAATTTTATAGGGAAAGTAACTTGAGTGCAGGCTTTTGTATTTAAAGTTAAATTTAGAATTTTTTCTATAGGCATTTTAAGATTATTATCAATATCGTTTAAAATATCTGAACATTTCCAGAATAGACTTGAGAGGAGTATGTATTATGTAAATCTAGGTAGAAGGAGACATTATTTTAAAATAGTAAGAACTATGTGGGGATTTATGATACACAATTTATTAACGTGGTTTAGAAACTGATTAAATTTTGTTTTTAAAACTGTTTTAATACTACCGAAAAAAGTAAGTTTTTTTAATTTTAACATTGCCAAATGATAAATTTCTGGGGTATTGTTAGCCACTTCTTTCAGCAGGGTTACCCTATTGATAGAGTTAAAAGCGTTGCTTAAAACCTTAACACACATAAAAACATTGGTATGAGCTAAAATGCTCTTTTTATCTCTTCAAGCTAATTGTAATCATAGTTTTCGTCTTTTGGGATTCGTTGAAACAGAAACAAATAGTTTCTGTGGACTACTTATAGTCATTTACGAAGTTAAGTACTTTGCGGCACCACACACCACTGACACGCCATTTTATCGAATAAATTTGAAGAAAAACTATATAATTCGCTTCAGCTGCACTTTACAGTTTTATTACGGTTATTGACTTGTTTTTATGTGTGTGACGTCACACATATCATATGACCAGCACCATTACAGAATCAGCGTTTTTGGCGCGGTTTTGGAAATTTAAACTTTAACTTTGATTTTTATTGTTAATACAGTAGATTGAAATATAAATATAGTGTGTTTATTATGTAATAAAGAATCATTTAAAATGGTTTTCCAAAACTAGTCAAATAGCTTATATGAAGATTATATTCGACGGTGCATGCTCCCACTCCAAGGTTGTAAATGCTGGTATTCGACAAGTCGGCATACTATAGCCTGCTCTCTTCCTTCTACATATCAATGATATGTTGCATGCTGCTAGAAACATTAATTGCTGTGCAGACGAAAGCACTGGCAATGTTTTATACACCGGCTGTGCTAATATATCTCGGGAGCACTTCAATACCTCGAGACCTTCAAGAAAATATTAAGGTTGACCTTTGGGCCATCAGAAAAGCGCGGACATCTAGTTAATAATTTCGGGCTTAAGAAAATCTAGTTTATCTGAGCAAAAACCATTTTAGCCTAAAATCGATTGAGAGTAAACGTTTTGTAAAATATGAAATGATTTTTTACTTCTGGTCAAAAGTTTCTCACAAATATAGTTCAGTTAATAATTAATTATGTTCACTATAAAGATTATTCTCGTCATTATGTCTAAATCTCTCTCTATCTATTGTAATCTGTATTTAATCTAATCTTCATTTCAATGCATTTTGTTAATTTTATATTTTTACCGTTTGTTACCAAAATAAAGAAAAATTAAAGAGATTTTAATGTATATTGATTAGATCTTATCTACCACTGTTGGACAAAATTTTATTTTAATCGATATTTCTCAGTTAAAACTACTAGTAACCTATAGTTTTCTCAGTCAAAACGACTTTGATTATATTCTTTAGTCAAAAACACTTTTGATTGTTGTCATCGGACAAAATAACTTTTGAAAGAGTTTTGACTATTACATATTGATAGATGTGCCTCCCAAAAAACTGGCCTACCAGCAAATAATAAAGTATCTTTTGGAAACCACTCGAGGATCATTTAGGATTCTATCATTTGTTAATGTTCAACATAACATGCTTTTGCCAAAAATAATTAATGTATACCTAGACCTAGATTACTTAATGACCGGTTTACGCAAAAATTTTACGCAAAAATATGCATGCAAAGAATGCTTCAATTATTTTGTTATATTTTTAAGAATCATTAAAACAGATTTATGAAATGCTGAAAACTTAAAAATCATATAAATTTCCTTTCATTACTTAATTCGTAATAGCTCTCAGATACGTCGTTCATCTAAACTCAAAAACCATCTAATTTAACCGCGATTTTTGCAAAGAGAGACCAGGAATTAATAAATTAGAAGATAGTTCAAAGTTGGGGAGTCCATGACTATCAATGATACCCGTATAAAATCAGTTAATTTTTACCACAGGACTCTTGAAAGTTTTAAATTATGTTTTTTTTTTCATACAGTAACGGGAAGAACAATGCACAAGACTACCACACCACGAACCCAACACTGTCCAAGGATCCCAAATTCTCACCATTCTATTCACTCTATACGATGAAACACGGCAACAACATATTTAACAGTGGTAGAGCCACGCGGCAGCTTTTGCTGTCGCACGGATGGGCCGGCTCGAACCGGTGTGGTACCACGACCTCACAGAATACCAGCGTGAAGTAGAGGTTTACCTCTGCGAGGTTTACCTTTGGTGAGTGCAGGTGGCCGGAGGCCCTTTTTACTGGAAATGAGGCATTCCATCTTAGTCCTCACGGGTGACAACGAATCTAGATGGACGACAACGAGGATAGATGTAGATGTCTATGGGCCGCAGCAACCACTTACCATCAGGTGGACTGTGTGCTCGTTTGTCACCCTTATTCTATAAAAAAAAATTGTGCTGTTATTTTACACTGGCATTCTGTTCTAGCGTGGTCCTTCTTTGGACGACCGACATTGCAATACGACTCTACCACGTACAATTATGAAGAAGGCTAAATATGATAGTGATTTTGTGACTTGAAGCCCTGGAGTTTTATATGGAAACCACAATGAATATTATGCCAAGAGTAACAATAATGGTATATATACACTGTACAACCAGTGCGTGTTGCCAGTGACGACATATGGAACTGAGACATGGTCCTTCACTGCTGGCCGGATGAGGAAGCTCAAGGTTGCTCAGCGAGATATGGAGAGGGCTATGCTCGGAGTTTCTCTGTGTGATAAACTTAGAAATGAGGATATCCGCAGTAGAACCAGAGTGACCGACATAGCCCAAAGGATTAGAAAGCTGAAGTGGCAATGGGCCGGCCATATAGCTCGAAGAACCGACAACCGATGGGAAAAAAAGGTTCTCGAGTGGCAGCCTCGTACCGACAGGCGAAGTGTAGGGTCCGTCCGTCCCCTCACTAGATGGAGTGACGACCTGGTAAGATATGCAGGAAGTCGATGGATGCAGGTGGCTCAGGACCGTGCTTTGTGGCATTCCTTGGGGGAGGCCTATGTTCAGCAGTGGACTTGTGAAGGGACTGTAATGATGCTAATGATACAATGGAAAAGGAGATACAATAACGGTATATATACAATGGAAAAGGCCCGTGTCCAACAAAATATCGTTGCGGGCTGGTAATATGAAGGAGAAAAAAAAGAATGCACAAATATAAAATTTTTTAATTAAATTCTATTCTCATTTAAGGCTATAATTATGTGTAAATTATCGTGTTTTTATTTGCGTTACCACTCCGGTAATTGGCTTATTTATCTATAACAAAATGAGAATTTCGCCATATTTTTATTCTAGAAATATTTTCGCTTTTGGTTGTCGTGTTTTGCATATATGAAATATGAATAATAAATAACATAATATACTTAAATACTAGTGAATAATACATTTGTAGAATGATTAACTGACAGCGGTAATTGTTTGCTATTAATCTTTAACATAATGGACACCTTGACACGGCGACACAATTCTCACCCTTTCTTATCCAATGGATTATAGTCTAAGTTATGCTATTTTTTTTTAATTATTGGAGAAAGGTTCAAACGCAGTGAAAAGATACTGCATTATGACAACATGATAAACGCCGAAAGCAATTATCAAGCCGTAAAGGCTATTAGCAAGCTATTAATTTGAAAAAAAAAAAAACTCAAAGAATAGTAGGGTGTTGCCGTTTGCTGACGGTAAGAGAATCCATCATTCCATATCGTCCTATGGGCCTTGGAAGAAATAACACTTAAAGTCCCGTGAGTATCGTAAGGGGTTACAGAGGGAAACAAACCAGGATATGAGTAGCAGCACCTTCCTAATACCAACTTAAAATAAAAATCAAACTGCAGTTCTAACCGTGACAACTATGACAATATTAATAAATATTAAAAATAAAACAACATAAAATATATCATACAAGACCATCTATGGGGGAGGTCCATGTTCAGCAGTGGACTTTTGATACACACGAAATGGTTATAACGCCATCTATCGGAGGTTAAAAAAATCCTTACGACTTTTCCGTACATTATTGGATACACCGATATCAGCCAGCCACTACACGGTCATTTCGTATATATCAACATCATCATCATCATTACAGCCCATCACAAATCCACTGATGAACATAGGTCTCCCGCAAGGAATGCCACAAAGCACGAACCCGTATGTAACAGAATATCCAGACGGGCGTATAGGAGCAGTGCAAATACTCCTTAGCATATGAGAGGCCCATTTCCAGCAAAGGACTGTAAAGTGTTGATAAACAGAAGATTAGAAGCTGTTAGCCATGAAATGAAAGAACACCTAAGTTACACTATAGAGCGCTTATAGACTTTTATTTAAAGCTTCTCAATAATAGCAAATGAGTAAAGAAACTGTACAGAGGCAAAGTTTCTAAGGAGCTGTCAAAATTTTTACAGATTTTTGTAGGATTAGCACAGGTCGTTACCACATCTAGTGGGGGGATGCCCTACACTTCGCCTGCCGGTACGAGGTTACCACTCGAGAACCTTTCTTCCGCATCGGTTGTCGGTTCTTCGAGCTATATGGCCGGCCCGTTACCACAACAGCTTACTAATCTATTGGGCTATGGTGATCACTCTGGTTCTACTGCGGTATCCTCATTTCTAAGTTTATCACGCAGAGAAACTCCGAGCATAGCCCTCTCCATAGCTCGCTGAGTGACATTGAGATTCCTAGCAGTCAAGGACCACGTCTCAGTTCCATAGGTCATCACTGGCAACACGCACTGGTTGTACGGTTTCGTTTTCAAGTTTTGAGGTATACCTGATGTGATGATGTGCCGTAATTTCCCGAACGCCGCCCAATCGAGTTGAATCCTTAGATTGGCTGAGTGACATTGAGATTCCTCATCCGGCCAGCAGTCAAGGACCACGTCTCAGTTCCATAGGTCATCACTGGCAACACGCACTGGTTGTACGGTTTCGTTTTCAAGTTTTGAGGTATACCTGACGTGATGATGCGCCGTAATTTCCCGAACGCCGCCCAATCGAGTTGAATCCGTAGATTGACCTCTCGGTCGAAGATGGACTTACCAAGTCGGACTATTTTTCCCAGGTAAACATACTCGTCAACAACTTCGAGCTTAGTACTCCCAACAACTACCGGCATAGGTGTGACATGGACATTAAACATGATCTTTGTTTTGTCCATGTTCATCTTAAGACCTATTCGTTGGGAGACACTATTGAGGTCATCGAGCATAGTGCTTACGTCCTCCAGCGATTCTGCCATAAGGACTGTATCGTCGGCAAATCAAAGGTGAGTGATGTACTCGTTATTGATGTTAATACCGTATCCTTTCCGGTCCACTAGCTTGAAAACGTCTTCTAATGCAGCGGTAAAGAGTTTCGGGGATATAAATTCACCCTGTCTTACACCTCTCTGCAGTTGGATAGGTTTCGTACTCTGATTCTTTACTCGGATAGCCATCGTAGCCCTACTGTACAAATACTTCAGTACTTCGATATACCGATAGTCAACTTGGCACTGCTGAAAGAACTGTAGCACCACCCAAATTTCGACGGAATCAAAGACTTTATCAGCTTTTTAATAGATACTTTTTTTTATAATATAGGATGACAAGCGAGCATACAGTCCACCTGATGGTAAGTGGTTGCTGTGGCCCATAGACATCTAAATCTATCCTCATTTGCAAATCAAAATGCAGATGCGTAGTCACCCGTGAGGACTAAGATGGAATGCTTCTTTTCCAGTAAAAAGGGTTTCCAGTTCTCTACACTTACCATACGAAACACAGCAGTGTCGTCAAGCTGCCATTTTACGCTGGTATTCTGTGAGAGCGTGGTCCTTCCCCGGACCCATTCGTGCTACAACTATACCACTAATATAGCTGCAGCATGGCTGTACCACGTATAATTAAGATATAATATTTCATAATTAGTTTTTATAATCATGCGAACACTACACATAGAATAAAACTACTTTCACAGGTTTTAACGCATTTAATTATATTTTTTTGAGGATATTTATTTCATTTACATAGGACAAACAAAACGATCTATTAAAACCCACGTAAAATAACACATAGCTGACGTGAAACACCAACGTTCCGGGAAGTCTGCAGTTTGTGATCATATCCTTGACGGTCCCCAAGGCCTAGGATGATACGTGAGATTAACGTTGAATTAAAAAAAAAAAACATCCTAATTTCAATAGAGAGGGAGGCTGGGTACTACCACCTGCTTGGAATCCTGTAATTAATAAAATTAAAACTAAGCCCAAGCATACCAAAACTAATAGTTAAAAGCTGAAGGTATCGGTTCAACTCTGACATCGGGACGACAATCATCTGAGTCCTCCGTGACCGTGGGTGGTGGAAACCACCCGAAACTTCTGGAATTAAAAAATAAGTACAATTAGACGCGATAAAATCCATAAAAGTAGTTTTCAATATAATATTTTCTTACAAACTACGTATTCTAAGTATTTCACTTTTATAATTATTGTTCTTCAACAATTTGTTGTGGTTTTTAATTAAATGGTAAATTCTAAATTTAATATAAAGTTTATTTTAAATAATATTGGAAAACACTGACATTTTATAACAAATATAAACTCTTGCGAACGTTATAATATTTTACTACCAATATTTACAATTTTTCTTTCGAGATCAGAATATTTGCGAAATTTTTGCTCAAGCAATTCAACAAACACGATAAAAGTGTTAGGAATTAAAAAAAAAACCGATTGAACACTGTCTTTATTTAAATCCATGGAATGGTTGAAAAAATAATCTTTTCCCATATTTATAGGTTGTTCAGATCTATTAATGTACAGTTTTATTTTTTCACATTTGTGGTGTTCGAGACAACAATGGACAACGGTGCTTTTCTATACAAACATCCCGACACAGACTAAACCATTTGTTTTCTGGTAAATCAAATAGATTATTATTTGTTCCTCCTGTTAACACAGGGGCAGTAACATCTTCAAGTTGCAGTGATGGTGTATAAATACGACAATCATCTGGTTTCGTAAGTAACGTATCGAAATCGTATTCACAATTAGTATTTTGAGGTTTCCCTAAGATAATGGTTATAAACAGATGTTGGTTCCTGGCAGTTACCAGCCGCCTGTCTGACTTTTCTGCCGACTTCAAAAAAGGAGACGGTACTCAATTCGACTGTATGTTTTTTTATGTGTTTGATGATTCCGATGATTCTTTTTTTATTTGAAAGCTGGTACTTCTCGTGTGAATTTGATCAAGGTCAGACCAATAGTTTTTGAGTTATTCTTAATAACTTATATTGAAGTCGGCTGTACAAAATTTTTAATTTTAAATTATCCAAAGAAATTTTCGAGACAATCTTCTTAATTGAGACGTCTCGTAAATATAAATTAATTTAATTTTAATTATTCATCAAGTTTTATTAAAGATTTTATAGATACTTGAAATCCGTGAATGAAATTAATGCTTACACTTTTTATTGATTTGAAGTTCCTGAAAAATGTCAGCATTTCTTCTAAAAACTCAATTTGATAACTATCGCATTGAAAAGCTTTTTTATATTTATTATGATATCGCAGTGTAAGAAATTATTATGATATTGCAGTGAGTGTAAGAAATCAAACAAATTATTAATTTTATTTACAAAATAAGCGGTATCTCTTGTGGCAACATCGATAAGATTTAAATCTACGTAGATACACTACACTTTTTACACTTTTTTATATTTCATATGTGATGAATTATTCTTTAAGAAACTAAATTTGACACTTATTATTTTTTACACAACCCTGAGTTTAAGCACTGGTCGAGCCGGTTTAAAGCAGTTTCTCTATGTACGTGACGAGTCGCCAGTGCTCACGCACACACGCGCCTCAAGCTTATAATAGTGTATCTATAACAGTATGGTTCTATGAAGCTTTGCCTCTGTACAGTACGGTTTCTTTACTCATGTGGTAATACCTTAGCTTTTTGACGCAACGCTGGCGTCGTTGGAAAAAATGCATATGTGCTCCCAATAAACGTAAACAATATATACATAGGGTTTATTATTAGCTTCGTCTGCTTTGTTGTTTAATAAATCCAACAAAATAAGTCTTCTTTATTTTTATTTATTAATTTATTAAATCTTTATTTTAAGACGCTTTAAACTTAAACTAAGGGTTACAATGGGTGGAGTTAAGAGAAAATGCGGGCCGAGAGGTTTTTGAAAATTAGGTATTTGAAGAAACTATCGCTGTCGATCTGA
Organism: Parnassius mnemosyne; assembly: GCA_963668995.1. Lineage (NCBI taxonomy): Eukaryota > Metazoa > Arthropoda > Insecta > Lepidoptera > Papilionidae > Parnassius > Parnassius mnemosyne. The sequence goes on from CAVLGL010000148.1 coordinate 14,837,824, forward strand.
GAGTGCTCGGCAAAAAGATATTAAATATTTTTAACATAAGGTTTACCACCTTATGTTAAAAATATGTAATATCTTTTTTCTTCAGCAGTTCGAAAATGTTCACTGCTGAACAATGGTCTCTCCCACTGTAACAAGGATTTGCTTTAGTCGAAACGTTTGGCAGGCGGATTGGCAAACAAGTGTACCCGAAACCATGTACATTGGATGTTTGTTTTTGTTGTACATTTGATGCTGAACCCATCGCTGGTCTCGTTATTTCGCTTGGCTTTAATAAAATGCTTTTTTATAGGATTAGGGTGACAAACGAGCACACAGTCCACCTGATGGTAAGTGGATGCTGTGACCCATAGACATCTACATCTATCTTCGATTACGAATCAAAATGCTGATGCGTTGTCACCCGTGAGGACTAAGAGGGAATGCCTCGTTTCCAGTAAAAAGGGTCTCCGGTTCTCTACACTCACTATACGAAACACAGCAGCATTAAGCTGCTATTTGACACTTGTATTCTGTGAGGGCGTGGTCACAGATTACTTAAAAGTTTACGTGGTCCTTCCCCGGTCGAGCCGACCCATTCGTGCTACAACCATAATATAGCTGCAACATGGCTCTACTACGTATAAAACTGTACTGTGCTGTACCGCCATCTATCGAAAGTCAATTGATCTTTCTCGCATTTCCTGTAGTAGCGAGGGAGAATAGATTCTCTGACGCTTCTATTAGTACCCCACACATTTATCTCTCAGTATCCTACACTTACACTTCTGTTTAAAAAATTAATTACTCTATATTTATAAATTTTAATATGACAATATAAGTTGTGCTATTCTGATTGTGGACGGAGTCAACTAGAACAAATAAATAAATAATTAACAGTTTGTATTGGATAGCTGCAGACAAATGACAAAAATAATTCACGATGCAACTTGACAACTGACCACTAACTTTAAAGCGGCGGCAGCTGCTTATGGGTTCAAGTCAAAGCCAACTATTGTTGCACATTTAATTGGTTCAGAGTTTTGCTAGTGTCGCATCTACATCCCATTATACATTATTCGTCCAAGTGTCTGCGAAGTGTGGATGCGAAAGTTGTATACGCAATGTATAGACGGAAAATAAATGTCAGTGTTCCTTCATTCATTATTCTTTATTTATTTCTTTTAAAAAACGTTACCCCCACACTAGGATTTTCTCCTGTGTCGTGGAGGCAGTTTACAAACATAAATTGCACAAGGACAAACATCCAGACCCGGAACAATTATTTGTAGGCCATACAAATACTTGTTCCGTGCGGGAATCGAACCCGCGGCCCCCAGCGCAACAACTGATTGCTAAGCCACTGCGCCACGGAGCCGTCAATATGACGTCATTAAGAGCATAATTTACCGAGTAGTGGCGGTGTAAGAATATCCACTATCCCATATCATCCCGTAGTTGTCGTGAGAGGCGACAGGGCGATCTTCGTAATGACAACTAAAAATAATAAAACTGCAAATATCCCCTATGAGGTCTATGTTTAGCAGTGGACACTAATAGGTTTTGACGTTAATTGTAAGAAAATATAATATTTATCTTGCATATTTAATGTTTTTTTGGATTAAAAAAAGATGCAACTTATTACGGATATAAGTTGTAATTTCTTTCTTAAAACTATGTATTTCTAAATAGCAGTTCTTGACCACTCTTTATGTATCAGTCACGCTTGAGGAATAACATATAACTTGTGTAGTACGATAGTGTGTGTATTATGGGAATTAAGATAGGTTACTTTGTTTCAAGACTCAGTGTGCCAAAGTCGCCCGCGCAGTCGACCGCTCGACACAGTAGTGTGCGCGCGCAACTTTTAATCGTTTTCTTTGTTCGCACATCGAGGGTGAGCTTCTAATTGCATTATTTTTTTTAGTGTGGGAGCTTTAAGGGAGTTTGAATATTTTTTTCTCGCGTCGTATCTGAAACTTCTGGTATGATTTTATATTTACTTATTTATGATTATCATCTTAGTTCAGTGATTTATTACAATATTCGCATATAAAAAAATAATTTTATGAAAGTTAAAACATTCAAGGCGGCTTTACTCCTTAATGTTTTGTTCTTATATTCTAGTGATCACTTGTGACACTCATAGATGAATTAATTTTTAGGTTACCATATGAAATAACGTATTATATTTAAGAGTTATTTACTAATAATAATAATAACTATTCTAGATATACATCCAAAATCAAGGTACTACATCATAAACACTTTTTAAGCTTATAAATTAACATATCTTAAATAAAGAAACAATATCTTCCTTTTTTATATTTTTTTATTATTCTTATTGAATTTAGTTGGTTAGACTGAAGTATTAACATAAATAATTAAATAATGCGTTCGATCTATTACATTGGTGCTACTGGTACATTGGTGTCAGTACCTCGACTTTTATAGAAAAATTAAACAGCCGTGATGCACCATCTCACCATTCTTGTAACATTGAAGACAAAAATTAGCTGACTGACTGAGTTGCAGTACCCATGCTTGTTGCATGGGTACTGCAACCCATGAACAACTGCATTCAACATCAAAGGACGACGAGACTTATGCGATGAACGGAGCTTTGACAAATAAGTGAAGTAGAACGTAGATAAAAACACGCAGAAGAATTATTGTTGATAAGTGAATGTTTTCGCTTAAAGACAACTACATCTGTACTCGTATAAGAAACAAAATGCAGATGCTTTTTAATGGTTAGATATTTTCACCCGTCAGGACTAAGATGTAATTGTTATCAGAAAAAGGGTATGTGGTTCTCATCTATTACTCACCACACAAGATCAATTTAGTTTTGTTTCAGTCTAAATTATTAACAATTTCCCTATCCGCGAAAATGACAAAATAAGGTAAGTGAGGCTAATATGGTCATTTAAAGCTTTACCGCCCTATAAAATAGAAACTAGGAGGAAGACAGAGACAGAACATAAAGTCGTGTACTATAACTACTACGAGTATGTTAATAAAAAAATGCAAATAACCTTTGTCTAATTAAGAACATTTCGAAAACTCTACTTTAAAAAAAACTGACTACAATACACAATTATAAAATCGACTAAACTATTTATTTACGATAATGTCAACTATCAAAATGGCGTCGATAAAGCAGCGCCCTTTTGACCCTTTATTATTTGATGGACTGATGAAGTATCACAAAGCTATCTATGCAAACAAGCCGTGACCATATTAGGCCCGCTTTTCACTATGGGATATAATATAATATATATTACATCTCGACATATAAATTAATATCGCTCACCATACATTTTATATGGAACCGTTTACACTGAGCTATAATATATATTACATCTCAAGCTATAAATATTTTTTCGATCGACTGAGCGATATTTTCATATTATATTTCGCCCCCTGTACCCCGCACACCGTTCTGCGCCCCCGCAGAACGGTGTACGGGGTAAAGGGGGGTAATCCAATGACCAATGACGAACGCACCCTGGTTAAAAGATATATCCCACAGTGTGAAAGCCAATCGTGGGATATAATTTATATTTCGGGATATAATATATATTATATCCCATTGTGAAAAGCCAGCCTTACCCTCACGCACCTACGTTAAATAATCAAAATGTTCATATAATAGGACTTACGGGACAGTGAAATCGTTAATACTACTACTTCATCAACCCTCTCTCGTAATATGCCTATAGACATGTCAGAAAAATTTCATGACGGATGGCGGTATAACTATTTCGTTCACTCCAGACGTATAATACTGCAACAGCAACAGCACCTTCTACCACAAGTATCTTTATACTTAAAAGAAGTCCTCAAGCTTGTACTAATTTAAGAATATGTTGGAAACAATAAACTTTCATTCAAAAAAAGCAGTTGTATTGCTACAGTGCAACAGTGTCAAAGGTACGAGATGTCTGGCACCACGATTGTGAATACGCCTGCCAAGTGTGTCGTTTAAGGAAAATTCACGCTACAATGAAGAAAGATACTTATTTTTTATGTTGTATATTTAAAATTTTATGAATCAGACTTTTATATGCTGGTGAAAAAAGATGAAGAAAAAGTTGATTTTAAAAAGGAACTGTGTGGCCAATTCTTTGTGTCAAACAGACACCAAATCTGGAGATTTATTTGTACTATGTGACGGGAAATGTGCATAATAGGGTGATTATTGTGTACGATGTGTTATATCTTAAAATGTGTTATTGCAGTTTTTGGAGAAAATTAGAATTAAACACTAATTTTTCTAAACGTTTAGAATGTATATATTTATTCGATAAATCGTTGTATCTTATACTAAGCCAAGGTTAAAAATGTTATTTATTGCAATTTTAAGTTCTGATCTACCAGATGCTCGGCGGTGAAGGGAAAAATTGTAAGGACACCTAAATGTCTTATTATTAATAAAAAATAACGTGCGAAGTACGCCAATACGTATTGGGGTATAGAGGTCTCTGTTCTGTTCCAGAATCCTCTCATATCTGAGAGCACACTTAAGCTCAGCAGTAGCCTGTTATCCTTATATACATAAATTCATTTTTAAAGGACGTTACATATCATTATTATTTATTACTCATTTACAAGGTAGATAGTAACAACAAAAGGTATTTCTTTTAACATGACATACTTTTTGTCTTTAGCACCCAATTATACTACCAACATGACCTATACAATGTACCCTGGAAACCACTATAGCAAATAGATTGTTTGTTGGAAATCAATCTAAATGTACGAATCCAAATGTTACAAACTGATATAGAGTCTAATGATACTATTGCGAGGGTTTTGGCTTTGAGCTTACTAACTCGCCGGCCCTTGATGAATATTGCTCATAAAGCGAATTACGTTGCTTGGCGCATCCTGAGAAAGATCTATATTCAGCAGTGAATTAGATGCAAAAAAAATAACGGAGAAACTTGCTTAACAAGGACCGATACTTATTATCATTATGAAATTGATAACGGCTCGGTATCGCAGTGGTTAAGCGTTTGGGCTGCGGCGCTGTGGCCCCGGGTTCGTATCCCGCAAGAAACAAGTATTTGTATTGTCTATAAATAATTGTTTTGGAGTCTGAACGTTTGTCTATGTGCAATTTTTGTATGTAAAACACCTCCACGGTCCAGGAGTCACTCCTAGTGTATAGGTAAGTTTTAAGAAATATAAGGGTAAAAGGTTTAAAAATAACTTAATTAAAAGACGCAATATATGAGAAACCGGAGACCCTTTTTACTAGAAACGAGGCATTCCATCCTAGTCCCCACGGGTGACAACGCATCTGCATTTTGATTCGTAATCGAAGATAGATGTAGATTGTAGACGTCTTTGTGCAACAGCTTACCATCAGATAGACTGTGTGACATAAAAAAAATGATCTACCTCTATTGTAAAATAAGTAACTTAGATTAATTTTTGTTTACTGCTAAATCGCTACTGACAGAGCCTTTAGTTTTTTTTCCGGCACTGTATAAAGGCACAGTAACATGTTTATGTTTTAAATAAAATAAAACTTTTACGTCCAAAGTATAATTTTTTTTGTATATAGGATAGGGTTACAAACAAGCAAACAGTCCACCTGATGGTAAGTGATTGCTCTGACCTATAGACATCTACATCTATCCTCAATAAATAATCAAAATGCAGATGCGTTGTCACCCGTGAGGACTAAGATGGAATGCCTCTTTTCCAGTAAAAAGGGTCTCCGGTTCTCAACACTCACCATACGAAACATAGCAGTGTTAAACTGCTATTTTACGCTGGTTTTCTCTGAGAGTGTGGTCTTTCTCCGGTTGAGCCGACCCTTTCGTGTTACAACTATACTACTAATATAGCTGCAACATGGTTCTACCACGTATAAATTACTATATAATATTTATATTGAAATATAAGATGATATTAATAATTTAAGCTAGTATTCTTTCTGTGAGAACGTGGTCCTTTCTCGGTCGAGTCGAACCATTTGTGCTGCCACCATAATTTAGCTGCAGCGTGACTCTACCATGTTTTTTAACTTCAAATAAACTAACTTAATTGTTTAGTAAAAAAATGATAACAAAAAACAAGTTAATATATTCGTTTCTACGTAAAAACTATGTAAAGTGAGTTAATTAATAACCTTCATAAAAAAGGCTTTAATTTTTCAATTTCAAGACCAAATCAGGGACGTTTTGAAAAAAGGCCAGGTCAAGAGTACCCTAAACCGTAGAGCATGTATGAAGGGAATAATGAAAGTGGACGAAGCGAAACAAGTATGTAAGGATCGTAGCAAGTGGAAAGAAGTGGTCCCTACCTACCCCTACAGGAAAGAGGCGTGATTATATGTATGTATGTATGTATCGAACTAACTCATTGTTGTACTGTGTTGAAATGTTTAAAAATATAATCCCCTTGGGTTTCTTGCTGGTTCTTCCCAGGGAAGAGATATTTTCCTAACCAGTTGTAAATAAAATATATTACTTTCAAAAAGTATAATGTAAAAATCAATATTGAAATAAAATCATTATCTTCCCACCTTAACCACCTTAACGAACAAAAAAATACAAATGGCGCTCCAACAACTTTCATCTCTATTTGGATGATCAGTCAGTACTTTAGTCAATCTTTTTTTGCTATTTTGATACCCGTTTTATTGTTATGTCGTGTTTTCCTTTCATCAAAATATCCGGCCTAAATATTGATTTAAAAATTTACATTAATTTGTATTATGCAGCGCGATCATTGGCGAGCGGTTCACCGTGTCGATGTTAACCTTGTTGTCGGTTACTCATTTACACGTGCTGGAAACTAGTCATCCATCCACTAAGATATAATAATTTACCTAGAAATACGTATTATGTATTATATTACAATATTAACTAAGCTTTTTGAAGTTATACTTCTTTTGGGCGTTTGGGAAAAACGATGAGAGTAAATTTTTTACGATGCGCACGCACACCGACGCCTAAGAACGACAACTTCAATGGGTAATAATTTGTCTCTGAAGTTTTTTTGTCTTGTTACGCTAAAGAAGTATAACTTCTTACGTGCGTACATAAGTAGCACACATACTTTTTTTTAAATGTTTAGTCCACACTAGAATTTATATATTATATATATATATATATATATATATATATATATATATATATAAATATATAATATGTATTTAATAAAATATATATTTCTTGTTAATATACTCACTTGTCAAGTTGAAACTTAATTTACGTGGTAAAGTCACCCTGCTGCGCATTTTAGTTGCAGGACGAATGCATTAGCTCAACTGGGGAAGGACCATGTGAGCTCAGTAACAGCAGCATAGCATTATAGTGTATAGTGATGAAAACCGGAGACTATTTTACAGGTATTCCATCTTAGTCAACAAGTGCGACAACACATATGAATTTTGATTCTTAGTTAAGGATGGAGTAGGTCGCTAGACAAAAGCAGCTACTTTTCATTAGGTAAACTGAGTGCTCGTTAGTTAACTTTATCTGTAAAAAAAATCACAAATGTATAATATAATTTGTGCCTTAATATAATTTAATATTTTGTTTGCATGATGAATGACTATAAATAAATCCTTATGAAAACGGTGACTCACAAAGCTTAAGGTCAGTACAAAACCTGAGTTTAAAACTGAGCCTTCAGTTCAATTAGCAGCCGAAGTATATAACATATAAAATGTAAGCAACATAAAGTTGTCGGGTTTTGGGTACAATATATTATTGACTGTTCCGGTGAATTTGACACTGTGTATACGACCTTTCACTGTGTGTGAACCTTGATGTGTAGATGTGATAATAGAAGTAATGACGAGATATTTCCTGTGTTTTGGCGCTTAACATATTATATACGATTACGTAAAATTTGTTATAAATTAATCATCTTCATCATCACCATTACAGCTCATCACAACTCCACTTCTGTGTCCACTTGTGCATAAGACTCTTCGAAACACAGTTACAAACTCTATCTTATATCATCCGCATCTATCGACGTCTTTAAACGAATATATTAAACGAATGTACTGTCTTAGTAACTGATAATTACATGTAACATGTATGATTAACAGTATTATTTAAATATAAAATAAGTTATTCGCTTAAAGCGCAGTTAACTATAGCAAACACCATTATATTGCATCATGCATATTTAAACGATCATATCTAAGTTGTACGTCACTTTATACCAAAGATAGTTGGAAAGAATACGTTTAAAGTTCTTGACGAATATTATATATACCTATGATACGTAGGTCCAATTTTAACAAAGTTTTTGATTCAATGTACGAATTTAAGTCAGTTGTTTCTGGAAACTGCGACACACCTCGCTAGGTTTATTTCAGGATGATAATCGTAATCTATCGATTGAGATAACTTACGGAACTTAAAGGTGCTTCATTCCTACTGAACGTACTTTAATCACCACGATGAATGTAGTTCGTCATAGTGCTTAAAGTCACTCGACGATCAATGTAGAGAGCTATGCTCAGGATTTCTTTGTGCTTAAAAATATTTTTATTAAAAAGATTATCGTATATTTAGAGACACCACATTAAATTTAACAACGTAAAAATTTTATCAATCACAAATAATACAAGCGTCATTTACAATTCTAGTTGTTATTTTCCAAAAAAATAAAATACAAAATAGATTAAAGCCAAAACGCGATCAACTGAAATTTTAGAAGCTACACGACCTACATTATTTTAGCAGTTATTATTGTTTAATTTTCTTCCAAGAATTCAATCGATAATATTTTATCAAAACTAGACGCTGAAGGACGTCTGTAGAATATTAAAATATTATCCAAAAACGTATTACGCCTTAGTCAATGAGTTTAAAAAAAAACACACGGTTATTTTATATTCGATAAAGATAATATAGCTTACTTATCTTATGATAGTGATGAAGAATCAATAAAAATGGAAGGTTATAGACCGATTACTTATGTTTTAAGATTTGTGAATATATTTACGAAAACTACATCAGTCAGATTTTAAATTTATTACAGTTATGAATGTTTATTTTTCATTAGGTTTTTTGTAATTTAATGTATTTTATATAATGAAATAATAATTATAGGTACACCAAATAGTAGCAACAAAAAACTTAAAAACCGACAATGTGACCCAATTAATGTTCTAAAAATCTAACAAAGTTTAATTTATTTAAAAATCGATTATCGGTAGAGTGAGTGACTATGAACGGAGGCCCATTTACCGGTGACGAGACTAAATACTCCATCTTAGTCTTCAGGGGTGACAAAGCATTCTACATTATTTGTTTAACAAATAACTTTTTATAGAATGAGTACATAGTACACCTGATGGTAAGTGAATGCTGTGGCCCATAGATATCTAAGTCTATCGTTGATTAAGAGCCAAAATGCAGAATGCGTTGTTACCGCTGACGACTAAGATATAATGCCTCGTTTCTAATGAAAGGGTCTCCGGTTCTCTACATTCGCCATATGAAACACAGCAGTATTAAGCTGATATTTCACGCTGGTATTCTGTTAGATCGTAGTCTATTCTCAGTCGTGCCAACCGATTTGTGCTACAACCATAATATAACTACAGCATGGCTCTGCCACATTAAACTTACCATCAAGTAGTCTGAAAAGTCTTTTGACGTCCTTAATTTTACAAAAGAAGTTATTGAGCTTTTTACCGTAGAGCGTATCTATGATATTTAAAAGATCATAAATCATTTGACAAATGCTATTAAATGAAAAATCGGTTTATGATATTTATGTTAACATCTGTTCGTTATTTACTCATGGTTATTTATAATCAAAAGATGGATTTTAGGTTTAGCTTAATGATACACTATATATAAACTAGGGTTACCAACTTTCACAGAACAAATACGCATATGGTACTTTTATGCAAAATATCTACTAGAAAAGCAATAATAGTCCATGTATACGAATTTGTTTTATAATATGTTGAATATAATCTATAAAGATGATATTAGAGACCGTTTGTTTCATTACAGAAGGTATTTTGTGAGAGCATTATTATCATTTTCAAAGCATCGTCGTACCTGTCTACTACGATGCGGCTTTTTTGTTTGAATACTAGCTAAAGCCAGAGCGTCCGACACTCTCTTAGCTTATTTCCGTTCTAACCGTACAAGCGTTACATAGGATTGGGTGGATTTTTTAATATAGAATAGACTAGTCTGGAGAACTTACCGTCCACCTAATAGTATGTGAATACTGCAATCCATGGCCACCTGCAACCAAATTTAAGACAAAGAGGCTACAGATGCTTTATCACATCTGTTGACTGAGATGGATTACCTCACAACCTGTATTTATACTAGCTCTCAATGTCCTTCAGACAGGAACACGGTAGTGCATTCACTATTGAAAAAGAGGGCGATATCAACCAGGCGGTCGGCGGCTCTTCACCCCTTTTTTGTCGATATTCCACGCATTAGAACCAAAAGGTTTGCTTCGACTTTTGTAATGCGTATAGCAAAGGAATGGAATAATTTGCCGGCTTCTATCTTTCCGTCCGAATACAATCTGGGCGTTTTCAAGGCAAGAGTGAATAGGCTTTTGTTACGATATACCATCTAGAGCTGCATCACCACTTACCACCAGGTGGGATTGTGGGTCAAGCACTGGATTATAATAAGTAAAAAAAAAAATCTACCCAGATGGACACAGAGACAGAAGAGGAGTCTCATCATCTAGGAGGTTAAAATAAATGAGCGTTAGTGTGTTTACACGTTCACGTTGTAACACTGCAATGTCTACTCTGCACTTGTAATTTTCTGGATCGTATTTTAAAGTTGTTGCCGAGGTCGAAACCGATAGGGGGACGATGTATTGGGAATCTATTACATAAAGTATAACGGGCTAAATTTCCGCCCATGATTCAGTACACACCACCCTCTTACTTAACCCTGCCGCCAACTAGCAGGCACTGCTACTGCTGTGTATCGGTTAGAAAGTTAGGAGAGCCAGTATTATAACAAGCTGTAAGACACTTCATCTGAGCCTTAAAAGTACACATTTTTGGCTTTCTACGTTCAAAGTAGGTTGAATATGTTCATGAGCTGCTGCAGCCACTTACCCTCAGATGCAATTTTGCTCGTTTGTCACTTGTATATATTTAAAAAAAAATGCAAAAATATTTCTATAAATTTATATTATTCTTACCTTGATATAGATATAATCGCGCCTCAACTAGCTATTATGTTTAATACTAATATCGAATCTGGTGTGTTCCCTGATTTAATGAAACATAGTAAAGTAATAGCTTTATTTAAATCTGGTAGTACATTAGACTCCGCCAATTTAAGGCTAATTTCTGTACCGCTGACACCTAGTAAAATTTTTGAAAAAAAAATATTCTTGATTAAATGTTAAATTTTTTAATGTAATTAATTTACTTCATAAAATCAATTCGGTTTCACAAGGGGTCGCTCGACAACTGGTGTTGAGCTGATTAAATATATTTTCAATGCATTGGAGAGTTTCACAGGATGCTTTGGGTATATTCTGTGGCCTATCCAATGCCTTCCATTGTGTTCACCATGAAACATAATCAAGAAACTACAACACTGCGGTGTAAGAAGTAATGCTCTAAAATTGATTGTTTCATATTTAAGTAACAGAACGCAAAATGTTTTCATTAATAGTATGAGCTTTTCTGGGTCGATAGTACAAATGGGCGTTCCTCAAGGCTCAATTCTCGGTCCCTTTTTGTTTCTTGTATATATTAATGACTTACCTTACAAAGTAGGGATAACCATAATTTAGTATTACTTGTTGATGACACTTCATTAATTTTCAAATTAAAACGACAATTATTAAAATATGGATGATAGTGTTTTTCACCACTAAAATAACGTTAATCGTTAACTGATTTCTAATTCATTGATGATCTCCTTTACAGTGTAAATCGATTGTGTAACACTGGTGGGAACAGTGGTTGGCTTCATTTTGACGTTTGACGTTTGACGTTTGATTTCGTAGTAATGTGTAATTAAAATCGTATCAATATTGATTATAAGTCGATATATTTTTATATTAATATCCCATTTTACGTAATAATATTGTTTCTGTATCTTGTTGTGTGTACATAAATAAATTTAAAAAAACACAAGGTGTTATTATAATAGAAAAACAACGCAATTACGGAGTTTTCCCACTAGAAATACACATTCGCACTGCTGTTCTGACATTCTTCCGCTTATTGAATATTAAACCGAAGGTCACAATGACGCAGAATATATTACAGTGCTTCAATAACGTAAACAAACTCGTCCTCATATTTTTTGTAGAAAGCTTCTGTTGTGTGCAGAGATGCACACGTAGCGTCTTTTTTTAATCTATTGAATTTTTGGACCCTTAAAAAAACGATATATTGTCTGAAACAGAGTAGACCAGAGGAGGCGTTAAATAAAATAAATAATTTAAAAAATCAAAAACCCGACTGCAAAAAAGACAATTTAAAAGTAATGAACTAATAAGACCGAAACAAGATTGAGAATAGAAAACAATATTAAATTAAACTATAAACATAGTAAACTTTTTTCGGCTTAAAAGACTAGCAGAACTGAAAGCGCGCGCGCGCGCATACGCACACACACACGTACGCACTTCTTACATGGTCTGTAACGAATGATAATTATTTTCAATCAACTTAAAAAAGGGGAGGTTTTCAATTCGACTGTATTTTTTATGTGTGTTACCTCAGAACTTTTTTCTAGGTGAACCGATGATGATGATTCTATTTTTATTTGAAAGCTTGTGTTTTTCATGTAGTCCCATATAAGTTTGATCAAGATCTGACCAGTAGGTTTTGAGTTATCCTTAATAATGTGTATTTCTTACTTCGACTACATTGATGATGTTTTCATTATATATGTATTGAAATCAATTGTAGAAAATTTTAAATTTTACCACTTGTTCCCAATGCGTTAGTTGACTATAATGTTTAAATAATATTATAATCAAGGATGTGAATATACACTTGAAACAATACAGGTATGACCAATTCACACTTTGTATAACGAGTTAACATTGTTGTATTACGTCAGTTAACTTATAATTAACTACGAGTAACAGATAATCAAGTTTAACATGATGTGCGTGTATAAAATCATTGTTTTTTTTTTACATAAGTACCAGCAACAACTATTATTATTAATCACTAATAATATTTTCGTTTTAAACGCTCCAATTAAGTTTAAAATACTTGAGATTCGATATATGATTTAATAGTGATTTAATAATTTATATTATATCAGGTAACTTATTGACTGCCTCGTTGATCTAGTGGTCGTAAACGCGCTCGCTGATCATTAGGTCGCGGACTGGAATTCCAGGTCTGGCCAAAATCTGTTTTCCTGACAAGAAGTTCTTAGTAGTAGCGTGGAATCGGGTAGTTGGCGGTGTTTCACCCCGTGTCTCTGGAAGCGCGTAAAGCCAGGTCCTGCACCTGTATCTCTTCAGTCATATCAGATTGCCATCCCATCGAGTTATGAGAGTGAAGGTGAGTCCACCTGTGTTTGTGAATACATTCGGACACTATAATCCTGTCCTTTGCAGATGGCTAGTCTCCGTTAAGACTGGCCGCCGTGATCGAAATTCGGTCTGGAGGACATTACATCAGATAAAAAGCATTATCTTTATTTTATTAAAAAACTAGCTGTTCCCCGCGATTACGCCCGCGGATTTGGGGTTTTAATTTTTTTGTTTTTGTTTTTAGTACCGTATACTTTCATATGAATTTAGTAAAAAGTTGTAATTTTGATATTATAAACAGACAATTTAATTTTATTTATTTATATAGGTATAGATTTAACAATTTTTATACATTCAATGAAGATGATTAGATAATTGATACTGACGATGGAAATAATATTCTCTGAATATTTTCGAAGCTATGAGTATCAAATGCACAGTCAATAATTTAGTTAGTACTAACCGATACATATTATATATGCACTCGTATATCGCTAACAAATGAGCTCTTGCACTAAGTTAATCATGCCCGATGTAACGTTTATGCGATAAGGTCGAATAAGGTTAAAGTTATCAGGAATTCTGTAATATGTACTATTGAATAAAGGAAACGCCCTTAAGACTTCCAACGATTTGTTATTTGTTATTTGGCGCCAGCTGTAGCCGATGAGATACAGTACAGTACCAATTTTTAAGCTTTCGCCATATTTCTAAAATACATTATGCGATTTATTTAAATTAAATATTGCATCTATTTCACTTTCATCAACTACTCGTACTATCAGAATTTATTGTTCTTTGAGATAAATTAGAGCGGGCTAATTATATTTAAGTATTTAATCACATACATTCACTTAATCGTGTTTGGCTTTCTTCGTGATACAAGTGTCAGGTTATTGGAGATGTTGACTTTGACCTTAAAAGTCCTGGTTGTTTATATCAGCCTGTTTCAAGGCGAGCAGCTCTTATAAGGTATCGCTATTGAACTGCTATGAGAACATTATGTTATTTTATTATATTGAGAGCTGTGATGTCAGACGTCCATTACATAACTTTACATGTTTATTTATATTATTAATTTTGACTTTGTGGCCTTTGTTCACTAATAAGAACTTCCGTTTAGTCGTTATTTGGGTCAAAGATTTATTATTACTATTATCTAATTATCTTATATAGGTATTATCAGTATAATTATCGATTAAATACCAAAATGTGCTTGGTATTTTTTGGCGCTAATGTAGTATTTTATAATCGCTAGTGTTTTTTGGCTGTGAATTATCACAGACACATAGTGACACCTACAACATTACTTATAGCAATTAGTTTATCGGTAAGTTAATTTAATTCCTCTTATTTAAGATACCTACGTATGTATATTTTCCCGCGCAATCAAGTATTTAACGGCGACAAGGTGATATGTCATGACCGATTTAATTACGGACTAAAAATAGAAACTTATTATATTAGTAAAAGCGATATATAAAGGAGTTTATTCTTTTTTATAACGTTCTGATTATAAATTCAGTTTCTTTTTATTTTTAAAATTTCTCACATTCGTCACAAATTAATTAAAACGTGTTCACAGTAACGCATGCAACTACTGAGAATATTGTTGTTGCAACTATTTTAGATGAATTCTTTGTTACTGTTGAGTTTATTACGTAAAAAATGCACGTCCAGATTTCCAGGACTGATTTCATAATAACTTATGGCATTGTTTCTATTAAAATATTATATATAATCTAAGCCTATCTAGCTATGTTTACAAGAAAATTTCTACATTTATTTCGAAATACAACCTACTGAGTATAATTATATCAGTTTCGCCTTGGTCATAATATCACTACCAGAAGATATTAGAATAGATATGGAAGAAAAAAGTAATAGTACTGGTAGTGGTTGATTTCTCAAATGCTTTCACCACAGTTAATAATGAAATCCTCCTGTCCATACTGTCTCATCTAAATTTTTGCCCTATTGAATTGGAATGGTTAGCATTTTATCTCCGCGGTCGACAGCAGTCAGTATGAGAGTTCTACGTTCTTCGTCTAACGACAAAATATGTATTCCCGTTCACTTCATCGCGTTTTACAGTACATAACTCCTTTACAGTTCAGGCTACACGTCTTTGGAACTCCTTGCCCGATGACATCACAAAGCTCCCAATAATTATGATTTTAAAAAGTTGGTAGATACGTAATAATCTACTAAACACAGCACTTCTTATATGAATCAACCATGTCATATATTATGTTGCTAAATAGACGTAGGTATATATTAATATGTATTAATTGTATATGTATATAACCATATTTATACGTATGTATGTATAGTTTAAATTTGTATAGTTTAGTCATTGGTAAAAGGTATAATATACTATATTAAATAGACAATAATCATTTTCATTTTGTTTTCTTTATTATATATTGCTACACCTACGTCAAATTCTCACCACTTCTTGTCTTGACTGTTAGAGAATGCCTCAAGGAATTTAGTTCGTCGTTATTCTTTTGTTTTAAGGAATGCAATAAATAATAAACAAATAAAAATGAATATATATTTATAAAAATCTACATAACTTTCAGGATGATTAAAATATTAAACTCCATAAACTTTACGTCATAAAAAGTTATAGACATTCCACACCTAGATTATACTGTCATCTATTGAAACCCATAAGATCTTTCTAGCATATTCCATAGTCACATTTTATCACTGCAACAAAATGAGTTGAGTGAATTCTTATTAGTTCAGGATTATGTTACACTGCCACCACAAAAATAGATGGCGCTATAACCATATCTTTAATCCAGGAAAACATATGTACGGTGACGATCAGTGATCTGTATGTGTGTGTGCGCGCGTGCTTACGTGCGTGCGTGCGTGTGTGTTTGTGTGATTATGCCCTATTTATGTTCACAACATCGCGTTTGATACGGCTCTTGGATAAGGCGAAAATATTCAAGTCGCCGACTTAATAATTAATTATTATTATAGTTTTGAACAATACGACAAAGTAGAATTTTTTGCGTAAGTTTTATTTACTCGCGGTACGTGCAATAATGGCGTATGTTTAATTCGGTATTTAGGTACTATTAACATCGATCACTAATAAAAAACTAGATACACAATCCCATGCAAAAGTTCTCTAAAAACTGTCGCCAATTGTTTTGACGCAATTCTAGTAGAAATAAATATACATTAATGTCAATTCAACCTTAAATGCATTGCCTAAAGTTGTATTCACAAACCTACGTAAAAATTAAAAGCGCACGCAAATGTTCGAGTGGGCGCTCATTCGGTAAGGACATTTTTTATCACTGATTGTGTATCTAGTTTTTTTATTAGTGATCGAAGATTTGAATTGATTCTATTCGATGCTTATGCTCAGCATATTTTGGAGATCAGATAGTATTAGCATATTCGAGACCTACTTCTTATATATGCGAAGTAGAGAGCTTTAATTCAATTAATGATGCTGAAGTCGTTGCAGATTATAGAAAGTAAACTTTTCAACAGGAGAGGCCAATGAACAGTAGTAGAATTTTACGGGTCGATAATGAAGAAGATAATCTACTTGATTTATGATATTAGTACCTGTGCGTTCGAGTTAGCTTAGCATTAGAAAGGAACACCTATCTAGATAAACTTGGAAAGTAAAACATTTACAAAACATAAAATTTATTTACATACAAAGCTTTCTAGAAACCTATTACTATTAAATTTATATACAAGTACTAGCTGAACGGCAGACGTTATACATACGAGTATAATATACTGCCAGTTAATATCATAAGTTGTGTTCAGCAACGTTTTTTATTTCAGCGCATGCAATTTAATTTATTAATTGCCGTGCTTGATTGAAAAAAATATCAAATAAAATCAAAAGATTTAAATTATATTTGTTTCTAAAAAAAATTCTATTTTCTTATTTATAAATATAAACCTTCTCCATTGAAAAATACATATACGAGTATATATACTAATTTTCATGGTGAGCCTCCCTAGTAGGTTGCCTCAAAAAGGGTATTTGCCATAGTTGCCATGTATCCTAATTATTACTAGAAAGACGCTGCTGCCAATGCCAAGGTAATGCCATGGCATTACAATATTATAAGCTAATACCATAAATATAAGGTGCCTATTAAACGCGAGATAATATTACAAAAAAATTATAGAAACAGAAAAACTAACAAGATTCATAATAAGGCATTCAACAGCTTTAAAAATATCTTTGCATGTAAAGCAGCATAGATTGCCCTGATATAAGGTTTCTTTAAACTTTCAATTGAATTCTGACGTTTAATTATCGGCTAACCGTTTGTGGCAACGATTACAGGCTTTTTATAAACGATTGGACACGTGTTGTTTTATTAAGTACATAGTAAATAATTTAAAAATAAAATTTTTGTATAACCGACTTCAATATAAATGATTAAGAATTACTGAAAAACTCAATAGTTTACCAATGGTCACACCTTGATCAAATTTATATGGGACTACATGTGAAGCACCAGCTATCAAATAAAAAAAGAATCATCGATCGGTTCACCAAGTAAAAAGTTATGAGGTAATATACATATAAAACATACAGCCGAATTTCCTTTTTGAAGTCGGTACACAAAGAGAATGTGCACTATGTATCCCCGAAACTCTTCGACGTTTTCAAGTTACTGGACTGGAAAGGATACGGTATTAACGTCAATGGCGAGTACATCACTCACCTTCGATTTGCCGATGATATAGTCCTTATGGCAGAATCGCTAGAGGATCTAAGCACTATGCTCAATGACCTCAATAGTGTCTCCCAACGGATAGGTCTTTAAGATGAACATGGACAAAACAAAAATCATGTTTAACGTCCATGTCACACCTATGCCAGTAGTTGTTGGGAGCACTAAGCTCGAAGTTGTTGACGAGTATGTTTACCTGGGACAAATAGTCCGACTAGGTAAGTCCAACTTCGACCGAGAGGTCAAACGAATTCAACTCGACTGGGCAGCGTTCGGGAGATTACGGCACATCTTCTCGTCAGATATACCTCAAAACGTTAAAACTAGATTGTACAACTAGTGCGTGTGGCCAGTGACGACATATGGTTCTGAGACATGGTCCGTCACTGCTGGCCGTATGAGGACGCTTAAGATCGTTCAGCGAGTTATGGGGAGTGCTATGCTCGGCGTTTCTCTGCGTGATAAACTTAGAAATGAGGATATCCGCAGTAGAATCAGAGTAACCAACATAACCCAACGGATTAGTAAGCTGAAGTGGCAATGGGCCGGCCAACAACAACCAACAACCGATGAGGAAAAATCGTCTCGTACCGGTAGGTGACCCCCCACTAGATGGAGTGATGACCTTGTAAGATATGCAGGAAGTTGATGGATGCAGGTGGCTCAGGACCGTGCGTTGTAGCATTCCTTGGGGGAGGCCTATGTTCAGCAGTGGACTTGTGAAGGGCTGTAATGATGATGTGCACTTTAACGTGAAGAAGATGTTGAAGGATGACAAGGCTGATCATACATATCTTAAACCAAAGGACTAGCTGTAACAAATTCGTAATTATTCAATAACTTTAGGAACTTTATATTTATTCGTAATTTTTAGCATTTAATATGGATATTAATCATGTTCATTATCTTCATTACAGCCTTTTACAAGTCCACTGCTGAACGTAGGGCTCCCCCAAGGACGCGAGCTATGGAAACGGTTATGCTCGGAGAACGCCAAATAGCAATGCTTGCACTGCTGTGTTATATAACAAGTAATTGCTGATAAATCGTATTTTTCGACCAGCGATAACCAAGCCTTAGCTAACTAGCGACTACAAGGCAGCGCTGTCGCTAGTTAGCTTGGTTATCGCTGATACATAATACGAATCTGCGATTTATCAGCAATTATTGTTCTAATTTCGCTATCGCTAGCTTTCTGCAAGATACGTATTACGCCTACCGGTCTAAAGAATGTTAGAAAGCTAATATAATTACAGTCCGTGAGGTATTCCATCTTAGTCCTTAGACATGACAATGAATTTGTAGCCTTCTTTGTTTGAAGTTAGTTACAAACGTCCCACAACTGCGTTTGTCACTTACATATAAAAAGTACTTAGTTATTGTATATACAGTGGATTTCGGGTATAACGACGATGAAGGGACCACTCTATTTTCGTCGTTATATCCGGAAATCGTTACAGGCAAAGGTAACAAATTTAATACATTACAATTGCTACTCAGAATATCACTTTGTAACTGAAGCATAAATTTAATTCTGAATCGTACACGCTTCCCTACCTATTTAGCTGATATCTATAAACAAAAGATAAAGGTCTCCATACTTGCTAACCATCTGTATGGATGTAAACAAAAGATAAGAAATGTTTGTGAAAGAAAGAAATCTTTGTGTTTTTGGCGGCCGACTCCGGTCGCAATATCTGCACGGGATTTCTAGGAATTTGTTACAAATGATTCATTAAAAACAGTCGCTACACCCGAACTTGGCGTTACATCCAAAGTCGCTATAGCCACATGAATTTTGTACTAAAATATGCATTAAATTTAAGGGACTTAGATTTAACGTCGCTATACGTAAAGTCCACTGTATGTAATAAATAGTACTTAATTACTCAACTACACTAATTCATATTTGTAATAATATGGTATGGGGATGAGAACTCTTATAAGAATATGTAATTATAAAAGGCCTTGCCACCTTAACACAAACAAAGAATAGAGGGCGTGAATTAACCTGATTTTAGGTCATAACATTAGGTCTTTATTTTTATTTCAAAATGCTATTGTTTTTTATTCGTTATCTAATAATTTCATAATTACTTTTAACGTTCTTTTGTGGTATTATCTTAATATATATCATTACAATCAACATTAACACATTTATTTTTGTAGTAGGTCGTAAGTTCGAATCCAATACTTTGAACAACACGTAAATATTAGATTGCGAATTTAGGTATATTTTCACACTTTGCACAGGAGTTTCAGCGGATATAAAAAGTTGTTGTGAAAATATTTTAAAAGACTATACTATATTAGGAGTGAACAATTATTAAAAACTTGTAATTAATAAGAAGGAGAATATACATTTCATAATAAAATTATTAATCTAAGTGGGTATTTATTATTGTCTATAAATGATTTGGGTATTATGTCTCTACCAATTACACTGATATAGAATATACATATATAAAATACTCCGTCTCTATACAGTGTATATACACTGTAGAGACGGAGTATTTTGCCAGAGAAACGGTTAACATTTTTATGACTTATCTTACACGTGTTTTGTTCAATACAGCGGATTGCATACGGGAAAGTATCTTGACCGGGAATAAGTACAAAGTCCGTCACATTTACATTTTTTTAATCAGTTTTCCTAAATCTCCTGATATATTAACAGCGCGTCGATGTGTCGATCTCATCATCATCGAATTCAACTCGGCTGATCGGGGTATGAGATACGAGCACAGCTCATCGATATCATGACATATAATTCATGCGCGTGTAAGCGAGGTTTTCATTTCGGGAAATAGTTGAAGACTCGTAAGTGCAATGGCTAAGCGTTCTCTCTTGCGGCGCAGCCGGCTCATGGATCAAGCTATTTGTTAAAGTTGCAGCTTATATACGTCCCACTGCTGGACACAGGCCACCTCTCACTCAAGCAATTTGTATAGCCTATAAATCACTAGTCCGGGTCTGGGTATGTATATTCAACTTATACTATGTATAACATGTCCACGAAACCGGAAACGTTACGTTCTTTTTCAAACAGTATTTCCAGTGTTGAGGTAACGTTACAAAAAGAAAGGTAGAATAGGAAAAAAGGAAAGTTTAGGAAAGGGAATCTATTAGCCAATGTCGTCCCGTGGGTGTTGTAAGAGACGCCCAATCCCAACTCAACATAAAAAACTGCGGTTGCCACCCGCCTGCCTAAGTGTGGCAACGATGGCAAAATCCCGCTTTGAGGCAATCTAAGGAGAAGGCCTATGTTCATCAGTGGGCTTTTACTAGACTTTAATGAATGCAATGGATGACAAAGCGTTTTAAAAGATAGAGTTACTTTTCTGTTGAGGAATCCGTCTGGTTTGTACCAGCTTTTGCTTTTTTTGCGCCAAGCGACAGTGCATTCATTGTGTCGTTTTAAAACCAGTCTACATAATTACTATTTATACTACTTGACCGCCTCGTTGGTCTAGTGGTTGTACTAGTGCGATTGCTGATCATGAGGTTCCGGATTCAAATGCCGGGTCGGGCCAAAAAGTATCAGTTATTGAGTTTTTCCATCAAGAAATTTTCAGTAGCTGCCCAGAGTCAGGAAGTTGGCGGTGTCTCATCCCCGTGCCTCGGGAAGCACGTAAAGTGCCTGATCTCTCTCCGGTCGTGTCGGTTTACCGTCCCATCGGACTATGAGAGTGAGGGCGCAGAGAGAGCATCTGCGCATACACTTGGACGCCGTAATCTAAATTCGGTTTGGAGGACATTACATAATTAATGGCTACAGGCATTACATCTTAGTCACCAAATCTGACGACGCACTTTTAACCCCCTTTGTTTATAATAAGTTGGAAATATCGTTTGATTGCTTGCTCAAAAGCGTTAATGCTTAAAGAGAGTGGATATATTTTTTCTCATACACCGTATCATATCAAAAGTGTACATTTATGCTAACTTCTATTCATTTCATTTGCAATATTAACGTCCTGCAACTAAGTATAGGAAAGTTTTCCCACACTTAGAATAGATGTCGTGACTGGTCTATGTACTGAGAGCTAGTTCCCTGCTAACCGGTGGCTTATCTATGAATTTCGCTTACTTTCTCTATAGCCCTGACATCTATAAGAAGCGATGGGGCGGCTTAGTGTACCTTTCTAGAAATTGCGTGTGTTGAGTTTCAAATCCATTGCTGCGGTTGTGTAATGCAAATGTGTGTCCTTGTTTGTTTGAAACAACATAGGTGGTGGAATCCCATTTTCGTATACAACTTCATCTGGGTACTACAACGTATTTATGATTGAATTCTTAGTAAATATAGATAAGTATCTGGTAGGTACTCGGCGCGCCGCAGAAGAAATAATTGCGGAAATATAGTTTCAAATATGGAACTATCATATTGTTTAACTAGCTGTTCCCCGCGACTTCGCCCGCGTGGAATTTATTTCGATTGGATTTCACGGGCTTTAACATTTTGCGCAGAACCCTAGTTCTTTTTCTAAAATAAAAGTTGTCTAAGTTACTCCTTATAACATCAGCTATCGGCCGTAACAAACAAACATACATTAATTTTTACATATTAGAATATGTAGATATCATTTTCTGTATAAGACTCTGTCTTGGTATGTACCACACTTTGATACTATTTTGACATTAACCAGCAGTAAAGGTTAATAGTAAGGAATTAATCATCATTATAGTCCTTCACAAGTCCATAGCGGAACATAGGCCTTCCCCAAGGAATGCCACAAAGCACGGTCCTGAGCTACCTGCATCCATCGACTTCTTGTATGTCGAACTAGGTTGTCACTAAAGGTTAAAAGCCTTATTTTATTAAAAGCTGTGAGTCATTTTATCGTAGTTCTCGGAGGTGACATCGTCTGCAGCCTCCGTATTTATAGGTTGGTTACTGGTTATTATAGGCTTACCATAACGCGGAGTGTAAACTTTAAACAAACAAAATGTTGAATCACGTTGCTAATACAAACTACTGTTCGACATTAAATAAATTTCAGTTCATTAAAATAGAGACTTTTATTATTTAACATATTTAATCGCTAAAACAGATAACAAACATGATAATTTTACGGCTTCTTAGAGAGCTGCGGATCGTAATTTATTTTAGTATGTAGTGCGTCGTAGATTATAGAGTACAGTCAAGGAAAATAAACTGCAAAATTCTATTACCCACACTCTAATTATCATTAAAAATGTTGCTGACCTAAAATTTTATGACTGTAATTTTGATTCTGAATAACTCATGAACACAGTTTAGTTTAGCTGGATTTAGTTTTTAAAACCAAATAATTTTAAAAACGAAAATGAGAATAGTTATGTACATACTTTTTAATATTTTTTTTATTTATTTAACTTTTTCTTTTTATATATTATTTTTTTATTTATTTATCTTCATAATATACACTGTAACTATATAGTCGGACTTAAGGCTGGGTGTTCCAAGCGCATTAACTATTTACAAACTGTCGCAAAGATCGAGTCGGGCCGCGCATATGATCGTGATTTTTACAAAATAATCACAAAAATATTGTTTCAAAGTTATAAAAAATATTTACACAATGAGAAATAAACACAAACAAAAGCCTAACTATAGTCCTTTTTTCTTAAATATTATTTACGTAGCAGAAGAGAGGTGGGTGAATATTCTATCAATTCTATGTCCTCAAGTTCATCAATTTAGTTACATAATGTTTTTAAAGGAAAATAAATTATTTGTTATTTCCCGAGGACATCATAAACGTAGCTGCTACCAGCGGCTACGTTTATTGGTTTGGTAGGCTAGAAACCTTCTCACGTCTGATGCTTATTGAATATTTGTTACGTCTCTGATCTGTTCCTAATACAAGTAAGTATGTCACAGTGCTAGTATATATACTTTACTAAATAATATTATATAAAAAATTAAATAATAAATATACTTTACTATATACATAGTAATGTATATTCGTTTTCGTTATTGTATTTCTTTTGTAATGCTTACCTCTCATTTTTCCTTCAAGTAAAATTTTAGATTTATTAGAGTTAAAAAAAAATGTCTTGACTTGACTCGTGCCTTGCCAAATTTGTTTATGAATATAAACAGCTCATAAGAGCTCTTCTCGAAAATTTCATAGCGATAAGTTCGAACGTCGCCGGCACGGAAAAGCTCAGTGGAATAAATATTGGCCACAACTTCAATTTAGTTTTTTACGATCACAGATATGACATTAACGTCTGTGTCTCGTATTGGAATCGGTGATTAGTTTGTTTTTGTTGTTTGTGTTTGGTAATTGTACTCGATTTTTAGTTAAGCAACAGTTTTTTGAAATAAAATCTCGTCAGCCCGTAAATAGTCAACCAATGAACAGGGATCTATTAAAAGTCAGGAGGTTTATCAACATTTTTTACACCACCTTGTTACGGTGCTCACTTACAATCTGGCGCACAGAACACAATTACTCTTTATCAAGAGAAGAACGCCAACTTCATACTAAAAAACGGAAACACGTGTTTGTGTGTATACGAAAAGAGCTACGGTGGACGCCCATATAAAACTTTTTAGCGGGAATTTCAAACCTTTGTATTCTGTAACTTTAAACTTTTTATTTAAGGCTTATTCTCTCTCATTCTCACAAACCTATGGGGTAAATTTCCATATATTTGAGAATTCGCACCAAAATTACTCGAATATAATTTAGATTAGTATGTGGGATAAAATAAAACTATAAATAAGTATAGTTATGTAATTTTATTTTCTGGAAGATAAACTACACATTATTATTGATATTTTTTATTGCTTTTGCACGTAATATTTCCACGCACGTTACTAATATATAACACATGTTATTGTCAGAGAGTTATTCTTCACAGAACATTAACGTAAATTTAAATCAGCAAAATTCTCATGATGAAAACTTTACTCAGCCCAAATACGTGATCTGAAACAGATACCATTCGAGTCAATATAGTAATAAACCCTACAAATAACGGCCAATAAATTCGAAATGTTTATAGCCTTACCACAATATTGTCATAAGTTTTTCTTTTCCTATCATAGAAAACTTGCAAAAAGTGATCAGATGATTTTGTGCTTTTTATTTACACAACACTTAACTTACTTTCGATGATGATCACAAATCGTGCTTAAAACTTTGAAATAATGAATTCATTTATAGTCAATATCTTATACAGAATTAACATCTCACAAAAAATCTTTACTGTACATTCACGACGATATTATGACTGTATATTTGCGTACATACGAAAATGAAGTCGATCTAACTGAATTTAAGCAAAAATGAATACTAAATATTTAAAACTAAACCTACAAAATAAATTTTAATAAATTTCAGAAAATATTTTCAATATGAAAGACGTTGACAAACAAATGTCATTTTTTCTTCTTCTATTAATTCATGGCTTCTTTTGATAAAATTCTGCTTATGTTTAATAATTTTATTTAAATCAATTAATAGGTTGTGCGAATCTCAGAGTAAAATGTATGTATACATTACATAATTATACTTTAAAGAGCAAACCAATTAAAGTTTAACACCGAATTAACATTTTTATTTTCTTCCCATATAATATGAAATTGTTTATCTAATTTTTAAAATGGCAATCTAAAACAACATTAAAGAAAGAGACAGCGGTATTTTATCTCGCTTTATTTTAACAAGCCCAACACGCATATTGACAATATCATGATTGTGTGCAGATTTTTCAGCTTTCATACAAAGTTGCCTCACCCTGATCTGGCGGATTGTCTGCTCATTTGTCACTTTCACTACTTATAAAAAAAAAAGAAATTCGGAATCGACAATCGAAGCAGACGTGTCCCCTTATACGACTTCTATTCTCTAAGACAGGTATGGCAAACCCGAGTAAGAGGCTTATGTTAAGGAACAATGTAAATAAAACCACAATTCGATAGTCAATAGTCAATATTAATTTGCACTAATTGTGTAGAGTTTGGAAAATCATAATTAGAATTAAAAAATTTAAACAATTTAATACACCAAGGACAAAAAGGATAATATTGTTATAATACTCGTAATAAGTTTCGATCTGTCTTCGAATTTATCACAGAAGTTACTGCCAATTCCTACTTATGAAGTGCAGTCTTCATGCGCCTAACTTCTGTAATGATTACACCGAATCCAATCTTCCGCTGGTGGTTCAGTGTATCTGTCAGCGTACACTAAACAATAAAACTGGTGTCACGTTATTGTTTTGCTGAGGATCTTTTTAGTTTTACTTTTGCTTGGGCCTTCTAATCCCGAAACTTTTATCTTCTTGATATTATAAGTGCCTTGATATTATTTTGCCGAGTAGTGGCGGTCAAGAATATCCACTACCCCATATCTTCCCGTGGGTGTCGTAAAAGGCGACAAAGGGAAACAGGCAGGAGATGGGTAGCAGCATCTTCCTGATAGTAGCCGAAATTACAATAAAAAAAACAGCGGTTGCCAACCCGCTCGTCAAGCGTGGCAACTATGGCAAATACCCCCCTATGAAGAGAGTAACAAAGAGACGGCCCCCAGTCCCCGGTGGCCCCGCTATTCCTGGCTACGGTGGCGACCATGGTAACGGCGGGGCAGAGTTTGCTAAGAATCTCCGGTGGAGGTTCGGTTGCCACCTTAGACGACTCGACATGGCAACGTACAACGCACGCACTCTGAGGACTGACGAGAAGAACGTGGAGCTGGAAAAAGAGATAGACAAGTTACGCTGGCATATTATAGGATTATCCGAAGTCCGAAGAGAGGGGGAGGATACGGTAATCCTCGAATCCGGCAACTTGCTCTATCACCGGGAGGGCGACCATCTGTCCCAAGGAGGTGTCGGATTTATCGTCCACAAGTCTCTCGTTAACAACTTTGTAAAGATCGAGAGTGTGTCGACGAGGGTTGCGTACCTTATACTCACAATCACCAAACGGTATTCGCTGAAGGTTATACAGGATTACGCACCAACCTCGGCACACCCCGATGAGGGTGGAGGAAATGTATGAGGATATCTCTATAGCCATGCATTCCTCCAAAACCCAATATACGGTGTTAATGGGAGACTTCAATGCAAAACTAGGCACAAGAGATAACGGTGAGCTGAAAGTAGGGAAATTTGGAATAGGGCAACGGAACCCAAGGGGCCAGCAGCTGGCCGACTTCATGGAGAAAGAGGGCCTCTTTATGATGAACTCTTTCTTCCAGAAGCAGCCTCACAGGAAGTGGACCTGGTCGAGCCCCGACGGTTCGACAAAAAATGAGATTGACTTCATTATGACGACCAGACGATAGCTGTTCAGTGATGTCTCCGTGCTCGCGAGGGTGAAAACTGGTAGCGATCACCGAATGGTTAGAGGCACACTGAACCTAAACGTTAAGTTGGAGAGGTCTAATGAAGTCAACGCACCGTCCCCCTAGTGCTCTGTTCCAAAGACCTGAAACCTTTCAGCTCGAGTTACAAAACCGTTTTCAGTGCCTAGAAAACTGCAATGAAGTGGACGATATGAATGACATGCTCGTGGATACTGTCCATGCAGTCGGAGCTAATTTCTGCAAGACCCGCAGCAGAAGAACACAAAAACTCTTCGATTACACTCTTAATCTCATGGCTGTTAGACGGGAGATGAAGCTACATTCTTCAACAGATTTGACAGCATACAGGCAACTGAACAGACAGATCTCCAAATGCATGGGGCGGACTTAGACAACTTCAATACAGCTTGTATTGAAGAAGCGATCGAGCGGAACCAAGGCTCCAAAGTCATTGCTAGAGATCTGTCTGCCAGAAAGAGCCAACTGTCAAAGCTGAGGACCGAGTGTGGCAGCATCGTTTCCGGGGCACCTGAGATTTTGAGTGAGATTGAGAGGTTCTATGGGCAGCTACACGTCATCGTTGGAGCCACACTCAAGTGTGAGTAACGATCCAAGAGCGAGTCTTATCCGACACTATTCCGAAGATATCC
The DNA here is from genome assembly GCA_963668995.1 of Parnassius mnemosyne. NCBI lineage: Eukaryota > Metazoa > Arthropoda > Insecta > Lepidoptera > Papilionidae > Parnassius > Parnassius mnemosyne. The sequence continues at coordinate 14,865,982 of CAVLGL010000148.1, forward strand.
TGGACGTCAATCTGAGCGAGAGTAGAATGGCTCTCCAGCATCTTAAAAACGGTAAGGCTCTAGGCGAGGATGGAATTACAGCGGAGCTTCTGAAAGCGGGTGGAAAACCAGTACCTGAAGTCGTTCAGAGGCTCTTTAATTCCGTCCTCCATGGTGGCATTACACCGGAGGCGTGGAACAGAAGTGCGGTGGTCTTGTCCTTCAAGAAAGGTGACAACGCTCTCTTGAAGAACTACAGACGGATTTCCCTTCTGAGCCGCGTCTACGTGCTGTTTTCAAGAGTCATTACGAATCGTCTCGCGCGCAGACTTGACGACTTCCAGCCTCCCGAACAAGCCGGTTTCCGAAAGAGCTTTAGCACCATAGACCACATACATACCCTTCGGCAAGTTGTACAGAAATCCGAGGAGTACAATTTGCCACTATGCCTGGCGTATGTGGACTACGAGAAAGCCTTTGATTCCGTCGAAATTTGGGCGGTGCTGCAGTCTCTACAGCGCTGCCAAGTTGACTGTCGGTATATCGAAGTGGTGAAGTGCTTATATAGTAGGGCTACGATGGCTATCCAAGTACAGAACCAGAGTACGAAACCTATTCAATTGCAGCGAGGTCTAATACAGGGTGACGTTATATCCCCGAAACTTTTCACCGCTGCATTGGAAGACGTTTTCAAGTTTCTGGACTGGAAAGGATACGGTATTAACATCAATGGCAAGTACATCACTCAACTTCGATTTGCCGACGATATAGTCCTTATGGCAGAATCGCTGGAGGATCTAAACACCATGCTCAATGACCTCAATAGTGTCTCCCAACGAATAGGTCTTAAGATGAACATGGACAAAACAAAGATCATGTTCAATGTCCATGTCACACCTATGCCGGTAGTTGTTGGGAGCACTAAGCTCGAAGTTGTTGACGAGTATGTTTACCTGGGACAAATAGTCCGACTAGGTAAGTCCAACTTCGACCGAGAGGTTAATCGAAGGAATCAACTCAGCTGGGCAGCGTTCGGGAAACTATGACACATCTTCCCGTCAGACATTCCTCAAAACCTTAAAACGAAATTGTACAACCAGTGTGTGTTGCCAGTGATAACTTACGGATCTGAGACGTGGTCCCTCACTGCTGGCCGTATGAGGAAGCTCAAGGTCGCTCAGCGAGCTATGGAGAGGGCTATGCTGGGGGTTTCTCTGCGTGATGATCAGCAGTAGAACCAGAGTAACCGACATAGCCCAACGGATTAGTAAGCTGAAGTGGCAGTGGCCCGGCCATATAGCTCGAAGAACCGACAACCGATGGGGAAGAAAGATTCTTGAGTGGCAGCCTCGTACTGGTGGGCGAAGTGTAAGGCGACCCCCCACGAGATGGAGTGACGACCTGGTAAGACATGCAGGAAGTCGATTAATGCAGATGCAGGGGATCGAACCTGGGTTGCTCGCGTACTGTGGAATTTACAAAAAGCGGATAGCCCATGAGCTCATGGGCTATCCGCTTTTTATACAGGTAATATTATACAGGTAACTAATGGTAATTCAAAAAGTTGGTTTACAAACCTGCACAAAAATCGTAATTAATAAAACGAAAACCTTTTTTTCCTCGCCACAACAAATTAATTCAATTGGGTAGGTATTATTTTGGTTGAACTGTCATGAAGTCGCCGGGCGCACTTATAACGAATTGTGAAAGTGTTATAGCGCCATCAATTATAAATTTTTAAATTTATAAATCAAATCAATCAATCAAGTCAATGAATAAACTTTATAATCGGCGTCGCGTAAAATTATTAGTTAGCAGAGGTATCTTCGTTTTAGTGTTGACTGCAAGTCTCCACGAGTTACAACAGCAATGTTATAAAAAATATAATTTATGTAATTGTGTGCGGATTCAACTTTTACTTATTTAAAAGCTTTTAAAAATATTTACTTCGCAAACATCCGCGCTTTAAAATAAAATGATGTGTCTTACCTAGTATGAAGAGCACCTCCCGCCCTCCCTCAATTGCGTGCACTATCCCCGTCACGCCTGATTCTATTAATTATTTTACATATTTGGCCAATTATTATTAGTTAGTAATAGTAAACAATCTATACATAATAAAATTGTTTCATCGCCAATCTCGTGTCGGAAAATTCAAATAACGGATTATTATTTTAAGAAAATTATGTATCTTACCAGGTAATGAAATTTAGTTGTTATCTAAATTTTCAGCAATAGCTCTTGATAGCTTGTTACTTACTGATTGTGGTGATGATCAGACACAGACGGAGGTCTGAAATGACGGCGATGTGGGCCTGACTGAAAATCAAATCAATGCATACTGACGCCAGCCGCTTCGTAGATTTTTATTTGTATATTTTTTTATAGGAATAGAGTGACAAACGAGCATAGAGTCCACCTCATGGTAAGTGGTTGCTGTAGCGCTTAGACATCTACATCTATCCTCGATTACAAATCAAAATGCAGGTGCGTCGTCACCCGTGACGACTAAGATGGAATGTCTCGGTTCCAGTAAAAAGGGTCTCCGGCTCTCTACACTCACCATACGAAACACAGCAGTGTTAAGCTGCTATTTTACGCCGGTATTCTGTGAGAGCGTGGTTCTTCCCCGGACCCATTCGTGCTACAACTGTACCACTAATATAGCTGCAGCATGGCTCTACCACGTCCAAAAAAAGATTATTTAATACAGAAAATAAAATAAAATTTATTTGCTCTATGTTGACATTGAATATATTTCTTTGAACTGGAACATATTTACTTACTGACATTGAATTAAATATGTTGAATGTCAGTTATAACCTTACATAATACATTTGTGATTGAATTAAACCAACTATTCAAACTCTTGAAGGCTCTTGGCCGCTTTGATTATATTTATCAGTGTTTAATAAGAAACCTGCAAAAATAACTTGCAGAAAAGTTTTTCAAAATGATAATTTGTAAATATCCTAGTACATTTCGAAGTAGTTACTTAGGAGGACACATATTCGCAAATTATTTATAAATACTAACATATAAAGTTTTTACTTGCATATAGTTCCAATGAAAGTCACAGTGTATTAAATGCAAAATTACAAACAAATGAAACAAACTATTATCAGTGAATATAGATCAAAACATGAAAATTCAATAATCTCAAAACGTACCTTTTTGTGAGTTGTGTAGTCATTGTGGTCATACGTTCATTTAGACAAAATTATAAGCAGCCGTTCTAAATAACTAACCAACCAACATAGGTAAAGAAGTCTACATTATGTTGATTGGATAGAACAAAAAGCCCGGAACTAGAGTTAAAACCATTTGGGAAGTAATGAGTAATGAATTTTCCATTTTTATTTGTTCATTGACATAGTATAAACTTTTTTAATTCAATCCGATTTAACTACTACTTACAGTGGTACCTACTAGCTATAGATTGTCTCATAGGGGGGATATTTGGCATGGTTAACACGCTTGGCAAGCGGGTCAGCAACCGCCAGTTTTGTATTTTTAGTCGTTATTAGGAAGACACTGTTGCCTTTCTCCTAATTTGTTTACCTGTGTCGCCTCTTACGGTAGTCGTGTGGTCTTAATGGGGTGGTATTCAATAAAAATATTAAATCAACGAACTCCACAATAATTGTTATTAAACAACCATCCTTATTAATTACTTGTAGTTTTTATCACCCGATGAAAACAGAGGGGTGTTATATGTTTGTAGTGTGTATCTGTGCATATGTGTATCTGTGTGTGTGTGTCTGTCTGTGATATCATAGCTCCTGAACGGTGGATCCGATTTTGATTAAGTTTTTTTTTGTTTGTAAGGTGCCTTAATCGAGGTATTCTTAGCTATGCTTCATGAAAATCTGTTCAGACGTTGGAAGATCACCAGCTCTTTTTGTTTCGGAGGTTTTGATTTTTTTTCTTCATTTTAGTTATATTTATCAGCACGTAAAAGTCCACGCTACCATTGCAGAGTAGATTTACCATAGATACTCATTACGCTTGGCGGGAAGAATGGCGATGACTTGAACCTTTGACGCTTCATCCCGGTCTGGGTAATTTGGGTCTGGTATATTTTTTTTTATAGGATAAGGGTGACAAACGAGCACACAGTCCACCTGATGGTAAGTGGTTGATGCGGCCCATAGACATCTACATCTATCTTCTATTACAAAACAAAATGCAGATGCGCTGCCACCCGTGAGGACTAAGATGGAATGCCTCATCTCCAATAAAAAGGGCCTCCGGCTACCTGCAATCACCAAGCGAAACGCAGAAGTAAACCTCTACTTCACGCTGGTATTCTGTGAGGTCGTGGTACCACCCGGGTTCGACAGAAAAAGCTGCCGCGTGGCTCTACCACTATTTAATATTATACGTGATGGTTGAACCGCCACTTATCTGAACCTATGAGGGCTTTCCGACCTTTTAGTAGAACCATAGTCGCATCTTAAGATACCCAACGTGAAGAAGTAGAGCGATTTAGTGCTTTAGTATTCTGTGAGGGGTCGTTGTAGCCAGGAGCTGGGTTCTTTATTTAGATTTTATAGACGCAAGCAATTATCGTTCTTATATAAAATACTAGCGATCCACCCCGGATTCGCATGGGTGATTTCTGGATCTCTACAACAGTGCCAGCCAGTCACCCAACAGGTCAAATTGTGAATCTAAACTGTATATGACTCACTCAAACGAACACAAATAATTTCATCAAAACCTTTCGAGCCGTTTTCGAGTTTTAGCGAGTTGTGTATACACCTTACTTGGCTCTGTTCTCGTAGTCAGTCAATTATTTGTTACCATATGCAAGTCGTCACATCTATGTGTACTACAGACATATTTATCGGGATTGAGTAATTCAAACTACGATTAGATAACCCAATCCGGATAAAACACATATTTTTATACGATTTTCTTTAAAAAAATCACGTCTAGGCCGCTGAGAGAATGCGATCCTGACAGTTAGTGATCGGATAGACAATGTTAAATGTAAAATGGCGAACATTTTACGATAAAAATAGGTATTTTCATTTTATATGTTTATTTGCACTACTGACACAAAATTTATTAAAAATTGATAATATTATTTTTGTATTTATGGCTAAATTTAATACTTAAAATAAGTCGTACCAGTAAATTTTTAAATCGTATTGCGCTGTTTCAAGCTAAATTCAACTGTACACTTATATAATGTTATATAAAATACTCGCACGGGTGATTTCTGGATCTCGACTACAGTACCACACGCCGGATCCAAATCTGAATCTAAACTATTTAGGGATCCATTGAAACACATACAAAAAAAATTCATCAAAATCACTCTAGCTGTTTTTGTGTTTTAGCGAGACAAACGGACAGTAATTGATTTTTATATATAGGGAAGATCAGGCAATTAAACCATCTATTTTTTAAGAATAACTATATAAATACACAAAAAACTATATACCAAAATAAAAGCAGATCATGCAACACTTTTTGCAACACACGCTTTTTTTTGCATAAGTCGAGTAAATACAACCTATGAATTTGCTATAAAATATTTATGTGGACGCTTTTATATTTGTTCAAAGTATATTTTTTATAACTTGTTTTTAATTAATAATTTTATAAAATTCCATTGCAATTTTATTTTCTCTACGCTAGTTACATAATCGAAAATCGCCTCAATATTAATAAATAGTAATAAATAAGTAATTAGTAATTAACGGATAACCTTGAAATGGGTCATGGCAGAACTTTGGACATTCAGATCCTCAATTAAAAATCAAAATGTAGATGCGTTGTCACGCCTGACAAATGAGTAAATAAATGGAATTTATCTACTCATGTGCCCCTGAGGACTAAGATGGAATGTTATTCCTCGTTTCCAGTAAGAAGAAAAATTGCAATATTGAAACAATTTTTACATTAAATGGACCTGACCATTGGCGTTTAATTAAACTAAAACACTTGACATTAATAATACTATATTTGAAATAAATTATTGGAAATGTTCGAGTTTCCATTTATAATACGATCTTCAAAGCACTTGTCTTACGCGTGGCGATTTAAACAAAACCTCAAAAAACAAAACACAGGGAGAGGCGCATGTCCAACAGTGGACTTTTATACGGGCCAATGATGATGATGACGATGATACTTCAATTAGGGTTACGACAAGCCAGAAATATACCAAATTTGTGCTTTGTTATTTAAAACTCTCGTAACTTAGTTGTCAGGTACACTGATTATGTAAAATTTCAAATAAATTTCCTAAGCAACTAAAACCTGTTTTTTTTTTAAATTTATCTTTTAATAATTATTTTTAATTGGTAATATAAACTGTGTATAAATTAGGTACGCTTCGATGAACGCGGTCTGTAAACTAATTTTCTAGCTAAAATAATTGAGAGGGCAGGATATTATATTTATTACAAAAAAAAAAAAATATAAACTGTTGCTATGTGTAATTATGAAAATGTCTGCGGTAAATTCGCACTTTATTTTTTGTTTTAAACAGCTGGACTTGAGACTTTGTTCGTATTCTTCTTACAGCTCGGGGGGTTATTTGCATGCTATTCAGACATAAACAATCATTTTAAATTTTTGTAGGTCTTTCTGTCAGTCTGTTTGTCTGGGCTAATCTTCGGAATGGCTGAAGCGATTGTGGTGAAACTTTACGAACAGACAGAGAGCACTGCCAGGAGGGACCTCGGCTATATTTTGTATGAAAACCGAGACGGGTCGCTAGTCTATAATGTAATTGAAAAAACTGGCCAAGTGCGTGTTGGGCCACGCACAATGTAAAGGTCGGGTTCCGCAGTTGCCCGTCACAATACGTGGACTTTCTTGATAATGTGCAAAATAAGTAAGTTTGCAGTTTTACCGCTATAACGACTAAAAATGGGACTTATTTTCTAATCTGACTTGTAGGTAATGGCATTCAAATCATTCCTTCACATGCCAAGGCACAAAGATGATCATGGTTGACTATCTATCTTGATATATATATATATATATATATATATATATATATATATATATATACACTGCCGGGAATATATATATTATATATATATATATATATATTCCTAAGATATAACATATATGACCGTAACGAACCTTCATATAAACCACCACAGCCCTAAATTATACTGAAATCGCCCGCGTAAACTTAGAGTGTGACAAATGAAACTGTATGAAGCTATAGGATTGTATTGTGTACTTTGTATGAGGCCTACAATAACTACCAACTAAAAAGTGAAAGTAGTAAATAAGAAAGAACATATCTGACTATCCCGCAAATGAAGAAGTAAAGCTATAGTATACTTAATGCATATAACTCATTTTTTTTTCACAATATGTTAACAGTTTACAATAACATTACAAAGTTATAATGCAGCTAGTTTAGGTCAATTTATATTGAGTTGTAACGAAATTTTTACTAATCTAAGTGCATTTTATAAGTTGGTTGGCTATGACTCGTTAACATCTTAATTTTACTTAGCTGTGATATTTTCCTTTTAACTTCATTATATATACTACTATCTTTTATACTTTTAACATTTCCAAAAACAGCAGTTTAGTTGGTAGAGGGGGTAAGGTAGGGGGTGGACACATGACTGTAATGAAAAATACCACTTTAAAGCTAAATATTTTGCAAACGTACCCCGGAATCGAAGAGATGTTGTTCCACACCTCCAATTGCTGCAGCTATGTTAATAGTATAATTGTAGCACGAATGGGTCAGCTGGACCGGGGAAGGACCACGCTCTCACAGAATACCAGCGTAAAATAGCAGCCTAATGCTGCTGTGTTTCGTATGGTGATTGTAGAGAACCGGAGATCCTTTTTACTGGAATATAAGCATTCTATCTTAGTCCTCACGGCTGATAACGCATCTACATTTTGATTCGCAAACGAAGATAGATGTAGATGTCTATGAGCCACAGAAACCACTTACCATAAGGTAGACTGTGTGCTCGTTTGTCACCCTTATTCTATAAAAAATGCCTCAATGAGCGTTGGCCTACTTCACTTTTTTAAGAATTTTTTAGAATCTCATAATGTTTTAGAAGACCTAGTGATATCCAATTTAATATGAAATTAGTAAATAAACTAAACAGCTAAATTTATACAAGTAATAGTGACAAACAAGCACACAGTCCAACTGATGGTAACTTGATACTTTGGCTAAAAGAAATCTACATTTCTATCTTCGGCTAAGAATCAAAATGCAGATGCGTTGTCACTCTTGAAGACTGAGGCAGAACACCTTAATACCAGTGTAATTCTCCTTACTTGCCGTAAGAAAAAAAATGATTTTCTTCTTACGATATGTATGGTTTTGGTTGAGTCGACTCATTGGCGATGCATCATATTATTGGTGTAGGGAGGGTCTATCACTTGAGGTAAAACGTTATTATTTTCAGTCATGAACTCTGACTACCTTGTTGGTCTAGAGGTTGTAGTAGTGCGACTGCCGATCAAGAGCCCCCGGGTTCGGATACCGAGTCGGGCAAAAAAAAAAGAACAGTTATTGGGCTTTTCCATCAAGAAATTCTACGTAGCTCCCCAGAGTCAGGAACTTGGCGGTGTCTCAACCATTGATTTGTATGTATGTATTACGTACTGGAGAAGCTATTCCAAACAAAACTTGTGCGCTACTCTATGTCTTCGCGCATGCGCGGGAGATAGTAGAGTCGCGCATGCTCGAAGACTTTAATATAAAATAAGATATAAGAATTTGATATAAAATACTGTTATTTTAATCTAAACAAATATATTTCTAAATGAAATGTAATAATAATTATCTTATGGAATTCACAAATCTTGAATTTACGCAATATTTAGTTTAGTGTACGGATTGCAGTACAGTTCAGTTGAACATAGTCAATGTTCGGAATGCGAAATCTAGTGCGTAATACATACATATACATCGATGGTCTCAACCCTGTGCCTCGGAAAGCACGTAAAGCCGTTGGCCCTACGCCTCATCTCTCACCGGTCGTATTGAGTTGCTGTACCCATCGGACTATTAGAGTGAGGGGTTAGAGTGCACCTGTGCTTACGCATATACTTGGGCACTATAATCCTGTCCTGCGCCGTTGGCTAGTCTCCGCTGAGGCAAACTCTAGAAATTTCGTTACTGCACTAAGAAAAATAGACTGCAATACATTCTAGACGGTAGGACTAATTTTCTGTGTAGGAGTTCGTCTGGGTAAGTTTCAACACTTACCATCAGGTGAGCCGCACGCTCGTTTTCTATAAAAAGTACCACCATCTTACCTATTTTTGCCATTACGAAGGGTAAAGAGAGCCAAATAATAATAGGCTGCAAAGAATCTGTAGCACTATTTGTTTTTAAATGTTGGTTTCAAGTGTCCAGCGGCTTCAGCAACCACTTACAATGAAGTTGCCTGTAAGTTCTTTTGCCACTTCATTTTGCAAAACAGGTATTATATTTACTTCCTTATTTTATAAAACTATATTTGATTTATGTGATACTTAACCTCCATTGAGCTATAATGTACTACATACGCGAGTTATAATGTATGTATACACACTAATCTGATCATAAGAATTCGCCTTTAATGTTATAAATTGGACGATGTATATTAAATATTTATAAGGTATACTAGGCATAAGCTAATGAAGGTATTATGTATTCTGAGATTTTCCAGCCCTATAATATGCAATAATCCAGGTTTATATGAAAGTTAATGTAATATTTATTATATACAATATTACGAACTATAATAATAAAAAAAAAAACTAAAACTAGAAAGTTAAATTATGATATAGTCCTACTCCCCGCGGTATCGTGCCAAGAACGCTGGCTGCGTTTCCCCGCTGAATAGCTATACTTAGCCTTTGAGCGAGAAAAAAACCAGCCCTCTTATCACCAGCAGCAACGACCAGCCGCAGATGGAGTTGCTTTAGGAACTTCACCCCACGTGGAGCCCACGAACCGATAGTCTCTACAGTAAATGGCACAAATATGTAGTCATCTCTCAGAGACTCATATTTGCGCCACTTACTCAGTTCAGCTACCTCTGATGCCGCCTTGGCTCTAAACGAGGTACCCCTGAGATGAGAGGCCGCCAGAGTGTCTACGCAAGTAGCATCCCACACTAGGGCTTTACCTCTCTCCCAAGGGACCAATGTCATACCGTCGGGTCTCCTGCCATCGTCTCTAAATATTCCTACGGCAATACGCAAGCTTTCCCCATCAAGTAATGTGCCGAGATTACTTGATGGTAAAGCGTGTAACCAGTGACTAGATTCCTTAGTCGAAACAGCTAGAAGGCGTGCCTTATCTTGGTCACTATGGAAATTATGAAACAAATCTTTCTGCACGAACAGTTAACCAACAAAAACAGTGGTTTTTGTTGGTTAACTTCCAGTGGAACATTTTCACCAGGACAGAGCGTTTGCCATGTCTACCCTGCCTCCTCAGCAAAGCATAGGTTTACTTTATTATTTAAAATTATGTTACATAAGTCACTGATACTATGCACGGAAGCAAGGAAAGCAGGCAATGCAACACTAGAAAGATTTCTTACACCAATGCCACCAAATTTTATAGGTAAAGTAGCTTGAGTTCAGGCTGTTAAATTTAGAATTTTCTCTATGGCTATTTTAAGGTTATTATCAATATCTTTTAAAATATACGAACATTTCCAGACTGAACTCGAGCGGAGTAAGTATGTAAATCTAGGTACAAAAAAACAATATTTTAAAATAGTAAGAGCTACGTGGGGTTTAATTTATACAATTTATCAACGTGGTTTAAAACTGATCAAATTTTGTTTTTAAAACAGGTTTAATACTATCAAAACACAACGGGGCACCTAGCAGGTATAGTGATTCAGTACTGACAGTTTTTATTCCTGGACAAATATGATTGAAATTTTGAATAAAAATGTCTCTACTCGTATGAGAAATAGATAGATTATTGGAAAAAAATATTTCACATATATTGCTATTTGGTTCAAGACCAATATTTTTGAAATTTCGAAAAATATGAGTAAGATCACTGAGCACGTCATCTCCTCTACCTCCCAGTGTACCGTCGTCTAGGTACCAGACATTCAGCTTGGATTTCAAATTTGAAATAATGGGCTGAATTCCCAAACCGAATAGTGCTGGTCCCAGTGGGTCACCCTGCTGAATACCGACAGCAGAATTAATAACGTGGTTTTCGTAAAACAAGTTAGTATTTTGACTATAACATTGCTAAACGTAATAATAAATTTCGGAGGTATTGCTAGCCACACACACACACCTTCACAAAAACATCTGCATCAGAGTTTGTTAAAAATGTACGTGCTGAATATACCGCCGCCTCACAGCCACCTCTAGTGCCTAAGCCTAGTTAAGTAGGCTGAAATTTGGTCTTTAGGTTAGAGATTATGTGCCTGGAAGCTAATTTTGAAGTTAAGCGTCGAAATGTGGAACCAACGGCAATAGGACGGATACTGTTATCCTTTTTTTTTGAAGGCACATAATCTTGCCCCATATAAGAATGCAATGAAATTTGGATTAACATTACCAGAAAGCATAAAGTTACATCATTTTGTAATGTCTTTAAGAAGTACTCCACCGGCGTCACCGGCAGAGGCGCTTACAAGATCTTTAAGATGTTGAGGCGTAATTCCGTCAATACCGCCAGCAGAGCCATTCGAAAATGACATAATTGCTTCTAAAGTGTCTTTTTCAGAAATTTATAGTGGTTGCATAGAAGTCTTGGGAGGCAGCGGTAAACTCTGAGAAAGTTTGATCGTAGGATGCTTTTGACGAAGGCTTTCAAGAGTTTCGACATTACGAGGAGCCAGGATGTCGTCTGAGAATAAAATACGGGATGCATTTTTTAAGTCGCCATCCATTACTTTCGACTCAACTACTTTCTTTAAATCAAATTTAGGATGTGGAACAGGTAAATGAATATTAATTGGGTAATCTAAATTTTGAAAAGATGTCTCTTTTAGTTGAGACGTTATTGATTTATTTATTAATAGAACCAGGCGTTACTTTGCGAAAGTCCATTATATAAAGTTGACAAAAAATTACTTTGCGTACATCCGCGCGATAAAATAAAATGAAGTATCTTACCTAGTTTGAAGAGCACCTCCCGCCGCCCCTCAATTGCGTGCACTATCCCCGTCACCACTAATCCCAGCACCACTACTCCCAACACCACTACACTAGGAAAGACACACCACTGACGACAATACAATACGTGTTTCGCCTCTACAAGAGGCATCCTCAGGTGATATAGAATCTATATCACCTTGATTTATTTATTGTTTTATCAAAATGAAAATGGGAATACGCGAAAGTAAATAATTTTTGCCAATTATTTTCACTATTAGTGAAACAATTTTGAATAGTGCATGACAATGCTTTAGCAAACTGCATCCTCGTACTCTCTTTGTGTCCTTAGAGGGATTGCTAATAGAGTTATGAATTTCTACGGTAGGCTGTGAAGCCGAAATATTTTTACTATGGCATCGTTTAATATGTATATTTAATCCCCTTTTACCCTTAAACAGCCTACGGTCGACACAATTTTGACACTGTAGGAAATCCGGCTGTGAATGTAGCGGATCAGAGATATTCATTAAAAAATTCTAAACAGATCTCTACAGCACTCAAAAGACTTTATATTAGATAGCTTAATATTAACCTGAAATGTGATGTACCCCGCATCTTTCCCTGAAACACAATCATTAATGGTCTAAAGAAAAGCACTTTACTCTACCTATATAAATGAAATATTATCACATTACTTCCCTGGATTTATTCCATATTGATAAAAATTGTATGTAGTTGTTATGCTTTGACTGTTGACAATGACGCAGCAGAAATATTTTTCTTTATAAATGAGTATTGTGTCTGAAATCAAAAAAAAATATTATTATAACTGTAATTATTGTAATATTTTGTAGTAATTAACGTACACATTATAACTAAATGCTAACGTCATAGTTTTTTTACTGTCATAAAAATTTACTAATTTAATAAACGAGAGTTTGAGTTTCACTTTTCAATGTGCGATTATAATTTTTAACGTAGAAAATGATGCGTGAATGACTAATCCTTGATTATTTATTAGTATCTGACAAGTAAAGTGTTAAGGCATAAATAATTATGAAGGTATAATAAATGGCTACGCTTGGACTCTGACTCTACACTATTAGGTTTTAACTAATTATTTAAATTTCTTGAAATGATTTATGTTAGTTATTAAGAAAGTTATTAGTTAGTTATACAGTTCATATATAAAAGGTCAAGCCCAATAGCACATGACTAAAGAAACCGTACCGTACAGAGGCAAAGCTTCATACAACCGCGCTGTGATAGATACACTACTACAATCTTTAGGCGCGGGTGTGCGTGAGCATAGGCGGCTCATCACGTACAGAGAGAAACTGCTTTACACCAGCACGGCCAGTGCTCAAACTTCAGGGTTGTGTAAAAAATTATAAGTGTCATATTTTGTTTTTAAAGAATAATTCGTATCAAATGAAATATAAAAAAGTGTAAATATGGTTTCTAATACCTACGTAGATTTGAACATTATCGAGGCTGCCGCAAGAGATATCACTGATTTTGTAAATAAAATTAATAATTTGTGTATTTCTTACACTCAAGTACACTGCAATCTCCTAATAAATATAAAAGAGCTTTTCGATGCGATAGTTATCAAATTGAGTTTTAGAAGAAATGCTACATTTTTCAGGAACTTAAATTCAATAAGAAGTGATATGCAGAAAGACGTTACAAATACCATGAATATCATTCACGGATTCCAAGTATTTATAAAATCTTTAATAAAACTTCATGAACAATTAAAATTAGAAGAAATTGAATTAATTTTATCGAGACATCTCAATCAAGATTGTCTTGAAAATTTCTTTGGAAAAAGCAGACACGCGGGTGGTAACCTTCAGTTTTTTTAATATTAATTTTTGGTCCGATCTATGCAGAATGACTGGGAATGGGAAAATATTATTTTTTCAGCCATTATAAGGATGTTAATAAAAATAGTGGTCAATCGGGTTTTTTATAACACTTCCTGACAAATTTATCGCGTTTGTTAAACTGCTTGAGCAAAAATTTAGCGAATATTTTGACCGCGTAAGAAACATTGCAAATAATGGTAGTGAAGTATTAAAATGCGTGCTAGAGTTTATATTTGTTATGAAATGCGAGTGATTTCCAATAGATTATTTAAAAAAAAACTTTACATTAAATTTAGAATTTACCATTTAACTAAAGCCACAACAACTTTTTGAAGAACAATAATTATAAAAGTAAAATGTATAGAATACGTAGTTTGTAAAAAAATATTGTATATTAAGAATCTATTAAACATTTTGTTTATTTAATTTTATTCTCCTGTGCTAACCCTACCAAAATAGGTACAGCTCCTTAGAAGCTTTGCCTCTGTAGAGTTCCTTTATTCATGTGCCAATAGTTTTTAAAGTTTCGATGTCAAGGACAAAGAATTCTTAAAAAAATGTTTGGTCAGTTTATCTTAATTTATAATAACTTCTAAACGTGCCATTTTAAGTTTAGAAAATATTAGAAATAATCTGCTCGGCGGCACGTATAACCTTATCAAGGTGTACGCTGTGTCCGTCGATACATTCGAATACTCGTAAATCTTGAACCATTTGTAATAGGTATTACAGAAAAGTATAGATGTAAAATGCTGACTATGCTTTGACGTTAATCTTAATTAAAACCAAAATAAGATACTTAAAAGTTTTTAAATTTCCATAGTTTTAAAAACCTCACATTGTGCAGTACATATTGGTGAATACAACTATTTCATGTAGAAATCGATAACAGAAATAACAAAAAGATTGTAAGTAAATTATAAATTGTATTATTAAAATATTTTATATATATTTTTACTTAATATATCTATACTTGCATAATGCACGCAATCGCGGGTAAAATGCGTTTTAATTCCGTTTTACCCGACTGCCCCAAAAAGAGGGTAATGTGTTTCGAGTGTATGTACAATGTACATACCTACTCGTATGTATATTTTTTTGGCATGCTTTGTAACCTATGGGGTATCGTGAAATACATCTTAGTTCTGAAAGTCATATATGGTAAAGTATTTGATTTTTTTTATTATAAATTACTATTTTAACCATTGGGCTTATTAACAATAGAGCATCCCTTGCGAACTATGCTCAGTTACAATTCGATTTTTTGCTACCAATACCACAAATATGGGTACAAACATAGGTACACTGATTCTTTGAAATCAAACATTATCTGTTTTTAATTTTTACTATTTCCTCGACAATTTTAAACTAAATAAAATCAATTTATTTAGTTTAAAACTGTCGAGGAAACTCTTTTAATTTAAACTAATTTTGACGAATTTTATAGCGTTTAATTGATTGAGATGTCTATGGGCTACAGCAACCACTTACCACCATGTGGGCTGTATGCTCGTTTGTCACCCTTATCCTATAAAAATTTGTCATTTTTTTCAATAAAATATGTGTCATTCCATAGAAGTATCTTGTCATTCATATTAAGTTTCGCGTAAATATAATAAATAATAAAAACTGTTACGAAAAAACAAATTTTGACTACATTTTTAACAAATGACACCTGCCATGTAATGGATGGGAAACTATTTCTGACTTAATAATAATTTGTCTTGATAATAATAATTATATAATCTTTAAGTGACGGCTCTTATCTTCAAGTAGTACCTTCGATAAATCTAATTTGACGAATGCCATGACAAGGGTTAAGGTAAAAGAACAAATTAATTTATTCATTTGGCTTTTAGTGATGCAAAATTTAAAAATATTTACCTTTAGATAAAATGTAATTTTGTTATGGAACTATTTGTTGCGCCATTGCAATATAACTAATTACCGTCGCCTTTTGAACTTAACGCAATTTATATATTTTACGTTATGATATTCTTTTATTTTTTTAATACTTTAAAAATCGTAGGCTCCAAAGACGAGCCGTTATTTTTTCCCAGTTAGGTTATTCAGTATACAACGACCGAAAAAACAACATCCCTTCAAAAACAAAATTAACCTTATAATCAAAGTGGGAAATATTATATTTCTAGGGTTTTCGAAACATGAATAATCATACTTTTCTCCAAGTAATTTCTGTTTATAATTAGTGATATTCTTACTACGTTGAAATTTTATAAATCACTGAACTGGAGTTCACTAATAACAATAGGCGCATTGATCGTAAATATAAGTTTCTTTATGTTTTATTCATTACAGTTTATCAAAAGCCAACTGCTGAACATAAGTCTCCCCCCCCCCTCCCTCAGATTGGTTCATAGGAATACTTATTTTGATATTTGCCATAGCTGCCGTGTTTGGCGAGCGTACTTTGAGTTGTTATTGGAAAGTTGCTACTAGCCATCTCCTGTTTTATTTTCTTTTGTTGCCTCTTATAACACCCGCGGGATGTTATGAGGTAGTAGTGGTGTGTTGTTCTTCATGTTTAGTCGCATAATATTACATTGTTCAGCTTTATCATAACCGAAGGGTTTTTAAGATTTAAATTCGAATAGCAATATCTTGCCGCGTATTAATAAAAAGTAAATTAGATACATATTGGTCCTATTATGGGCTAGCTTCATGTCCAGCTGTTGGTTGACTTACAACTCGTAAAGAAGTACTAAAAAGTAGTTTATTAAACTCGAAACATTAAAAATATTATTTTCTTTGTAACAGGAAATGCCAACACCGGACTTCAGTTTCGATTTGGAGTTAGGAGAACCTACAACAGAGCTGCTGGAACATGCTCGATTGCACTGCGGCGAAGATCCCAACACTCGCTTACAGGCTATATATGAACTGAGGGACATGATATATGGTAATTATAAATTACGTCAAACTCTTTTTTTGTGCCTAAACAAAACAAAACTTCGTGAACAGAAAACTTTCCCCCAATTGGTGCAAAACCATTTAAATTTTTACGGCTCACTAGCGCTGTACCTAAGCTTTGGTTACAGCGATGCAGGCCGTGATATTATAATGTTTGTATTATCTATGGCACCGTGGGTTTAATCAAGTAATTGTATGGCTTACAAATAATTGTTTCGGGTCCAGTTGTTTACTTTTGTGCAATATTTTGATGTGGTAGATCCATGCTGCAGCTATATTAGTAGTATAGTTGTAGCACGAATGGGTCGGCTCGACCGGGTAAGGATCACGCTCTCACAGAATACCAGCGTAAAATAGCAACTTAACGCTGCTGTATTTCGTATGGTAAGTGTAAAAAACCACTGAAACCGAAACATTCCATCTTAGTCCTTACGGGTGACGACGCATATGCATTTTTATTTGTAATCGAGGATAGATGTAGATGTCTATGGCTTATAGCAACCACTTACCATCAGGTGGACTGTATGCTTGGTTGTCATAATCTTTATATATAAAAATTACGTGTCACGTTGTTTGCCCGCAATGGACTCCCAAACTATTGAACTGATTTCAATGAAATTTTGCACACTGTGTGCATTTTGGTCCAACTTGAAATATAGGATAGTTTTTATCCCGACCCTCAAAATTTTTTTTGCGAATTTAAGTATTTTTTAATAGGACAGAGGGTCGTCGGTATGGGCAGAACAACGTCTGCCTGGCGAGCTAGTTATTCTACAAAAAATATATAATTATAAAACATCTCCACGATATAGAAAACATCCTAGGATAACACCTCGATGTTTTTGTTTGAGGCTTTATTGTGAGCAAGTAAGTATTATTTGCTTGAGGTTTCACTCTTCTACAAATTTATTTACTTTTTTTTGCAGTAGGGTTTCATTAATCAGCATTTCTTGTTTCTGAGTCAGAGTACTCGTGCTGGAATTCATATGTTAAACTAAAATTATATTTATACTAATTCTTTTATCTTCATTTGAACATGTTAAGTGCATTTCACCAAAAATATAGGTAATTAGTAATTAGAGTAATTATTGACATAAAAAAACCAATACACTCTATCGTCTCTGCCTATTATAATCTTATCTATTTGTATATATGTTACATTTTCACCAAAAAAGATACATATTGATGAGAAAATCAGTAATAGATATAGGTTTTAAAAAATATTGCTTCATAATCAATAATAACAACATAAAGCAGAAATGGCATAGCGTGTACATATTAGTTAGCCACGCTATTGTAGTTAAATACAGTTGATATGTAACTGACAAAATATAGTGCTTTACTACAACAAAATTATTATAAAATAATTTTATTTTTTATTATCAATCCTTAAGATCAATTTATTTGTAGTCTGGTTGAAAGAAGCCCCGAAATTATTTATTAACTATGTTCTTTTTTTAATCAGAAAATCAAATGCAATTTTCGTATTACTTGCTGCTTATCTAAGGTCAGACGAATGTTTTTCGGGCGTTGACAACGAGGCAAGGCCCGAAAACAGTAATGCATCTCTGATGCGTATCTTTATCTCATTAAAAGACATTTCTTCGTTGTGATTTAATTTCAGATCTTCAACTCGTTCTATCAAAAATAATTTTAAACAGTATTGATTTTTTTTTTCACTGTCATTTAAAACATTTCGCCATGAAGCGACAATTTTGAGGAATTAATTTTATTTGTTTTAGCATGATCTCTGGGTTTTGGGTGCCTTTTTGTTGAGGTAAATTTACAAAATAAAGAACCTAAATTAGTGCCTATTTACGAGTAGCATTTCACACAAATAATTTATAAAAGAGAGGCCGGAGTTAGGGTATAATATTCTAAGTAAAATCTAAAGTTGCGGACTAGCGGTAGTCAGGTAGCGGCATTTAAGGAGATCGGCCGTTTGTGTGCCATAAAATTATCTACATAAACTGCATGTTTCTACTATTGTACATTTTGGGTTTCCGTACCCAAACCTATTAATGTCACTCTGCTGTCTGTATGTTTGTCTGTCTGTTCTCTATTTATTGAAATCAGTTATAGAACTAAAATTTGGGCGTTTACCTGACTTCAAACAAGTGGTAAAATTAAAAATTTGTACAACCGACTTCAATATAAATTATTAAGAATAACTCAAAAACTTTTTGGTCAGACTTTGATCAAATTTATTTGAGACCACAAGAGAAGCACCAGCTTACAAATAAAAAAAAATCATGGAAATCGATTCTCTTAGAAAAGAGTTATGAGGTAACCACATAAAGTATTTTATTTAAGTATTTTTGAGTACCGTCTCCTTTTTGAAGTCGGTAGATAAAATGAGAACATCATCAATGTCGTCGAAGTTAATTAAATACGCATTATTAAGAATAACCAAAAAAAAACTACTGGTCAGATCTTGATCAAATTCATATGGGACCACATGAAATGCACGAGTTTTCAAATAAAAAAAGAGTCATTAAAATCGGTTCATTTAGAAAAAAGTTCAGAGGTAACACGCATAAAAAACATACAGTCGTAATGATTACCTCCTCCTTTTATTGAAGTTGGTTAAAAAGGAGGAGATCCAATATTGGCGTAAAATTCAATGAAATCGTACATGAAAAAGGAGCCGAAAAATATTTTTTATGCTCTAGCTGGTGAAGTGATATTGTCTAGAGTTCACTCAGTATATTATAAATATGCATTTTTTCTTGTCATTTAAAAAAGTTTAAGAAATGTAAGTGGTCAAACTTTCAAGATTGTTTTTTTTTGTTGCGAGATCTATCTGAAAAACCAAACTAGTTAGGAATTTGAATTTTTGTATATGACATACTGTTTTAAAAACAAATTCTGAACTTTTATAAAACTGAGATAATAAATTTACTACAGTTACAGTACAACAATAAAATCTACAAATAGGTACATAAAAATCTAAATGTTACTTCATCATCTGCTGAGCCGAAAACAATTAAATATTTTTTTGGAAGAAAAAAGGGTGAGTTCTTAGTCGATGTCAGAGACATGAATAAGTGTAGTAATAAGTGAATCTGAGGAACTAACATTACAATCACGACCTGGAGACAACAAGAATACTCTTTATTATCAATTTCAGCTTAATTTCCGACCAATGAGTGCAGATATACTGATTTATATTCACAACAGCTCTGACTTTTAGTATGCAAAAGGGTTGGAGGACTGTCTACTATAAGTGAGCTGAGTACTTATTATTCCTTTGAATATATTTGATTCAATTCTTTTTAGTACATTGAACTTAACGACTTTAACGAACCCTCTTACAATTTTCTTGTGAGCAGTTCAACAGCTCCTTAAATTACTTACAACGCGTCCCACAGCCATTGCGTTATCTGCTACTTGCAATGCCAAATTTCCGTCGGAGTTCCTTTCCATATTCAATTCTGTTCTGTACTGGTGCGATCAGTGTCTGATTTAGAATTCCGACAACTCTAGGCTAGCCATGAATATACGCATCCCCCCCGCCCCTCTCCAGGCTGTTCTGTATATGTCTGCCCAGCGCACGAGTATATTTACAAGTTTTATTACAAAAACAAACAAACTTTATCACAGCTTTATTATAAGTTTTGAAAATTTAAACGAGAATGGTCGCTAACCAACTTTAAATCGTTATCCATCCCTAAGTGGTCATTAATAATTTAAAATGACTTGAAAAACCTAAATATGATTTTCGAAGACCTAATCAATGGTAACCAAAATTAACAATAAACTAAATAATATGCAAGCACAAACAGTTCTAACCGGTCTTAATATACTTCACCAGAATATTCAGGGCATAAGGTCTGAACTCAACCAGATAGAAGTTCTATTAACTATGGAAAACATTGATATTATGTGTATTAGTGAGACTTTTTTAAAGAAACAAGTTGTTAATTTTCTACAAATTCCAGGCTATAAAGAAGCTAACTCATATTGTAGAAATGAGTCCAGAGGAGGGGTCTGTATTTATGTTAAAAAAAGTATGGATTTTAATATACTTCCCTGTATAAATCAATTAAGCTTAGATAAATACCTTGAATGTTGTGGTATACTGTTGCCAGAATTAAATTACATTATTGTTTGCTGTTACCGAACTCCAGGCTCAAGTTTTGAAATATTTATAAAAACATTGCATTTGTTATTACATAGAATTACAGTACGTTCAAGATATATGACTAAAAAAGTAATAATAGCCGGTGACTTTAATATTAATCAACTTGAAAATACTCCAAAATGTTTACTTTTTAAAAATACTGTATTAAAATATAACTTAAAACTAACAATAAATGAACCAACTAGGATAACAATAAAATCGAAAACTTGCATAGACAATATCATAACAAATATTAAAGGTTACAGCTCAAAAGTTTTACATTTAGGATTATTTGATCACTCTGCACAATACATAAATGTACCATGTAATCAAGGTTATATTGAAAAATATTGGTATGTACATAGGAGGAACGAAAATAAGTATTTAATTATCTTTCTAAAATATCTCTCTCAATTAAGTTTTTCTGAAGTTTTCTCGTATCGTGATGTCAATCAGGTCAATCAATAGTTTCATTAGCTTATTCAAATTAATATACGATCTTTGCATACCTGTAGAAAAGATTAGAATTTCTTTTAAGAAAAAGTCAAATTGGCAGACAGTTAGCATTAAAAGAGCATGCAAAACTAAAAGAAACTTATACCAAAAAATACTGAAATATAAGAAAAACGAATTAATACCGTATTATAAGAAATACTGCAAAATATTAAAATCTGTAACACGTTTACCAAAACAGAAATCAAATATAAAATTCATTAAAAATAGTAATAACAAAAATAAAGCTACATGGTACTTAATAAAAAAGCAGACCACTTCACAAAACATATTCAAAACAACTATTAAAAATGTGACCATTGATAATACTAATATCACGGATGCAGGTGCTATAGCAGAAGTTTTTAACACTCATTTTGCTACCATTAACATTCAAACACAAGCCACAGATACCTACCCTCTACCATCTACACATCTACATAGCATATATTTATCACCCGTTGACGCAAATGAATTGAAAAAAATAATCATAAACCTTAAAAGTAAAAAGAGTTGGGGCTACGACAATATATCGATCCAAATTATTAAAAAATCCATAGAGTATATTAGTGAGCCGCTTGTTTATTTACTTAATGATAGAAACTGGTACCTTTCCACATGAATTAAAAACAGCATAACTCAAACCTTTGTTCAAAAAAGGTTCAAAATGTAATATCAAAGACTAGGCCCATATCTCCTTTATCCAAATTCTCAAAAATATTTGAAAGAATCTTCTACTTATAGAGTTTTTCAAAAAATATTTATGTACACCTAAAATTAATAATTACATGTATTATAAGAGCACTTTTTGTACAGGTATTAAAATATTCAATCATGAGTAGTGTAGTTGTACCACTTCTAGACCACCTGAGTCAGACGTGGTTCAACGACGTTCGTCGACGCCCGATCCTAAAAAAAAAAAAAAAAAGGTTTTGGCATGCTCTGATCACGAATCCGTGGTCCATTTTTGTGTAGAATGCACGGTTCCGGAGATGTGTAGATCAATTAGCTAATATCTAATTGATATCCGGTAAGGGCCTCCACCGTCATTAGCGTCCCATTGTTCCTATTTCTATTGTTCTATTGTTCATTAATCACCTTCATTGCAGCGTGTGCGTCGACTATATCAGTGCTATTGTTTATTATAATTCTTTGTTTATACAACGCTAATCTGAATCATCAATAAAACACATTACATAATTTTGTTACAATTTTTATTTATAAAATACAAAATCTTATTAATTATTATCTATAAAATAGGAGCGAAACATCTCATCCACTAAAATATCGTTGTACAATGTGTTCCTTGTAAATATACTCGTAAAACTATGTATTGAACGTCCTTGAAACTTATATAGTAAATACATTAAGCAATATTCGCCACAAACTGAAGTCCACTCATTCTGAATCCTATCAACATTCCAGTTCCATCTTTTACAATTCCTTTTTAAAAACTCTAGATGATATCGTACAGGTGATCGTCCATATGAATCAAAATATTGACCGACGTCATTCGTATCGATATATAAAGCTACCCAATGTGACCCTGGTTTATCATCTGTATCCAAATTACATATTATATACGTTGGTACGTGGGTATACATAGGCAGTCTATTAGCTGCATAAACATTATTTTCTAGACTGGGGTGAATCTTTTTCAGATGTTGTTGTACATCTAGTGTATCCATGATATTACTGCTATTAGTAGATTATTACAGTACCTAGCTACTCAATGAATAACATAGGAATGGTCAATTATAGTGATTTCTACATATTAAATTGCATTTTTGTGATATACAAATCGTACTTGAGTCATTGATCACCAAACAAAACACAATACGAAGAAATGTTGAGATAGGCAACGGAAATGTGAGATAAACTGATATGTTTCTAAATATTAAATTGCATTTTTGTGTTATACAAATCGTACTTGAGTCATTGATCACCAAACAAAACACAATACGAAGAAATGTTGAGATAGGCAACGGAAATGTGAGATAAACTGGTTGACGCATAAAGTAATTATCAACTCATTACGGAAATACTTTAGATTAGAATTTTTACGTACTGGTGGTATATAAGACCAACAAACGCAGTCATCGAGTTAGTGTACGGTCGTTTGGCTACAGTGGATCTATCAATAGTACATTTGTGTTACTTCAATACACCAAAGGCTATGGATGTAAGTGTTTATTCTATTGACTAAATTACTTTTTTTCTGTTATTTTCATGTGTGTGTGTATTATTTTATTTAAATATTGTGTATGTATATGATTAAGCCGTGGTAACTCAGATGGTTAGCGCTAGCTGTAAATTTCACAGTACGCGACCCGGGTTCGATCCCCGCCAGCACCAATTAAATTGTTAATAGCAATTTTAAGTGCTTATTACCACGTGCTTGGTGGTGAAGGAAAACATCGTGAGGAAACCTGCATGTCTGAGAAAATTTCGAAGGCATGTGAAGTTCACCAACACACATTGAGGGAGCGCGGCGGACATTTCCTTGCTCTAAAACCCTCTCAGAAATGAGAGGAGGCCTATGTTCAGCAGTGGACTTTAATAGGCTGTAACTTTAACTTTTTTAACTTTTATGATTAAGTGTTAACAAATTGATATTAACATGATAACTGTGTTGTTGCAGAAATCATTGAGCTTCGATGAAGATACCTATAAACAGTATTACTACTCGCCACTCTCCCCTCAAGAAGAGAGTGATAACCTCGTCATTAATAATAACACATGCGATGGTGGAAAAAGAAAATCGCAATCGATTGATCATTTTTTTGAAGCTGAATCAAAAATAAAAAAGAGGAAGGGAAAACTTCAGTGAAGTGTGCACCAGTGCTTTTTTCTACACAATCATGGAAGAGAATACGGAACTATTCAATAGCGAATTAAATCAGGAGTTGTCTAAAGTTTGTGAAGAAATGGAGAGGGGTCAACTGTTCGATTCGTCATACGATGATGAGTTGTATCATCACTGTGCGATGGTTGAAACACAGTTTAAGTATGTAAAATAAACATTCATTTCGATCATAATTTACATATTGTCTTATACAGTTTTTAATAAATTTAAACATTTTAGCAGTCAACCACTACAACTTGGAAGAGGAACGAAGCGAACGTGCAGCAAAGAATCCAAGATCATCAAAAAACCAACAACGGAAGCAGAAGCGCATACCTCTGCAGGGAACAGTATCAGTAACGATGATCAAGTGGAATGTCCAACGTGCCATATATTTATCAAGAAACGGTATTTAGCTAATCATTTTAAAAGTAATGTTCATAAAAATAATCTTTTAAATTCACATAATTCTTTATCAAACGTTAGTGTTATTGAATCTGCTTTTGGAAATAGGATTTTAACTTATAAAATCAAGAGTAGAGTAGATCGTTCGACATGGGTAAATTTTGAAACTCCTGAACTATTTTTAAATTCTATTAAAGATGATATTTTATTTTTATTACAAGAGTGTATTCATCAACACATAATTTTTAAGGTAAACTTCATATTGCATGCTGATTTTGTTCAACAAACTAAAGATATTCATGATACGTTCGATTTTCAAACGCTTAACTATATTATTTGTCAAGGAGATGACTTAAATATTTTTCTTTCATCTTTAAATGATACAATTACTACTAAAATTAGTGCTTTCGAAAAAAAAGATAGTGGATGGAGTCTAAAAAACATAAAATCTATAGACATGAATGTTAATAAATTTAACCCCCTACGCGGTACTTCATACATAGATCTTCCTCGTGACATAAAATTAAAAAAGGCTGTTATAAATGTAAAAAACAAGGATTATTTTTGTTTTAAATGGGCGTTACTCTCGGCGTTATATCCTGTAAACAAACACACCGATCGGGTATCATCGTACGTTAAACATGCAAATAAACTTAAATTTGATGGTATTTCCTTTCCGGTTAAAATTTCTGACATAGCAAAAGTAGAGAAATTAAATGATATTAGTATTAATGTTTTTGGGTTAGAATATAATAAAGAAAAACGATGTAATTCTATAGTAGGTCCATTATTTTTAACAAAGTGTCGTAAAGATAGACATATCAATTTATTATTTTTTTCCAAGGATACAAAAAATCATTATTGCTATATAAAAAATTTATCGCGGTTAGTTAGTAAACAAATTTCAAAAGACGGTCACATCATGTACATTTGTGAAGCATGTCTACTTCGCTTTCCATCTCAGGAAAGGTTAAATAACCATGAACAATACGATTGTGCTCACATTTGTACAGTATTACCAAACAGTGAAACTTTAAAAAAAAAGAATTGGTTTGGTCAACCTATTTCAAATGATAAAATTAAATTTGATAGTTATGAAAAAAAGTTAAAGATACCATTCGTAGTTTATGCTGATTTTGAAGCATTTTTAAAACCAATAGAATCATGTTCTAACGATCCTTCCAAACCTTTCACTCATAATATTCAGAAACATGAAGTACATAGTTTAGGATATTATATAAAATGTTCATATGATGATAAATTATCAAAATATGTAACATATTGCGGACCCAACTGTGCACAAGTGTTTATGGAAAGTTTATCTAACAATCTAAAAGAAATAAATAGACTTCAAAAATATCCACCACTTCCGCTAACAAATGAAGACAAAAACCAAATTTCAAATGCAACCATTTGTCATATTTGTGAAACTGAGTTGGCAAAACATTTTTATGATTTTGATTGCTACACTGGTAGTTTTATAGGTGTTGCTCATGAATCATGTTGTTCGAAGATCAGAACACCTAGTTATATACCAATATTTTTACACAACCTTAGTCACTATGATGCTCATTTTATTGTTCACGCGTTAAACTTTTGTGATGGTGAAGTCGAAGTTATCCCTCAAAATAAAGAAAAATATATATCCTTTTCCAAAAAATTAAAAGTGAATAACCACGAAATTATATTGAGATTCTTAGATTCATTTAAGTTTTTATCGTGTAAATTAGAAGAATTGGCCAAAAATCTCAGTAATGATCAATTTCAAGAATTACGTAGAAATTACCCTAATGATGAAGATTTCTTTCGTTTAAAACGGAAAGGTCTTTATCCATATGAACTTATGACTAAATATGATAGTTTAAGTCTAACATCGCTCCCTGAACAAAAATGTTTTTATAGTTCACTCACAGATTCACATATTTCAAATGATGATTACAATCATGCTAAAGATGTTTGGGAACATTTTGGGTGTTGTAATATGCTAGATTATTCAAACCTATATTTAAAAACAGACGTTTTACTTTTATCCGATGTATTTGAAAACTTTAGAAAGTTATGTATTAATACATATGATTTAGACCCTGCCCATTATTACACAGCACCCGGTTTAAGTTGGGATGCAATGTTAAAATATACAAAAATAGAATTAGAACTTTTAACACATTATGAGAAAATTGCATTTATTAGATCAGGTATCAGGCATTTATTAGGTAGAGGTGGTGTATCTCAATGTAGTAATCGTTATGCTAGAGCTAATAACAAATACATGGAGGATTATGATACAGGGAAACCAATTTCATATATCACATATTTTGATGCCAACAATTTATATGGTTGGGCTATGTCTCAATATCTTCCTACTGGTGGATTCGAATGGGTAAATCCAAATACAGAATTTAATGTGTCTAAGACATCAGACTTCGGTTTTATTTTAGAAGTTGATTTGGAATATCCAGATGAACTTCATGATTTACATTCGGACTTTCCTTTATGTCCAGAAAACATTTGTGTAGGCAATATTAATGAGAATAAACTAGTCCCAAATTTAAATAATAAAGATAAATATGTAATTCATTACAGAAATTTAAAGCAGTGCATAGAAATGGGGGTTAAATTAACTAAAATTCATAGAGTTTTAAAATTTAAACAGTTTCCCTGGTTGAAGATGTACATAGATCTAAACACAAAATTAAGAACTTTAGCAAAATCAGATTTCGAAAAAGATTTTTATAAATTAATGAATAATTCAGTCTTCGGTGAGACTATGGAGAATATTGAAAAAAGGGTTAACATAAAATTAGTTACGCACTGGGAGAACCAGGGTAAAGCTTTAGGTGCTCAAGATCTAATCGCTAAACCACAATTTCATAGCCTTTCAATATTTTCGGAAAACCTAGTTGCGGTTCAGTTGCGAAAAACGAAGTTAATATATAACAAACCAATTTATTTAGGGTTTTGCATTTTAGATATTTCAAAAACATTAATGTATGATTTTCATTATAACTATATGATTAAAAAGTTTAGTAAAATCAAATTATTGTATACAGATACGGATAGTTTAATATATCATATATTTACAAATGATTTTTACACTGATATAAAACCTGACCTTTCATCATACTTTGATACCTCAGATTATGATACAAATAATATTTTTGAATATCCAAAATTAAATAAAAAGAAATTAGGTTTTTTTAAAGATGAAAATAATGGTAAAATCATGAAAGAATTTGTGGGTTTACGATCCAAAATGTACGCTTTTAACTTAGAGAATAAGACTATAGCCAAGGCAAAAGGGGTAAATAAATGTATCATTAAAAAGATGACAATGAATAGTTATAAGTCTTCTCTATTTAATAAAAAAGTGCAATATTATAGCATGCTTAGATTTAAATCAATTAAACACACAATTTTCACACAAAAATTAAATAAGATAGGTTTATCATATAATGACACAAAGAGACATATTTTAGATAATAATATTGAAACATTAGCTTGGGGTCATTATAAACTGCGTTAAGTGTTGATAGTTTTTACTTTTATGTCTGCGTTTAAGAAAAATTTATATTGATTGTAAAATTATGATAATACTATAATATGACGTAGTTTATTACATATTTAAACATTGTTTTATTGTAAATAATTTAAGTTAATTGTTGTTTCTATTTATTTGAGGTTGAGTTAATTGTAAAATTATGATGTACTAATTGTTGTTTCTATTTATTTGAGGTTGAGTTAATTGTAAAATTATGATGTACTAATTGTTGTTTCTATTTATTTGAGGTTGAGTTAATTGTAAAATTATGATGTACTAATTGTGTTAGAAATAGTATACAGATAATTCTGTTTTATATAATTTTTGGAATATATATTAATTGTTTACACCAACACTTTCATTTTTTATTTCACCCCTTTGAACTTTAGACGTGTGTTATGTTTCACTTTATCCATCCGTTCACTGCTATTGTGGCAGGACCAAGTGGGTGTGGTAAGTCTAATTTTGTAACAAATTTCATAAAATCAGTTACAGAAATATGTAATTGTGATTTTAATCAGATCACATGGTGCTTTGATGAAATGTAACCATTATATAATTTACCAAATGTTAACTATCATCAAGGAATTCCAAATCTTAATATGTTTGATGGTGAAAACCCACATCTTGTTATTATTGATGATCTAATAAGAGAGTCCGATGGAAGAATTGTGGATATATTTACAAAAGGTAGTCATCACAGGAATCTTAGTGTATTTTATCTAACACAAAATTTATTTCATCAGGGTAAAGGACAAAGAGACATATCTTTAAACTCAAGTTATATAATATATTTTAAAAACCCTCGAGATAAAACTCAAATAAGATATTTAGCAAGACAAGTATCACCAGATAACCCAAAATTCATTGAAAATGCCTACAGGGATGCAACTCTAGAGGCGCATGGATATTTAATGGTAGATTTAAAACAGAATACCAATGATTTTTGTCGTATCAAGACAAATGTCTTTCCATTTAATGGTTTCTGTACAGTCTACGTCCCCACAAAAGAGTTTAAATACACCAAGAATCAAACAATTGAAATCATTGCTAAATGATGCATCGTCGACTCACAACGTATAAACATTTGCTAACCGCTTTGCATACGCTTAAACCAAAATATCAAAGAGCATTACTTAAAACGTGTGATGAAGAAGAAATTAACTGTATTTGTGAGTGTATTCATAACGTTTTACAAGGAAAAGTACCTCTTAAAGATCAGGATAAACAAAAATTGAATAAACATAAAAACATACTCCGTAAACTAGTACGTAAGTGTAAACATAAACTAAGAAAAAATATAATTATACAAAAAGGAGGGGCTTTCTTACCAACAATATTAGGTGCAATATTGAGTGGATTAGTGAGTGGACTAGCCAGTTAACATGGAAAATGCAAAGAAAATGATACTTATCGAACCTGGATTGATTGAAAAATTAAAACAAGAAAATAAGGTTAATAGTAATTTATCTCGATTAGATATTGAAATGCAAAATATTATGAATAGTAAGACGGAAGACCGAAAGAAATGGATATTATATTTACAAACACTGCAAAGATACCTTCATTTTACCGAAGAGGATCGTCAACCACTCAAATTACCAATTTATTCTGATACATCTAATGAAGATTCAAATGAGTCAAAAATTGGTTTTAAAAATAAAGATAGAGATCTAAAAACTTCAGTTGATATTGAATCTTTGCTGGAGGAGAATCGATCCATTAAAAGTAAAGAAAATGATGAAAATCCACTTTACACACCAGCTCAAATACTCAGTTTAATACCAAAAACTTATCATAAAAAAGGGCAGTTATTATTAAACTTAGTTGAAACAAGTAAAAGTAAAATACATTGGGATAACGAAGGTACAGTCATAATTGATAGTGAAAAAATTCCTGGAAGTAATATTGTTGATTTAATAAATGATTCACTAAGACCCCTAAAAAGAAGTGATCCGGTAGGGTGGGTTAGATTTGCTGAAGCATTAAAAGATATTAAAGTACCACTTACTTATATTGGAAATCCAAGGAGATGTGAGTTTATTAACCAACTTCAAGCAAAAGATCTGAACAAACCCTCTGAGATTGAAGTTCAAGAGTTTTCTACACCGTGCAGTAGAGATAAAAAGTCTACAACTAAAATACGTAAAGGACTTGAGTGGGAAAAATGGACTCCGTACTAGAAGAAATTAACAGGATTTATTATGATCCATCTAATCCCGCTGGTTTTGGTAGTATTGATAAATTATCAAAAGCCATGAAGGGTAAAATGAATAAAAAGCAAGTAAAGGAATGGTTAAAATCACAAGAAACATACACATTACATAAACCCATTCGAAAAAAATTCCCGCGTAATAGGTACATTCTATCAAATATTAATGAACTGTGGCAAGCTGATTTAAGTGATATGCGAACTTATTCTCAATATAATGATGGTTTCAAGTATATACTTTGTATTATTGATGTATTTAGTAAATATGCTTTTGCAAGACCAATGAAAAAGAAAAACTCAGAAACAACTAAAGAATGTTTTGAAAGTATATTTACTGAAAGTAATTTAACACCTACTCACATACAATCCGATAAAGGTACAGAATTTGTTTCAAAAGATGTACAAAAATACTTTAAATCCAAAAAGATTAATTACTATACCACTAACAATCCTGACATTAAGGCCAGTATTGTTGAACGATTTCAAAGAACACTAAAAATGAAAATGTGGCGTTATTTCACTCATAATAATACTTATAGATATATAGATGTTTTACAAGATTTAATATACTCTTATAATCACAGCTTTCACTCTAGTATTAAGATGTGCCCATGTGATGTAAATTCCAACAATATTATGACAGTTTGGACTAATCTTTATGATAGACGGTCAAAAAAACTTTCTTTAGAAAATCCTAAACCAAATTTCAATGTGGGTGATTATGTTCGAATAACTAAATATAAACATGTATTCCAAAAAGGATATGAATCAAATTGGAGTGATGAAATATTTATTATATCTTCAATAATTGATAGATCTCCATGGGTTGTTTATACAATAACAGATTTACAAAATGAACCAATAATTGGTACTTTTTATGAAAGAGAATTACAGAAAATCACTTACAACCCCACCTCACAACATAAAATAGATAAAATAATTGACACTCGTTATTCAAGTAACAGAAAAGAAGTATTAGTGAAGTGGAAAGGTTATCCAGATAAATTTAACAGTTGGATTTTAGCTTCTAGTTTAAAAGAAATATGAATAAAGAAAGTTTCTATTTAACTTTGCTCAGCAATAGTTCAATGGAATACTTTCCTGATAACAAGACCACAAATTTTTCAACGAAATTACCAAAAGCTATAAAATTAGAAGGTGAATGGTCGGTTGGAGTTGTCGAGTTTCAATATCCATGTACCATGTTTACTGTTCAAGACCATGAAAATGTTATATACATTACAAAATCTATGTTAATGCCTAATGAAGATAAGCCATCCACAGTGTACTACAAAAAACATATTCCAGCTACCAACTATGATAACGTTGAGCATATTTTAAGAGTGTTAAATGGTATCGGAGAGAACTTGAAATTTCGCTATGATGAAATAACAAAATTTGTGTCTATTTCGGTATTGGATAAAAATATAACATCCGTAACATTATCACCCAAATTAAGTTTACAGCTAGGTTATGAACCAAATAAAAATCTCCTAGAGAGAAATTTTGGAAAGTGTCCTGCTAATTTACACTTAGGGTTACCATCTCAACTATTTCTATATTGCGACATTATCGATCCTCAGATTGTGGGTGATGTTATGACTCCTTTATTAAGAGTCATTTCATTAGATCCTACAAAATACATTTATGGTGCAAATAAAATGCACGTTTTCTCTCAACCTCACTACGTACCTGTTATGCGAAGAGAGTTCGATACGTTGGAAATAGTTATAAGATCGAGTACAGGACAAAAAATACCATTCCAGTTTGGAACCGTGTGTATTAAACTACATTTCCGAAAATTATAATAATGAATTCTCTTCGTGATCATCATAAATGTCCATATGAAAATTATTATACACATCAAGCTGGATCAGGAGTTGGAGTAATTTATAAGGGTTCACCATATCAACGCGGTCATGGTATTGGGAGCTTCTTAGGGGGGTTATTCAGATCAGTTTTACCTTTACTTTCTCGTGGTGCTCGAGTGATTGGTAAGGAGGCATGAAGGGTAAAATGAATAAAAAGCAAGTAAAGGAATGGTTAAAATCACAAGAAACATACACATTACATAAACCCATTCGAAAAAAAATCCCGCGTAATAGGTACATTCTATCAAATATTAATGAACTGTGGCAAGCTGATTTAAGTGATATGCGAACTTATTCTCAATATAATGATGGTTTCAAGTATATACTTTGTATTATTGATGTATTTAGTAAATATGCTTTTGCAAGACCAATGAAAAAGAAAAACTCAGAAACAACTAAAGAATGTTTTGAAAGTATATTTACTGAAAGTAATTTAACACCTACTCACATACAATCCGATAAAGGTACAGAATTTGTTTCAAAAGATGTACAAAAATACTTTAAATCCAAAAAGATTAATTACTATACCACTAACAATCCTGACATTAAGGCCAGTATTGTTGAACGATTTCAAAGAACACTAAAAATGAAAATGTGGCGTTATTTCACTCATAATAATACTTATAGATATATAGATGTTTTACAAGATTTAATATACTCTTATAATCACAGCTTTCACTCTAGTATTAAGATGTGCCCATGTGATGTAAATTCCAACAATATTATGACAGTTTGGACTAATCTTTATGATAGACGGTCAAAAAAACTTTCTTTAGAAAATCCTAAACCAAATTTCAATGTGGGTGATTATGTTCGAATAACTAAATATAAACATGTATTCCAAAAAGGATATGAATCAAATTGGAGTGATGAAATATTTATTATATCTTCAATAATTGATAGATCTCCATGGGTTGTTTATACAATAACAGATTTACAAAATGAACCAATAATTGGTACTTTTTATGAAAGAGAATTACAGAAAATCACTTACAACCCCACCTCACAACATAAAATAGATAAAATAATTGACACTCGTTATTCAAGTAACAGAAAAGAAGTATTAGTGAAGTGGAAAGGTTATCCAGATAAATTTAACAGTTGGATTTTAGCTTCTAGTTTAAAAGAAATATGAATAAAGAAAGTTTCTATTTAACTTTGCTCAGCAATAGTTCAATGGAATACTTTCCTGATAACAAGACCACAAATTTTTCAACGAAATTACCAAAAGCTATAAAATTAGAAGGTGAATGGTCGGTTGGAGTTGTCGAGTTTCAATATCCATGTACCATGTTTACTGTTCAAGACCATGAAAATGTTATATACATTACAAAATCTATGTTAATGCCTAATGAAGATAAGCCATCCACAGTGTACTACAAAAAACATATTCCAGCTACCAACTATGATAACGTTGAGCATATTTTAAGAGTGTTAAATGGTATCGGAGAGAACTTGAAATTTCGCTATGATGAAATAACAAAATTTGTGTCTATTTCGGTATTGGATAAAAATATAACATCCGTAACATTATCACCCAAATTAAGTTTACAGCTAGGTTATGAACCAAATAAAAATCTCCTAGAGAGAAATTTTGGAAAGTGTCCTGCTAATTTACACTTAGGGTTACCATCTCAACTATTTCTATATTGCGACATTATCGATCCTCAGATTGTGGGTGATGTTATGACTCCTTTATTAAGAGTCATTTCATTAGATCCTACAAAATACATTTATGGTGCAAATAAAATGCACGTTTTCTCTCAACCTCACTACGTACCTGTTATGCGAAGAGAGTTCGATACGTTGGAAATAGTTATAAGATCGAGTACAGGACAAAAAATACCATTCCAGTTTGGAACCGTGTGTATTAAACTACATTTCCGAAAATTATAATAATGAATTCTCTTCGTGATCATCATAAATGTCCATATGAAAATTATTATACACATCAAGCTGGATCAGGAGTTGGAGTAATTTATAAGGGTTCACCATATCAACGCGGTCATGGTATTGGGAGCTTCTTAGGGGGGTTATTCAGATCAGTTTTACCTTTACTTTCTCGTGGTGCTCGAGTGATTGGTAAGGAGGCATTAAGCGCTGGAGTAGGACTTTTATCGGATATGGTTCAAGCCCGTCCTATGGAAGCCTCAATAAAAGATCGTCTAAAGCAAGTTAGTACGAATTTAAAACGAAAGGCTGATGAGAAAATTGATCAATTTAACATGACTGGATCTGGGTATAAAACTAAAAGAAAACGATTGACATCGTTCATTCCACCATTAACTGCTAAAGTGAAAGCTGCGAAAAAACTTAGTCTAAAACCAAAAAATATCAAAGATATATTTTCAAACTAAATATGTCTTTCCTTCATAATCATTCTTGCGAGTGCGTTAAGTCAGAATTGGATTTGTTTGCACTACCGTCTACACAAACTAGCATTGAAAATGGATTGTGGATTCATTATAAACCAATTTCATCTCTTGGTGATGATGGACCTATCGAGTTTCAAGTTCCTGGGACCGGCGATGACTACATAGATTTGTCTCATACATTACTCCACATAAAGGCAAAAGTATTAAATCAAGATTCAACTAACTTGGTATCTACTACAATAGTAGCACCTGTAAATAATTGGCTGCATTCACTTTTTAGTCAACTTGATGTTTATTTAAACCAAAAACTTGTATCACCACCTAATAATACCTATGCATATCGAGCATACATGGAAACCCTTTTAAACTATGCCCCTGCTGCTAAACAATCTCATCTTACTTGTAGCCTTTGGTATGAGGATACAGCAGGAAAAATGGATTCTACAGATGGTAAAAACATAGGATTTGTTAAAAGACAGGAATTGATTAGTGAAAGTAAGGAAATAGAAATGATTGGTCATCTTCACGGTGACATTTTTAACCAAGATAAATTTTTAATTAATGGTGTTGAAATGAGTGTTAAATTGGTTCGATCAAGAGAGAGTTTTAATTTAATTGTTGGGTCGAACGATGTAAAGTTTAAAGTTTGCATTACGGACGCAACTCTTATTGTGCGACGAGCACGAATTAATCCAAGTGTATTACTCGCACATCAAAAAGTTTTAGCTTCTACCACTGCTAAATATCCTATTACTCGAGCTGAAGTAAAAGTTTTAACAATTCCTTCAGGTGTTCAAGGAAAAACTCTTGATAATATATTTTTAGGACAGGTACCGAAAAGATGTATAATTGGATTTGTGAACAATTCTGCATTTAATGGTTCCCTTACTAAAAATCCATTTAACTTTGAAAACTATGGTATTAATTCTTTCAGCTTATATATTGATGGTCAACAAATACCTTCAAAAGCTTTGCAACCATCTTTTAATAATAGCATATTTACATCAGCATATCATACTCTATTCTCGGGAACTGGTATTCACTTTCTTAATGAAGGAAATGGAATCTCTTGTGAACAGTATGGCACAGGTTACTGTCTATTAGCATTTGACTTAACTCCTGATTTATCAGCTAACTCATCAACTCATTGGAATCTCATAAAGCATGGTAGTGTAAGAATAGAAGTACGATTTGAATCCTCATTAATACAAACAATTAACTGTATAGTTTATGCTGAGTTTGATAATATTATTGAGATAGATAAAAACAGAAATGTTACTGTAGACTATAGTAGTTAAGGTTATAATATGTGTTGTGTGTTAGATTTTATGTGTTATGTGTAATGCATTTTGTGTGTATGTAACTATGTGAAACGTTATAAAATTAAATAAAACAAATTGTATGCAATATATTTTTTTTATTTCTTTATAA
This sequence comes from Parnassius mnemosyne, assembly GCA_963668995.1. Classification (NCBI taxonomy): domain Eukaryota; kingdom Metazoa; phylum Arthropoda; class Insecta; order Lepidoptera; family Papilionidae; genus Parnassius; species Parnassius mnemosyne. The sequence continues at coordinate 14,902,136 of CAVLGL010000148.1, forward strand.
ATCTTCTATTTAATCTAATACAAAACACTGTTCGAGTTGAAATTTTACATAAGCACACTGACTAAACCACTGAACATGCTGCTGCCAAGGATCATCATCATCTTCCCAATCTTTTAAACCACCACCACAATGGAAACACTTGGTCCCGTCTGCATGGCCAGTATAAAAGAAACCAGCTTCGGCAAGATCTTCAGGTTTCTGTCGCATAACTAGAGGCCAGTTTTCGAAACTAAGCAAACGGCTAGATTTTGAACTGAAAAATGGATATTCAGCTCTTGAGTACTGCATACTCTTCTCGTTTTCTTCTCCACTCAGTGTTGTAGTTTTGTTATTCAATGATGTGTTTTGTACACGTATGCCACACTCATCTCTTCCTTCCGCTCTTGTCTTCCTGTAATTGAAGTAAACAGAATCACATTCACTAATGATCAGCTAATGACTGTCATTGTTAAAAAAGTATTTTTTAACTTTTTCACTTTCTGCTATTGTCTTTGTTATATTGTATACGAGGGCGTTTGTGTTGTCGTAGATGCTATCCTTATTAGTCTTTACGTAATATTTAATTCTAGTGGAAGCATGTTTCCAATGATCAGTAGTTGGAATCTTGGATAGCTTCTTCATATCGTACATTTCAATTTTGATGAGATGCGTCGCTTGGTCTCCGTCGTCAGAATTAGTAGAAATGTATGATACACCATCTCTAGCGGCTCGTGCTACGGTTGATGATAACAGCTTCCTCTTTTTTATTTTTGATTCAGCTTCAAAAAAATGATCAATCGATTGCGATTTTCTTTTTCCACCATCGCATGTGTTATTATTAATGACGAGGTTATCACTCTCTTCTTGAGGGGAGAGTGGCGAGTAGTAATACTGTTTATAGGTATCTTCATCGAAGCTCAATGATTTCTGCAACAACACAGTTATCATGTTAATATCAATTTGTTAACACTTAATCATAAAAGTTAAAAAAGTTAAAGTTACAGCCTATTAAAGTCCACTGCTGAACATAGGCCTCCTCTCATTTCTGAGAGGGTTTTAGAGCAAGGAAATGTCCGCCGCGCTCCCTCAATGTGTGTTGGTGAACTTCACATGCCTTCGAAATTTTCTCAGACATGCAGGTTTCCTCACGATGTTTTCCTTCACCACCAAGCACGTGGTAATAAGCACTTAAAATTGCTATTAACAATTTAATTGGTGCTGGCGGGGATCGAACCCGGGTCGCGTACTGTGAAATTTACAGCTAGCGCTAACCATCTGAGTTACCACGGCTTAATCATATACATACACAATATTTAAATAAAATAATACACACACACATGAAAATAACAGAAAAAAAGTAATTTAGTCAATAGAATAAACACTTACATCCATAGCCTTTGGTGTATTGAAGTAACACAAATGTACTATTGATAGATCCACTGTAGCCAAACGACCGTACACTAACTCGATGACTGCGTTTGTTGGTCTTATATACCACCAGTACGTAAAAATTCTAATCTAAAGTATTTCCGTAATGAGTTGATAATTACTTTATGCGTCAACCAGTTTATCTCACATTTCCGTTGCCTATCTCAACATTTCTTCGTATTGTGTTTTGTTTGGTGATCAATGACTCAAGTACGATTTGTATAACACAAAAATGCAATTTAATATTTAGAAACATATCAGTTTATCTCACATTTCCGTTGCCTATCTCAACATTTCTTCGTATTGTGTTTTGTTTGGTGATCAATGACTCAAGTACGATTTGTATATCACAAAAATGCAATTTAATATGTAGAAATCACTATAATTGACCATTCCTATGTTATTCATTGAGTAGCTAGGTACTGTAATAATCTACTAATAGCAGTAATATCATGGATACACTAGATGTACAACAACATCTGAAAAAGATTCACCCCAGTCTAGAAAATAATGTTTATGCAGCTAATAGACTGCCTATGTATACCCACGTACCAACGTATATAATATGTAATTTGGATACAGATGATAAACCAGGGTCACATTGGGTAGCTTTATATATCGATACGAATGACGTCGGTCAATATTTTGATTCATATGGACGATCACCTGTACGATATCATCTAGAGTTTTTAAAAAGGAATTGTAAAAGATGGAACTGGAATGTTGATAGGATTCAGAATGAGTGGACTTCAGTTTGTGGCGAATATTGCTTAATGTATTTACTATATAAGTTTCAAGGACGTTCAATACATAGTTTTACGAGTATATTTACAAGGAACACATTGTACAACGATATTTTAGTGGATGAGATGTTTCGCTCCTATTTTATAGATAATAATTAATAAGATTTTGTATTTTATAAATAAAAATTGTAACAAAATTATGTAATGTGTTTTATTGATGATTCAGATTAGCGTTGTATAAACAAAGAATTATAATAAACAATAGCACTGATATAGTCGACGCACACGCTGCAATGAAGGTGATTAATGAACAATAGAACAATAGAAATAGGAACAATGGGACGCTAATGACGGTGGAGGCCCTTACCGGATATCAATTAGATATTAGCTAATTGATCTACACATCTCCGGAACCGTGCATTCTACACAAAAATGGACCACGGATTCGTGATCAGAGCATGCCAAAACCTTTTTTTTTTTTTTTTTTTTTTTTTTTTTTTTTTTTTTTTTTTTGGATCGGATGTCGACGAACGTCGTTGAACCACGTCTGACTCAGGTGGTCTACAACTACACTACTATCATGTGCCACCCGATATAAAAGCTATGGACTTGCCAAGATTTAAAATACACCTCAAGAAGTGGTTAATATATAATGTGTTTTATAATTTAAATGAATATGTTAATACCAAACATTAATTTATATAAAGTTCTATTTCATACCCGATTGGGTAAACTGTGTAACATTTAATTGCAATATCACCCGCAAATTGTACATACACAGCTTATTGGCAATAAATATTCTGATTCTGATTCTAATAATTAGATAATAATAGAAATTAGGTTCTAATTTATTGAAAATAACTATTTATATATGAATAAATATATATTTTTCTTATGAATAAAAAGATAAGTTTTTTATCAAAAAACTTTATTTATGCAAGTACTATTTATGGTTAGCAAGAAAAAAAATCGTGGCTCTTTAAAAACTTTGAAATTTTGTAAATTGTAATTTTTGACTCTTCGACTCTTGACTCGGTGAAAGTTTATCGACCAAATTGGCGATATATTGAAAATGGGCCAAATCAAGAGTACATTTAACCGATGAGCGTGTATGCGTAGGTATATGGATGTGGAGGAAGCGAGAGAGGTGTGTCAGGATTGTGCCAAATGGAAGTCCATACTCTCTGCGTACCCCTCTGGGTGACAGGCGTGAGTGTTTATATATGTATATATGTATTCTTTTCTTTTGATCTGATAAATAATTTAAAAAAAATATAAACGAAACACCACTGACTGACTGATTGACTGACTTATCACGATGTCTCTAAAACTATACACACGATTTACTTGAAATTTAGTATAGTTTGTCATTTCACAATGTCGAAATTTTACGATAGTCCCATGAAAAAATTTTCTTCATATTTTATATCTACGTTATTATCGTCTATTCTCGTGCGCCCAGCGAAGCTGGCGGGTATTAGCTATTAAATAAATAATTCTGAAAATATTTCTAAGTTATAATTTATAACTCGGGAACTTGAAATCTTAAAAATAGTTTAGATTGTTTTTACTTGAGGTTAATAGAAATTAACTATAGAATGGAATGACCCGTATCGTACGTTATTCTAGCTTGTTTTTCGCTTAAACTAAATACATTATGAACCATTTAACAAAAGAAAACAGAGTCTTGAGAGCTAGTCATTAGGATTTAAAATCTTAGAACAACAATTTACAGAATATACATATATTACTTTTTATTAACAATAATTATATTAAAGATCACATAAAATTCTTAATACCTGTGCTTAAGCAATACTTTAAATTAAAAATAATAATTTGTCAGCTGTGTCTAATTTACCATTTTATCTACTGTGGATAGTTATTATTTAACCTCGGTTTGATTTCTTACTTAAAATACCTTGTATTTTTAATTCTGTTGTAACCTAACCATTGTCTTCAATTTGATGAGAAACACGTGAGAAATGAAAATAACGTAGAAAAGTTTTTGGCTGATGAGATTTAAGATTCTGCACTAAACTATTAATTTATATAGAACTGGGATGACAATAAAACTTATAATAACGTAACTTAATTTTTAAACACGTTTAGCTTCTTTAAAAAGCTATTTTTGAGTGTAGTCTATCTGGATTTTTTTTTAATGATAGCTAGTCTGTATTTATTATAAATGTAATATTTTGATCATAGTTCATAACAATTCAGTATAGACATATAAGTATAGTGCCGGTGTGGCGGTGTAAGAATATCCACTACCCCGTATTGTCCCGTGGGTGTCGTAAGAGGTGACAGTGGGAAATTGAAACAGGTGACAGGCAGCAGCATCTTCCTGGTAACAACTCAAAATTATAAAAATTTGTGGTTGCCAACCCGCTTGCCAAGCGTATTAACTATGGCAAAATCCTACCTATGAGGTAAACCATGGGGGAGGCCTATGTTCAGCAGTTGGCTTTTATGGCTGTAATAGACAGCGGTTTTTCAGAGTGTGTAGAACATCATATTCCCAGAGTGTGCAGAAATATTCTTAATATTTCTTTCGTACTCCAGGAAAATGTAAACTAGAAAGTATTTACTAACTGAAATTTAAAAATTTACTGACTGTCATTTTATTTAATATATATATATATATATATATATATAAATTTATTGTTCATACATATTTATACCTCATATACATTTTTTATTTCGTATGTGACCGTCAGAACGCGGCTAACTGCGGAAGTGATATAACTACAGGGTCAAATACACAGGAGGTTTATCTATTTTTAAAGATCAAGGTAATTTAGTTTCTTATCGCTTCTTAAACTTTTAACTGTCATTTCACTTATAATTTAATTTATTTTCATTTTATATTGAAACGATTTTTGCAAAGAAACATATTTCTTGATAACTGCATCAAAATTTATTATTAAAAAAACAGATGCCATAAGCTAATGGTAGCTAAAAGCTATTGCAAGCATACCGATTGTTTTCCACTTTTAGGCACAGACCACTTTTAACTTTAACGATAATAGTTTAAAAAAATATAGAAAAGATGATTCTAAATTTACGTACAATAAATGCTTATTAAATTTCGTATACATTTGTAATTACACACTTTACGGGTAACGTGGCATGTAAATAACAACGATACATGTCATTGCACCTTTATCATTAACCTGCGTCGAACTTTCTTGAACTGGTACATCGCCGAATATACAATTTTTTTTAAATAAAACAATAATTTGAATTTTAACATAATCTATCTTATTTTTAATAAGATCTTGAATCAATTAATCAATCGAGTCAATATATCATCAAATATGTATTTTTTAATGATTAAATTATTATACCATACTGGTAGGCTAGTTTAGCTCAGTGTTTTTGAATAAATTATAATGGAATACGTTCGTTGGTCAGCATAATGCATCGTGTGCAAATTAGTTTGGCGTTTGAAGATGGGACATCCCTCTTATACATTTAATTTTTTCATTTATTATATCCCATCACAAGCCCACGTACGGTAAGTGTATAGAAGCGGAGACGTATTTTATTGGTAACGAGTCATCAGGGGTGACAACGCATCTGCATTCTTATTCTTAATCGAGGGGTACAGAAAATAAAATATTTGTGATATTGAGATTGATGATAAGGAAGAGTATAAAAGTTTATTAAATATAATAATAATTTTATAATTTATTAATTTACTGGTCGTTGCTGATGGTAATAAGAGGGCGGTTTCTTTTCTCGGTCAAAAGCTAAGTATAGCCATTCAGCGAGGAAACGCAGCAAGCGTTCTTGGCATGATACCACGGGGAGTAGGAATGTATGATATTTTATAGTTATTAGTTTTAGTTATAATTTATCATCGGTTTTTAATATTGTATATATTAATAAATTTATCACTATGTGATTATTACATAGGAATTTGAGTTGGAGTAAATTAAGGGAATGCCGTGTGTTAAATATTTCTTGTTGTAAAATAATTAATTATAATAAAACTAGTTTGTTGGCACTTTATAATACTTTGTATATTTATTTTAACGTAACAGACATATGTTTTTATAATATTTTATAATTGAATGTAGGAAGTGGCGGTGAGCCTACAATTGTCTTGTCAAAACTTCTTGTTCTTGAGGAGATGGGCAGCAGCGTTTTCTAATTACGAGTAAAAATAAAAAACTGCAGTTGCCAACCCGCTTGCCAAGCGTGGCTACTATTGCAGATCTCCCCCCTATGAGGCAATTTATGGGGGAGGCCTATGTTCAGCAGTGGACTTTAAAAGACTGTAACGGTAACGTTAACGGTAAATTAAGGGATATATCAGTAATGTCCACCGGCACAATATTAATACAGATTGTAACTTTTTTCATTGATTTGTTAAATTTATAAAATATTATAATGTTCAGTCAACAGTGGATTGATCGTAATCGCCACGCTTCCTAAACCGATCGGCGACCGCAGTAACTGACGTCGAAAGAACGAAACGCCGCGCCGTAGTGAAAGATTCTTTGCTACCTAACTGTTTTTATTTTTTTATTAGTATTTTATTACAATAACCATAGAATGGAAAAACATTTATTTAACAAACACAGTAAGAAATAATAAAATAAAATAAAAATAATAAGTGCTCCTCCGGGTGAACCGACACTATTTTAGCCTGTGTGCCTATGACATTTTTGTATAAACCGGACGTTCGGTTAATACGTTGTGGGGCATTCATTACTAGCGGGTAGGTTTTGCCGCTCTCAAAAGTAGAAGTATTTAGCGATTGACGGAAGTTCGTATTATTATACAAATTAAGAGTTACGCTCATACCAACGGGCTGCAGTTGCGCAGAGCTACAAGAAAATGTTTTTTGAACAACTTAAACAAAAAAGAGAACTTCATCGTGGGCTACGCTTGCGTAACACATAATATGACCTATGCCGTACGCACATTTTTTAAAGATGGAGCTTGTGTCTTAAGGACAGTTTGCTCTCACTGTTGACTAGTTGATGGTGGCAACTAATAAGAATTTCGGCTGGTCGCGGATGATGCGTTTTACGAAAGATATTCCGTAGTTAAAAGTAACCCCTCGGTATTCAGCCGGCGATGACCAGGGGTTGGGCATCGTGGTGATCGTGCCTAAAGCTTATAAACTGTTGATTAATAAAAAGCATCATTGTAAAAGATTAACATTGACATTATCATTAAATAAGAAAGGTCGTAAGTTTTTATAAATAATTTTGTTCAAACTGTTTTGATATGAACTCATCGGGGGAAAATGATATAAACGGCCGCACATGTTCTATAAATTAATAATTAGTGTCTATGTTATTAAACTGACTTCTTTTAGTAAATCATTAATATTTAATAATTTAAATTTTTAATCACTCAAAACTCCTAGAACAATCCATGACCTATATTTTCTTACAGGGAAAATTTATAAGTTGGCTGCACTATATTTTAAATAACTATTTACAAAAGGTCATAATTTCGTTCAAATCGACGAGATAAGATGTGTTAATGGATTATCTTAGCGTGCCGTCATACGTTTAACAAACATAACATGCCCAAGTTATTTTTTCAGTCTGTATTCATTAAGTTTAGCCCTAAATTTTATAATAACCGTGATCTAATATTTCATTGCTAGGCACAAACCGCAGATTTATCTGAAATTTGAACTGAAGCACCCAATAAGAAATTATATTCCGATATTCCTCCCCTATGGGGATTACATATGTATGCATGAAAACTCTTCATTATTGAACGTGAATCCATGAAAATAAGTATTTGGTCTTTTGTTTAAGAAAATCTAAACACGTAGGTACATATTCTAAGATTGTTGTTAATAATTTCATTGAAGGGTTACAAAATAGTCTTTGATTAAAATACGCTCTTTGGAGGTAAATTAGTGAAAATTATATAATAACGAATTAAAATTAAAAAAAAATGTAAGCAACAGATAAGTCAGATTCAAGGATAAACTTAATGTTGCCGTGAAAAAAATGTTCTCGCATACATCGGGTTTATATCACGGTCGATAATCCAACAGTAAATGTAAGTTAGTAATCGCTAAATTTACTAATTTTCGGATTTTTCCCTTTAATTATGCTGTGAGACCTTGCTTCTTGACTAAATAAGGCTCATTATAGTAATAAAACTTAGTTTTGCCTTTTAGATAATTCGACGTAATACCAATTATTGATAAAACCAGTTAACATTTTCCTAATAATAGCCATAGGTTTTAAATTCACGTTAGAATTTTGGGGGGTCCGGTGATCGAGGGTTAATAGTTACGGTTATACAGGTGTTAATTATTTGTTATTTGTAATATTTTGATACTCAAACCGTCGTCCACTACCCCATTGAATTTCTAAATGAATTTCTTCTGGTTATCCATCATAATTGTTTATTTTTAAAGTTTGAGCACTTGTAATGTCTTTAGAAATCTATTTCTACCTAAATTGTGCAACGGAACTAGATTGTAAGTAAAAGCTCTCCGTAAAAATGTTATAGAAGCAATGGGAAAATAAGTTTTCATTCCAAGAATTCCCCTAATTCCATCAGAATATCGGTCCGTTCAAGTTTAAAAAGAATACAGATTTCTCCCAAGTTGTGCTTTGCCATTATCATTAATATATCTCAAGGACTGTTTTTCTCACGGTCAATTTTAGGTGAGCCCCAACATCTTAGCCTCAAAAGGATACACCAAAAACTTAGTTGACTGAGGCGTGAAACTAATATGAATTATTTTTATTTTAACTTTTCTCCCTAATCATTTCGTTTTATGAAATTTTGTGAAAAACCAGCAATAAGGACGTTTAAAAATAGAACAAAGTAAATAGACGTTTACACAGTAGGCAGGTAAAGAAACTCTATTAAGATGACGAAAGGATGATATTAAGACATTGACCCCTTTCACAACATAAGTCATAAATTAATAGGTGTTTAATTTAAATTTAAAATGTTTGTTTTCATCCGTGTTTGATTAATCTTTGGTGGAGGCCAATGTTAAGCTGTGGACCTGTGAAAAGCTGTAATAATATAATGGAATGAATATACGCTACCTACTTTACTTGCACCTTTTTTTCTTCCATTTCAGAACGTGGAGAGTGTGATCCGCACCGTATGGATGATGAATTCTTAATTCGATTTCTACGAGCTCGTAACTTCATTCCACAAAGGGCGCACAGACTGGTATGCATTTGTTTTAAATTAGATTTCTTCGACAATACTAAAAAGAAACAATATATCTAATAAAATATTCACTATCATATGCACGGTCCGTATAATTAGGAAACGTTTCGAAGGAGTGCGTTTATTTACAAAGTATTTTCGATAGCTTGCGGAGGCTTGAAAATTGAAGAAATTTAAGCCATTGCAAGGCATTTTAAACCTTAGTGGCATTCTTGGACAGGCCTATGTTCAACAGTGGACTTGTGAAGAGTTGTAATGATGATGATGATGAAGCATTGTAAAAATGGTTCGATTCATTTTTTTTAACTTTATGTACTGTAGCAATCCGGTAACATCCGGTAAAACAAAACGTTTTTTTTTTATAAAAATCATTTTATACATAGGTATATCAAGCAATAAAAAGTAACCAAAACAAACTATTTGAAAATAACATAATATATTGTAGAACTAGATTTTGCCCGCGACTTCGTCCGCGTAGAAGAAAATGGTTCTAATAGGATTTTTAATTGGTTTTATACGTGATTAATTTTGTTACAATATATAAAATTATAATGTTAAAATGTTTAAATACTTATAAAATATAAAAATCTTTATTATAGTGTAGGGATTCAAAGGTTAAATAAACATGAAAATAAAATCAAATTTTCAAAGTGACACGGGGGTATTGTTTTTTTACCACCAAAATCAAAATACTACACCTACCGCAGTATTTCTTTGTAAACAATATTTTTTGTTTTTCCTTCGGGTGCTAGAATCACCAGGCTACTCTGTGCGCTTACTCTAGAGCATGCCACATACAACTGACCGTGGGAGAAGCAGCTTTCTCTCAAGTCCCGCTACCTTAAAAGTTTGACCTTGAGCTTTGTTTATGTTTATGGCGAATGGGCCATTTGATAGTGTTAGGGGAATCCTAGGACTAAATACAGACTCTCCTCGAGAACAACCTGTCAGTATAGTTATTAATATTTTTTTTCTTTTTTTGCTCTTTAAAAAAAAACGTTACCACCACACTAGGATTTTCTCCTGTGTCGTGGAGGCAGTTTACAAACATAAATTGCACAAGGATAAACATCCAGACCCGGAACAATTATTCGAAGGCCATACAAGTACTTGTTTCGTGCGGGATTCAAACCCGCGGCCCCCAGCGCGGCAACTCATTGCTAAGCCACTGCGCCACGGAGCTGTCAAATTATGCCCTTTTGAAAAGTGATATTTCCAACGCATTGTCGGGTCCTTTAACCGACTTTGCTAAATATTCGTCGGAACACATAACCGACTTTTCCGGCGGATTGTCGGTTCCTTTAACCCACTTTCCCAATCTCTTGAATATTTCTACCGCTTGTAAGATAAGCGCAGTTGCCCCAAGGAATCTTCTAAAGCTGCTAAATTGTCTGTAGTCGGGTAGACTTAACGGTTCTCTCTTTCTCAGGGCATTTACGCTTTTCGGTGACTTTCTTTTATATCCACTTGCGTGAGCTATAAATCAGGACTAGGCTAAGCAATTCAGGTCTTGAAACCAGCGATGACGCTCATCGAAGGTGGAAGGAAAAATTCTAGTGGCGTCGTCAGCCACGTTTTAAGTCATCGGTACCCATCACTATTCACATGGTCTACTGTGATCTTCGATCTCAGCCAGTCGATGAGCAACGAATGGTTTGAAAGTACGAGGATCTGACTCAATTCAAGCTAACACTGTACGTGAGTCCGTCCAGAGTGCTCGTTCGGATATCTCTGCTGCCCATAAGAGCTGCTTGTAATTCAAGCCTTGGAATGGAAATAGGCTTCAACGGCGCTACTCGTGCCTTAAAAGCGAGTAGTGTAATTAGCTTCTCTTCTCGCTCGTTCGTGGTGACATTGTACACCGCGGCAGGGTAGCTATTAGTCTTTTACTCAGACTCACAATTATGGCACACATAATTTCTATCATCGTTGACGCATTCAGCATGTGACAACATTTGGTAAATTATAATCATTGCTCATTTGGTTAACTCTTGCTACAAGTTTCTAAACAAACGAGATATTCTTTTTATAGAAGAGTTCTTTTTTTTCACGCACATGAGCATGCGGCTCATCTCATGGTAAGTGACTACCGCCGCCCATGTACAACCGCAACACCAGGGGAATTGCAGATGCGTTGCCGACCTTTTAGAAAGGTGTAAGTTCTTTTCTTGAAGGTCCCTAAGTCGTATTGGTCAGAAAAAATCGCCGGTGGTAAACAATTCCACAGAGAAGTTGTAAGAGGAAGAAAACTCCTAATAAAACGTACAGTCGTGGACCGCCAAGCATCCAGATGGGGAGGATGGTATCGTGAATTTTGACGCCATGTGCGTTCGTGAAATTTGGCGGCTGTAATTAATCCGAACAATTCCTCAGAGCACTCACCGTCGTAAATTCGATAGAAAATGCAAAGGGATCCAATATACCTACGCAGTGCCAGTGTATCGAGACGATCAGAAAGAACTCGGTCGTCAACGATTCGAACCGCTCTGTCAAGTGGAAGTAGCTGACACTGGGGTTCCCCGGCCCATAGATGAGAACAGTATTCCATGTGAGGCCGAACTTGTGCTTTGTAAAGTTGCAAGCGATGTGCCGGCATGAAATACTATCTCGCTCTGGTGAGCACGCCTTCTGTTTACATCTTCTAGAGGCCAATTTGGCCTTCCCTTCCAAGTGACCACGAAACTGCACACTATTCGATATGTCGACGCCGAGGATTCCGATGCTAGCTGAGGCAGCAAGGGGAGTGCCTTGAAACTGAAGAGATACGACAAAGGGGTTCTTTTAGCGGTAAACGCGCAAACTTGTGTCTTCTGAGGATTAAACTGGACTAGATTTAGTCGCCACCAATCCGATACTTTGTTCAGCAAAGACTCGACTTCAGATACAAGTTTTTCCCGGTACTCGGCGAAGTTCTCCCGAGAAATATTGGCACTGCCGGTATATAAGGCATCACCAGTACTGTCGTCTGCATAGCAATGAATATTACTAGTTTGCAACATATTATTGATATGCAGGAGAAACAGCGTTGGTGATAGCACGCAGCCTTATGGAACACTAGCGTTGATAGGCTTGAAATCAGAGCATGCACCGTCTACTACAACCTTGATGCTCCGATCAGCAAGGAAACTGGTTATCCATTTGCAAAATTTCTCGGGAAGCCCATAGGAAGGAAGCTTCGTGCCAGACCAGATCGAAGGACTTCACTATGTCCAAACTAACGGCCAATGCCTCCCCCTTGGACTCTACTGCCTTTGCCCATTTATGAGTTAGGTAGACCAGAAGATCACCAGCTGATCGACCCCGACGAAAACCGTACTGGCGGTCACTAATCAGCTGGTGATCCTCAACCTTGAGGATCACCAGCTAAGGTATTAGGTACCTCTCTTGAGCTGGCAGTTTATAATGGAAACCATTATTTTAGAGAACAAGAAGGTAATGGCGATAGGCCTGTAGTTGGACGGGTCTGTGCGGTCGCCTTTTTTAGGGATCGGGTGGACCAAAGCTGTCTTCCATGACTTCGGGACTACGCCTTGGGAGTAGGAGTACTGGAAAAGACGCGTTCAAATCGGTGCCAACTCCGGAGCACACGTCTTCAGCACAATGGGAGGGACTCCATCAGGCCCACCCGACTTGCTGACGTCCAGGAAGAAGAGTGCTTTGCGGACCGAGCGCTGTGTAAACCGCACATCTGGCATGGAGCACTCACACCACGGAATGGTCGACGGTGTGTTCCCCCCGTCATGTAGAGTCGAGTAGGACGCAAAGAGAGAGCTTAACAGATCGGCTTTCTACTTTGCGGCATGGGCCAGTGAGTCGTCCTTTCTGCAGAGATGGAAGAGATGGCTGACAGTAGCTCCTTTGGACAGCCTTGGCGAGAGACTAGAATGCACGGTTTCCCGAAGGAAGGCGAACTAGTTTCTCGCCAATTCTGCCGATGTGCTCAGACCTTTCCTTGGCAATGCCGTTTTTGAAGGACCTGTAGGCGAATTATACTTCTTTTTAAGAACGCTGGTGTTTACATCCCGAGACTGCGTCAGCCTAGGACCAGTATCACTCCTGCTTATAGCGTGATGCTATTTTACAGGAGCAACCAAACCATGGCTGGGATCTGCTTCCGATGGGCACCACAGAGGATATTATAAATAATTCTGTTCACTGAAGTACCACATCAGCAACAACGCTGGGATCTTCCGGCGAGAAACAAACCCACCCTCAAGGGTAGGATGCAAAAAAAGACCGCATCCGTTCCCAATCAGCCGACCTATAGTGCCAAACATGGCGACAAGCTGCAGATCGCAACTGCGATGGGAGCGTGAGTGGCACCGTACTCCGGATCAGGCAATGGTCCGAAGAGCCCAGAGGGCCATCGACGGAGACCTGATATCCGTCCGGATGAGAGGTCAGCAGAAGATTTTAGAAAAAGCATTAGGGTTCCGCGCTAAAAGATTAAAACCCCAAATAATACGCGGGCGAAGTCACGGGAAACAGCTAGTCTAAAATAAGTATCTAATCTATACAAATAAATAAAATTGAAGTGTCTGTTTGTAATGTCAAAATTACGACTTTTTACTAAATGCATATGAAATACTTATAACAAAAATCAAAAACACAATTTTTAAAATTTTTGTCTGCCTGTCGGTCTGTCTCGTGTTCTCTGTCTGTCTGTTTGTTTCGTCTAATCTCTGAAACGCCTGGACCGATTTTGACGGGACTTTCACTGGCGGATAGCTGATGTCATAAGGAGTAAATAAGGATACTTTTATTTTAGAAAAATAATTAGAGTTCCGCGCAAAAAGACTAAAACACCAAATAACACACGGGCGAAGTCGCGAGGAATAGCTAGTTTAATATAAGACTTTTATTCGTATTGCATAGCCGATTGATACAAAACACATGATTCTAAATTAATCTATAAACAAACTTTTATGGGTTTAACTCTCGACCGGGGAATCGAACCCTGAACTTTCGTTCGACAATTATATTGAATCTTTTTACTTTTAACATAGATTATTTCATTAATCGGAATGTATTTTATAATTTAATAGCAATAATTTCAAAACACGAAATAATTTATTTTTTATGAAATGAAAAATGATAAACTATTTCTTAAGCGCGTCGCCAACAATTATTATACACAACAAATCAAACAAAGATATTTTTACAATTAAAACTAACACCTATATTATGCACTAACAAATCAAACTCAAAAAATCTTATTTAATTATGATAACAACAAATGAAAAAGAAATTAAATTAACTACACTCAAAATATTCTAATGAAATAGTGAGAATGAACTTCCAAAAAAATTATACAGCAATCGCAAATATTTGCTAAGTAGGTAATCTAAGAGATTTACCAAGGAATTTTCGAAGGAAAGTCAAGGGATAAGGTAAGTTTTTCATTCAAATAATCAAAGAAAAAATAAAATTGAAATTTCCAATTCTAATCCGATTTAAATATTCTTTTACATATGACATTCCAATTTTAAACAGTATTGCATTGCACCAAGATTTTGTGTGAGTTCAACGTTTTGAGTTTACAAACATTTCAAAATTAAATGTAATGAGGGCATCCACGACTTTTTCTGCCACCAGGGCGGCGCCACTTTAGAGTAAGGTAAAATATTTGACAGATTTCATAGCGGGGACGATAATTTCTTAGGAAAATGTAATCTTTAAGGTTTCTTTATGTATTATTAGTTATATTTTATATTAATTACATTAGAAATGAATAAACCAAACTATAAATATAACTCAAAGACGACTTTTAAAAAAAAAAGAGTTATAATGTGCAAAAAATTAAAAATCAAACCACTGACGCATTGTGTTATGTATTAATATAATACTCTAGATAATGATAAACTATTATTTAAAACTAATTTCTCAATTAACTGACATTGTATAACAAAAAATTTTACCTCAGTCACAACTAGCGACATCTGGTGAGTGGAAGATTATTAGCCCTCATTTGAATCAAAAGCACTAAGGAGTATTGATATCAACTTCGATGCAAATCACCTCCAAAATAACTTTCTACCCCATTTTTAACCCCGTTAGCTGATGAATTTCAATAAAATAGGAAATATGTCTTCCATAGATTCTGTTTAATAACGTTTTTGCAAAATTTGAAGTAGATTGGATCAAGGAATCACGTTGTCTCATACAAACTTTGCCCCCATTTTTCACCACCTTAGGGGTATAATTTCGGAAAATAATGTTTCATGGGAAGCTTCGTCATACAAAGAACACACCCTCCAAGTTTCAGGTCTCTACGATCAGCAGTTTAGGCTGTGCATTGATCCGTCAGTCAGGCATTCAGGACAAAGCATTTTATATGTATAGTTAAAGCTCTTAAACGTTCACACAGTCCACCTGAGGGCGGATGGTGAAGTGGATGTGATATTCTGTGGCCCATACACGCCTACATCTATCCTCGATTATGAAACAATATACAGATGCGTTGCCACCCCTGAGGACCAAGATAGATTGCCCCATTTCCAGTAAAAAAGGGTCTCCGGTTCTCTACACTCACCATACAAAACATAGCAGCATTGTGCTACTATTTTACGCTAGTATTCTGTAATACTCTGATTTAGCAGGATGGTGAAGAAAAAAATCATCAGGAAACATGCATATATAAGAAATATAAAAAAATAATTCGAAGACACGTGAAGTCAGCCAACACGCCCTTGGGTAGCGCGGTGAACATTTCCTTGCCCTAAAACCTTCCCAGAAATGAGCGGAGGCCTGTACCCAGGCAGTG
Organism: Parnassius mnemosyne; assembly: GCA_963668995.1. Taxonomy (NCBI): domain Eukaryota; kingdom Metazoa; phylum Arthropoda; class Insecta; order Lepidoptera; family Papilionidae; genus Parnassius; species Parnassius mnemosyne. The sequence continues at coordinate 14,918,225 of CAVLGL010000148.1, forward strand.
GAACATATATAGTTTGTAACTTTGTTTGCTTTTATTCTGTGAGAATGTGGTCCTTCCCCGGTCGAGCCGACCCATTCATGCTACAACCATAATATGCCTGCAACGTAGTTCTACCAAACAAAATAATCATTATTTATCATTACAGCTCTTCACAAGCTACTGCTGAATATAAGCCTTCCTCTAGGAATGCTACAAAGCACGGTCCTGAGCCACCTGCATCCATTGACTTCCTGCATGTCTTACCAGGTCGTTACTTCATCTAGTGGAGGGACGCCCTACACTTTGTCTACTGGTACGAAGCTGCCACATCTCAGGTCCATAGGTCATCACTGGCAACACGCACTAGTTGTACAATCTTGTTTTCAGCTTTTGAGGTATGCCTGACGAGAAGATGTGTCCTAATCTCCTGAACGCTATTCAGCCGAGTTGAATCCATCGATTGACCACTCGGTCGAAGTTGAACTTACCTAGTCGGACTTTTGTACGACTTTACATTAGTCCCAGATAAACATACTCGTCAACAACTTCGATGTTCATCTTAAGACCTATCCTTAGGGAGACACTATTGACGTCATTGACCATAGTGGTAAGGTCCTCCAGCGATTCTGCCATAAGCACCATATCATCAGCAAATCGAAGGTGAGTGACGTAGTCGCCATTGACGTTAATACCGTATCTTATCCAGTCTAGTAGCTTGAAAACGTCTTCCAATGCAACGGTAAAGAGTTTCGGGGATATTACGTCACCCTATCTTATACCTCTCTGCAGTTGGATAGGTTTCGTACCCTGGTTCTGTACTCGGATAGCATTCGTAGCCTTACTTCAAGTACTTCAGCACTTATATATACCGACAGTCTTTGACCGCTTTGACTTGGTACTGCTGACTGCAGCACCACCCAAAATTCAACGGAGTCAAAGGCTTTCTCATAGTCTACATACGCAAGACAAAGTGATAGATTGTACTCTTCGGTCTTCTGTACAATTTTCCGAAGGATATGTATGTGGTCTATGGCACTAAAGCCTTTTCGGAAACCAGTTTGTTCAGAAGGCTGGAAGACGTCGAGTCTGCATGCGAGACGATTCGTAATGACTCTCGAAAACAGCACGTAGACGCGGCTCAGAAGGCAAATTGCGCTCTCTTGAAGAACAAAGCCACCGCACTTCTGCTCCACACCTCCGGAGTAATGCCACCACAGAGGACGGAATTAAAGAGCTTCTGAAGGACTTCAAGTACTGGTTTTCCACTCGCATTCAGAAGCTCCGCTGTAATTCCATCCTCGCCCGGGGCTTTGCAATTTTAAAGTGATGGAGAGTCATTCTGTTCTCGCTCAGATTGACATGCGGAATATCATCGGAATAGTGTCGAATAAGACTTTCTGTTGAATAAATTCATACTTGGGTGTGGCTCCAATGATGACGTGTACAGCTGCCGTAGAACCTCTTAATCTCAATGTCAGTTGTTCCGGAAACAATGCTACCACATTCGGTCTTCAGCTTCGACAATTTGCTCTTTTTGGCAGACAGATCTCTGGCAAAGACTTTGGAGCTTTGGTTCCGCTCAATCGCTTCTTCAATACGAGTTGTATTGAAGTTGCGTAAGTCCCGCCGCATGCATTTGGAGATCTGCTAATTCAGTTGCCTGTATTCTATCAAATCTGCTGAAGACTGTAGCTTCATTTCTTGTCTAACAGCCATGAGATTATAAGTGTGATTGGAGAGTTTTATGGTTCTTCTGCGACGGGTCTCGCAGAACTTGGATCCTGCATAGACATATTCCACGAGCTTGTCATTCATATAGTCTACTGTATTTCATTTAACTGAAAACGTTTTTGTAACTTGAGATGAAAGTTTTCGGGGCTTTGGATTAGAGCACGAGGGAGACGGAGCGTTGACTTCATTAGACGAAACCTCTCCAAATTAGTGTTTAGGTTTAGTGTGCTTGTCACTATTCGGTGATCACTGCCAGTTTTCACCCTCCCAATCACTGAGACATCACTGATCAGTTGCTGTCTAGTCGTCGTAATGAAGTCAATTTCATTATTTCTGTCCAACCTTCGGGGCTCGACCAGTTCCACTTTCTATGGGGCTGCCTCTGGAAGAAAGAGTTCATCATAAAGAGTCTCCCCTCGCCGTTCTCTCTTGTGTCCAGTTTTGCTTTGAAACCTCCCATTAACACCGTATAGTGGATTTTGGAGGAATGCATGACTCTAGAAATATCCTCATACATTTCCTCCACCTCTTCACCGGGATGTGCCATGGTTAGTGCGTAAACTTTTATAACCTTCAACGAATACCATTTAGTGATTCTGAGTATAAGGTACGCAATCCTCGTCGACACACTCCCAATCTTTACAACGTTGTTAACGAGAGATATTGTGGACGATAAATCCGACATCTCCTTGGGACAGATGGTGGCCCTCCCGGTGATAGAGCAAGTTTCTAGATTCGAGGAGTAGTAGTAGTAGTAGTAGTAGTAGTAGTAGTAGTAGTGTCGCACCCTCTCTTCGGACCTCAGGTAATCCTAAAATATCCCAGCGCAAATTGTCTATCTCTTCTTCCAGCTCTAGGTTCTGTTTGTAATTCCTCGGCGTGCGTGCGTTATATGTTGCCTGGTCGAGTCCTCTTAGTTTTGCAACTGAAAATCCAACGGAGATTCTTAGCATCCACTGCCCCGTCGTTATCTTAGTCGCCACTGTAGCCAGGAATATTGGAGCCGCCTGGGACTGGGGGCCGTATCTTTGTTGCTTTCGCCATAGGGGTTATATTGCCATATTTGCCACGCTTAGCAAGCGGGTTGGCAACCGCAGTATTTTTATTATTTTTTTGTAGTTGTCGGAAAGATGCTGCTGCCCATCTCCTGCCTCAGTTTCGCTCCGTCGCCTCTTACGACACCCACGGAAATATGGGGTAGTGGATATTCTTAGCCGCCACTACACGGCACAGCAAATTAATACAAATATATATTATAAATCTAAAATGGTAAAACTTTTTTCTAAATGGGATTATGTTTTATATGTATGAAACCACAACAACATGGTCTATTGTATTTTAGAAGCGCAATTCCAAACAATTAATACTTTATACAAGTAGGGTTTTCAATTTCATCAGTATCACATGTTAAGCCGCACATGTTTGTGTGCTTCATTGCAAAGGATTACGTGGGTTGCTTGGTCACAATAAAATGTAGTCAGTTTTCAGTTTAACAAAGGTATTTTCATGACTAAAGGTAAAGAGAAGTAATCGACCTTTCATGTATAAACTTACAAGTAAAATAAATTATTATTAATATATTATTTAGGTTTATTCATAACGCAGCTTAGAGGCGTTCATTATCCTGTACTATTTATAATACAAATAATATTTATATATATGTTTCTATTTACAAAAACGCCTCTATTTCGATGATATTTACAATATAGGGAAAACTACGGGGGTGAAAAATCGATCAAGCTGGGTCTTATTTCTGGGAAAATTAATTTACTCCGCGCTCAGTACAACAAACTTGACTTGCCCACGCAATATGATTAAATATAAGCAAAATATAGATGCGTTGCTACCCCTGAGGACCAAGATGGAATGCCCCGTTTCCAGTAAATAAGGGTATCCGGTTCTCTACACTCACCATAGGAAACACATCAGTATTAAGCTGCTATTTTACGCTGGTATTCTGCAAGAGCGTGTTCCCACCCCGGTCGAGCCGACACATTCGTGCTGCAACCACAATATAACTGCACCGTAGCTCTACCACGTGTAAATGCAGATGCGTTGTCACCCCTAAGGACTAAGATGGAATGCCTCGTTTCCAGTAAAATTGGTCTCCGGTTCTCGACACTCATCACACGAAATACAGCAGCATGGAGTTGCTATTTTATTTATTTATTTATTTATTTATTAGAAAACTACGGCATGATTACAATAATAGTATACAACCTTTACTTAGTTTTAAATTAAAGCTAATTACAGTTTTCTTACTTAAAAATCATAACTTAAGAGTACGAGCAGAAAGAGTAATTTAAAAATATGTATGTATATATACACATATATATATATATATATATATATATATATATATACATAATGTGTGTGTATATGCGTTTGTGAGAGAGAGTGTGTGTGTCTGTGTGTGTGGAAGTATGTGTGTGTAAAATGCTTTAGTATTATATAAATTAACATGCTATATTGATGTTACATAAGCTTTTTGATGACGACTTGTTTAAAACCATATGTGGTCGAATTAAAGGGATCTATATCAGAAAATTTCGTGTTGTAATTATGTAGTATCCTAGACAGAACTGAGTTTGATGAATAACTGGTACGCGACAAAGGTACATGGAATAAACGTTTATTTGTATGACGAGTGCGCTTTGAAGGTACATTAAGCGATATCATCGATAGCAGCTCCGGAGAATCTATTTGACCTGTGAGCAATTTATGCAAAAATAACATATCGAGCAACTCGCGCCGATATCTTAATGGTAGAAATCCGTAAAAACGACAGCTATCTTCGTAGATAACACAATTTGGACTCATTTTGAAATTTAGGTATTTAATGAATTTTTTCTGGATGGATTCAATGGCATCAATATGCTTTGCGTACTGTGGAGACCATACACAGCTCGCATATTCGAGTAAGCTTCTTACATATGCAAAGTAAATGGCGTTTATGCACTTGATATTACTGAAAGGCTTGCACACTCTAAATACAAAACCTAGCATTTTATATGCTCTTTCTGTTATGCAGTTTATATGGTCCACCATTGTGAGCTTGGAATCCAAAATTACTCCTAAATCCCTAACCCTACAAGATTTGTGTAGGGGAATATTATTTATTGTATATTGAAATAATACCGGATTTTTTTTACGTGTAAAGGTTATTTGATTACACTTCTCCACATTGATGCTTATTCTATTAATGTTATAATATTTTGCTAAACTGTCTAAGTCATTTTGAAGGAGTATACAATCTTCAATTTTTCTTACGTTACAGTAAACTTTTTTGTCGTCAGCAAACATTAGAAATTTAGAATGCCTAAGATATGAATGTATATCAAATAGATAAGCATTGTAGAGGAGTGGGCCTAAATGAGAACCTTGTGGTACTCCAGATTTTATAGTTATAAAGTCTGATCTGCACCCGCCAACAATTGTTGCTTGTCTCCTATTAGATATATATGATTTTATCCAGCGGTGTAAGTCTCCGTTGATACCTAATACCTGTAATTTATGCAACAAGATAACGTGATCCACTCTGTCGAAGGCCTTTTCAAAATCCGTATATATCACGTCAACCTGTGCACCTACATCCATGCTGTTTAATATGTCGTTGGTAAAAATGCTAAGATTAGTAGTAGTAGAACGATTGCTCATAAATCCATGTTGTTTATTAGGAATTGCTCGTGCTACAATTGGATATAAATTGGTATATAAAATTTTCTCCAATAACTTCCCCAATGTATTTAGGATTGAGATGGGACGATAATGGTCGATTTTAGTTTTAGTGCCTTTTTTATGGATAGGAATGATGTGCGCTTCTTTCCATTTGGATGGAAAAACGCCTTCACTTAAAGATTTATTAAATAATATGGTTAGTGGCAAAGTAAGTTTATCAGCACAGTTTTTAAAGAAAATAGGGGGTATTTTGTCGCTGCCTGGCCCTTTACAACTCTCTAAATTTTTTAATGACTTTAACACCTCTTCTTTCGTAATTGTTAACGAGTTCAAAGACTCAGCATTATTATTAACTGCAGTTGTGGAGAAAAAATTGTATGATGGGGCTGGATCTGTAAATACACTTTCGAAGTATTCATTAAACCCTTTACAGATTTCTTCATCTGTTGTATATTTATTTGTGCCTAAATGAAGAGTTTTTGGATAACCAGTAGTTTTTAAACGTTTAGATTTAATATACGTCCATAACAGTTTGGGAGTCTTTATAATACCTTCTTGCATTTTCTTTATGTAGAAATTATAACACTCCTTTTGTATCTTATGTTGCCTATTTCTCAGTAACCTGAACTCATCATAATCACGTGGATTTTTATACTTTTTCCACCTGCGGTGCACCGAACTTTTTTCTTTAATAACGGCTATTAGTGCTTTTGAAAACCATACCGGGTAGTTATATCGTCTTGATAACATGTACTTTGGGATGAATTTTTCTATGATTTTGTATAATTCATTATATAATATATCGACGCTTTCTTCTGTTGATTTATTACTAAATATGAATACCCAATCAATATTACCTAATTCATTATTTATGCTTTCATAGTCCCCTTTATAGAAGTTATGCCTAATTTGTGGTTTAGATTTTCGATCAGAAACTAGAATTTCAGAAGCATCTACTTCTATTGCTGGATGAAAATGATCTTCTAATAGTAAGGGTGTATGTGGATCGGAAGTCATTAGGTGTGTATTACTGATTAATAAATCTAATATATGATTGCTACTATTACTTTTCAAATTGTATTGACTAAGACCTAAAAATTTCAAGTTATTTATAAAGTTACTGGAAGCAGTTTGAATATCACAGGTACCTAAGCGTGAGTGTACAGGTCCTGTTAATGTCCAGTTAATATTTGGTAAATTAAAATCGCCAGCTAAGATAATATAATCCTGTGGGTGGGCAGACATAACCGCAGAGAGCGAATCTTGTACTAGAGTCAATTGATAAGATTGCATTGGACCGCTAGGTATGTATACAACTCCAACGTGGAGGGCATAACGCTGCGTATTGCTCAGTGTACGAGCTGCAATACTTATCCATACAAGTTCTACGCCATCCCTACTAAACTCTAATCTTTCTTGAGGCTGGTAGAGGCGTTTTGCACATATCATTACTCCCCCTCCAATGACTTTACCTGATGTATTGCTATTGCGATCGCACCTAAATGCTGCATACCGATTATCACATATTTCGTTTGATGAAAAACTTTCGTTTAGCCATGTCTCTGTTAGTAAAATTAAATCATAATCATTCAGTAATATATTTTGGTTTAGTTTGTTAACTTTGGTTCGTAAACCCCGAACGTTTTGGTAATATAGAGTTAATGCGTTACTTATTTTAATGAAAGAGGAATATAAGTAATAGTATTATTATAATCTGTTAAAATAAAATGATAGTTAATTTGGTTTACCAATTCTGTCGTGATCCTAGTTTTAAATTTATATCTCACTGAAAAATTAGAGAAAGCTATTAGTAACATCACTGTGAAGAGATAATTTTGGATTATGATATGTGTGTGTGAGTAACGGTGTAAAGTGTAACAATGAGCAAGAAATAAACAATTGAGCATATGAATATAAATTAAACAACTACACTTGTTAATAACAATAATTAGTGATATATGGTTATTAAATCTAAAGTGAAATGTGTTCAAACTATTTTCAATAAATCTTTTTCTGAAGTTATTGATATGACCGGTGACTTTTCGTTCTTTCTGGTAAAGATTTGACAGTTTTTTGTCCATACAAATTTGTACGCCAATCCTGTTGCCTTCAGCTTACATTTTTTGTATAGAGCCTTATTTTCGGGTGTAAGATGATCGTTAACATATATAGGTTTTGATTCACCTGTTAATCCAATATCCTTTGTTGAGATGCCCTTAGATTTTTTCAGACCAGAAATCACATTATCTTTCAGACATCTCTGTCTTAATTTGGCAACGATGACCCTTGGTCGACCTTCAATACGATTCAAAGGCTGCACTCTATTAGCAAAGTCGATATCCTGTTCATTGAGTGGAACACCTGCATGATTGCAGATCTTGATTATTATATCTTTTGGATTCTCATTTTTTACTTCCGGAACACCAAAAACTTCAATATTCTGTTGTCTCGACCACTGATGCTGTCTGGAAATCTGACAGCGAAGATCATTTAAAGATTCTTCTAAGTTAATTACATTGTTCTTCAGGGTCATGTATTCTTCATTTAATTTGTAGTGTTCAGTCTGTAAATTGGAATGGGAGTCAGCTATAGACCGCAACTCTTGGGAGATTTCCTTCATGTTGTTATTTAATTCAGACACAATTGTATTCTTAATTTCAGCAATGATGGCATTTTTAAAATCAAATAATCTTTTATCCAGAAAGCTTTCCAAATCTTCAAGCCTAAATTTATCATTTTTGCATGTATCAGAATCCGGTGAGCTTAAGTGAGATTTAGCGGGTGTATTAGAGTTATCGACCTTTTTTTCTGTTGTTACACACGCAGGGCATTTGAAAGACTTTAAAAATTTATTGGACGTTTTTCTAAAATTAATTTCACTTATATTAAGACAGGCATAATGATATTTTTTAGGGCAATGCGTACACGATAATTCTTCCTTTTTTGTGAGTGTTTGCATACATCCATTGCATTTTGAAGTCATATTGATCTGATGGTCAAGTAAAAGTGTCCAATTGTATTTGAGTTGAGTTGAGACAAAATAATTGTGAAATCGTTAAAATTGTAGGTAGAAAATAAACAATTCGCAACTAGTGATTTTGTAGCATGCATTCAATTATTTAAAAGTTTTTACTCAATAATTGATGTTGTGAAAAGAAGGTCCCAAGCGCCATGCGGCAAGCGGCGCTTACGCGTTTAGTTCTTGCACTCTGTTTTGTGATAGTTCCTCACAATTTTGCACTGTATAATATTGATGTTATCCGATATATTGACTTATTTTATTATTTTAATAGCACTTTTCGTAATTTTCACTGTCACTTTAACTATCACGGTGTTTTATAATCTTTAATTTTGGTGTAGTTATTATTTTTAACAAAAGTGTGCCTAATACGTGTTGCTCGTACGGTAACAAAAATGCTGGTATTTTGTAAAACCGTGGTCCTACCCCAGTCGAGGCGACGCATTCGTGCTACAACTATAATATAGCTGCAGTGTGGTTCTACCACATACAAAAGTACCTTATACTCAGAATAACCAAACGGTATTCGCTGAAGCTCATACAGGTTTACGCACCAACCTCGGCACATCTCGATAAGGAGGTGTAGGAAATGTATGAGGATATCTCTAAAATCATGCATTCCTCCAAAACCCAATATACGGTGTTAATGGGAGACTTTAACACAAAACTAGGCACAAAAGAGAACGGTGAGCTAAAGGTAGGGAAATTTGGAATAGGGGTACACGGGGCCAGCAGCTGGCCGACTTCATGGAGAAAGAGGGACTCTTTATGATGAACTCTTTCTTCCAGAAGCGGCCCCATAGGAAGTGGACCTGGTCGAGCCCCGACGGTTCGACAAAAAATGAGATTGACTTCATTATGACGACTAGACGATACTGTTCAGTGATGTCTCAGTGATCGCCACCGGTTTTCAACCTCGCGAATGGTGAGAGGCACACAAACCTAAACGTTAAGTTGGAGAGGTCTCGTCTAATGAAGTCAACGCTCCATCTCCCTCGTGCTCTAATCTAAAGCCCCGAAAACTTTCAGTTCAAGTTACAAAAACATTTAGATGCCTATAAGACTGCAATGCAGTTGACAATATGAATGACAAGCTCGTGGAAACTGTTCACGTAGTCAGAGCTAAGTTCTGCAAGACCCGCCGCAGAAGAACACAAAAACTCTTAATCTCATGGCTTAACAGCCAAAATCTTAAGAGTGTGATAGGAGAGCTGAAGAGAAGCTGCAGTCTTCTACAGATTCGACAGCATACAGGTAACCGAACAGACAGATCTCCAAATGCATGCGGCGAGACTTTCGCAACTTCAATACAGATCGTATTAAAGAAGCGATTGAGCGGAACCAGAGCTCCAAAGTCTTTGCCAGAGATCTATCTGCCAGAAAGAGTCGACTGTTGAAGCTGAAGACCGAATATCGCAGCATCATTTCCGAGACACCTGAGATTTTGAGTGAGATTGAGAGGTTCTATGGGCACCTGTACACGTCATCGTTGGAGCCACAGGCAAGTGTGAGTAACGATCCAAGATCAAGGTTTATCTGACACTATTCCGATGATATTCTGGACGTCAGTCTGAGCGAGAATAGAATGACTCTCCAGCACCTTAAAAACGGCAAGGCCCCAGGCAAGGATGGAATGACGGCGGAGCTTCCGAAAGAGCGTGGAAAACTGGTACTTGATGTCCTTTAAAAGATCTTTAATTCCGTCATGCATGGTGTGACTACTCCGGAGGCGTGGAGCAAAAGTGCGGTGGTCTTGTTCTTCAAGAAAGGCGACAACTCTCTATTGAAGAACTACACACTGATTTCTCTTCTGACCCGCGTCTACGTGCTATTTTCGAGAGTCATAACAAGTCGTCTCGCACGCAGACTCGACGACTTCCAACTCCCGGACATGCCGAATTCCGAAAAGGTTTTAGTACCATAGACCACATACATACCCTTCGGAAAACTGTACGGAAGGCCGAAGAGTACAATATGCTCGCGTATGTGGACTATGAGAAAGCCTTTGATTCCGTTGAAATTTGGGCGGTGCTACTGTCCCTTCAGCGGTGCTGAGCTTAGTAAGTTTTAAAAAAATTGGTTGACTGCCGGTATATCGAAGTGCTGAAGTGTTTGTACAGTGGGGCTTCGTTGGCTATCCGAGTACAGAACCAGAGTACGAAACCTATCCAACTGCAGAGAGGTGTATGACAGGGTAACGTTATATCCCCGAAAGTCTTCACCCATTCATTCAAGAGAGCTCAATCAACGGATTCAACTCGGCTGGGCAGCGTTCAGGAAATTATATCTTCTCGTCGGGTATACCTCAAACCCTGAAAATGAGATTGTACAACCAGTGCGTATTGCCAGTGATGACTTATGGATATGAGACGTAGTCCTTAAAACGCTGGCCGTATCAGGACGCTCAAGATCGTTCAGCGAGCTATGTAGAGGGCTATGCTCGGGGTTCTTCACGTGATACACTTAGAAATGAGGATATCCCCACTAGGACCAGAGTAACCGACATAGCCTAACGGATTAGTAAGCTAAAGTGGCAATGAGCAGGCCATATAGCTCAAAGAAGCCGACAACCGACAGCGAAAAAAGGTTCTCAAGTGGCAGCCTCGTACCGGTGGGCGAATTGTAGGGCGACCCCCCCCCCCCCCCCACTAGACGACGTGGTATGACATGCAGGAAATCGATGGATGCAGATAGCTCATGACCGTGCTTTGTAGCATTCTGTGCGGGAGGCCTATGTTCAGCAGTGAACTTGTGAAGGACTGTAATGATGATGATGATAATAATGATACTGTGGCCCATTAAAAATCTAAATGCAGATGTGCTATCACCCTTGAGGACGAAAATGGAATGCCTCATTTTCAGTAAAAAGGGTCTGCAGTTTTTAACACTCACCATATTATGAAACAAAGCACCATTAAGATGCTATTTTACGTTGGTATTCTAAGAGAGCGTGGTCTTTCCCCATTCGTATTAAAAATAAAATATAGTTCTACCACATAATATAATATTGGACATTAACATGTTAATGCTTGGCATCCATACAAGCATGCTAAGATTCCAAACTGCAGGGCTATGTCCAGCCGTGGACTTTTACGGCTTAAATGTGATAATGATAGTGATGAGTTATTATATTAGGCTGATTCATCTAAAGATTATTTTACTTTGTAGATGGTGAACTATTATAAATTCAAGAAAGAAAACTCGGAACTTTTCGAAAATGTCTACCCGTTAAATCTTCGGCACATAGGTGATGCTGACATTTTGGCTGTCCCACCTTACCACGATCAGAATGGACGAAGATTACTTATATATAGAATTGGTGAGTATAAAGAATTTAAACAGTCAAAATCATTTTATCTTATCTCCCAAAATGTTCACATATAACACGCTTTTTATTAGCTTGACCTGTACTGCTCTTACCGATTGCTTTGTTGGACAAGTGGCCATAAATGTGACTGTTGGTCATGTAGTCCTGAGTTCAAATCCCTGGACCAGGACAAAACTCCAAAAAGATTAATTTTATTTTTAAAACAAATGTTTAATTTATGAAAATATTTTGGCCTAGATTACTTATTTTATATTTCCATGGCCTGCCGACGGAACGCGTCCGTCCGGAACAGATATACCCGCGTTCAGAGAAGAGGGTTATCCCAGTGGTTGCATCAGATTGCCAGCAAACTTTTCGTCCATTTCGCTGCTGTCTTTAATAGTTTAGTACAGTTTTGACCTCTGTAGTTTTTCTGTTAAGAAATTCTCCGCTCGGAGTTAGCAAGTTGGCAGTGTTTCAACCCCGTGCCTCGGAAAGCACGTAAAGCCGTAGGTCCTGCGCCTGATCTCTCACCCTTCGAGTCGGATGACCGTTCCATCGTACTATGAAAATAAGGGCATAAGAATGCACTAGGGCACTATAATCCTGTCCTTCGGAAATGGCTAGTCTCCTTCGAGACTAGCCGCCGTGACCTAAAATCGGTCTGAAGAACATTATTATTATTAAGCCCCTATAAAGTATTCAACAAATTTCTCCATCTAAAATTCCCAAAGTAATAGAAATATGACAAAAAACGCCGCCACACTTCGCACGCATACACTTGGCCACGCACAATTCACTGCGTTATTTCAGATGGTACTTCAAGTTATTTATGTATATTTAGTTATTTTTACTGAAAGAGCCAATGATATATTTTTAATTATTAAAAGAACTTGTACATGTGTATAGGATACACTTCTTTGTTTAACTGTGCTTGTTAGAAAATTTTTGAAACATTATTGATTTCACATAACGTCAGATCGAGTAGGACTACTGCGATGAAATAAATACGACATATTTCTACTTGGGCTATTTATTTGTTGTGCCCTATATTTTTATAAATACTAAAACCGAAATGGGTCAGTAGTTTTTACTTAATGTGTGGGTAAACAATCAGATAAAAATGTATAATTAATAATTTAATGATTATAAAAAATTGATAATTAAATTACTAATTAAATGTATAATTAATAATTTAATTAATTGTTATTGTAATTTTATTATTTTATACCTACGAATTTATTTTCAGGTTGTTGGGATCCTAAAACCATTCCGATCGATGATCTTTTTAAAGCTACAATATTGGCTTTAGAACTGGGTATGTTGGAGCAGCGGAACCAAATTCTTGGAGGGCTGGCTATCTTCGACCTGGAAAACATTGGCACGCAACACGCGTGGCAGATAACTCCATACGTAGCTGCCAAAATTGTCAAACTCTTAGTGGTTAGTTGTATAGTCATTTTTTCGAATTTATTAATATATGAAAAAAGTCTAATGGTAACCAAGAAACAGTCCCACCCCCCTTACAATGAGCTTGAATGAAATTCTCTAACATTAAATGAATATTTTTTATTCTATTACTAATTTACTTTTGATTTGAATTTAAACAGAAAATATAATTTAAACGAGTTTTATAAACAAAGCAAAGACACTTTTACATCAAAACGCTGTATATAACTTTTATTATTTGTAATTAAAAAGCACGGGTTCACGAAATGACAACAACACTACTTAATTTTGAGCACACGTACTAGATCGGCGCGGAGAACGAATCACTCCATGACCCTCACAGAAATGAGAGGACTGTGCCCATCAGTGGGATCTATACTTGTGTAAATTTCACACTATTCGAGCAACCCGTATTCGATCCATGAAGGCACCAATTTTAAGTGCTGATTTACCACGTCCTCGTCGCTGAAGGAAAACATCGTGAGGAAACCTCAATGTCTCAGCAATAAAAAAAAAATCAAAGACATTTGAAATCTGCCAACACGTATTGGGGCAGCGTGGCGGAGACTTCCTCGCCCTAAAACCCTCTCAAAAGTGAGATGGAGCCTGTACCCAGCCGTGGGACGTACTCGTATATAGGTTGTAACTTTACTTTTTAACTTACCTATTCTTATTTTTATTTTGATTTTTTGCAGTCATGTTTTCCAGCGATGACGCACGCCATCCATGTCATCAATCATTCCTGGCTCTTCGACAAGATGTACAATATATTTAAGCCATTCCTAAATTCTGAAATGCAGTCAAAAATTTATTTCCACGGGTACGACTTAAAGTCGCTCCATGAACATGTTAAACCTGAACACTTGCCAGAAAGATATGGCGGTGTTTGGCCCGATTATTCATACACGGTTTGGCTAGAATCGTTGAAGAAAAACTTCACAGTTGCCAAAGAAATGATTGAATGTGGATATAAGTTCCGCGAAGAGGAATTTTGTCCAGAAGTTGCTAGAAAATTGAAGGAGGAAGACATAAGGTTGTCGTAAAAGTAGAGCAAAATAGTTTGCAGTTCACGTGTAAATTTTATTATGTACATATCTTTTTTACAATTTTAGACGGTGACTTTAAGATTTTGTTATTTTTTACGTGTTTAAGTTTTTACATATTGTAAGGATTTTTACCATGGTTTTAATATTATCATTTTTATTTTTTACCATTGCATTTTTAAATTTTCGAGTACTGTAGTAAGATAAATTTGTATATCATTTTTTTAGATAAATTTTAGCTACAAATACATCGTTTTGGTTCAAGAGAAGTATGGTTAAAAGTTAAAAAAAATGCATTCGCGATTATTGACTATTAGGTCACACATAAATCCAAATATATAGAAATATATAGTGTGAGAATATATTTCCATTACTTACTTACTTATATAATAAAAAAAAACATTTTAATCAGTGTGCATCGACCATTATACTCCTTATTATTATATTGTAATTTGATTTGACCAACAATACTGATGGCAGTGTAGAAAATATAGTCAAGTGAATGTGATGCAGCGACAGAGGGAAATTAAATAGGAGATGGGCAACAGAATATTCCTGATAAATACTCAAAATAATAATAAACTGCTGTTGCTAACGCAATAGTCAAGCGTGGCAACTATGGCAAAGTCTGCTCTATGAGGAAATATATGAGAGAGGCTTATGTCGCAGAATAAATAATAGTTTCAGCACTAGACTTTCGACACAAGTTGCTAACTCACTATAATGATTTACAAATTATGTAATAACTATCAGCCCACCCCGGCCCGGGTTGAACAATAATCTATATAGGTATGATATATTTCAGATGTAGCTTAATAGATATAACTTATTTTAAAACTTCTTCGTATAACATATTTTTGTTCTTAAATTGATTCTCCGCATTGCCGGACCTAGAGAGACCAATACATAATTATCCGTGGGTAAAACAATCTTCCATTAGATCAAGTCCAATATATTTGTATGTTTGGCTTTCATATTTGTTGATGTTGAAGGCGAAAAAAAAATTCATTGGAGACTGTAATCGCTTATATTGGAAAGCTAAATCTGTAGGGAACATGGGAATGCGGGGAATATGAGCCAACTGACGTGCCGCTGGTCCTGTAACAATGATACTGTCAATCATATTATTAGGTACGTAGCGATTTTACTTAAAGCCTAGTTCCTTTGCATAGATTAGGCGGATTCAGATTTCACAATAAAGTTATAGGAATAACGAATTTAATTTTTAGAGTATGAGGGGGAAGTCCTGAAGGGTTAAGAGAGTTAAGGAATTCCTGTGGGTAATGCACAGCGCTCCCTGTATCTAATACGCTATCAACGGATTTATATATTTTTGATTACCTGGTATTATTTCTAATATTTCAAAACTATTAATATTTGATCAACAGAAGAATTTCTTGGCGAAACTATTGTACATGTGTAATGTATGTACATGTGTAATCTTTTTGAGAAATATTCTCAATTGCTGGGTAAACATTTAGAATCAAATCAGACTTGAGATAGACTTTTCTAACTCATTTTTTTAATAAGGCCATCTTCGTCAAGTATTTTTCCGTCACCTACTCATAATAAAAAACTCTCGAAATGCGCATTACCTTTTCCTAAATGGGCTCTCATGTTTGTTCTTAAGGTAAGCAGGCTTTAAGATCTGCACGTGTGCCTCTAGGCACAACAAGAAGAGTTTGACGAAAGACACGAAGGTGACGTCTCCCATAATTTTATCTGAACTTCTTAGGTCTTTTAGAGTTTGGTATACAGCTTCTATATAGCCTCTATACATTATGGGACAGACATATTGAAGAAGTTTGCCCAGTGGCCCGTATTTTCGTATGGAACATACTGATTCTTTCTGGACAGAGGAGACACTCAAAGACTCAAAGAATGGGTCTCTCAAAGATTAGCATAATTTCCTACGCTCTCATAAATTGCGCAATTGTACATTAAACATAAGACTAAGCATATTATATTACTTTGTGGGCATTGGTGTGCTTTACACGTTAAGTACTCCTCTTATAAATTAATTGTTTTGTATAACATTAATGTGTAACTGTTATTTTGTCCCAATAAAAAAAACACGAGGAGTTATACGAGTACACTGCTGTACTGCAGTTAGCTAATTAAACACACATAATGTAGTATAAGAGTAAAATCATTATAGTATTTATGCTACTATTAAACTTTTCGTCAAAAACCTGTGATAAACATTTAACTGAACAGACATACAATTGTTATAAATTAAGGTGTTAGTTAAAATAACTATGTAAGGGTGTTACTACACCAATCGATCGATTGGTGTGGTAGCTTTAGCTGATCGACGGATACTGATCGATAAAACGTTATTGAATCATCGATCGACGTCGATCGACAATTAATCAATATGTCATCATCAGTATCTTTCAAAATGTATTCAGAAGAGGACGCGTTATTATTTGCCAGTACGGTTTTGCTCGTATTATTATTACGGAGACGCAAACGTAGAAGACTCTGAATGTGACCGTCTTTTTAAGCCAGATATAGCTTAAATTCATCTAGACAACATTTTAAATTGAGGTCGATGGCGCAGGGCGAGTTTTCGAATAATCAAGCAGCTCGGTCGACGTTGACTAATCCATTCTACCATCGATCGATCGATTGGTGTGGTAACACCCTAATAAACACAACAAAATCAGTTAAGGTTTAGTAGTAAGTTAGCCTAAGTTAATTGTCAGCAGTATACGACATTGTTTAATAAATGATAACACCTACTACGTAATAGGTGTATATTTTTCATGTATTTTATGCATTGGATTTGGGGTTATTCGTAATAAAATCATCGCCTAAAGAAATTATATTTCTTTTTAATTCAAAGTTACGTGATTAATAATTTTAACGTTGTGTGAACTAGTTATGTCATTACCTGTAAAATTTAACTTATTTTACTCTATCGCCTTACCTACGAGAGGCACTAAATAATTAAATACATGATTAGTTGGATGTTATGGTACATTTTATATAAGATTAATAGATTTCATATAAATTAATTCCAACTTTTTTATAATAATTTTCAGCCAACATTTGTTTGTAAAATAAACTCCTGAGTAAACTATATAATTTTATTTCATTATGTACCTACCTAGTTTTCTTCACTTTCCGGTACCAAAAACAATATAAATGTTTTCAAAATTATTTAGATAAGTTTTTATAATAGATCTTTATCTATGACATTTTCTGCAGTACTGGCCATTTCAAATCAAAATAATTTTTGTTTGGCCATTAATTCTAATTTCTAATAAATTTTATTTTAAAAATATATATCGCACACGCCGTTCGCGCCTTTTGTACATTTGGTTGAATTATTTTAATATTGGGGAAATAAACCAAAAGAACTTCCAGGATTGGGTGTAAAAGTTTTTTTTTAAAAACACCTTCATAGCGGCCCTCCTAACAGTACGTCTCCAACACGACATGAGCACGACAACTCTCGACCTCATACTGCACAATAGACGGTCTCCAAGTTACAAAAGCTGGGGTTGGAAGCTCTCCGCCGTACTCACCAGACGTTACGCCTACAGACTTCTACTTTTTCCAGAATTGGATAACTTTTTGGCGGGAAAATAAATTCAACACCTGGGAAGCAGTACAAAATGCCTTTGAAGAATTTGTTGCCTCCCGTCTAGCTGATTTCTTCAAGAAGGGCATCAGTAAACTGCCACTGCGTTGGCAAAGATGCATCGACTGCATGGGTGATTACTTTAATTAATAGAAATAAAAAATTTAGAAAAAATTACGTTAACTTATCTCAAAAAAAAACTGCAATTTCATAGGTAAAGACCTAATATTTAAAAAAAATACCTTACCAGCTGTTCTTCCAGGAATATAGTGCAATTTACAAGCAAAAACTTACCAACATACGTGTAATCTGAATGTGTTAGGTAGATCAGGTACGGCATACGGATCGTGTCGTGGGGTACTCATCCCAATTTATCTGTCCGGTAGTTGTGTTATAGTATACGGGTATGCAACTCCGGCTTCCTGTCCTATCCTTTGCCCTCCTGGGCGGTAATATCCTACATTTCCTTTTTCCCACCCTAACTTACCAATCTTCCTTTTCACACCACCTATCCTTCCCCTTTTCCTATTCCTACCCTCTCCGCCAATCCAACGTCTGCCGCGCAGATGGATGCATAGCTAGAGGAAAACCTAGTCGTTAGCGTACCACACTGCCCTGGGACCGGGCGACTCCATAATTGGGCCAGCCTTACCCTGGCATGCGGGGCTCTGCTGGGGGGACAAACCTTTCCCTCGCTATTCGTGGGAACGCAGTAGATAATCGTAAAAATAATTTAATTAACCAAAATGGCGGCGATGTGGTTCGCCACCCATCACGTCTCGTTTCTCGCGGGGGCGAAAAGCGGCCCACGCAGAGCCACTTCGCTACGTTGAATGTAAGGGAAGGAATGGATCTTAAGGTAGATGAAGTATGTCAGATGATGGATGAAAGATGCATAGATATTCTGTGCGTGAACGAAACCAAGAGGAAAGGATGTGACACCTACATGGCCCCTACACGGCATACTGATCGGGAGTCCCCCAAACCAGCCGAGGCTGTCAGGGGAGTTGGTGTGATTCTTTCATCTCGAATAGTTGAATGTGTGATGGAGCATGAATGTGTAAATTCAAGACTCCTCTGGATTAGGTTAAAAGTCGGACTCACTCGCTTGTTCATCCTTGGGGTCTATGCACCGACGGATCTGTGTGGAGGTGGGTCATTAAAATCCCAACAAGAGAGAGAGGAATTTTGGGATGGCATGAGAGATATCTTGAATAAATGCGGAGAAAATGAACGGATCGTGATGTTAGCGGACTTTAATGGGTGGGTTGGAGTAAAGCGTGATGGGTATGAAGAAGTTCTGGGTACGTTTGTGGACGAGAGAGTGAATGACAATGGAAGAAGCCTGTTTGAAGTATGCTTGGAATGGAATCTGTGCGTGGCCCACACAATGTTTGACCACAAAAGATCCATTTGTATACAAGAGATGAGGGTGAGTCTAGAAGTATGATTGATTTTGTAATTGTGTGTGAAAGACTGAGGAAGAAAGTGCTAGAAACTTGGGCATACCGCGGTGTAGGCCTCAACACAGACCACTTCCTGGTCCATAGCCCGAATGCGTGGCCTCTTTAAACGGTGGCGACACTGAGGGGCCGAGCCTACGAGTGTTTTGGATAGAGTAAAAGTGGAAAATCTACAAGAAAAAGAAAAGAAAGACGAGTATGTAGAGAAACTTAAAGAAAGTTTTAAAGGCATAGAAGAGATAGGTGTGACTGAAGATTTGTGGGAGACACTTAAGAAAGGGGTCGTAAATGTTGCTATTGCGGTATGCGGGGTAGCTAAAAGAAGAAAAGGAAGAAAGAACAATAACGTTTGGATGGATAAAGATGTACAAAAGGTTGTGCAAGAAAAGAAGAAAACGTGGTTGGATTGGTTAGCAACAAAATCTAACCAAAAAGTTCAAAAAGCAACGGATGACGAGATAAAGGAAGCAAGAACGAAGTATAAAATATTGAAAACAGCAGCGAAAGAAGTTGTGTCTAGAAAGAAAGAAGAACGAAAGGATGATTTCGATAGGAGGCTCACTGAAGATTTCCAGTCAAACATTAAGTTTTTCTGGAAATCCATCAAAACAGCCAGAGGAAAAACTTCCACCTCGGAGCTAAGTATAATCAGGAGTCAAGATGGGAGCATTATAAAAGGACAAGAATGTGTGTTAAAGAGATGGAAAGAGTATTTTGAAAGTTTGTTTGAAAGAGAGGAACAGCATCCGGCACCTTCCATGGAAATTAATATAAATGTTGATGAAAGTGAGATAAGCATGGATGAAATAGTGAAAGCGTTGAAAAGTATGAGATTAGGTAAGGCTGCAAGGTATGACAGGATTATCAGTCGAGATGCTGAGGGCAGGACAGGGCATAGTGGCTAGTCAGCTGTACCGCCTTTTCAATTTGTGCTGGCGAAATAGGCAAGTACAAGGCTAGGGCTAAAAACAACAAGGTCTATTGTGTGTTCGTGGATCTAGAAAAGGCCTATGATAGAGTGGTGAGGAATGAATTGTGGTCAGCACTGTCCACGAACGGTGTGAGCAGTATCCTCATACGAGCATTGCAATCTCTTTAGGAGTCTAGTTCTTGTGTAAGGATAAACGGGGCATACACTGAATGGTTCAATATCGAAAAAGGTGTTAGACAGGGATGTGTAGCGTCACCGTGGCTGTTTAATCTGTGAATGAAAGTGGGTTGAGAATGAATGAGTTACTCGTCAAATGTTTTCTCTATGCTGATGACCAAGTATTACTTGCGTCTTCGGCCGAGGAGTTGCAGGAGATGGTAACTGCTATGAGTGGAGCTTTTGTAAGAAAGGGAATGAAGATGAATGTAAGGAAGACGAAAGTGATTGAAAGAGGATGAGGCAGTGACAGACTGCAATATCGTGATTGGAGATGAACAAATTGAACAGGTGAAGGAGTTTGTGTATCTGGGTTCAAACTTTACAAGAGATGGAAAGTATGAGAGTGATATCGAAAGAAAAGTGAATGCAGGAAACGTGGTGAATGGAGCTTTGCACTCCTTTATGAGCAGTCGAAAGGTGTCTAACAAGGCTCGTTTGGTTGTGCATGAGGGGGTGTTGGTTCCGACACTCATGTACGGAAGTGAAAGTTGGGTATGGCAGAAGAAACATGAAAGCAGAATAAATGCAGTAGAGATGAGAGCATTAAGAAGTATGATAGGAGTTAAACTGAGTGACAGGATAAGAAATAGTGAGATAAGGAAACGTTGTGGTCTGAAAGAAGATGTAGTGACAAAAATTGGGAAAGGTATGCTGAGATGGTTTGGCCATGTCGAGAGAATGAATGAGGAACGATTGACGAAAAAAGTGTATAAGGCGAGTTTGAATGAAAGGGTTGGAAGGGGTAGACCTAGGCGGACGTTTCAAGACCAAATCAGGGACGTCTTGAAAAAAGGCCAGGTCAAGAGTAGGCTAAACCGTAGAGCATGTATGAAGGGAATAATGAAAGTTGATGAAGCGAAACAAGTATGTATGGATCGTAGCAAGTGGAAAGAAGTGGTCTCTGCCTACCCCTACGGGAAAGAGGCGTGATTATATGTATGTATCAGGTACGGCGATCGGACTTATTGTGGGATAAAATGTGGACGACTACTTTAAAAAAAATACTTATATAACTTCTTCACGATGTAAGTTTTGCAATCGTTCAAGTTTGTTTTATACTCCTCTATCGCAACCAAATAACATACAAGAGAAATCTTGCTAGAAATTTGTTAGTTATTTCTGTAATGTGTGCGTTTCATTTTCTGAAATGTTAAGTGGAGTGCCGTTGATATTACAGTATTAGAAAAGAAGAAAACTTGAGTAAGTTAAGTAGATCATTGCTTTTTTAATTTTTTAAAGTTGCTAACCAGTCCATATTATAGGTACTTTAAACTAATCACAGATATCAAATAAAACGAATTTTAAGGATTTAATCGCGTTATTTTTTTTTGTTTTCCCAATGAGGATGCGTTGGTGGAGTAGCTTTCCTAGAAAATAGACCTATACTAACCGATATTTAACCGCTGAATATCAGGATCCTTTTGGATTATCTGTATTGTTGTTTGCCTTTTGTGGCAGTAAACAACTGGACGCCGAATAGCACGTCAATCAAGTATTGCACAATAACAAGCTTTGGATACCGCACTTACGTCACAGTGGCCGAGTTAAACCGAACCACAGACAAGCGTGTGCCTGCTGTACTACTATATGTCATGAAGAATTTCATTAAGAACATACTACAAGCCGCTAAAGGAGGTTTTAGTCAGTTTTTACCATCAAATGAAATATCCCTCTACAAGACGCGCACTTTTAACGGAAACAACAAGAAGATAAAGTGAAATTTAGATATATGTGTAAAAAAAGGAGAAGAAGATAGTGAAGGATCAACGTAATCATTTTGACAGTTGATGTTATAGTTTCCAATAGCAATAGATGAAATTGCAAAGATGGATCATTTAGTGTCATCTACAGTAAGAAGTAGAATTTAACGGTTAATAATGCGAAATTGGACACTTCAAGCATAAATTTAGTTTACGAAACTATGACTGCAAAATATTCGTTAGAGCTCTGGTCTCCTAATATTAATAATATATAATAAATATTATAGTTTCCAATAGCAATAGATAAAATTGCAAAGATGGATCATTTAGTGTCACCTACAGTCAGAAGTGGAATTTAACGGTTAATAATGTGAAATTGAACACTTCAAGCAGAAATTTAGTTACGAAACTATGACTGCAAAATATTCGTTAAAGCTCTGGTCTCCTAATATTACGGTGATATAGAGCGGTCGTAACACAGCGGCCGCAAAAAGACAGCCGTCTTTATAGTGACGACAAGTTTCTATTACCGCTACGGCCATCTTTTTTTTAATAAAATGTCAGCAACGTATCTTATTCCTTATTTTTATTATAGATAGCGTCATGGTTACGCACAAAATCTATGGAAATTTTGTCGTGCTGTAACGGGAGCAAGGCCATTGAAGTTAGAGCTGATTTTGTTTATCGACGCCGGTCACCGCTATCGTAAAACGTTCTTGAACTATCCGGCACCGTCAAGCCAGTCTTCACGCAAATATCGGCAAAATTTTTTGACGTTACGGCGTCAAATACCGCTCTGTAGGAATCCACGCTATTTTGTTTATATAGACGCTTTTTTACGAACGTCATGTAGCGGCACCGCAATCCTAGAACACCAGAGCTTAAGACGGACTGGTTAAGAAAATCGAAGTAAATTTCTATTTGTAGATAAGTAAGATATTTTGCAATTCCAACAGATTTTAGAAAACTCCAGGCTTTTGCACAATCACTATCTATGAGGATATCACAAAGTAAGGTATTGGTATCAATATGAGAGCATTCATACGTTTAAATAATTCGTAAGAAATATAAACACGTCTATGACCACGAAGTATATTATTTAATTCATATAAATACATAGAAATTAGATTGTCCCTTACTTCGCAGTCATATGAAAATCGCCTTCGCTATTTCCCTTTACCAAATCGCATAATTCCTTAAACGAACTTCGAGATGTTTCTTCTGCGATATTATGTAAACGTGGAGAATCAACACATTTGTTCAACCTTTCACATCGAGGAAACTTAAAATTGGAATAATTTTTTAATGTTTCGGATTCCTCCGGTTCCGTATCCATGGTTGGATTAAAACACCGACGATATTTACGGAATGTGTTCGTTAATCGTGTAAAAAAACTTATGTTTGTCGATTTTGGTTTGGGGAAGGGCAAAACTTTGTTCATAGTAAGTAAAATCTCCGGCTCATCCGGTACATCAAAACCAAATTTAACTTTTGACTGAGTTTTTCGAAGTTCCGGAACAGTGCAACTAGCTCTGCTAAGGTTGCAGCAACTCTGACTTACTTTCTGTCTCGGTGAACGATTGCGGCATTTTTCTTTTAGGCGCTTGTTAAGAAAATTGACACTAGCTGTGTAAAATTCCTCTTCATCATCAGCTCTTTCCAACACTGTGATTAGATTAGGCTCGTTTTCTTGGCTATTTTGTAATGGTCTTAGAGATTCGTGCCTTTGCATTCCTTAGGCATAAGTTTTGTATTGCTGTTCATTTTTAATTGATCTCGAAGAATATCTTTCACAGCTTTAATAAATAAACAAACAAAAAATAAATCACTTATGAGAAATGGGTGCAATATTTGACATTAATTATTTTATATATGTCACAGTAAAATGTCATTAGAGAAAAAATATATAAAAAGGAGGTTTTATGTCCACATAACCTATGTCATATCTAACTTTGAGGTTAATTGAAATACTTATACATTTTTAATTCGTTACAGTAAAATAAGAAATAAACTTACTAAAACTGATTACTAAATTTATAAGCTAGACGTTAAATATGCCATTAAGTTTTTCACAAAAGGCTCTTCAGGATAATGCCTTTGAGATAAAATAAATGATGTGGAATTATGAGTAGCATGTGAACAGAATTTAAGACAATAGCCACTATTTAATCTGCATTACATGCATTATGCATGCAATAAATTTCTTTCATGCTCATAGTGCATAATGCATTTTAACTATCGCATATATTTTAATACTGCACTATGCAGTAGATTCTTTGCACCCCTCCCCATTATTACTATGACCATCACCACCAATTTTGCCAGATTTTTTAAGGAAAAGCGAGGTTTTGACCCTCTCCTATAAAAAAAAATATTAAGTACATACTTTTTTTGATCGTTATAAAAACAATTATGAACCTTAGTAAAAGAATGTTTATAGTCACTATTAGGCGGCCGGTCAATAGAGTCAACCTCGCCACCGATGCAGTGTCAAGAAATCTTTAAAAATTTTTAAAACATGTAAAAACTTAACAACGATAATTAAAACCAACGTGAAAGTTCAGCTGCAAGCTTTGGACTTCAACCGCAAAGAAGGAAAATATTTCAGGAAGTCGGTGACTTCTAAATGTTTAGGCATTTTCGCGGCTCTGTTGGACATTATAGAATTGGTTTGAAATAAATAAATATATGTTACCTGCATATAAAAATATTAAAAATTAAAGCTAATAAATGTGTTGAAAAGCCGAACAGATCAGTTCCTGTCCTCACAAGCAGCACCTGTTTGCAATTATGTATCTTAGCTTAGTATGACATACACGGGTATACATATACAATATATATATATATATATATATATATATATATATATATATATATATATATATATATATGCGGTTGCCCACCTACATATATACACATATATATATATATATATATATATATATGTGTGTGTGTGTGTGTGTGTGTGTGTGTGTGTGTGTGTGTGTGTGTATGCACGTAAATATAAAGTACCTAACTGTATAATAGTAATTTATTACAATTACAAATTCAAACAAAAAGTAACATAAATCATCAAAATATCTTTGGCTTTCCTTGTAATTAATACCCGTCGCTTGTATTGCTTGATATTTATTTTCATCCCGATTAATTTAATTAATTCCTTACCCTCGCCTTTTCTTAGTTTGATTACTTTTATATAGTGCTAAGAGTTTACTAACTGAAAGTGATTTCGTGTTTGCTAATGAACTACGAGCTTAAATTAATTGCTCGTATCATTTCCCTCGCACGCGAGGTCAACGACCTAACAATCCTTCGTTTAATTCCAGGAAAAGTCTTACAACTTTCTGTGCGACAGTATTAAACTATGATAAATTACCACAGCAGTATTCCACATGCAGTTATATACGTATATACATATTAATACACTTGTATTATATGTATATTCGTATAAAAGCATAAAAAGCCTATAGACATCTATTGTTGGGCACAGGTCTTCGCTCATTTTGAGAGGACTAGAGAGTACTAGAATCTGCAACGCTACCCAAGCGCGTATTGGCAGATTTTATAGTAGATTTCCTCACGATTTTTCCCTCGCCGTCAAGCATAGGGAAAATGAGCACTTAAAATTTATATTTTTTATATAAAGTGAAATTACAAACGAACTCACAGCCCAGCCCAACTGATGGTAAGTAGCTATTGCAGTCCATGGACAGCCAACTTCAAACAAAGACGGCTACAGATGCGTTAACTCTGAGGACTAAGATGGAATGCCTCACAGCAGTCTTCTGACCGGAACCAATGCTGATTGACGCCCAACCTCCCAAAGGAGCCCTACCACCCAGTATTGTCTTAATTTAACTCATTACCTTATTATTAATATGTTTAAGAATAGATTTTCGAATTCTTTGTATAGGTATATTTTATATATCGTCACAGAATAGACAATAGTACAAGTAGTATAATGTAGATATGTACAAGTCTATAATGTACTTACAGTCAAATATGATATCCTCAGTATACTTTACTCTATATACAAAAAAAAACATGCGTGAGTGTCGTGGAACACTCGGTTGGAATGAAGTTCCTTTCGTAGTATATTATTATTGATAAACGTATTATATTATTGATTAACAAATACAAATAAATGAATTACTAGTGTCTATTAAAATTAAGCAACATTTAAAATAAAATAATATTTCTTTCATGGTAAGATAAGAAAAAGTACGAGGGAGATGGATATTATGCTTCCGTGACGGAAAAATCTTACACTTTTTCTCGCCTAGCCCCCATCCGCCAAATTCGTACCGTCCGATCAGGAACTTCGTTCCAAAAATTACTTACAGCGAGAGCAGTGGTCGCTTTAAGCACGAGGTGGCAAGCAATTTGAAGCTGCCAAGTGGGTAATTATTTTTTAACATAAACTGAAATAAAATTTTGTAATGTGAAAGCGTCGACCAAAGGTCGCCGAAAGACAATTTCGTTTTACCCCAATCAAGGGCTAGGACCGGCGCTGACTGTTTCTTAATTTAAAATGGAATTATCTTCTGCCCGCAACTGAACCTGCATATAAAGTGAAATGCTTTTATACTTATTTTCTCGCAGTAACTATTATTTTCACGTGGTTCGCTACAAGATGTTGTAGATACCACCTGCTAAGACGTAGAATGTTCATTACTTCTGACTTGGGGAAAGACTAACATTTTTTTTATAGGATAAGGGTGACAAACGAGCACACAGTCCACCCGATGGCAAGTGGCTGCTGCGGCCCATAGACATCTACATCTATCCTCTATTACAAATCAAAATGTATATGCGTTGTCACCCGTGAGGACTAAGATGGAATGCCTCATTTCCAGTAAAAAGGGCCTCCGGCCACCTGCACTCACCAAGCGAAACGCAGAGGTAAATCTCTACTTCACGCTGGTTTTCTGTGAGGTCGTGGTACCACCCCGGTTCGAGCCGGCCCATCCGTGCGACAGCAAAAGCTGCCGCGTGGCTCTACCACTGTTAAAACATACAGTTATCTTGTTTCCGACAAGCTGATAAGTAGTCTTTTCCCAGCTTACAACTTCTAGGTTATGTTTTTGTTTTGTTAAATATATAAGAAAAACTTTGTTTTACGTTAAATTGATATAACTACCTAAAAGCCAATATTCGTAGGAACTTCGATTTTTGTTCAAATTTCACCAAAAATTTGAAATACCCGTTAACCCGACAACTTTCATAAATTCTTTTCACTTCTAAGATTTTTAATGACGTTTTCGGCAATATTTACTTGCAGTAGAGCAACATCTATCTGGGAACTTTTACGTATGAATAATGTTTTGCCGGCTAAGAGAATTTCGTAAGGAAGCTATACTTATCGAGATACTAAACAGTGATTGTCTTACGCCACCTGAATATATATATATTTACTTAACAAAATATACAATATCATTAGAATAATAAAAAGCTAAAACTAAAATATATCATACACTCCTACCCTCGGGGTATATTGCCATGAATACTGGCTGCGTATCCTCGACGAATGGATTATAGTTACTTAGCCTTTGAACGAGAAAAGAACCAGCTCTCTTGTCACCAGCGGCAACAAGTCGATACGAAATATATCTTAGTGAGATCACAGCAGTCAGTTTGTTTTTGTTTCTGCAATAATAATCTACTTGGTCGTTATTTCCAACCGCCATAATTCAGTCTGAACAATACTTCATTGTATTTACTTACTGTAAACTGAAGTTATTACCGCCTTACAAATACAAATTATGTAAACTTTACCAACTCATGAAACTGTTCAATGTCTCTATGTCGTTAGCGATTAACTAGAGGATTACACGTGGGATATAATGAAATGGATATTTCCGTAGAAATATAGGAACGCCCGTAAATTCATCAAGTGAAAACCAAACTCCCATTATGAAACTAATTAATCTTTCAAATACTTAGTTATAGAAAACAATAATTAATATTTTTTTTTTATAGGAGAAGGGGGCAAACGAGCATGCGGCTCACCTGATGGTAAGTGACTACCGCCGCCCATGAACAACTGCAACACCAGGGGAACCAGGGGAATTACAGATGCGTTGCCAGTCTTTTAAAAAGGAGTAGGCTCTTTTCTTGAAGGTCCCTAAGTCGTATCGGTCCGGAAAAATCGCTGATGGTAATCGGTTCCACAAGGAAGTTGTGCGAGGAAGAAAACATCTTCTAAATCGCATAGTGGTGGACCGCTAATCATCCAGATGGTGTGGATGGTATCGGGTGTTTTGCCGCGATGTGCGTTCGTGAAATTTGGCGGCTGGGATTAATCCGAACAATTCCTCTGAGCACTCCCCGTGGTTAATGCGAAAGAAAATGCAAAGGATGCATTTTTATTTTCATTCTTTTATCGTACATGTATAATATTAACCCTAAATAATTTTGATTTTTCATAGAAATCTTACTATAAATCTTATAATCTATGACAAGACAATTAAAAATAAAAAACTGCAGTTGCCAACCCGCCTGCCAAGTGTGGCGGCTATAGCAAAGATCCCCCTTATGAGGCAATATATGAGGGAAGGAGTAATGATCCTGGGTTAATTATAAACTGTTTATGCTACTACGGAAGTGCGAAAAGGGTTTGTCATGTTTTTTTTTTGTTCTTTGTATGTCTATTTATAAAATATAGCTCGTCATTATTTCATTTATCAGCGTGGCAGTGGAGAGTTCTTACAATTTAATACTCACAAATGAATAATTTTATAACTAAATTAAATTAAAATATAATAAACCGTTGTGACGTATTTGGGAACTGTGCCGGCTTGTAGGAAAAACTTTCCGGTACCTATTAATCAATAAATTTATAAAATTGCATTAAAATCTTTGGATTTCGTTATTTTTATTATAATATAATGTCAATGACCGTAATCTAAAAATTTAATTTTTAAAACCATTTACGAATATATAAAAAAAAGTTGTCCCGAGTGACTGACTAATCTATCAACGCATAGCCCAAACCTAAGCCAGAATATATTCTAAGTATATGGCCCAACCTATGCTAATAATCTAAGCTATATTGTATCCGAAAAATTTGGATAACATTTTAGTGCAATGGAAAAATTGATAAAATAAACGGTCATTGATAGTTATTTTAAAAATATCAAAATGACGCTCATTAATAGATCCTGCCTAAGCGAAGCCGGTGCAGGTCGCTAGTAGTTATTCTGTAAATAAAGTAATTAGTATAAATTGATCTGTTGTAATATATCTCTACTACTACTACCCCATATCATCCCGTGGGTGTCGTAAAAGGCGACAGAGGGAACTAATCAGGAGATGGGCAGCTAATAAAGACTAAAAATAAAAAACTACGATTGCCAAACCGCTTGCCAAGCGTAGAAACTATGGCAAATATCCCCCCTATGAGGCAATATATGAGGGAGGCCTATGGTCAGCAGTAGACTTTAATAGGCTGTAACGATAACCGATTATTGCAAAACTTCTAATTTACAGGTTACTCAATCAAAAATGAAAATGTTAAGATGTTTTTCGCTTAATTACTAATCTCCTACAACTAGAACATGTACGTGTGTTCTTTGATTCAGTATATTGGGAAATAATCGCTCAAAGTTTTGATACTTAGCCTAATCAAATATTTCATCGTAACTGGTGTTATTAGATAGAATGATCGGGTCAAAATACGCGTAGAATGGAGCAAGTTTAATATCAAATGAAAAGCTAAAGCCGATACTAAACCTTGACATCAGGATTTTACGTGGTAGAGCCATGCTACAGCTACATTGTGGTTGTAACACGAATGAGTCGGCTTAACTGGGGAAAGATCTGGCTCTCACAGAATACCAGCGTAAAATAGCAGCCTAATTCTGCTGTTTCGTATGATGAGTGTAGTTTGGGTGGGTGTTAATCTACTCCTAATTCTTACATTTTTACTTTATTATTAGGACTAGATTAACTCCTATTCTGCTCTCCTGTCCTGTGAGTAGTTTGGTGAATGACTCGAGGAAAGAGCGCAGCGTAAAAAGAAAATTATTTCTTAGGACAGATCCTGATCCTCCTGATCCTCAGGACAGATCTTGAGGACTAAAATGCCTTATTGCTAGTAAAGAGGGAATAAATTATCAACTTGTTTTTATTTAATATATATTTTATATGTATATAAAATATATTAGTTAATACCATATATATATATATATATAAAGTTATTTTATTCATGTTGAATTTTATTTTGATTACGAAGGTAAATCAAATTTTAAAAAGAATCTTGACTCTTAAAAAATTAAAGAACCTTAAATTATATACATATAACTTTAAAACAAAAGGGATAACAATTTATTCCAGATATAAATTAAACAACGCCGAAAACCATTACGAAAGTGGATCATCCTCCACGGTATCTCAAATAACTTACGTTTACGTATTTGGGCCGGACGGTGGAGTAATGAGAGGGAAACCATTTGTAGAAAGTTCTTTGCCCTCTAGAGTCCCGATCCTTGACCCCACCTGACACTGCGTATTGTCCCTAAAAATAATTATTTTCGCTCTCAATTCAAGTTAACGGTCATTCAAACTTTTCACACGTCCTTTATATTCAAGTACTTTGGACAGTTTTTTCTTCATATTATTTAGAAGCTTTTGAGTGTATTTTCATGATTATTTTTATCATTTTAGCTAAAATATTTTGATTTCCGATAAGTATTTTTATTTAATGGTGAGGGTATCTTAGTAACGTAAATTAATAATTAAAAAAATACTCTTAACTTTTTAAAATTAATGGGTTATGAAGTTCGATGGCTACTTGATAAAAAAAATTACCGTGAAAAGGGACTTCAGTTTCCTACACTCACCATACGAAACACAGCAACATTAAGCTGCTAATTTACGCTGGTCATAGATAATAATTCTATGACACTGGTATTCTGTGAGAGCATCGTCTTTCCCCGGTTGAGCCGAACTATTTGTGCTACAACCATAATATAGCTGCAGTATAGCCCCATTAAGAAATCTTTGGGAAATTTACAGAACAAGGTAATAGGGATTCATATCTTCTATACATAAAATAAAATTGAAGTGTCTGTTTGTAATGTTAAAATAACAGTTTTTTTCTAAATGCACATGAAAGTATATACGGTACTAATAACAAAAAAAATTTTTAAAGTTTTTGTCTGTCTGTCTGTCTGTTTGTTTCGGCTAATCTCCGAAACGGCTAGACCGATTTTGACGGGATATTCACTGGCAGATAGCTGA
Source organism: Parnassius mnemosyne (assembly GCA_963668995.1). Lineage (NCBI taxonomy): Eukaryota > Metazoa > Arthropoda > Insecta > Lepidoptera > Papilionidae > Parnassius > Parnassius mnemosyne. The sequence goes on from CAVLGL010000148.1 coordinate 14,949,573, forward strand.
TGTTAAGAGGAGTAACTTAGGTTATTTTTATTTTAGAAAAAGAATTAGGATTCACCACAAAAAAAAATTAAACACATGAAATAGTAGTAAATTCCACGCGGGTGAAGTCGCGGGGGACAGCTAGTTGGTTCAATAAATTTATTTACTAGTCAACTAGTCAATATTTAAATCGCTGAGAGCAAATTCAAGTTAAATACGTCTTGCATACAGCAATACACTGTAAACACGTGAAAATGTGTTATAAACTACCATTACTATCTCGTGTTATAAATCTTAAAACTCAGAAGAACACTCCAAAGGATAGTCCAAAGATAGCGTGTAATATTTGGACTTTAAACTTTAGTAAGACGTATGTAACTAACAAAGTAGAATAAAAAACTTCACACATACGTTTAAAAAAATATAAATATAGGTTTAAGAACTTTTATTATAACGAGACGATTCGATTGATCTATAGGCTTAAATTAGGATACGGTCTAATTTTACTTTGAAGAATTTTCAATAAATGGTGGCAGTGGCATTACGCACTTGCAAGAAAATTTTCCGATCACTTGTTTGTTTGTTTGAGGCTTGGGTATAACGTTTGCGTGGACAGTGGAAGTCTATTTTGGCTAGATATAGATATAAATACCTACAATAAAACGAATCATATGTATGCCTTATTTTTGCATATGTGGTTTGAAATATTTCATAACTTTAATATTAGTTCCATAAATACTTTTGTTTCTTTTTAAATAAAAATCTTAGTTACTTTAGACTTTAATCATTTTTACTACAATGGCAACACTTTTCACAGTTATCTTGACAATTTTAAGCTATTACGCTTAGCACCACTGACCTCTATTTATACAAGTACGCTGCCATACAAAATACTTATGCCGATTTGAAGCGACCTCATTGTCCGTACCGGGAACTAAAATTAACATAATATGCCAGTCTGTTGTATTATTTAAATCGTATCTCTATATTTTGAATTTTTAAAGTAAAAAATGAAAATATTTTATGTAGTTTGATTATATTTCATTTTAGTTAGAATTATTTTTAGTAATAATGAGTGTGCGTAAAATGTAAAACTCGTTACCAAAAGGAAAGTGGGATAACATTCCACAAGTAAGTGAATTTGCAGCTAATACTAAGCAAATTAAAACTTACTTAAAAATTTGTTACTAATCTTAATATCGTAATTACCAACATGTTTGTCTTTATATTACTGAGTTTTGATAAACAATAAAATTCAATAGGGTTGTCGAGCTCCTTGTCTATAACACTTATCGATGTTGTTTTCTGATGAAATTTTTTTTTAATTTTGTCTCTCCTTATTTTCCCCCAAACTAAAGGGCCACAGCCAAGTGTGGAAAGTCGCCTCATGATCATTTTGTGTTTAGAAGACGTAAGTTTGTTAAATCTGTATAATTATTATGACCAATTTATTGTATCAAGGGAAATAAATTTATATTGGAGCTGCAAAATTATTAATGTCCTTAGTGAGTTTGCGTGAGTTTGTCGTGGCGCGGAGGGAGGGTTTTAGTACCCGTGGCTTTGGTAACCCATGGTAAACGTAGGGCGACTCACGTGGCTGGCCCGAAGTGAAGGGCTGGCCCAAGGTGGCTACTCGGATTGGGCTTGTCGAGCCCTTGGATGTGTGTTAGTGAGCTGCGACTAGAGGAGATTCCTCTCTCTATATCGCTGCAGCCTAGGTGGAGTCGCAAGGGAAGAGGATTGTTGGTATGGTAATGCGCCACTCGACTTCCGCGACTTTGGCGGACTGTGCCACTTGGTGCTTCTGAGTGCTCGTTTTTTCTTGGCTCCATGGCCTCCACATATCGGGCTCGGGAAGTCGCGGAGGGAAGTCCTCAACTAAGGAGGGATCCTCACTGGTGGGGTCGCGGATGTCTTTGAAAGCGTTTCCGTGGCCCTGTCAGTGTGTGGTGAAGGTGGAACATCATGAGGTTTTAGTAGGTTCAAGTCCGACATAATCCGTTCTTTCCCCCGCAATGCAGGTATGCGTGACAATTTTCTCATTTGAAACCCGGAAAAAAATCAATTCTGTAATCACGAATAAAAAACGTAGATAGGTAGGATCAACCCAGCGTCGATCTTGGTTTTATATGAGGTTTACAGCTTGCGTCTAAGGCAGGTAAGGTATTAATTGATACATTTATTTATTGTATAGCATTATATTAATATGATACATAAATGGAATTGACGTGACGGGTAGGCCTGGGTTTAGAATTTTTTTCGATATATTTTTTCACACTGTCTTATCTCTATTATTAGTTCTGTGGACGTTCACTTCTGCTGTCAGCGCCAAAATGGCGAAAATCAAATCGCCTCATTATGTCACAGAATTCTTCTTTCTCCCTTTTCTTGTCTTGGTAAATTCCTTTCTAAACGTTGTGTTTCGTCCAGAACGGTGTGGGTTACTACACTATTACCAATCGCAACAATAATATTCTTTATTACTTAAATATCAATCACATGCATGTAAAAACGCAATCGAATTGCCGTGTTATCGCGTAGGACTCCCTGCGAACAGAACAGGACAGAACAATGAAATACTGTGGTTGGCAAATCGCTTGCGTGGCATCTGCGGCAAATGTGTACAGGAGTCCTATATTCAGCTGTGGACTGGAACTGGGATGTGATGATGACGACAATGAGATCTTGTCAATTGCTGTTCGTTAGTCTCACGTAAACTAGAAAATGGCTGGACCGACTTTAATGGAATTTGTTGCGTGTGTGAGTGGGTCCTTGGATGGCTTAGATTCACAATAGGACTCAGTGGTGGCGCTGTTGTCTAGATCCAGATATCACCCGTGCAAAGCCGGCTCTGTGGCGTAGTGTCTTAGCAATGAGTTGCAACGCTTGGGGCCGCGGGTTCCAATCCCGCACGGAACAAGTATTTGTATGGCCTACAAATAATTGTTCCGGATCTGGATGTTTGTCCTTGCGCAATATATGTTTGTAAACTGCCTCCACGATACAGGAGAAAATCCTAGTGTTACCCTCACACGAGGATTTTCTCCTACGTTTTTTAAAAAAAAAAGCCGGGGCGGATCGGTAGTATTAAAATAAATATTAATAAATGAATTCCACCTCAGTACCGTTTAACCAACCATGACCAAAGCCAAAAGTAGTAATTAGATAACTATTTTAGAAAATTAAATAGCGTTTCTTGTTTTCGTTTTAAAATACAAGATTCATTTAAAAATTTTATTTGACCATAAATCGTAATACAACGCCAATAAAAATCAAGTTTTCATTGATGTCAAGAAGTGGTAAATGATTTGCGGCGTGCATTGCTGAAATGTTCGTAGATTAAAGTTTTATTTACATGATATATTATGACGATGATGTGGCGCCAGTAAAGAGTTATTTAGATACGAATGTCAGTGAGTCGACCTAATATTAACTCAATGACCGCTAATAGAAAACATCCGCGATGTTTGGACTGATGCGGAGTTTTCCACCGACTTACATGTTCCTTATTGCATATATATTTATATTTTTTATAACGGCCTAGCGATCCGTTCCGGTTGCTCACGCGCGATTTCTAGATCTCGACAACAGCGCCACCTACCAGGTTCAATTGTGAAATTCAAACATATACAAAAAATTCATCAAAATCCATCGAACCATTTTCGAGTTTTGCGAGACTAACGCACGACAATTGATTTTTATATACTTTTGTTTTTGCGCGGAACCCTAATTGTTTTTTTAAATATACGTAGCCTAAGTTACTCCCTACAACATCAGCTATCTGCCAGTGAAAGTCCCGTCGAAACCGGTCCAGCCATTTCGGAGATTAGCCGGAACAAACAGACAGACAGATAAACATACAGACAGACAAAAATTAAAAAAATTGTGTTTTTGTTATTGCAATCTGCCCCGGCGGTGATTTCTGGACCTCGACAACAGCGTCACCTACCGAGTACCTATCCTTTCTGGAATCAATTCAATGACACACACTAGATTTCATCGAAATCGGTACATCCAGTCGTTTAGGAGGAATTTGAGTCACATACACACGGACAGAAGAACTATATATATATAATATCAACATATCGTTTGATATACGTAAGTAATAATTCCGTTGACAAGGCTCCTCATATACGTATATAGTTTTTAATATTTGACGGCTTCGTGGCGCAGTGGCTTAGTAATGAGTTGCTGCGCTGGGGGGCGCGGGTTCGAATCCCGCACGGAACAAGTATTTGTATGGCCTACAAATGATTGTTCCAGGTCTGGATGTTTGTCCTTGTGAAATTTGTGTTTGTAAACTGCCTCCACGATACAGGAGAAAATTCTAGTGTGAGGGTAACGTTTTTAAAAAAAAAGAAATAAAAATAAAAATAAATACCTCACGCACTCATTCAGGTATAGAACAAATGAAAAATGTTTTTGTGTGATGTGAGTATTTATATTTTGTACGATAAATGAAAATAAAATTTTAAAAATAGAAAATCACCAATAAATTTTATGACGAAAACGTAAGCTGAAGTGCCAAGAAGCCGGCCATTAAACACAATGAACCGACAACCGACAGGGAGGAAACGATCCCAAGTAGCAGGGATCCTTGCAAAGCGTGTAGGGCGACTCTAGTAAGACTGCCGAAAGTTAATGAATGCAAGAGTCTTAAGACCGTGTTTTGTGGTGTAATTTGGGGAAGGTCTATGTACAACGGCGAACTTGAGGGGATTTGTAAAACAGCTTATTTAAAAGTGCTGCTGACGTGCCGTTTCATCAGGCACAAACAATAAATATCATAGTGCAAAAAATAAATATCCTAATAGAATATGCTTGTAAAATGTGTGTGTTTTGTGAATGTAGTGGCGGCGTAAAAATATCCACTTCCCCATATCATCCCGTGGGTGTCGTAATAGGCAACAGAGGGAAACAAATCAGAAGATGCGTAGCAGCGTCTTCCTAATAACGACTGAAAATAAAACGAACCCGCTTGCCAAGCGTGGCAAGTATGCCCCCTACCCTATGAGGCAATCTATGAGGGAGGCCTATGTTCAGCAGTAGACTTTAATAGGCTGTAACGATAACGGTATAGCAAATATACGTGAAGTCTGCAATCGCGCACTAGAACAGCATCAAAATCATCAAGTTTGATCAAACACCAGCATTATTAAGCTGCTATTTTACGCTCTTAGCCGACTCATTCGTCCTGTATTATAAAACACGGTAACATGGCCCGAACACCTTAGAATTTTAAACTCGAAAAGTTTAATTGCGATTTGAACCTCCATTCGACTACGGTTGTGAACCACTCCCAACCCAAGCATTTTAAGCTTATTTTGAGTGCGTTAACCGCTAGTAGGGTTTTGGACATATATTATTTTATTGGGACATAAAACAGTTACATGTTAATAACATTACTACTATTTAAAAAAATGCTGTTATTATTGTATGTGAAATATAATTGTTATTTGCTTGTATATTGCAGTAATATTACATTTACTGAAATTTCCACTGGTAAGACGTATTCACATAGTTGTCATCATAAAGCCGTTTGGTTTTCTTATATGAAAATATCAAACATGCCACCAAGTCACCTGGCACGTGTAGAATAACTGCACGTGTATTGCACGCTTTTAGAAATATTACTACGTGATCTTGTGTGGTGTGAAATATGCAAGAGCAACACATTCCTCAAACGACGTTTAACTACAATGGCTTGAAGACTATAATCTATGAATACGACTATAAAAGTACAAGCACGTCTTTAATTAAAAGTTTTTATTTAACTTGCAATGTATGTTTGTTAGGGTCACATCTTGCAACTGAATTTTAAAACAGTTATCATCAATCGATTAACCTGAAATTTTGCATACATGTTTGATGACAATGCATGGTTAGCTAAGTGACGCCATACTAAATCCAGTATGAGGATGGCTCAAGATGGCGGTCTAGTTATTTTCTATGGACTCTGGGTATCAAATAAAAGAGTTTGCTGAGAAAAATACGAAAATAAAATGATGTTACTCTAAATCCAATATGGTGAACAACCTAAAACTAGCGGACCGTGTTTTTTATGCACCCCTTGATAATAAATATAAAAATAAAAATAAATTAATAGTAAAAAATAATTTAAAAAAAACTTTTATTGATATCCTCTAGAAAGAAGAAAATAATATAATTAAAAATTAATAAAATTGTACCACTGACTTCAATATAAATTATTAAGAATAACTCAAAAACTATTAGCCAGACTTTGATCAAATTGAACCACATGTGAAGTACCAGCTTTCAAATAAAAAAAGAATCATCGAAATCGGTTCACCCAGTAAAAAATTATGAGGTAACACACATAAAAAAAGAAACATACAGTCGAATTGAGTAGTCTCCTTTTTGAAGTCGGTAGGTAAACTTTAAATTAAATCAAACTCTACAATTTATTACATTAAACTATTTATATGATATAAAAGCTTCCGTCCGAACACAAACTGGGCGCCTTCAAGGCAAGAGTGAATAGGCATTTCTGTTACGCTAAGACAGTGCGATTTACCATCTAGGGTTGCATCACCACTTCCACTCATCACAAGCAGTGGCTTATAATAAGTTGAAAAACATTGTGCGCGTATTTGTGTACACATGTACGAAGTGAAACTTCATTACGACTTATTATCATTCTTTTCTTATTTTATATTTTACAAATAGGTTAAAAAATAGTTTACAACCAGGCGGTGAAACGCTACAAGATAACGTGATTTTTTTAACACCGTGCTAAATTTCTCCACTACGTCAATAAAGTAGTGTTATTTTAAATGACTAAGTATATATTATATATAATTGTTAGAGTAATTACATGTTCAAATACTTTGCAAGTTTTATAAAGTGAAATAGTGTGTAACTAAGCGATTTAAAAAAAAAAAGAGAAGACTAAAGAAAAATCTCATGGTAAGTGGATGCTGTGGTCTATATTAATCTATCAATTAAGAATCAAAAACCCATGAAGGCTAAAATATAATACCACCTTTTTTTCAGTGAAATGGGGCTCCGGTTCTCTACACTCACCATACAAAACGCAGTAGCATTATTACACACTAGTATAGGTACTGTTTAATGTGGATCCCCGGATCGTGCCGACCCAGTGTTGCAAGCTGCAACCGTAATATAGTCGCAGCGTGGCTCTACCTGGTATAAAATATTAATTTAAGAGGATGGACTTTACTCGTTGTGTTTAAAATAAATCATAATTATAACAGAGTGAATTACTCTTGCTAAGTATTTTTCTTACTCACCAAAATGTAAAAGTACATTGTTAGAAGTAATTGTCGTTGTAGGCAGTATTTGTCATGATGACTACGCTTATTGGTGATCGCACTACCAAGCATCTTGCATCTTCGACGTTGCTTCCTGTAATTGAGATCGTCGTAAATAAGATGGTGGTTCTACCGCCCTCTGTCGGAAGCCTATCGATATTTCGATCATAGTCGATAGTCACCTCTTGCGATACTGATGGGAAAAAATGGTATGATGGATTTTTTTATGCTACCACGACGATATTCTTCTTAAGTAAAAGATTTTAATTCAAAATGTTTGCTGTCATAAATTTGATTTTGTCTCGTCTCGTCTTTTGTCCCATGTCTCTGGGCTGCTTTATCTACAATACTATCTGTGAACTGTAAGCCAATTTGTCACTGAAATCACAACAATTCACTTTTACATTAATGTATCAAAGTTAATTAATTAATTAATTATTAAATTTCAAGTGTCTCGCACGCATTTCAATGTACTTTATACAAAATATTAAATTCAATTCACAATACAGTGGAGACTTCGACCCGTCGTTTTCCGTTCATAAATCATTCACTACAAGCACCTATTTACCTTCCATTACGCCTGGAGTCGACGGACTCACGAAAATCCTGTAGGAGGGAAGTTTACTTGACATTAATCATGATCTGAAATTGGACCATCGATCTCTCTTAATGTGTCCCAGTAATTGATTTTTGGAATGAGAAATCGGAGCAATAAGTCAACAATTCGAGTCTTGTTTTCTATTTTTTTTTAATTAGCGTTGAATTTTGAATATGTAGTATAGTACCCTGTTTTATTTTTCCAATTAAACATTTATGCCACTTACATTAATTGTTTTTCTTCTTTATGGTGTCTCGACACTTTATCTAGACATTACTCAGACATTAGCATGCAAATGGAAAACATAGATTTGAGTCACCTTAATTGTTATTCCTAATTATTTATTAATTTTAACGTTGTCCTTAATTTTTTTTATTTCTTAAACATGCAAATTGAACATAGGGTAAAGAAACTTATCGTTATGAAACGTTTGTGTTTTATGAAACGAGTTTATTTATGAAAAAGTTATTCTTTTTCTCGAAAGTTAATCATCTTGAACCAGGGTGATTCGCGCTTTTTTCCTGAGCTACCACTGCTGTAATAAATAGCGGCACCCATTTCTTTTTTTAATTTTTAAAACTTTAACTTTAGTAAACTATTAAGTAATCTGTGCTTTAACCCAACACGTTTTTGTTAAGGCGAAGATGTTTTTCATACATAAATGACTGCCTCCCTGGCCTAGTGATTGCAGTATTGCGACTGCTGAGCATGAGGTCCCGGGTTCGAATCCTGGGTCGGACAAAAAGAATTATCCATCAAGATATTCTCAGGAGCTGCCTGAAGTCAGGAAGTTGGCGGTGTCTCACTCTCTTGCCTAATTCCCTATGAGCAGTTGTACTTTCGAACCAAATACTCTAGCGTTCACCAGGTGCACCGCCTTACGGAGCACATCTTAGATAATGCCACAAATTCGAACAGGCGCTCTGCTTTTACTGGTGCTACGTTCTTCGATGTGGCTAAGGCCTTCGACAAGGTATGACACAATGGATTATTCTATTAACTTCTCCATATTGGTGTGCCTATAAGACGTGTCAAAGTCATACGAGACTTCAGTGTCAAGCGATCTTTTCGTTTTCGCATCAAGGGGACCTTCTCCTCTTCCAGACCCCATCACAGCAGGAGTTCCCCATTCCTCCCCGACTCTAAATGGGAGCGAAATCCCGATGATACCCGATACTCATATTGCACTCTATGCAGATGATACAAAAATGTATTCTTCTGATGGTAGCCCCTTCAGAATCTGTATTCAACTACAAGCTGCATCAAACGTAGCGACCTACCTAGGCGATTGGTGCAGAAAATAGAGAATTGAATTAAATCCAAATACAGGCAAAGCTTGAATACAGGCAAAACATGAATGCTCGTTACAAAAATACACTCTTATGCCTCAAACGACACTGGAAAGGTACAATCTCCCTCTACAATAGCCCAATCTTGGGTTAGAGATGTGAAATACCTGGGGGTGACGTTAGATAATGCGATTAGCTTCAGTCACCACATTAAGGCTGTCCCTCCAAAACGTCTTCGATAATTTCAAGTTGTTCAGAAGAAATTCCTGCGACGAATCAGAGGAGCTCCTTTTTATGCGAGAAACGCGAATCTCGACCGCGATCTCGACATGCCCACCATCCATTCGTATCTTAAGGAATTATCCATAAGATACTTAAGAGGCGGGTACGTACTCTCCATAGAAGGATGTTGTCCCCTCCCCCCGGGACTTCTCTTCTTGATACCGATGATGAGATCACATACACATTCAGACACAACACTAGTAGAAACACTAGGGCACACCGCGTTCGCCGGCGAACGCGAGGTCATAAACACTCATTAAAACTTTGTACACGAGGTTCAATACCAGTGATACGGGACATTTTTAGTTTTTCGACCCGTTTCCATCACTCCGATAGTGGTTCAAGCTGAGGTTCGTATCTACTTCTGAGGGCCCTTGAATCACATCGAGCCCCTCTTCCTCATAGCTCGAAGAGCCTTACTCATAAAGCAGGGTTCGGGGTGCCTCGGGACTGCATCAACTGCGTCAACAAACCACTGGGGTATTGTTTTTTGTATTTATATACTTTAGAAACCAATAAAATTTTATTTAAAACGCAACTCAATTAAATGACATATTGTAACAAAAAACTTCACAACAGTCCCTACTAGCGACATCTGAATCAAAAGATTATCTTTTGTTCACCAGATGTCGCTCTCGAGCCCTCATAGGTATTCACATTAGACTTTGTCGAAGTTTTATATAATTTACAAAATAATAAAGTTCAGTGTAGTGTACCTATTAGCAAAATTCAATATTTATAAAAGAGAGTCAAAACTTCAGTGTTGGTTTTTCCGTATACTTTTCTTAAAGTTTTCCTTTGCGACTTCAAAGTCTATTCTAAATTTATGATGTTTACTTGACAAATAGGTGCACTTTTTATAGTCTGATGAAATAAAAATAAATATTTTAAATAATCAAGGCAAGTGTACACTTTCTGCATTTGTGTTGACCTAGAGACGTCACGAAATAAAATATTGGTGTATAATTGATTTTATCTACATATACATACATAAACACTCACGCCTGTCACCCAGAGGGGTAGGCAGAGACTACGGACTTCCATTTGGCGCGATCCTTGATTTTATCTAATATTCGTACAATTCTAGTCATCCTTATCTATATCTATAGTCAATAGGAAATTTAAACGGAAAAACAAGTGATGCCGTTTATTTGCTATCGATACATTGTTCAACCTTGTCTCTCTTTGTATATTTATCGCCCAAGATTTTGTTCGTATGGAGTCTACAAGATATGACGCAACGTAAGCCACACCGTCTTTAAAGTCTATTCATCTCGATAATATCGTAAAAGTTGAGTCCTTTAAGTTAATGGTAATTATTAGGATTAATGGTTGCTCATTCATTTCATTTTTTGTCTGTAATAATTTCGTAATTACTTTTGATTACAGTAATATATTTTTACTTATTGAAAATATTTAAAACTAGCTATTCCCCGCGACTTCGCCCGCGTTAGGGTTATAATTATGTTGCGCGGAATTCTAATTCTTTTTCTAAAATATTAGTCGTCTAAGTTCCTCCTTATAACATCAGTTATCTCCCAGTGAAAGTTTCATCGAAATCGGTCCAGTCGTTACGGAGATTAGCCGGAACAAACAGAAAGACAGACAGGAAGACAGACAAACAGACAAAAATTTTGTGAATTGTGTTTTTGATATAAGTACCGTATATACTTTCATATGCATTTAGTAAAAAGCTGTTAATTTGACATTACAAACAGACTCTTCAATTTTTTTTATTTTTATATAGATAATCCATAAAACGATATTAATAAAAGAGTTTAAGGATCTCCTTGCATAACATTTATTTTATTGAGATTGGGTAATAAATAATGCACGAAATGTTTAATCCTTTCGGCCAAGTTAAAACTATGCCCAACTTATTGATATAACACGTAACCAAGCACACGTCATATGCAATTAATACCATTTACAACCAACTTAAGGTGTATGATACAATGAACTTAACGGGCTGTCAAAGAAAGTAAGAAAGCAGATGTCTGCGTGAGTGCACGTGTGCTGTGAAGAAGTTGACCATGTTTCAGTCGTCACTTAAAATGTACACAGTGCTTAGTGATGGACCAATAAAAGACGTTGTTGGTTTGAGGTCTCATCACATTTCTTACTGAATAATTGTTTGGTTTCAATAATACTTTTAATTAAATTTTTTTTAAGATTTCAAGATATGACTTGTTTTCGAGTTAATTCTCTTTTCTTCTTTTGTTGGAATCTTCTTTGTTTTAGAATCTTATTTCTTATCTACAAATGTGCAGTAAGTGAAAGCAATTTAAGGCGTTTCCGTGACCAAATAACCTTGAGCATGCAGTGCACTGCCGCCTGCACTCTGCGTACGCCCATTTATCATAGAATTCACACAATTTTTGGAATTAATTTTAATTAAAAAAGAAAAGCTAACTTTAAAAATTAAATAAAACGTGAATAATATAGATTTTTAAATTATCTATCCCTTAGTGTAATCCTCAAATGATTAGAGCGTTGCCTTTAGCAACAAATGCATGTAATCAATAATTTTGTAATTTTTTAAAAGTAGATTTTAAAGGTATTTGTAACACATAAAATAAATAAGAACGTGGAGTGTGATGATAGGATATCGAACATTAATAAACCTACCAAGCTAACAGCATAGCAAAGTGGCGAAGCAATCAGCTTTGTAGCGGTTTCTAACGGTTGTCGTTGAGCAATCAGTTTCAAAATAGGAGGTTCAGATGCCTGGGTGATCAGTAATCGATTGCTGAAAACAGAATTTGAAAATTCAAAACCGTTCTCGAGATAATCGTGGGACAGACGGACAGACGAACAGACGGACAGACGGACAGACATCGTGAAATCAATAAGTGACTTCGCAAGCTTCGCCACTTAATAATGTACTTTTAGATGTAGTTTATTTGTCACTTTTCAACTAATGAGATAATAGTCTCTCAAAACGAAGAAAAACGCATTATCGCAAGGTTTTGGTCGGGGTATCGCCTTAAAATGGTTAATAACGGCAACGTATCATGTGTTCTATTTATATCTAACCATCATCAATCCATTATCCGTCAACTTCTGTGACTTTCCTAAAATTGCAGAAGTTGACGTAATTTATTGGCAAAGTACCAAACGAAACATCACGTAAGTAAAATGCAGTTTTTTGGTGTACGCTTTTGAATTTCTCATTTTGATTAATTAATTAATTATAATTCAGCATGAAGGGCTAAAAATGGTGTGTGTTGGTTTAAATGATCAACTGCTGGTTCAGAGTTATTAAAAGGATTATTTTACGTAAATTAATGGATTGCATGGTGCAAATTTACTATTTTGCGATACTACAAATGCCCCTAAATTCGGGCTACAGGAAGGATGTGAAGGAATGCATGTGCACTCACCTGGACTTTTGCTAATCTACCTGTTTCCAGGACTGTGGCCACGATGGTTTATTGCCGGTTGTTTTCACACATATAAACTTCACAGATTATTGCGAAATATAGCGTTATAGCAAATGTCTATATACTTTACTATATTTTTATATAGTTTTATATCTAAATTACACAACGGTGGGAGCGATGACGCGAGATATAGGCGATGCGGTCGATTGGGTGACTTCTGAAATTGTGAGAACCCCGTTAAAACAAGAGTGCACATGCTAGGCATAAAAGGTGGTAGATAGGAAACCCGGAAACGGGTTTTTCTGTTTTTCTTTTTTATAGGAGAGGGGGCAAACGAGCATTCGGCTTGCCTGATGGTAAGTGACTACCGCCGCCCATGAACAGCTGCAACACCAGGGAGGGAATCGCAGATGCGTTGCCGGCCTTTTAAAAAGGAGTACGCTCTTTTTTTGTAGGTTCCTAAGTCGTATCGTTCCGAAAAAATCGCTGATGGTAATCGATTCCACAAGGAAGTCGTGCGAGGAAGAAAACATCTTCTAAATCGCACAGTGGTGGACCGCCAATCATCCAGATGGTGTGGATGGTATCGGGAGTTCTCCCGCGATGTACGTTCGTTAAATTTGGCGGCTGGGATTAATCCGAACAATTCCTCAGAGCACTCCCCGTGGTAGATGCGAAAGAAAATGCAAAGGTATGCAATATCTCTTCGGAGTGCCAATGAATCGAGCCAATCGGAAAGGACTCGGTCGTCGACGATTCGAACCGCTCTGCACTGGATGCGGTCAAGTGGAAGGAGCTGGCACTGGGGAGCCCCTGCTCAGAGATGGGAACAGTATTCCATGTGAGGCCGAACCTGCGCCTTGTAAAATTGCAGGCGGTGTGCCGGCATGAAATACTGTCCCGCTCTGCTGAGCACGCCAAGCTTTTTAGAGGCCAATTTGGCCTTCTCTTCAATTGCCCAATTCAAGTCACAACGAAACTGCACGTCACTCGATATGTCGACTCCGAGGATTCCGATACTGGCTGAGGCAAGAAGGGGAGTGCCTTGAAACTGAGGAGATACGACAAAGGGGTTCTTTTTAGCGGTAAACGCGCATACTTGTGTCTTCTGGGGATTGAACTGGACTAGATTTAGTCGCCCCCATTCCGAGACTTTGTTCAGCAAAGACTCGACTTCAGACACAAGCTTGTCCCGGTACTCGGTGAAGTTTTCCCGAGAAATATTGGCACGGCCGGTATATAAGGCATCACCAGTGCTGTCGTCCGCATAGCAATGAATGCTACCTGTTAGCAACATATCATTGATATGCAGAAGAAACAGCGTTGGTGATAGCACACAGTCTTGTGAAACACCAGCGTTAATAGGCTTGTAGTCGGAGCATGCACCGTCTACAACAACCTTGATGCTCCGATCTGCAAGGAAGCTGGTGATCCAATCGCACAATTTCTCGGGAAGCCCATGGGAAGGGAGCTTCGAAAGAAGCGCTTTGTGCCAAACCCGATCGAAAGCCTTCGCAACGTCCAAACTAACGGTCAACGTCTCCCCCTTGGACTCTACTGCCTCCGGGTCAGGTAGACCAGAAGATCACCAGCTGATCGACCCCGACGAAAACCGTATTGGCGATCACTAATCAGCTGGTGATCCTCAAGGTATCGCATGAGCTGACAGTTAATAATTGATTCCATTATTTTGGAGAACAAGGAGGTGATCGCGATAGGCGATAGTTGGATGGGTCTGAGCGGTCGCCTCTTTTAGGGATCGGGTGGACAAAAGCTGTCTTCCATGAATGCGGGACTACGCCTCGGGAGTAGGAGTACCGGAAAAGACGCGTTAGGACAGGTGCCAACTCCGTAGCACACGTCCTCAGCACAATTGGGGGGATTCCGTCAGGCCCACTCGACTTCTGGATGTTCAGGGAGAGGAGTGCTTTGCAAACCGAGCGCTGTGAGAACAGCACATCCGGCATGGAGCACTCACACCGCGGGATGGTCGGCGGTGTTTTCCCCCCTTCATCAAGAGTCGAGTTGGACGCAAAAAGGGAGCCTAAAAGGTCGGCTTTGTCTTTTGCGTCTTGGGCCAGTGAGTCGTCCTCCCTTTCCAGAGATGGTAGTGATGGCTTACAGAAATTCACTTGGACAGCCTTGGCGAGAGACCAGAATGCACGGGTTCCCGAAGGAAGGCGAACTAGTTTCTCGCCAATTCTGTCTATGTGCTCTGACTTTGCCCTGGCAATAACTGTACTCTTATTGGATAATAATTAACGAATCTCATAAGCGTTAGGCAGTAGTGCAAAGTGGCGCGAACATATTTTGAGATTGGTATATAAACATCAAGCATTCTCATTCATTGGTGTAAAATAATTACGATACATGAACTGTCTAGTAGATATTGGATCATCATCATCAACATCATCGTCATCATCATCATCATCATCATCATCATCATTACAGCCCATCACAAGTCCACTGCTGAACATAGGCCTCCCCCAAGGAATGCTACAAAGCACGGTTCCGAGCCACCTGCATACATTGACTTCCTGCATATCTTACCAGGTCGACCCTCCATCTAGTGGGGGGACGCCCTACACTTCGCCTACTGGAACTAGGCTGCCACTCGAGAACCTCTCCTCCCCATCGATTGTCAGTTCTTCGAGCAATATGATCGGCCCAACGCCATTCCAGCTTACTAATCCGTTGGGCTATGTCGGTTCTATTGGGGATATCAAGTCTATCTCGCAGAGAAGCCCCGGGCATAACTCTCTCCATAGCTCGCTAAGTTGAGCCTTGACCTTGATATTGGATATTGCCACAAAATTTTGTGGCAGACTAACATTAGAACCACGTTAGCTACATGTTCTTTCGACTATTTCTAATAGATCTTTTTGCTGCCTTATGTAAGAGAAAGTATGTTTTAATGGATCTCGCTTCAAGATGTAGCCAACCTTGTCTGTGACCTCTCTGATATAGGGTAGTACAGCAGTCACACGCTCAACAGTGGCCGGCTTCATTCGGTGAATGTGATGTAGGCGCGGGACCCGAAGCTTGTCGTCTTGCAATACTTGCTCGACGTGCAAAAGTTCGGTGGCTAATTTTCTGTCACAGATCCCTATTGCTCTCTGAAACAAAGACTTTCTAACGGTAGCTAACTGTGATGGATTATGGTGAGATTCACCATTTAAATATCGGTTGCTATGGGTCTTTTTCGAATAATAAAAACATCTAGGAAAGCTGAAGAATTATTTACCTCTAGCTGCATTGTGAATTGTATTTTAGAGTTTATGGAATTAAGGTGGTCTAAAAATGCAGTTGCCTTATCAGACGGTAAAATTGTAAGTGTCGTCTACGTTCCTCTAGTAGAATCTTGGATTTACAGGAGCAGTAAGAAGGGCTTTCTCTTCAAAGTCCTCCATGAATATGTCGGCGACTATGGTAGATACAGTTGAGCCCATCGCAACACCATCTTCTTGCTTGAAAAACTCCTTCTTTCACAATATATATCCAGATCTGAGCCAGTGTTTGAGTAATACTGTACATTCTGCATTGACGGCTCCGTGGCGCAATGGCTTAGCAATCAGTTACTGCGCTGGGGGCCGCGGGTTCGATTCCCGCACGGAACAAGTATTTGTATGGCTTACAAATAATTGTTCCGGGTCTGGATGTTTATCCTTGTGCAATTTATGTTTGTAAACTGCCTCCACGACACAGGAGAAAAACATAGTGTGGGGGTAACGTTTAAAAAAAAGAAATAAAAAAAGATTCTGTAGGCATGTTGTTTTCTTCTAGCTTCCTGGTTAATTGAGATGCAGGCTTCAATAGTTAAGCATGTAAATAGTGAATGAACATCAAGACTGACCATAGTTTTATTGTCAGCGAGATGTTGGTCTTTTAGTTTAGTTGTTGTATTTTAAAAGTATAATCTGACGTATCTATTACTACTGTAGAATTTACTTTATCTACGCAGAGCATCGTAAGTTCTGGTCTGTTGCGTAAGGCTTAGTGTCCACTAGGCTCGCCGAGCCTAAACGGATCGAATCGCAGAAAGTCGCCTCCTATATATTTACTATGAAACTGCGTCCATTAGCGACGAGCCGCGGCGCGCCGAATTGAATCGACCGCGCGAATTGCTTGACAGGCGAATTTCTTCGCCGATGCGATTCGATTCAACTCGGCGCGCCTCAGTCGACGCGGAGAAGTGGATGCGCGCCTGCGTATTTTAATTGATTTTTATTTCGTTTTCGTAATAATCTTTTTGTTTAAATAAAAATGAATGAAGAACTATTGATACAGTGATATCAATAGTTCTTAGTCCAACAATATCAGAATCGTTTAATCATGAAGATCCACATTATCACGATGAAATAAAAATATATTTACATCCGAGCCGTCTATGACGCAAAAACGACCTATTTTTATGAAGAATTTGCGATGAATGAACAATTCGATTCGATTCGTCAGAGATGGACGCACTATGAATAAATGCAACTCGCTTCGAATCGACGCATTTCTGCTGTAATCGACGTCTGGCTTAACTTGTACAACACTTTAAGGCTAAGCGTCCACTAGGCTCATCGAGCCGAGTCGAATCGAATCGCAGAAAGTCGCCTCCTATATATTTACTATGAAACTGCATCTGCCGAATTGAATCTACCGCGCGAACTGCTTGACAGGCGAATTTCATCGCCGATGCGATTCGATTCAACTCGGCGCGTCTCAGTCGACGCGTGGAATTGGATGCGCGCCAGCGTATTTTAATAAATTTCTATTTCGCTTTCATAAAAATCTTTTTGTTTAACTAAAAATGAATGAAGAATTATTGATATCACTGGTCCAACAATATCCAGAATTGTTTAGTCATGAAGATCTACATTATCACGATGAAATAAAAACATCTCTTCATCCGAGCTGTCCATGACGTGACATGAACAATTCGATTCTATTCGTCAGAGATGGACGCACTAGGAATAAATGCGACTCGCTTCGATTCGACGCATTTCTGCTGTAGTCGACGCCAGGCTTAACAATGACGAAATGTCTTGACATATGGCCCCTAACTCTTCCTTCCCCACATTGTTTTTCAAACAACTTGGGCGCGACCGTGGGTGCTCTAAAGTACTCGAAACGTCGGAAATTTAAAATAATATAATTTTTTTTTTTAAATTTGAGATGCAGTCTTAAACAGGTAGACATGTCAATATAGATTGAACATCAAAATTAACCATGGTTTCCTTGTCAATAAGATATAGTTCTTTTATCTTACAGATAATATGGTATGGATCCTTAGTGTGTGCTCTAGTGTGTCCTCTGAGTGGTGGATAGTATTTTTGTTAACTGTTGAGCCATTATGGAAGTTGGCGAATCGATCTGACTCACTATTAGACGTGATGGAGCATTCGGTTTGTGTATTTTTGGTAACCTATACAACTTCAGTGGTTTGGCACATGCAGGTATTATATACGTGGTAGAGCCATGCTGCAGCTATATTATGGTTGTAGCACGAATGGGTCGGCTCAAACGGGGAAGGACCACGCTCTCACAGAAAACCAGCGTAAAATAGCAGCTTAACGCTGCTGTGTTTCGTATGGTGAGGGTAGAGAACCGGAGACCCTTTTTACAGGAAATGAGGCATTCCATCTTAGTCCTCACGGGTGACAACGCATCTGCATCTTGAGTCTTTATTGAGGATAGATGTAGATGTCTATGTGTCACAGTAACCACTTACCATCAGGTGGACTGTATGTTCGTTTGTCACCAGATCCTATAAAAAAAAATTCGAATTGACGTCTAGATTCAATTTCTCGGAATAATTCGCAATTAAATAGCTAGTTGTTTAAAACATATTAGTTGTAGGGTCTGTTTTGACCATCATGACAAAAGCTATATTTTAAAATTGTAATCCGACGTATAATTTATCACCGTAGCATTACCTTTTTCTGTGCGGAGAATCGTGAGCTTCGGTTTGATTCGTAAGTTGTTTAACACTTTCAATTCGTCTTTGGGAAGATTTAGTTTCGGTGTTGAACTTCGACGAAACATTTCTTTTTACTTTTCATTTATTTATTTTATTTTATAAAAAAAAGTGACAAACGAGCGCAGTCTACCAGGTGGTAAGTGGATGCTGCGGCCCACAGACACCTACATCTATATTTAATTAAGAATCAAAATGCAGATGCATTGTCACCCTTGGGGACTAAGATGGAATGCCTCACTTCTAGTAATAAGGGTCTCCGGAGCTGAAGCGGTAGCTGTTATTTTACGCTGGTATTCTGTGAGAACATGGTCCTTCCCCGGTCGAGCCGACCCATTCATGCTACAACCACAATATAATTGCAGCGTGACTCTACCAGATATAAAACAAACGAAATGTCTATGTACACATTGAGGATATTTCTCAACTTATGGCAAATTTTCTTTACCAATATTATTTTTTACCTCAACACTACAGATCTACAGATAATGTCTTCATATGGGTTTCTTCGCGGTGTCATTGCATTAGTTGTGGTGTTGCGCAGTGTTATGGTGTTTCAAATAATCCGAAACGTCGGGAATAAAAATAAGTAAAATTAAACACGATTAAATCCATAAAAATAGTTTTATACAACGTGTAATGTTCGCGTAAATTAAGAAATCTTTACTTTTTCATCATCATCATCATCATTACAGCACTTTACAAGTCCACTGCTGAACATAGGCCTCCCCCAAAGAATGCCACAAAGCACGGTCCTGAGCCACCTGCATCCATCGACTTCCTGCATATCTTACCAGGTCGTCACTCCATCTAGTGGGGGGACGCCCTACACTTCGCCTGCCGGTACGAGGCTGCCACTCGAGAACCTTTCTTCCCCATCGGTTGTCGGTTCTTCGAGCTATATGGCCGGCCCATTGCCACTTCAGCTTACTAATCCGTTGGGCTATGTCGGTCACTCTAGTTCTACTGCGGATATCCTCATTTCTGAGTTTATCACGCAGAGAAACTCCGAGCATAGCCCTCTCCATAGCTCGCTGAGCGACCTTGAGCTTCCTCATCCGGACAGCAGTGAAGGACCACGTCTCAGTTCCGTATGTCATCACTGGCAACACGCACTGGGTGTACAGTCTCGTTTTCAAGTTTTGAGGTATACCTGACGAGAAGATGTGCCGTAATTTCCCGAACGCTGCCCAACCGAGTTGAATCCGTCGATTGACCTCTCGGTCGAAGTTGGACTTACCTAGTCGGACTATTTGTCCCAGGTAAACATACTCGTCAACAACTTCGAGCTTAGTGTTCCCAACAACTACCGGCATAGGTGTGACATGGACATTAAACATGATCTTTGTTTTGTCCATGTTCATCTTAAGACCTATCCGTTGGGAAACACTATTGAGGTCATTAAGCATAGTGCTTAGGTCCTCCAGCGATTCTGCCATAAGGACTATATCGTCGGCAAATCGAAGGTGAGTGATGTACTCGCCATTGATGTTGATACCGTATCCTTTCCAGTCCAGAAGCTTGAAAACATCTTCCAATGCAGCGGTAAAGAGTTTCGGGGATATGACGTCACCCTGTCTTACACCTCTCTGCAATTGGATAGGTTTCGTACTCTGGTTCTGTACTCGGATAGCCATCGTAGCCCTACTGTACAAGCACTTCAACACTTCGATATACCGACAGTCAACTTGGCATCGCTGAAGGGACTGCAGCACCGCCCAAATTTCGACGGAATCAAAGGCTTTCTCATAGTCCACATACGCCAGACATAGTGGCAAATTGTACTCCTCGGACTTCTGTACAATTTGCCGAAGGGTATGTATGTGGTCTATGGTGCTAAAGCCTTTTCGGAAACCGGCTTGTTCGGGAGGCTGGAAGTCGTCAAGTCTGCGCGCGAGACGATTCGTAATGACTCTCGAAAACAGCACGTAGACGCGGCTCAGAAGGGAAATCGGTCTGTAGTTCTTCAAGAGAGCGTTGTCACCTTTCTTGAAGAACAAGACCACCGCACTTCTGCTCCACGCCTCCGGTGTAATGCCACCATGGAGGACGGAATTAAAGAGCTTCTGAAGGACTTCAAGTACCGGTTTTCCACCCGCTTTCAAAAGCTCCGCTGTAATTCCATCCTCGCCTGGGGCCTTGCCGTTTTTAAGGTGCTGGAGAGCCATTCTAATCTCGCTCAGACTGACGTCCGGGATATCATCGGAATAATGTCGGATAAGACTCGCTCTTGGATCGTTACTCACACTTGCGTGCGGCTCCAACGATGACGTGTACAGCTGCCCATAGAACCTCTCAATCTCACTCAAAATCTCAGGTGCCCCGGAAACGATGCTGCCACATTCTGTCTTCAGCTTTGACAGTTGGCGCTTTCTGGCAGACAGATCTCTGGCAAAGACTTTGGAGCCTTGGTTCCGCTCGATCGCTTCTTCAATACGAGCTGTATTGAAGTTGCGTAAGTCCCTCCGCATGCATTTGGAGATCTGTCTGTTCAGTTGCCTGTATGCTGTTAAATCTGTTGAAGAATGTAGCTTCATCTCCCGTCTAACAGCCATGAGATTAAGAGTGTGATCGGAGAGTTTTTGTGTTCTTCTGCGGCGGGTCTTGCAGAACTTAGCTCCGACCGCATGTACAGTTTCCACGAGCTTGTCATTCAAATCGTCCACTTCATTGCAGTCTTCTAGGCACTGAAAACGGTTTTGTAACTCGAGCTGAAAGGTTTCGGGACTTTGGATTAGAGCACGAGGGGGACGGAGCGTTGACTTCATTAGACGAGACCTCTCCAACTTAACGTTTAGGTTCAGTGTGCCTCTAACCATTCGGTGATCGCTGCCGGTTTTCACCCTCGCGATCACTGAGACATCACTGAACAGTTGTCGTCTGGTCGTCATAATGAAGTCAATCTCATTTTTTACTTTTTAACTGGCAATAATTTATAGTCACAGTATTACGTGTGCTAGGAGTAATTCATGATATTCGGTGAAAGTGAAACACCGTGGCGTTTAAATCTATTCGTGCTGCAACCATAATATTATAGCTGCAGCGTGGCTCTAACACGTTACAACATTAGTATTTTAACGTGGTAACTTTTAATTATTCCCATAATCTGTTCATTCAACGCGCGATTTAAATATTTTCAGTTTCGTAGCAGCAGTGCGGCACAAATAATGCGCACTTGCTAAAGATGATAGTATAAAAATATATTATTGTATTCATTTTAGAATAAGTCCATAGAAGACTATTACCGATTTTATATTTCTAAGATACTTCGATAATGGGGGTTGAGGGACGGCATTAGTGTCCCGAGTGGCGTAGCATATATAGCGCACTTAAAAAGAAGTATAATTCCGCCTCCAGGTCCTTCAAAAGCGTCATTGCCAAGGCAAGGACTGAGCACATCGGCAGAATTGGCGAGAAGCTAGTTCGCCTTCCTTCGGGAACCCGTGCATTCTGGTCTCTCGCCAAGTCTGTCCAAGGGAACTTCTGTCAGCCATCCCTTCCATCTCTGCACAGAGAGGACGACTCACTGGCCCATGCCGCAAAAGAGAAAGCCGATCTGTTGTGCTCTCTTTTTGCTCTAACTCGACTCCAGATGACGGGGGGAACACACCGCCGACCATCCCGCGATGTGAGTGTTCCATGCTGGATGTGCGATTTACACAGCGCTCGGTTCGCAAAGCACTCTTCTCCCTGGACGTCAGCAAGTCGAGTGGGCCCGATGGAGTCCCTCCCATTGTGCTGAAGACGTGTGCTCCGGAGTTGGCACCGGTTTTAACGCGTCTTTTCCGGTACTCCTACTCCCAAGGCGTAGTTCCGAATTCATGGAAGACAGCTTTGGTCCACCCGATCCCTAAAAAAGGCGACCGCTCAGACCCGTCCAACTACAGGCCTATCGCCATCACCTCCTTGTTCTCCAAAATAAAGGAATCCATTATAAACTGCCAGCTCATGAGGTACCTTGAGGATCACCAGCTGATCAGTGACCGTCAGTACGGTTTTCGTCGGGGTCGATCAGCAGGTGATCTTCTAGTTTACTTAACTCATAGATGGGCGGAGGCAGTAGAATCCAAGGTGGAGGCATTGGCGGTTAGTTTGGACATAGCGAAGGCCTTCGATCGGGTCTGGCACAAGGCGCTTCTTTCGAAGCTTCCTTCCTATGGGCTTCCCGAGAAATTGTGCAAATGGATCACCAGTTTCCTTGCTGATCGGAGCATTAAGGTCGTAGTAGACGGTGCATGCTCTGATTTCAAGCCTATCAACGCTGGTGTTCCACAAGGCTGCGTGCTATCACCAACGCTGTTTCTCCTGCATATCAATGATTTGTTGCTAACTGGTAGCATTCATTGCTATGCAGTCGACAGCACTGGTGATGCCTTATATACCGGCCGTGCCAATATTTCTCGGGAAAACATCGCTGAGTACCGGGACAAACTTGTGTCTGAAGTCGAGTCTTTGCTTAACAAAGTCTCGGATTGGGGCCGACTAAATCTAGTCCAGTTCAATCCCCAGAAGACACAAGTTTGCGCGTTTACCGCTAAAAAGAACCCCTTTGTCGTATCTCCTCAGTTTCATGGCACTCCCCTTGCTGCCTCAGCCAGTATCGGAATCCTTGGCGTCGACATATCAAATAGCGTGTAGTTTCATGGTCACTTGGAAGGGAAGGCCAAATTGGCCTCTAAAAAGCTTGGCGTGCTCAGCAGAGCGAGACAGTATTTCATGCCGGCACATCGTTTGCAACTTTACAAAGCGCAAGTTCGGCCCCACATGGAATACTGTTCTCATCTCTGGGCCGGGGCACCCCAGTGCCAGCTCCTTCCACTTGACCGCATCCAGCGCAGAGCGGTTCGAATCGTCGACAACCGAGTTCTTTCCAATCGGCGGATACACTGGCACTGCGAAGAGATGTTGCATCTCTTTGCGTATTTTATCACATCTATCACGGGGAGTGCTCTGAGGAATTGTTCGGACTAATTCCAGCCGCTCACTTTCACCATCGCACGTCGCGACAAAACTCGCGTTACCATCCATACCATCTGGATGATTGGCGGTCCACCACTGTGCGATTTAGAAGAAGTTTTCTCCCTCGCACAACTTCTTTGTAGAATCAATTACCACCAGCGAATTTTCCGAACCGATACGACTTAGGAACCTTCAAGAAAAGAGCTTACACCTTTCTAAAAGGCCGGCAATGCATCTGCAATTCCCCTGGTGTTGCGGTTGTTCATGGGCGGCGGTAGTCACTTACCATCAGGTGAGCCGCATGCTCGTTTGCCCCCTATTCTATATTAAAAAAAAAAGTATAGACAGCTATCCATATTACGCTTTAGTATTTGATTCAGATTCTCACGTGATCAATACCCATTCCATCACGATTTGCGTACGTAAATACTTATCAATGTTTATGTAACTGTAAGATGGTTTAAGAGAGCGCGTTGTTTGCAAATGGCAGGAATAAACAGTTGCTTAAAATTGAAGCTTGTTGTGTATCCCTTGCGCTTCTATGATTCGAGGTTACGGTCATGAGTGAGATACGTATTAGTTAGTAAGTTACGTTTTTTAACTTGAATTAGTATGGAATCACGAAAGATTACCTTTATTATGACCAATCATTGCTATGAACATTTATAGTAATATTTTTTATTTTCTCATTTTAATGCGGTAAAATTCCATTTGATTATCCAAGCCCCTATTTATTAAGCTGGGTATATTAATAGTTCCTAGCATGGGCAAATTAAAAATATATAAATTTGTCAAACAACGTTATAGGTATTTAAGTCAGCCTGCGATATATATCCACAAAATACTAAAGATAGTGATAGACTTGTCTTAGACCATAAACCGAAAACTTCTGTCGATCGGAAAGGTTGTTTGTTTCTGCATGTGTGTTAAAATATTTAACGAAATCCCAAAGCAGTTCAAGCACGGCTCTGTAAGTCTCACGCCCAAAAAGTTATGTGAATGGCTAATTAAAAAATGTTGTTTTAACAAAATGATCATAACATGCTTGTTGACACATGATGGACGTAATTGCTATTTGTATCACTGCGAATCACTAATTCTACCTGAGAATATTATATCATTCTAACAAGAGGGATGCGGGAAGTAAAGATTATGTAAGAACCTCCGAAGGAGGCGGAGTTGTAGCCGAAATAACAATTTTTATTTTTTTGGTTTTTGTTCATTTTGACCCCTTAAGAGTGTAATGAGAACTTTTTGCCCCTATTTAACCATGACCCCCATGACATCCTCTACATGATAGACTATTCAAACTGACTATGCCTAAAGTTCGAGCCGTGCCCCAATTTTTTAGTTTTTGGCCATTTTGATCCCCTAGGAGTGTAATGAAAACTTTTTGCCCCTAATGAACCATGACCCCATGACATCCTCTACAAATAGGCTATTCAAACTGACTAGGCCTAAAGTTCCAGTCACCCCCCTACTCATTTCTAAAGTCTTTACTTCCAATGACATCATAACATTAATTAATGATTGAATACATTTAATGTCTAATTATGATATTGACATTGTAAATTCTCACATTATGAATTATATAAATTACATTGAATAAGTTGACATTTTAGAATCTACTAGCCAGTAACATGTAAAATATAATTCTTGTTCTTCCTCAGCAAAGCCATTTTTCTTCGACCTGTGTATTTTCATAGGAGATGGTTATACAGTTCATGAATTTTTTTGTGTTAGTTAATTTATTCATTATAAATATCAATAAAAATGAATAATGAAACTAATAAATCTATCAATAGACTGCCCTTCGCACAATACCGTCCTTCCATCACCCCTCCATTGAAATAATTCATAACAGCTGCCATTTTTTAATTCTAATTGAATGAAATTATTAAATTATGTGCGTGCGTAAATTTATTCTTATTAGTGTATGTCTTATTAGTCTTATTAGTGTATCTTATATTTGACTGAAAGGGCATGCCAATTTGATATAAATAACAATTTTTAAAATGTTTGTCTATCTCTCTGTCTGTCTGTCTGTACAGGCTGAGCTTTGGAATGGCTGCACCGATTGCAATTTCACGAACAGATAGAAAGCAATGCCAGGAGTGTTCTAGGCTATAATTTATTCAAAACACTTAAACATTAAATTAAAAAAAAAAAGAAAAATTTACAAAATAAATGTCCATTTTAAATTAAGGTTCTTTCGTTATTTTTAACACGTCAGTCCCATTGTACCTTATAACTAAGTAACGCAAAACAATTTATTAAAAAACTTGCACAAATTATTAACTAACTGACCATTTGAGTAGCACTTGACAGAGCACTTGGTTCAATTTAGCGACCAAAAGTTTTCCCTCGTAACTGTTTCACGCAAACATTCCGCAACCAAGTATCTTCTATTGTGTTGTATATTTCGCAATTTGGTGAAATGTTCTTTAATTATCTTAGGTCTGAAATAAAAGAAATATTAGGTCCTTACATATGAAATTAGCGTTTTGTCGTAGTGACCACTTTGATCTGAAATATCTCTCTATCGGCGTCGCTTATTACCGCACAATGGAAAACATGAAATATCGATATATTTACGAGTACGAGTTCTACCGTGGCACCGATGCTGCAGAAACAGCTCGAAGGATCATGAAAATCTGGCCAAACGATTACGGCAAACCATGAAGGAAGAACTAGCTGCTAAACAACCGAGATTGATCAATCGCTCTAGGCCACTGCTGCTTCACGACAACGCAAGACCACACACTGCACAACAAACAAGCACTAAGTTAGATGAGCTACAATTGGAATTTCTGCGACATCCACCGTACTTCCCGGACCTTGCTCCAACAGATTACCACTATTTCCAGAATAGGGACAACTTCTTATAAGGAAAAAAATTCAACTCCGATGCGGCAGTCCAAACCGCCTTCAAAGAGTTTATTGATTCTCGCCCCCATGGGTTTTTTTTTAGTAAAGGGATCAATAAACTGGCAAATGATCAGATGGCAAAAGTGCATAGATAACAACGGTGCATACTTTGATTAATTAAATATATTTTACAATAAAAAAATGAATTTATATTCCTCCCGTATAAAACGCCAATTTCATATGTAAGGACCTAATATAATAGACACACTACTCAGGCGAAGCCGGTGCGGGTCACCCGTCGTTAATAATTTATCAATTTAGCGCAATCTTGGAACAGCTAAACAACATAAAAAAAGGAATAATATCGCACGTCAGTCTTAGTAAAGAAACTCTACAAAATATTTTCACAATATGCGCACGTATTAAATTGATAGTTTGCCATTTTTTTAGCCGTAATAACAGAAACATAATGAATGAATAATATTCACATCGCTTATATATGGTCAAGTTTATGACATTGTCTTTAATAAAATTTATATAATGAATTCCCCCAAATATGAAAATTATCCTTAACCTTATCATAGTTTACAATATATATTTTTTCAAACATATACGAAACAGATACTCGTACAACATATCCTATTATTACTAAAAAAAATTAAAAGTCAAAACTGAAATTATCATCCAGTCCTTCTGCGTGTGGTATAGGTGCCGAGAATGTTGGCTGCATTTCCTTGCTGAATAACCTTCTTATCACCAGCAACATCGATCAGTCGCGGATAAAGTTTCTTTAGAAACTTCACCATACCTACGAACCCACAATATCTACAGAAAATGTCACAAATAAGTAGTCATCTCTCAGAGACTCATATTTGCGCCACTCAGTTTACCTGCCTCTAATGCCGCCCCGGCTCTAAACGAGGTACCCCTGAGATGAGGAGCTGCCAAAGTAACTTCGCTAGTAGCATTCTACAATAGGACTTTACTTCTCTCGCAAGAGACCAAAGCCACACCATCGGATCGCCTGCAATCGTCTTTAAATATTTCCAAGGCTCTAAAAATGTTTTTTACAAATGTGTTAATATATCGGTGTACTCGAATAATGGCGGTGTAAGATAGTTGACTACCCTACATCGTCCGGTGGGTGTCGTAAGAGGCGACAGAGATAAATTAAACAGGAGACGGGTAGCAACATTTAACTGAAAATAATAAGGAACTTCAAGTAGGAGAGAGACTGAGAGGTTTATGTTCAGTAGTGGACTTGACCAGCTCTTTACTATAGTTTATCAAATAGTGAAAAATTTTTATACAGAATAATAATAATAACAAATAGAAAAAAAACCGGAAATTAATAAGGACATTTCATACAATATTTTGCTAATGATAAGAACTATGTAATGTACCTATTGACGATCAAATTCGCATATTATAAATCTCGCACTTTGATGCTGCTTTTTATTATTCTAGGCTAGGCCATCATTTTATCTACTACCATCTGTGGCAAAACTGTTTTTAAAACAAATCGACGTTTCCGTGGCGCATTGGCGTTGCAGCGCTGGGGGCCACGTGTTCGAATCACGCACGGAACAAGTATTTGTATGGGTTACAAATAATTGTTCCGGGTCTGGATTTTTTTTAATAGAATAGGGGGCAAACGAGCCTGCGGCTTACCAACATGTGGCTTGGTAAGTAAATACCGCCGCCCATGAACAACCGCAACACCAGGGGAATCGCAGATGCGTTGCCGGCCTTTAGGAAGGTGTAAGCTCTTTTCTTGAAGGTCCCTAGTCGTATTGATCCAGAAAAATCGCCGGTGGTAAACAATTCCACAGAGAAGTTGTACGAGGAAGAAAAATACTAATAAAACGCACAGTCATGGACCGCCAAGCATCCAGATTGTGTATCGTGAATTTTGACGCGATGTACGTTCGTGAAATTTGGCGGCAGGGATTAATCCGAACAATTCCTCAGAGCACTCCCCGTGGTAAATTCGATAAAAAATGCAAAGGGATGCAACATCCCTACGCAGTACCAGTGTATCGAGCCGATCAGAAAGAACTCTGTTGAAAGTTGCAAGCGATGTGCCAGCATGAAATACTGTCTCGCTCTGCTGAGCACGCCAAGCTTTTTAGAGGCCAATTTGGCCTTCCCTTCCAAGTGACCACGAAACTGCACACTATTCGATATGACGACGCCGAGGATTCCGATGCTAGCTGAGGCAGCAAAGGGAGTGCCTTGAAGCTGGGGAGATACGACAAAGGGGTTCTTTTTAGCGGTAAACGCGCAAACTTGTGTCTTCTGGGGATTGAACTGGACTACATTTTGTCGTCCCCAATCCGAGACTTTGTTCAGCAAAAACTCGACATCAGACAAGTTTGTCCCGGTACTCGGCGACGTTTTCCCGAGAAATATTGGCACGGCCGGTATATAAGGCATCACCAGTGCTGTCTTCTGCATAGCAATGAATGTTACAGTTTGCAACATATCATTGATATGCAGGAGAAACAGCGTGGGTGATAGCACGCAGCCTTGTGGAACACCAGCCTTAATAGGCTTCAAATCAGAGCATGCACCATCTACAACGACCTTGATGCTCCGATCAGCAAGGAAACTGGTGATCCATTTGCACAATTTCTCGAGAAGCCCATAGGAAGGAAGCTTCGAAAGAAGCGCTTTGTGCCAGACCCGATCGAAGGCCTTCGCTATGTCCAAACTAACGGTCAATGCCTCCCCCTTGGACTCTACTGCCTCCGCCCATCTATGCGTCAGGTAGACCAGAAGATCACCAGCTGATCGACCTTGACGAAAACCGTACTGGCGGTCACTAATAAGCTGGTGATCCTCAAGGTACCTCATGAGCTGGCAGTTTATACTGGATCCCATTATTTTGGAGAACAAGGAGGTGATGGCGATAGGTCTGTAGTTGAACGGATCTGAGCGGTTGCCTTTTTAGGGATCGGGTGGATCAAAGCTGTCTTCCATGAATTCGGGACTACGCCTTGAGAGTAGGAGTACCGGAAAGACGCTTTAAGACCGGTGCCAACTCAGGATTACACGTCTTCAGCACAATGGGAGGGACTTCATCAGGCCCACTCGACTTACTGACGTCCAGGGATAAGAGTGCTTCGCGAACCGAGCACTTTGTGAACCGCACATCCGGCATGGAGCACCCACACCGCGGGATGGTCGGCGGTGTGTTCCCCCCATCATCTAGAGTCGAGTCGGACGCAAAGAGAGAACTTAACAGATCGGCTTTCTCCTTTGCGGCATGGGCCAGTGAGTCGTCCTCTCTGTGCATGAATGTTTGTTCTTGTGCAATTAATGTTTGTAAACACCTCCACAATACAGGAGAAAACTCCAGTGTGGAGAATGCGTTTTTTAAAAGAAAAAATCTCTCATGATATTTAAGTGCCAAGTTTAAAAAAAATATTGAACTAAGATTTTATTAAAAAAAAACCCCTGAAAATAAGGTATATAACCCCTGGAATTGGTGTTGTTAATTGTGTAATACGTGATTGTAAACTGTTTTTTATAAAAATATCTCGCTGGGTTTCATACAAGTTCTTCCCATAACAGAGGTATTTTCCAAAGAAGTGGTGAATTAATCATAAGAATGACTTTCAATATGTAATATTTATAATCTATATTGAATAAAAAAATCTATTTCTTTTTCTACAATTTGGGTTCGTTTATATCACAACAACACTATGGCGATTACAATGAAAATGGGGATCATCAGATGTTTACAACTAGTTGCAATAGCCTTCATAATATGATTCACCAAATAAATTACATGAACAGCCTTAACACATTGCTGAATATGCCATTCAGAGAAAGTGCCAGTTATCATCCATTAATAGGTAGATTTGCCTATACACACCAGAATGAATAGGCTAGCTGGTAAGTGCAGAGCCAACTCACCTGCGCTACTATATTTTTAAAAATTAAAGTGAAAACGATCTGAAAGTCCGGCCTATAAGTGGCTGTTGCAGCTCATGAACACCTGCAACCAATTTCTAACAAAGAAGGCTACAGATGAGCTGTCACCTCCATGGACCAAGATAGAATGCCCCACAACCTGTAATTACACTGACTTTCGATACTCTTCAGACCGAAACATAACTAATAATGCAACGCTCTCTATAAAACTTCCGCAAAACGATCTCTATATGACTCAAATTAATATTATCAAAGTTTTCCCAATTGTCTGGAAAGTTTCCACAAGACGCATTTTCCAGTATCGTCCATTCAGCGCGTCCGGCCAAGGTAAATGCCTGTTATTATTGCTACTAAGAGACGTGAATATTGTTTTTCTTTGAGACGTTTCCGTGAATGGCTTTTAATGACTCACATTACAGCTCCATTCAGTCATAGTTTGAGTTATCGTGTAAAATAATGTATTTCTGTTTAATTTTAAGAAAAAATTTCCGCGTAAACAACTTTGCTCGGTTCACATTATCACATCAGTCTTTAACGTCCACATTTTCAAACGTGCCAATAGTTATGTAAGTTTTTCCTTAGTGTTTCCTTAGGTGGTTGGTGGACAAAATCTTCACCCACCTTCTGGTATTGCATTTTCCATTCCTAGTAATAGTCTTCAAAATTTTAGTTTGGCAGTTTCAATAGATTTTTCGTCACCAGTACGTCAGGGCTCTTAGCTCAATCATTCATTATTATTTTATAGAATTAGGGTGACAAACAAGCACACAGTCCACCTGATGGTAAGTGGATGCTGTGGCCTATGGACATCTACATCAATCATCGATATGCAAAATGCAGATGCCATCCCTGAGGACTGATATAAAATGCCTCGTTTCCAGTAAAAAGGGTCTCCGGTTCTCGGTCTCGGTAGAGAACTCACTATACGAAACACAGCAGAATTAAGCTGCTATTTTAGGCAGATATTGTGTGAGAGCGTGGTCCTTCCCCGGTGAAGCCGACCTATTCGTATGACAACTATATAGCTCCATGTATAACAATCATTTATTAATTACAGTCCATCAAAGTCCGCTGCTGAACATAGGCCTTCCCATAGTTTGCCTTATAAGGAGGATAATTGCAATAGAAGACACGCTTAGCAAGTGGACTGGAAACCGCATTTTTTTTAAATTCAAGTTGTTATGCTGCTGCCAATATCTTGTTTAATTTAGGTCAGTCACCTCTTACATCACCCTCGGGACGATATGGGGTAGTGGATATCAAGGGCGTAGCTAGCGCCGTATCAGCCGTATCAATGATACGGGGCCCCCGGGCTACAGGGGCCCTGAAGATATGTAAACAAAAACTCTAAGGACTTCTATGGGACAGGATGTTGGTTTGAATTGTTTGGCTAGCTTACTTCCTAGGAGTATTAATTGTAAGTAATAACTTATAATCAATTTATAATTATTTTAATACATCGCGAGAGTTTTTGTTCCTTTTGTGAAAAATCTTTACCCTTCATTTGGGCCCCCGACAAATTTTGATACAGGGCCCCTCTAAGACATGTTACTACACTGGTGGATATTCTTACACTGCCACCACATAGTCACTGCTCTTAGTTATTTATATGGATTTGTTCGTAACAAAAAGTACGTTTTTATTTTTGTTTTTTTTTTATAGGATAGAGTGACAAACGAGCACACAGTCCACCTGATGGTAAGTGGTTACTGTGACCCATAGACATCCACATCTATCCTTAATAAACAATCAAGTACAGATGCGTTGTCCCGTGAGGACTAAGATGGAATGCCTCTTTTCCAGTTAAAAGGGTCTCCGGTACTTTACACTCACCATACGAAACACAGCAGTGTTAAGCTACTATTTTACGCTAGTATTCTATGAGAGCTTGGTTCTTACCCTGTCGAGCCGACCCATTCGTGAAACAACTATACTATTAATATATCTGCAGCATGGTTCTACCTCGTAAAAAAATGTATTAGTGTCAAAAGAGCACAAGCAAATACAAATAAACATCCTAATTCAAATTGAAAGGATAACAAGATTTCTAGACCTCAACGATATATTATATCAACCCAGGATTATGACTCAGTTGTCAGGTTCCCTGAGCTACGCGGTAATAAATGACTCGGTCACTTCTTATAGCTTTCGATAGATGGCGGCTTACCATCCCGTTGTAATCAGCTGTAAAATACTCAGATTGGCGACGGGCAGCAGCGTCGAAGTACCTACTACGTCAATGAGAGCATCCACGCTTTTCTGCCACCAGGCTGGCGCCACTATGCAATGAAATGAAATATTTAACAGAATTCATTTCATAGCAAGAAAGTTTTTTTTCTTGTTTTTTTTTCCCGAACCCTAATTATTTAAATAAATGTCCTAAGTTACTCCTTATAACATTAACTATCTGCCCGTGATAGTCCCATCCAAATAGATTCACAGGTTTGTGTGAGGTGATGCGTGTTCAGTTAGACGTCGTGTCCGAGTTTTATTATGCAAAAAAATTTCACCTGATACCCAACTAGCGACATCTAGTGAGCGGAAGATTATTAGCTCACATTCGTCTGCCAAGTGCGAAAATTAAGGTCCACGTCCAGCAGTAGACTTTTACGGACTGATGTAGAAGAAGAAGTGAGGTACTCAACTATTCAGCACAGTGATCCTCGTAAAATCACACACTTAAAAATATGCGTACGTAACTATTTGATAGATTGAAATGTCAAAGCATGTGGAAAGTTTGATTAGTAAAGTTTTATTAATATGAACAAAATCTCTAATACTGCGATGCAAATTCGCCTGTCAAGTGTAGGGAATGTCGGATATTATTCCTCTTTATGAATAGGCTGAAATGTCTAGCAAATACAACTGAAAATTGAATTCCCTAGACATTTGAGAATATATATTACTTATTATATTATAAATAATATGAAAAAATATATTTCAGAATATATGTAATCTAAATATTATCTATTTATAACCTATAGCGGTTATTTCAGTTTTTGGAAGGGCCATCATCGAGGCACGTGAAATTTAAAACTAATATTTACTTTTCTAAGCATATATATACCATTTCGATGATGGACTAATTTACCTAGCCATTTACGCAAAGGTAATAAATCAAATACTATGCCATTACTCGATTTATATAATTCCAGAAATCTCAATATTGTAATTTTTAAATAGTGGTAGCGCTGGGGCTAGGCGAATGCCTTACAACGAGTGGTGTAAATTTCACAATATGCGAACAACCAGAGTTTGATCCCCCGCCGGCACTAATGAAATTGTTAATTGTATCTTTTAGGGTCTAATTACCTCCTACTTAACGGGGAAGGTAAACCTCTTAAGGAAACTTGAATTTAAAAATATGTTTATATATTTCTAGGACCATAAATCTCTTGGATGTAATCCATATCTTTAACTTTAACTTAGCTAATGACAATTTCGACTACCTTAAAAATTTACTTACTTACGTTTTTATACCTTCATTTAATTAAAATAATCTTTTATTTACTTGAGAAATTTTAAGGCATTTGCAAAATGTTTATTACCTTGCAATTTAATTTGCAATGATGTCAATAATAACACAGTTTTTGTAAAGCATAATAGCCTTATATAATAAATGTACGTTACAAAATGTCAGTCTTACAAGGTTGATACAATAAAAAAAATAAACAGAACACCTACTGCCTACGTTCTGACGACAACATTTTATATAATTTATCTAAACAAACACACATCAGTAACATTTCGTTTGCGGAAGTTATTTCGCTGCGATACACGAAATTAAAATGGCTTATACTTGTGTCGGAAATGACTTTGATATGTTCTGTGGAAATCAAAACAAACATATACACAGACGCATTACACTATCCGGCTTATGAATGAATGAATAGATCACACTACAAGGTCTCGTTGAATGAAACGCTCGATCATGGCATGCGTAGCATTGAAGTTGTATAAACTGTCTATAGTTATAATATAGAGTTTAAATATAGATCTTATATTTGTATATTTTAAGTGGAATTTTCTTAAACATAGGGTACAAACAGTGCGTGGGTTGCCAGCCATGACATACGGATCTGAGAAATGGTCCTTTACTGCCGGCCGTATGAGGAAGCTAAAAAAATCGCTCAGCGTTTTGCGGAGTTTCTCTGCGCGATAGGCTTGGTAATGAAGATATTTGCAGTAGAACCAGAGTAACCGACCTAACGCAATGGATCAATAAGCTGAAGTAGGCCATATAGCGGACAACCGATGGTAAGGAAATATTTTCCAGTACCAGCCTCAGGCTGGTAATTGAAGTGTATGGAGGTACCTAACTAGATGAAAGGTCAACCTGGTAAAATATACAAGAAGTCGAAGAATCCAGGTGGCTCAGGGTCGTGCTTTGTGGCATTTCTTATTACTGCAGAAATTGTTTGTCGGATATATTTACTTTTAAAATAGATTTCATTTTTATCATGTTTTGTTACCCAAACTTAATCTATTTATAATCTAAAATGGAATCCATTGTAAACTTCTTTAACTAAACTTAATCTTAAATTCTTTATATAAGATGTGCCAAAAGTTTTTTTAGGGATTTGTGATATGAAGAACTCGAGCAATTATTAAGAGTATTCAATATCTTTAGAAATCTCCTTTGTACTTTTTCGATACGATCAATATGATGCTCGAAACACAACGCAGCCAAAGTCCAAAAAGAACTTACAATACTAAAGGTTTAGTGATTCTATTTATAAAGCCTAAACTGCGGAATAATTTTAGATAGGAGCGTCGATGTTTTTTTTTTATAGAATAAGGGTGATAAACGAGCACACAGTCTACCTGATAGTAAATGGTTGCTGTGGCCCATTGACATCTATCTTCGTTTGCGAATTAAAATGCAGATGCGTTGTCAGCCGTGATTACTACGATAGAATGCCTCTTTTCCAGTAAAAAGCGTCTCCGGTTCTCTACACTCACCCTACGAAACACAGCAGCATTAAGCTGCTATTTTACTTTGGTATTCTGTGAGAGCGTGATCCTTCACCGGTCGGGCCGACCCATTCGTGCTACAACTATACTATTAATATAGCTGCAACATGGCTCTACTACGTATGCGATATGTTCATTAAAACCTTATTATCCATAATAATATCTAGGTAGTGGATGGTTTGCTCTCGATGAAGACAGTTGTTGTTTATAGTATAATCATAGGATATTGGTTTTTTGTTCAACTTGATTATTTGAATTCATAACGTTAAGTAAATGGTCAGTAAAGGTTATAATATTTTGTATCTAAACTCAACCTTTCTAAAAACCATATTGCGTGTCTAAAATCTGATGACGGATAGTATATAATTACAATAAACATATATAATTATGTAGTAGGTATGATAATTGCTTAGTAACCAGTTTCTCAAGTAGTTTACCAAATAAACATTATTTTGATACCTCTGTACTCTGTTATTAGTTCCTTATGGCAGTTTTTATGTATAGTTGTTAGGAGACCTTATTTTTATAGACTAGGAAAAATTTTAGATTTAATAGCATTTACGAATATGAAGAAAATGGGGCATGATAAATCAGCACATTTAGAAATTAAAATAGGATGGATTTCATCATATCAGCTCCTTTATAAATGTTAACTTGCTTTAGTTTTTGAAAACCACATCAAACAATCCCTCTCCATCTTACGTAATTTTTTTTTGGAGTAGTGAAAAAAATCTATAGTCTGAATTATAAATTTTCCATTTGGTATGGAATTAGCGTTTTTTATAATAGGTCACATGTAAGAAGAAAGATAATTACAATAACTACTTCGTAGGCACAAATCAACTTATTAATGTATTAAAAACAGTATAAAATAATGCGGCTTAAGAATCAACGTCAATACATTAAAAAGAACAGTATCCCTATCGAAAAACATCAATCCTATCGTAATAGAATTAAAGTTGGAGGCCAAAGTTGTTGTTGAAAGAATTATTTCTAAGAGGATTAAATAAAATAATAGTGATTTAAAAAAAACAAGCTTTTTTAATGCTCTAAAACGAATAAAATAAACTTTAAATCAAATCAAACTCATCAATTTATTACATTACACAATTTATATGATATAAAAATTTGTCGCGAGATTTACCTATTTTATAAAAAACATTTTTTTTAAATTACCTACTACATTGAATGGTACATTCAATCGTAATCCTGGTACATTGAATCGATGTTGATTGTTTAATCGCTAGCAGTTGACGCTTATCGGTCCCTACAACATTAATTTTTTCGAGCACTACCAAACTTTCCCTAACCTTTGCCGACTTATAACTCTTTAAAATTGGTATGACGGCCATCTTGTTTTCCGCTTTTTTAATTTTTTTTTCACCACAGCTAGAATTTACCCAGGCTGTAGATCGATATCAGTAAAGACACGACCCCGCTAAGATTTACCGTTCAGTCGGGCCATCTCCTCGAAAAGCTGAACGCGGACGTCTTTTTATTCGTATTCTTATCAGATAACTCTTTCATTTGATGTCCATAAATCCATATCATGGGGGTGAATAAAAAACTTTTGAAGTTCAAAATATTGACTTTAGAGTGACGTCATTTTATTTTTGTACTCTTCTCGGTAAACTCTTTCATTTGATACCCATCAACGGAGTGCATAAAAATAAATAGTCCGCCATGTTGTATTTAGAATGACGTCACTTAGCTAACCATGCATTGTCATCAAAACTAAACATGCATGCAAAATTTCAGGTCATTCGGTTGAGGATAACTGCTTTAAAATTCAGTTGCAAGATTTGACCCTAACAAACATACAAATTTTGCAAGTTAAAAATATAAAATAAAATAATTAAAATAGTACTATTACAACAAATATTATAACTGCTATGTAATTTTGCTTGCAATTTGAAACACACTTTTTGGGTGTAGGGAAATACGTTCTCGAAACATTTATTATGACAAATTTCTCTATGAAAGTTGTAAAACAGCTATAATAGCCTAGCTAAACCATGTTTAATAAATCGTAATATCTACGCTGTAGGCGAAACGATGGTCACGAAGCCACACCTTCTCTATGTTGGAATTTTTAGAGTTATTTTGTGTTTTAAAATTAGATATTTTAAAACACAAAATAGCCGTAGTGTGGAAATTTCTAAGATCTTTTGGTCTTTGCAGGCCAGCTACATTGGATTGTGGTCCTTCTCTATCACTCGATGAAATCAACCAACATTTCGCTTCTGTAAAAGCATTGGACCCTACAATTCGCTCCCAAACTATGACATCCATTGCTTCTATGCAAACTCCTAACATTCCTACCTTTAATTTTTCTCCTGTTTCTCAGGATGTTGTCAAAAAGTCTATTTTAGCAATCCAATCCAAGGCGGTGGGTTATGATGAGATTAGTAGACATATGGTAGTATTTATACTGGAGCACCTTCTTCCTGCAATTTCCCATATCATCAATTTTTCCCTTGATTCATGTCAGTACCCTAATCTTTGGAAGAGGGCTTTTATAAAGCCTCTCCCAAAAGTTCCGACTCCCATTCTTCCCAATCATTTTCGCCCAATATCTATTCTACCCTTTCTTTCCAAAATTTTAGAATCCTGTGTTTACAAGCAAATCTCTACTTTTATTTCGAAACATAACCTACTGAGTATATTTCAGTCTGGGTTTCGCCCTGGTCATAGTACCGCTACTGCTCTATTCTACTCAATAGTAGTACTAGAGTAATACTACTCAATTTTCATAAACTTTATTATCTCCATCCTCGACTGCTCGTATCATTTGTACGCCGATGACCTTCAGCTTTATGTGCAAACTGAATTTGAGGATAT
This sequence comes from Parnassius mnemosyne, assembly GCA_963668995.1. Classification (NCBI taxonomy): domain Eukaryota; kingdom Metazoa; phylum Arthropoda; class Insecta; order Lepidoptera; family Papilionidae; genus Parnassius; species Parnassius mnemosyne. Next base: position 14,987,942 of record CAVLGL010000148.1, read on the forward strand.
ATATAATGGGATCAAAAAACTTAACGACAACTTATCAGCTATCAAAGATTGGTCTACTCGTTATGGAGTTTTGGTCAATCCTTTGAAATGCCAAGCTATACTAGTGAGTAGCTCAAGAATGCTAGCTAAGATTAATCTGGCAGATTTACCTCCTATTTATTATGATAGTATTATAATTCCGTTCAGTAATTCTGTTAAAAATCTTGGCCTACATATCGACAGCACGTTGAATTGGAGAACCCAGGTTTCAGAAGTGAGTCGTAAAGTCATTGCCACTTTACGCTCTCTGTATCGTCTAAAACATTTTCTTCCCACAAAAACTAAAATCATGCTTGTCCATTCACTCATATTACCCATAATTGATTATGCAGATGTGTGTTACCCACTTCTGTCCCAAGATCTTCTGAACAAACTGGAACGCCTTCTTAACAACTGTATACGATTTATTTTCGGGCTTCGTAAGTATGACCATATTTCGCAATATAGATCTAAGCTAAATTGGCTTACAATCCGTCAGAGGCGCAATTCCAGAATATTGCTTGTTCTTTTTTCCATTTTAAATGACCCATCTTCGCCTTCTTATCTTAAGAGTAAATTTCACTATCTCTCCTCATCTCATGATAGGGTCCTACGTTCTTCTTCTAACAACAAAATCTGTATTCCTGTTCACTTCACCGAGTTCTATGGTAACTCCTTCACAGTTCAGGCTACACGCCTTTGGAACTCCTTGCCCGATGACATCAGAAAAACATCCAACAAGTATGTTTTTAAAAATTGGTCCGTAACCATCTATTGAAGACAAAGCATTTTACTTGATTCATCCATTTGATATGTATTGCTAAACAGACGCATATATTCATAGGTATTTGTATGTACTAATTATATATTATGTATTTAAATATGTATATTTGTATGTATATTTGTATGTATATATTTGTATATATGTTTGTATACGTCATATATGTATAGTTTATTTATTAGTAAATTGTATGTATTATGTAGTTAATTATTATTTTGTGTACTGTTATTTTATTCTATATTGTCGCACCTACGTCAAATTCTCACCACTCCATGGGTTGACTGGTAGAGAATGCCTCAAGGCATTAAGTCCGCCCTTTGTATTCTTTTGTTTTAAGGAATGCAATAAAGAATAAATAAATAAATAAATAAAAATATTTTTGCACATATTTTTATGTGTCGATTTTTTAATTAAAGATTTATATTTAAGAAAATCGCAACTAATCAAAAATACTCCAAAACTTTATTTGTATAAAAAAATTTACAAATTTTTCTTTAAATAGAATTTCATTGATATACTTGACTATTTTTTACGAGAAATAAGAATTTATAGTTCCAATTTTTTGAAGAAATACGTACATATAGAAATCTATTTTCATTAAAAACGGATACCTATCCTATTACCGAATATAAATTCAGAAAAAAAAAACACCTGAATGAAATAATGGCCTACGCATTTCTATTTTTTATTTGTATGATTACACGTGACTGAATAGCTGAGTACCTGACTTCTTAACTTCCTATGTATCATCGGTCCATAAAAGTCATCTATTGGACATGTGCCTCTTTCGTTAGAGGGACTTTTTCCTTAATCTTAAAAGAAAGAAAAGCTCGCACGTCGCCAACCAGCTTTGGTCAATCGCTCGTCCCCGCTGCTCCTGAATGACAACGCGCGACGCACAACAGATGGTCTCCAAGTTACAAGAGCTGAGGTTAGAAGGTCTCCATCATCCGCTGTACTCATCACACCTTGCGCCTGCAGACTACTTTTTCCATAATTTTGATAACTTTTTGGAGGGAAAAAAATCAATAAGCAAAAATGCATTGAGTGCATGGGCTTACTTTGATTGATAAAAATTAAAAAATGTAGAAAAAAATTACGTTAACTTATTTCATAAATAACAGTAATTTTATAGGTTAAGACCTAATTGGTCCTAAACGGCTGGACTGCTGTCCCTGGTTGGTTTAGATTCACAAATAGTCCAGGTGGCACTGTTTTCGAGATCCATAAATCACCCATGCAAAGTCGGGGCGAATCGCCAGTCTAAGTTTAAAGTAATAGCAGGCCTGTCTCACTCCGCGCTTTAGGCATGAAAATATACCTACACTGCTCGGCCCCCCACGATGTTAACGTAAGGCGCGCTCAAGCTGACGCGTGCCTTACGTTAACATAAAAATATTTTTTCTCTTATAAGTATTTAGGCACTATTGATATTTATTTTTGAGTTTTTATTCAAGTATGGCCTCTCAAAAAGCCAAAAGATACCGCATAGCATGCGAGTGGTTAAATTACAATAGGAATGTCGACTTTTCATTCTTTACTGTTCCTAAGGATTTCGAAAGGTAATATATTAATATTTATAGGTATATCTAGATTTATATAGTATTTAGTTACTGACGACATAGTTACAGATTTATTATTTGATTAGTGACCCGACCACAGATATTTTTCAGTGTAAGTAGACTTCCTAGTACTAGTGACTGCCTACTACTGCAAGATCAGCATATACTGGTTATAGTTTAACACTTGGTCGATAAAAGAAAGAGATTGAAAGTAGCAGAACTTTTCATTGCCACTCTTTCATTAATAATCAATTCGCGTGTCGTATGTTTGTAAATAGCAAAAACTTTGAAACAGACAACTAACGGCTCCGTGGCGCAGTGGCTTTAGCGCTGCAAATCATAGTAATGATTTGCAGCGCTAAAGACCACGGGTTCGAATCCCGGACGGAACAAGTATTTGTATAGCCTACAAATAATTGTTCTGGGTCTGTTCTATGTATGTAAACTGTCCCTGCGTTACAGGAGAAAATCCTAAAGGTAACGTTTTTTTAAAAAGAGACAACTAATGAAATTAAAGATTTTGTACAACCGACTTTAATATTAATACGCATTATTAAGGATAACTTCAAAACTATAGGTCAGATCTTGATAAAATTTATATGGGATATATAAACTATAAGCAACAGCTTTACAAATAAAAATAGAATCACCAAACTCGATTCACCTAAAAAAGTTCTCAGGTAACACACAAAAAAAATACAGTCGAATTGAGTACCTCCTCCTTTTTTGAAGTCGGTTATAAATTGTAAGTAAGTAAATTATCTAAGTTTCAAAGACGTTCATGTTGGTATCTTCCTCACATTTTACAATAATGTTTGTATTATCAGCCAATTGACGGCTCTGCGGCGCAGTGGCTTAGCAATGAGTTGCAACGCTGGGGCTGCAAATTCGAATCCCGTACGGAACAAGTATTTGTATGGCCTACAAATATTTTTTCCGGATCTAGATTTTTTTTTATAGGAGAGGGGGCAAACGAGCATGCGGCTCACCTGATGGTAAGTGACTACCGCCGCCCATGAACAATTGCAACACCAGGGAGGGAATTGCAGATGCGTTGCCGGCCTTTTAAAGAGGAATACGCTCTTTTCTTGAAGGTCCCTAAGTTGTATCGGTCCGGAAAAATCGCTGATGGTAATCGATTTCACAAGGAAGTCGTGCGAGGAAGAAAACATCTTCTAAATCGCATAGTGGTGGACAGCCAATCATCCAGATGGTGTGGATGGTATCGGGAGTTCTGCCGCGATGTGCGTTCGTGAAATTTGGCGGCTGGGATTAATCCGAACAATTCCTCAGAGCACTCCCCATGGTAGATGCGAAAGAAAATGCAAAGGGATGCAACATCTCTTCGCAGTGCCAATGAATCGAGCCGATCGGAAAGGGCTCGGTCGTCGACGATTCGAACCGCTCTGCGTTGGATGCGGTCAAGTGGAAGGAGCTGGCACTGGGGAGCCCCTGCCCAGAGATGGGAACAGTATTCCATGTGAGGCCGAACTTGCGCCTTGTAAAGTTGCAGGCAGTGTGCCGGCATGAAATACTGTCCCGCTCTGCTGAGCACACCAAGCTTTTTAGAGGCCAATTTGGCCTTCTCTTCCAAGTGACCACGAAACTGCACGTCACTCGATATGTCGACTCCGAGGATACCGATACTGGCTGAGGCAAGAAGGGGAGTGCCTTGAAACTGAGGAGATACGACAAAGGGGTTCTTTTTAGCGGTAAACGCGCAAATTGAGTCTTCTGAGGATTAAACTGGACTAGATTTAGTCGCCCCCAATCCGAGACTTTGTTCAGCAAAGACTCGAAATCAGACATAAGTTTGTTCCGGTACTCGGCGACGTTTTCCCGAAAAATATTGGCACGGCCGGTGTATAGAGCATCACCAGTGCTGTCATCCGCATAGCAATGAATGTTACCAGTTAGCAACATATCATTGATATGCAGAAGAAACAGCGTTGGTGATAGCACACATCCTTGTGGAACACCAGCGTTAATAGGCTTGTAGTCAGAGCATGCACCGTCTACAACGACCTTGATGCTCCGATCTGCAAGGAAGCTGGTGATCCAATTGCACAATTTCTCGGGAAGCCCATAGGAAGGGAGCTTCGAAAGAAGCGCTTTGTGCCAAACCTGATCGGAGGCCTTCGCAATGTCCAGACTAACAGCCAACGCCTCCCCCTTGGACTCTACTGCCTCCGCCCATCTATGGGTCAGGTAGACCAGAAGATCACCAGTTGATCGACCCCGACGAAAACCGTATTGGCGGTCACTAATCAGCTGGTGATCCTCAAGGTACCGGATGACCTGGCAGTTAATAATGGATTCCATTATTTTGGAGAACAAGGTGGTGATCGCAATAGGCCTATAGTTGGATGGATCTGAGCGGTTGCCTTTTTTAGGGATCGGGTGGACAAAAGCTGTCTTCCATGAATTCGGGACTACGCCTTGGGAGTAGGAGTACCGGAAAAGATGCGTTAGGACCGGTGCCAACTCCGGAGCACATGTCCTCAGCACAATTGGGGGGATTCCGTCAGGCCCACTCGACTTCTGGATGTCCAGGGAGAGCAGTGCTTTGCGAACCGAGCGCTGTGAGAACCGCACATCCGGCATGGACCACTCACACCGATGGATGGTCGGCGGTGTTATTCTACTATATAGCAACTAATATGAAAGGATTCAATTTTTTTTCTCCCAACACCGAACCTTACATTAGGGGCGGCCTTAAGGGGCTACTCCATGCGAACGACCTTGAGCATTTGCCGGCGACACGCCGCTCGCTCGCTTCAATATATGACGCCACCTATTATGTAGTATTATTTTTTCAACATCAATAAACTAATTTATGGAAATACACACAGCGTACAACGATAAATGTATTTTAATTTTTTTATTCCGTATATTAGTTGCATTATATTAGAATTATGTATTTTCATATATTATCTAATTATGAAATTTTATAATTAATTATATATTAAAAATGAAGCATTGAAAATTGTCAGTTTAAAAGATACCTATTCACTATAGGTAAATAAATAGATAGCTCGCCTTTTGTACAAATATTTGATGCAATAAAGAATAAATAAATAAATAGGATGTTTCGTAGATGTGTTTTTGATTATTGTTAATTTTTACGTGTCACGTATTGAAAAGTAACATATCCTACCTACAAATTTTTGAACTGAGCACCTTGTAACTTAGCCTGCTTATTACTTTGCTGGCAGACATTATCCTCGCCCCAATGATTGATGAGGATGAAAATCAATTTTATTTCTACATACGTAATTATATTTATTTATACATAATGGTAACTTTAATAAAGGTAATACAAAAATCAACAAGAAGTATAAGGGTTCAATCTTTCAATTTCAATTGTAAAAAAACGTTACCCCCACACTAGGATTTTCTCTTGTGTCGTGGAGGCAGTTTACAAACATAAATTGCACAAGGACAAACATCCAGACCCGGAACAATTATTTGTAGGCCATACAAATACTTGTTCCGTGCGAGATTCGAACCCGCGGCCCCCAGCGCAACAACTGATTACTAAGCCACTACGCCACGGAGCCGTCGCCAGGTTATAGCTAAAGTGACCATACGTCCCGTTTTGAACGGGACTGTCCCTTTTCTCGGTCACCTGTCCCATTGTCCCCAAACAAAGCTCCGGGACACAAAATTGTCCCGTAACTAGTTGGATAGAAGTATTCAAAGTCAACAATCTTCAACATAATTTTTTTTAATCGAATATATTTTATGTCTACCTGGTACGAATGCTCCGGTAGAAAGAGTATTTTTTTTATTTTGAATTAATTGTGGACGTCTGAAAGAAACACTTACGGTTCCAGAGTTCTAAAAGCGATGTTGTTAACAAAGATAACAATAAAAAAACTTGAGCAGAATTTTATTTTTATTTAAAATCATTACCAACTTTATTAAAGCAAATTTAATCCACTTACAAATGTAATTAATAATTAAAAAAAATATGTTGCATTTAATAATTACCGTCTATACCGAATATAATTTTACAGTGAACACTAATTATATAAAGTTATAGTTTTTAGAGTATAAATAAACCCATGTCCTGTTTTGACTTAAAAAATAAATGGTCAGTTTAGTCTTTTTAGTTAAATTTAGTTTTAAAAATTTTTAGTTAATAGTAAAAAGTAGGTATATTAGTACCTACTTAGATACTTTTTACCGAATTATAAGTATAGAACACCTTATGTACTCAATTATTTTTTGAAAAAGAAGAAAAAACAAGCAATAAATAATATACTATATTTTAGCAAAAAACTATAACTTAGTAATACTAATTATAACTTAGAACATAAATGAAAAACTCATAACTGAATTTTTGGCCCGACCCAGGATTCGAACCCGGGACCTCATGATCAGAAGTCGCACTACTACAACCACTAGACCAACGAGGCAGTACTATATTTAATAAGATATTGTGGTTGGGTGATAATATTCAATTAGCCTTTTATAGTGTAAATTATAATATTTGTCGAAATTTTAATTATGGATTCGAACCTTACATGCTAATGGTGCTTTATTTTTTTATTTTCATTTACTTCAAAGAAAATACACGCAAAAAGCTTCATCGCGCAGTAAAAAACACAACAAACATATGTATAAGTCATACGAAAAATTATACCCAAAACAAACAAATAATACTACCTATAAATAACCTAATAAGTAATATTATTCTCGACTGATATGACGTGAGTGTATGTGCTGATCGACGCTCTAATGACAAGGGCTTCACGTCGAAGAGCTCAGGGCTCACTGACTTCAGCAAGCCCGTGAGCAGTGAAAATGCCCAGATTTTAAAATAAATTCATAATAAAATCAAATTTTGGTCTTTTGAAAAAAAATTTACCTTAGAAATGTTCATTAATAAATTGCCTATCCATTGGTGTAAATCGCAAAATAAAATAATACTTACTTTACGAGGAGATGCATGTTATCAATAATAATTTCACATTTATGTGGTTTCGTTGTAAGGATTTTATTAATATTTATTCCTTTAAAAAAAATTGGATATAGCTTTTATGGAATCAAGATTATGTAGAAATATAATGTGTTTTTTATTTGTTGATATATCTTTTAAATAAAAAGTAGATAGCTCCTAAAAATCGCACAAATAACGACTAGCGCGACATTTTGCTCAACCTGCGCCTTAACAAAGGCGCGTAACGGGCTAAGTGATACAGACAGTCGCACGTGGACGTAAGGTGCATTTTGATTTAATACGCGCGCCACTTAAATGTTTTTTTCGACGAAATAAACTGTAAGCTAATTTCTCGAAGGTCACTTCCGAGGCGTGCAAAGTATTATGAATATTAGCGACCTTGTACCTAAGTTTAAACTCGCAAGTTTGTTATCAGAGAGTGAGCCTTCTGTTCTTTTAACTATTATTTATTCTGTGGTAACAAGTGAAAACATATCCGTGGTCTTATTTGTTAAAAATTCGCTACTAGTGTCCATGGGCTACGGTACTTCCCATCAGTTGGAATGTTACTTAGTTCTTTTGTCGCTCGAGTTTAAAAAATAGGCTCTCACTCTAATAATATAAATAATGATACTGCCGAAAGATGGCGCTATAACTATTTTGTTAACGCCAGGCGTGAAATAAACAGAGCGACGATGGGCAGCAGCGTCAAAGATGCGAAACGTTTGCATCTGCGATTGTGAGGAAATGCGGGCCGAGAGACTTTTGAAAATTAGATACATATTTGAAGAAACTATCGCTATCAACTGCAACTGCTGATCCGACTGAATAGCCTACGTAAAAAGGCATACTTCGATGTTTGGCTCTCTACCATTTCCTCCTCCAATATTTGACCAATTTAAAATGTATTTCACAAACTGAGTAAGAAGGATATACACCGCATCGCTATGTTTTTCTTTTTTCAGTATTAGTTATCAAATTTGAACACTAGGCCTCCATTGAGAACGGTGTAAACAGGCAATTTTGAGCATTTTGTAAGGGTTCTAATGTTTATAAAGATAATGTATCATCAAAATGGAAAACATAGGGACATAGAAGAGGTTGATATTTATTTTACTGTAAAACTCATTGCTATAAGGTCATAAACCAGAAAGGAAACAAGCGAGAGCGTTTGTATGGAGAGAAGACCACCCGCATTTCCTCTTAAAGTAAATCTTCCCCACAACGGGAGAGGCTCCTGTTCAGCAGTAGCCTTGATGATCTGATGAAGAAGAATATAAAGACATATAAACATCACACACATGTGCTTCAGAACCAAAATAATAATTACAGAGTAATGTTAAACGTATAAATGTTTCATCGTATACTGGTTTTGTAGTACACTGACAAGCGGTATATATATTACTCTGTTCCCAAAACTATAACAAGAATCTGTGGGCCCAATATTGGTTTAATATTCAGTAGAATCTACTAGTTAGTCTGTGAGTTTAATAGTAACTGTGCTACGCTATTATCACTAAAATTAGTGTAAAGCATCTACACACTGCTTTACACTGATTTTAGTGATAATTGTTCTGGCATGTAACTTTTTAAAGATATTGATAAAATGCGCAAACAAGACAAGCAATTTGATCATCTCCTCTTCTTTCAGTTTTTTTTTTAAATATACTGTGTTTGCGATAGATGCAGGTGGCTCAGGACCGTGCTTTGTGGCATTCCTTGGGTGAGGCCTATGTTCAGCAGTGGGCTTGTGAAGGGCTGTAATAATGATGATGATGATGACTGTGTTTTAAAAAAAATATAAAAGTATTTCAAATTTTATGACCCATTATTACTCTAAAAGTAAAAACAAGTAAAGTTAGTCGGCGCTGCTCCTCAGACATGCACGTTTCCTCACATTTTTTTCCTATATCGTAGTAGTATCGTAGAGGCAGTTAACAAACATAAAATACACAAAAAGAAACATTCCCGGGACAACAGACCCGTGACAATTTATACTTGATTAAATAATAAATATTTATTCTATAAGAGATTGGAACCCGCGCGGCTCTCAGCGGTGCTACACATTAACCCACTGCGCTACGCAGCCATCTTAATTGCTGAGCACGTGGTAAGCCAGCCATTTTAAAATACAATTAATAATTTCAGTTTTATCGGCGAGAATCGAATCCAGGTTACCAGCGTACTGTGAAATATACGGTGAGCTGCTGAACTACCATGGCTTTTACTATTATTATTTTGCTTTAAACTGCTGCCTGTATGTCAGCGGCAGTATTATAATATAATAATTTAAAATTAATAATTTTGTACAACCGATTTCAATATAAATTATTAAGAATAACTCAAAAACTATTGGTCTGACCTTGATCAAATTTATATGGGTCCACATGTGGAGCACAAGCTTTCAAATAAAAAAAGGACCATCGAAACAAGTTCACCCAGTAAAAAGTTATGAGGCAACACACATAAAAAAACATACAGTCGAATTGAGTACCGTCTCCTTTTTGAAGTCGGTAGAAAACACATTAATAGTGACGTCCGATATATCTGAGAAATGTAAAAAAAAACTAATAGTTCCCTTTAGAAAGCATTTAAATTTTAAAATCACGTGTAACCTATCATCATTAAAAGCGATATTATTAAAATAAAGGTCAAAAAGTTTTCTATAAAAAAATCTTTGTTTTTTGTATAAATAAAGAGTAAATTGGATTTTCGTTCCGGTTGTCTGCTTTGCAATGAAGTTTTTGAATTCCAATTGCTTCACCCACTAAAGACACCTACTCTTTGAACTTTGTCTAGAAGTACCCGCATAATTTATTCCGTGCACAAAACTTTACGGGGCGATAAATGTCTTATTCTGAAAGTGAGATCCCACATTTCTCCCACGCACGATACTTTATTGAATAGTTTTGCTTAGCTTTTTTAGCTTCATTTTGACTCAGAAGTCTCAATTTGACTTACGAGTCTTAGAAGACTCGTTAAATGATGAATGAATAATTTCATGCCTTTTATTGGAGGGTATGAATTCGATATGTTAGTACCTCCGTTAAAGTCCGATAAAATATTACTCTGAATCACTGCGGATGAGTTATGGCTGTAGACATGGGTAACTCAGCGAAAATCCTTGCGTTCTTCGAAACTCGGTAGCTCAGGCGGAGCTTACTGCGCCGGCTTATTGCGTTAACTCAAAATTGCGCCATGGCACAACAAATTTTAAAGACAGCTGTCAAAAATAAATCGCGTGGCCAGTAAGAAAAAAAAATGTAGAAAAGAAAATTAGCTACATTTTTTTATAATATAAGGGTGACAAACGAGCACACAGTCCACCTGATGGTAAGTGTTTGCTATGTCCCATAGACATCTACATACATCTATTTGTGAACGTTGATAGATGTATGTAGTCTAAAAGATGTAAAATCTTGCCTAGTGTAGTGTTGTTGGAAGTAGCGGTGCTGAGATTAGTGGGGACGGGGTTAGTGCACGCAATTGAGGGAGGGCGGGAGGTGCTCTTCATACTAGGTAAGACACATCATTTTATTTTATAAAGCGGATATTTGCAAAGTAAATTTTTCTAAAAGCTTTTTTACTATTTTACGCTGGTATTCTGTGAGAGCGTGGTCCTTCACCGGTCGAGCCGACCCATTCGTGCTACAACTATACTATTAATATAGCTGCAGCAAGGCTCTACCACATATTAGGTACTATGTATCATTCCTTTTACATTTCACGGAATTGCTGCTTATAAAAATAATATAAAATAACAACATCTTAACACCGTTCAGATTTCCCGGTCCTGCGCTGTGTACAAAGACATTTTGAAGAAATGATTTAACACATCAGCGGGGTGAACTGCTGCGCTGCGCAGTGTTACCCATGTTATATGGCTGCAATACTAATGGGGCAGGGAAGGATAGTGCTCATACAGAATACCAGCGTTAAATACCAGAATTACGCTGCTGTTTTCGTTTGACGAATAACGAGAACTGCAGACATTTTTACAAAAATGGGGTCAGAAACTTTAAGCCAAACTCGAGTTCAGTTCAAACTTCAATTTGTCAAATTACAGGGTTATTTTGCAATAACCGGCCAAACTTGCAGATAAAGTTCAGAATAAATAACAGGCAAATGGTGAAGAAAAATTAATTAAAATTAATCTCAATAAGTCTGTCCTTATTATTTTTTAATTCAAAATGCGTGGTAATGCATTATTTTAACCGATTTTACTGCGCATGCACACATTCTTAAGTGTCGATCGGTAAGCAAAAACCCATAAATCACATTCAATTTGGGATAATTTCAAATAAAAGTAGAAGCCTTATTTATTCGTATATTCAAAAACTGCACTTTTTATATATATAAAGTTCAGTTTAAAATTTGGCTACTCTTTGAAAAATAACCCTATATACCTATACATATATGTACCATTACAGCTTAAAATGTTCACTGCTGAACATAGACCTCTTCCATAGCTGGTATTTGTGTTGACAACCGCAGTTTTTTATAAGTTTGAGTTGATGTCATAAATAGGTACCTACCTCGCATTACATTTTCCATCTCTTACGACAGATGGTGGATATTTTTACACCGCCACTACCCGGTTCTTGAGTTTATGTAACATTGTTTTAACTCGAAATTTGGTAGAGTTTTAATTTAAGTTCGAGAATATATCTGTATACCGGTAAGTCCTCAGTCGTGATAGTATCTACATCTGTTGCTATGCGTTGTATTTGTTTACATACTAAACTTCCAACAAATCACATGTCGTGATGTGAGACAACGTTTGAACGAATGCACAGAAGTGAAATGACGACAGTGAAAGATCAAAGAACTTACAAACCGACGTTAAAATTCAGAATATTAATATTTTTTGTTTCGAAACCGTAACAAAGAGATATAGGACACCTTTTAAACTGACGCCGTCTTATTATTATTGCATTGTCTCATATAAATAGCGATACATTGTATATTAAACTTTTCTTGCTATACTTTGTTGTAAATGTTGATAAACTTTGTTTAAGAGGAAGTACGGGCCGGAATACTGTAAAATTAGATATTTGAAGAGACTATCGCCGTCACTCTGCGAGCTTTCGGCGTCCGATTAGGACAACTGCAGATCCGACTGAATAGCCTAAGTAAAAAGGCATAATTCGAGGTTTGGCTCTCTAACATTTCCTCGTCCAATATTAAACTGGTATTAAATTGGTTTAATATTGGACGAGGAAATGTTAGACATTTCCTCGTCCAATATTAAACCATTTTAAAAGATATTTCAGAAAACTGAATAAGAAGGATATACACAGTGTCCCTATGTTTTCTTTTTTCAGTATTATTTATCAAATTTGAACACTATGCCTATTTTGACAGCGGTCTAAATAGGCAATTTTGAGCATTTTATAAGGGTTCTATTGCTTATAAAGATAATGTATCATCAAAAAGGAAATATCATAGGGACATAAAAAGGTAGATATTTATTTTGCTGTAAAATCTCATTGCAAGAAAACAGGCGAGAGCGTTTGTATGGAGAAAAGACCACCCGCATTTCCTCAATATTGATAAATTTTCAATACCATTGAGCGATCAATTTTCACTTAAAAATATTAATATTAATATTTCGTAGTATTATTACGTGGTAGAACCATAAAATTACAGCCTATATACATCCCACTGCTGGGCACAGGCCTCCTCTCATTTCTGAGAGGGTTTTAGGGCAAGGAAATGTCCGCCGTGCTGCCCCAATGCGTGTTGGCAATCTTCACATGTCTTTGAATTTTTTTTTCTTATTTCTCAGACATGCGGGTTTCCTCCCGATGTTTTCCTTCACCGCCAAGCACGTGATAAATTAGCACTTAAAATTACAATTAACAATTTTGGTGCCGGCAGGGATTGAATTCGGGTTGCTCGCGTAGGTACTGTGAAACTTACAGCGAGCGCTAACCATCTGAGCTACCACGGTTCTAGAATTGAATTGAAATAGGCAACTGTAATATAGCTAGAGCCATGCTTCAGCTATATTATAGTTGTAATACATATGGGTCGGCTCGACTAAACAATCTAATTTAATATAACATATATTACTTGTGAGATACATTCCGTTGTAACGCGATGACCAAGTCAATCTATTTATTTAAAACATAAAAGATTATTAGTATTGATGTGTTCACTATAAGATGTTGTTAGGTTAGTTAATTACGTAATAACTTAATACAGAAGGACACTTAAGTAGGGACTGAATAAATTAACCGACTTGGTATTACATGGATCTCACAACTTTTTACAGTAGAATAACTGAGTTGCGAGACTTGGTTTTCTTTTACAAGTTATGTTTTTTATGGCATTTTTTTTCAACATTCATACAATTGTTATATCAAGAATATTTTATATTCATTTAAAACAATTAATAAACAATTTTGAATAATACGTCACAATCAGTTTTAGAATGCAATCGCTCTGCACCAATCTAGTCTATCTGCTATGACCATCTGTAACCTCATTTGCAGTGATCTGATTACATAACGTTGAAATGAAATATTTTATGAATGGACATTCCGGATGCTTTAATTTTACTGAAGACCTAATTCTTTATAAATTTATTATTTTCACATTTTGCTTCTAAGTGGGACGCAAGAATATTCTTTCAACAATAATACAATCCTGGATTAGAAATAAAAATGAGGTTAGTAGATTAATCGCAAAGAGTACACAGTACTTTAATATTTCTTTCTGAAGAATTTTCATGTTTGACAAAATTTATTGGATATCGTACCTGTACAAAACATGAATTGTTCCTGCACGCCGCATTTTTAAAGCAGTTTAACGATTGGTGCCAAGTGCAAATCTACAATTTACCTGGATACAAAAGATTGACGCTTTCGTTATTCTGTGATCTGAAATTAAGGGGTGGTCCATTTAAAACATGGAGTTTGAATCGGCTATAAAAAAATAATGAATATTTTTTCAAAATTATGAGTTATGAGAAAGATTGAACCTTTTCATTTAGAAATAGAAGACAAAGTCATTCAAATTACTGCCACGGCTAGGCTTACAATACCCCATTCGATCAGTCCAATTTTTCAGTACATTTTCGATTGTTTGGCCTCTATTTTGATTTTATGTTTCAAGTCTTCAATCATCTCTGGTTGGTTAGCGTAACACTTGCCAGAGATGAGAACAGTATTCCATGTGGGGCCGAACTTGCGTTTTGTAAAGTTACAAGCTATGTGCCGGTATGAAATACTGTCTCGCTCTGTTGAGCACGCCAAGCTTTTTAGAGGCCAATTTGGCCTTCCCTTCCAAGTGACCACGAAACTGCACACTATTCGATATGTCGACGCCAAGGATTCCGATACTAGCTGAGGCAGCAAGGGGAGTGCCTTGAAACTGAGGAGATACGACAAAGGGGTTCTTTTTAGCGGTAAACGCACAAACTTGTGTCTTCTGGGGATTGAACTGGACTAGATTTAGTCGCCCCCAATCCGAGACTTTGTTAAGCAAATTGTATGTTTATTATTGTATGATTGTTAATTAAAAATTGGTTTGAATTTTATATTCTTCAGATTTTAATTAAGCGAGATTCATTTTTACGTACATTCTGTGACCATTGGCCATCCACATGCGGAAGTCACGATAAGGGTCAAACTATTTCAACACTAGGACGAATACTTGTAATGTTTTAAATGATGTAAATCTATCTGGAAGTTCTTCTGGATGCTAGCCGATGCGACATTTTACAGATGAAATTTATATGTGTTATATAAATTTTGATATATCACATTTTAATAAATTTTTAATAGCCATTTGTCGTCAACGCTTTACACGTTTCAACCTTACGTGATAACTTATTTTCCAAGTATTCATAAATATTTCTAGTCTCATTTACTCAATGTTGTCATGTGATCATATCATCCCTTTAAAGATGGTTTTATTAGTTTTAAATTTGCCATATAATTTTCAACTTCACACTCTCACCAAATATGTATTTATATAAATAAAATATAAAATTAAAGAAGGTAAAAATTACTTCTAGTAATTAGGTATCTAAAATATAAAAATTTCAAAGTACAAATATGTAGAGCTCCCGGATGTCCTATTCTACTGTTTTAAAGGAATATCAGTGTCTGTATATACAAGCAATTTTGAACGTTATCCCGAGCACATATTATCTACATTTCAACTCTAACTTTATTGCAATATTAACACCCAATTGAAATTTTCATTAAAATGTATTACATAGTTTAAATAATCTAATTTATTTTAACCCACAACATGAGAAAATGATAGAGACTACTGACTGAATCCCAGTCACAACTATTTTTTTTTCTATTCAATAACTTATTTCAATTTAATCTCAATTTCAATTAAGTGCTCCAATTTCAAGCTTTTTCATCAGTGTCTAACAGTCAATTGATGGACATGGCTTCTTGTAGATCATAGTTACAAAGTTGTTTATTTTTATAAAACTGAAGTGACAAATGAACTTACTATCAATCATAGGTGGCTGCTTTAATCCATAAACAGCTGCAGCCAACTTCAAACAAAAAAGGCTAGATGCGATATCACTTCTGAGGACTAAGATGGAATCTATCACAGCCTGTAATTGTACTGGTTCTCTATATCCTTCACAATGGATCACAGCAGTACATACTCGTATACTGCTAGTTGGTGGCAATAATATGTAAAAGAGTGGCATCTAAACAGACTGAGTCCTAGGCAAAAAATAGTCCCACAACTTCATTTAAATTGAAAAAATTTTGAGAAAGTAGTAAAATAATACATTTTTTCTAATGACAGTAAAATTACGAGTATTTTTAACACATCCAGTTTTATATAAGAACTTGTATTGACGATTATAGAGTGGACGTAAGCTGTCTGTCCTAATGATCGAAGGGCTCTTTGAATATGAGCCAGAATGTGTCACCAAAATCACAACTTTTTTTACGTGAATGCTGCATGGAAGGCTAGTTGAATAACTTCATCTGTTAAAAATAATTTACCTATTAATAAATTACTATCATCTATAAATAAATCTCAAGTCGATCTACAAATAAATAAATAATTGTCAAACTGGCCGCCTGAAACTGTCAAGGTATTCTTATAAATACTGCATTTCGATAATATGGCGTGTTGCATTTTTTTCTCACCTTCATTAATTACATAATGGCCAATTGACTAGGGCTTTTTATTTCTGTTATGGTTTGAAGGGTAGAAAGTAAGTAAGTATAAAATAAAAATTGGAGGCATTTTACTATAGATTTCAATAGGTTGCAGTTTTCAATTTTTTTATTGCGTAGGTGCAGTTTTCGGGCCGGGAAAAGAAGGAAGTCGGGCGGTGCTAGGTCTGGGCTACGTGATAGGCGACATATAACGTTCAATCCAACTGCTCTAAATATTCACGAGGCAATTTTGCTCTTATAATATGGCTGTCGTAAATAACTAGTGAAAGAAAAATTTTAATTGTGACTAAGGTGCTTATTTCTTTTTTTATTTTATAGGAGAGGGGGCAAATGAGAATACGGCTCACCTAATGGTAAGTGACTACCGGTGACCATGAACAACTGCAACACCAGGGGAATTGCAGGTGCGTTGCCAGCCTTTTAGAAAGGAGTAAGCTCTATTCTTGAAGGCCCCTAAGTCATATCGGTCCGGAAATATCGTCGGTGGTCAGCTATTCCACAGAGAGGTTGTACGCGGAAGAAAACTTCTGGTGAAACGTACAGTGGTGGACCGTCAAGCATCCAGATGGTGTGGATGGAATCGGGAATTTTCTCATTAAGATTAGTCATAGAACTGCGTCTGATGTTGCACCGTAAAAATTTCTTGAGACCAGAACAGGCCTTAAAGATCCTCGAAAACTGAAAAACAAAAACCACTTTTGGATGGTGACACCATGACGTACAAGACGAAGAGAAAAAATAACAAACATTTTGGGCTTTGACATTGCATATTGAGTTGTGTACGTCATTTGGTTTAAAGTGTTTTTAATAGAAAAAAATTATAGTAAACCTTATAATATTACTAATTTTCGCTTTAACCACTGCTGGTAAACTTAAAATGCTTGTATTAGGAGTGGTTCACAACTGTAGTCGAATGGCGGATTCGAACTCAACCCACGACCTTTTGAGTTCGTGGATCGCGGTCCGCACCCTGCTAATAGGCCACTGTCACTTATTAATTTAGAACAAAGTTTCTTAATTACTATTATATAAAAACTATATCTTTCTTTCTTTCTAACATTTCATAGGTTTATTACACTAAAAATTTTATTCTTACAATTTTTTTAAGATTTCATTAACGATTATAAAACATTAGCGTGAGATAAACCAGAATCAAATATCTTTATATAAAAAATTTCTTTCAGTGTGAACTCATATGTGACTGAACTCCGGCCTGAACTCCGGCTGGAACAATTTTGTTAAAATTGTTGTGTATGATTAAGTTGATTCGAGAATGGTTTAGATTTACAATTGCACCAGGGAGGTGGAGCTGAAGTTGTTGTGGAGATCCAGAAATCGCCCGAGCAAAGCCGGGGTGGATCGTTAGTAAGCTTATAACACAACTGATGGTTAGTTTAGGCATCTCGGTTTAAGAATGAACGATTCGCCTACGCGTTATTTCTATGACAAACAAACGTAATTCTAACGTGAACGTCCAGTATTTCATGTGTTAAATTGACAAGAACTAGCTTGCATCCGTTGGGTTGATAACTTTTGTTTATGACGGTAGTTATTTACAGAACTCTAGTGTTTCAGCAATAAAATTACGATACCATGTAATTTTCGGAATATTTATTAACCGTAAATACAGGTTAATCGGGTACAATTAGACATGTAAAACTTGATGTTAAGAGTACTTTAGTTGGTTTCTAGCAACGCAACGAAATCCATATAGTGTCAGAAGCTATCAATTGTACATTTCCTCTATTTCTTCCTTTAATTTCAGTTACTGGTTTTATTTGAGTGAGTTGTTGTGTTATGTCTATCTGTCAAAAAAGGTCTTACTAAGGAACTTGTGTTTAAAATGACTGCTTTTAGTTTTGTCTAGTAAATTAAGGGAATGATACATAATATTTATAAGTATATCAAATTAGTAACTGAAAGTACACTAATTAAATTAAAAAAAAGAAACATTTAATTTTTATATTATTTTAACTTCCTCGCTCAGTTCTATTTATTTATACACTATCAGTTACCCGCGACGTCGTCCGCTTTAATTTATTACGATTGGATTTCATGGGTTTTAGTTTTTTGCGTGAACGCTTATTATTTTTCTAAAATAAAAATAGCTTAAGTTACTGCTTATAACATTAGCTATCTGCCTGTGAAAATGGTGTCAAAATCGGTGCAGTCATATCGGAGATTTGCTTGAACAAACAGACGGACAGACAAAAATTTCAAAAAAAATGTTTTTGTTATAAGTACCGCATCTACTTTCATATCCATCATAGTAAAAAGCTCTCATTTTACCATTACAAATAGACACTTCAATTTTATTTATTTGTATAGACAAGACACCAGCAATGCACACATTATTACATATTATAGGTGACACTATAGCCTATTACAACCAATTAAAATCCACTGCTGAACATAGACCTCCCCCATATTGACCATCTCCTGTTTTAGTTTCCCTTTATCGTTCTTTGTTTTAGGACATCCTCGGAACGATATGAGGTAGTGGGTATTCTTACATCGCCACTACACGGTTGAGTAGGTGACACAACATTTAGCATTTAACTCTAAAGGAAAATGGGTGATGGGTTCACTTAATCCGCTACCACGCGGCAATATATAGTCGCAAATAGTTATAATGTAGTGTCACAATGTATAGTGCATACTGATGTATTTTATTAGACTTTATTGGAGTTTATTCCTTAAGAATCGTTTCATATAGAGTGCAAGGTATTAAAAATAAATGGGTAGTAAAAGCAAGCGTTAACAAAAAGTGAAGCCGTTATGGTTTTCCTCTGCGCAACATATTTTTTTGAAAAAAGAACTTAATTTAAATTTAGTTTCTGGTAGAACACTGGGTACAACTATTGATGCGTTTCCACGATCATGTACTCGTAACTTCTGACGTTCAGGTAACGCAGTTTTAGTTTCCACAAACCTATTGTTACAATATTTAATAATGACGTTACTATTCAGGAAAAGAATTATGTTATAAGAGTCATACATTTTTATTTACGTAATACATTTTATCAAATCAACATAAACAAATGAAAGGGTTCATTTACTTCATTTGTCTATTGCATATATTTTAAGACAATCATTTTCAGGAGTAAACTCTAGTCACGCGTCGGCGGTAACACAATTTTTTTTTTAATTTTTCATTTATGTAAATGTCTAATGAGATACCGCAAACACATGACATCCGATGCAACCAGTGCTGGTTGATTCTATGAAGGTAAAGTACTGATTTATTTATTTGCCCTTTATTGCAAACACCTTCAACTAGGGGACACAATTGCATTCTCTCCCATGCAAAAATGAAGCAACGGTTTTTATATTTTTTTAATTCCGTGTTACATTTTTTTTTCTTAAATCGGTTTATGTTTTTGAGTAACGCCTATATAGGGTAAACAATATAATGATTAGGACTTTAAGCTGACTTCTACTTGTAAGTGGTTAATTATCGTAAATAAACAAATTTGTTATATTTTTGATTATTTTATTAGATTTTAGTTTAATTTTAAAAATAAAATAATTTAAAAATGTAATTAAACTTTTTTTCTAGAGAATGTTACAATCAATGGCACTTTAGCATAGTGAAGGGCACTGTAAACTAAGTATAATCATTGGCACTATTGGAAGTCTTATAAAGTTGTACTCAGATCTTTTAAAGCTCCATCTTACTGTAATAAGACTTCTTTTGGACAAATCTTCTTCAAATATTTTCCTTAGATCTTCATCTAAAAGTGGTTTCGTTGACCTATGATGTTTCTTTCTTTCTTTTGATACATTATTTGATATGCCTTTTTTATTAAAAACTTTCGTGTTTAAAAACTAAACTCCTAAGATCGTGTTCATGTTGCATTGTCATTAGCATATTAGACTAAAAACTAAACTCCTTGAATCGTGTTCATGTTGCATTGTCATCGATATATTAGAAGAAAAACTAAACTCCTTGGATCGCGTTCATGTTGCATTGTCATTGGCATATTAGACGAAAAACTAAACTCCTTGGATCGTGTTCTTGTTGCAAATTCATTGGTATTTATTATATTATATTTATTTTCTATTTTTATTATATTATTATTACATTATCACATATATATTGTCACAAAACTATAATATTATAAATATAAATACAATCTATATAAATAATATTATTATTTCGGCTATTATCCACCGCGGCGAGGAATCCTAAGCCATCGGTGAAATTAGGCATCCAAAGATAGGAACCTTCTCACTATTCGAGCCGTATTTAATAAGGCCGATTTTTGAATTAATCCCTTCAGCCATTTGCCCAAACCCAACTTGGATAGATAGTCGTCCATAGTTTTACCAATAAGCCCATTGACTGAAACAACTATTGGTACAATAATAGTAGAATCAACGTCCCACATAGCGACAATCTCATGAGCCAAATCGATATATTTTATCTTTTTATCATTCTCTGCTTTCACGAGATTCTCGTCATGAGGAACACTGATATCCACTATTATTGCCTTGCGTGCAGTTCGGTCTATCACCACAATGTCAGGTTTATTTGCCACTATAAACCTGTCTGTGATAATTGACCGATCCCAGTACAGCGTGACACTTCTATTTTCAAGGACTGGTTTTGGTTCATACTTATAATATGGAACGTCCTGTTGAGTAAAACCAAATTTAATCGCAAGCTGCTGGTGTATTATTCTAGCTACTTGGTTATGTCTGTGCAAATACTCGCCATTTGATAGTTGTGAACAACCGGAAATAACATGTCTGAGGGACTCTCCAGGGTGGTGACATGCGCGACATACGTCAACTGTGCCATCCCTCAAAATGTACTTCCGGTAGTTATTCGTTTTAATTACTTCGTCTTGTATTGCACAGATAAACCCTTCAGTTTCTGCAAAAAGGTCACCAAACTGTAACCAATGTACTGATGCAACCATGTCTACACAAGGATTAGTCAATGTTTTAAAAAATCGACCATGCAGTTGTTTGTCATTCCAAACCTTTTTGCGTTCATCTATAGTCATAGTATGAGGCCTCTGCCAGTCCTTTGCCGACATATTAAGCGGGGTTAATGATTTGTCATTAATCACTACGTCACTATGAATGCGTGATGTGTCTTTTTTTTTAATAAAATAGTCTCTGAGGTTGTATACTTCACGGTTGTGTAGGTTTTTAATGTTTAATAAGCCCCGTCCACCATCTTTTCTTGGAAGATACAACCTCATGACAGATGATCGCGGGTGGTGCATTCTGTGCGTAGTCATTAATGTGCGGACTCGTCTATCTAAGTCATCCAATTCCGTTTGAGACCATCTTGTAATACCAAAAGTATATAGAAGGCTAGGTATTACCCAGGAGTTATATGCTCTAATTTTGTTTCCGCCAGATAAATGACTTTTGATAACTTTTTTTAATCTTGATATAAATTTTACTTTTGAATTTTCTTTAATGTTTTTGTCATTAATTCCTAGCGCTTCTGCCATGCCCAAGTATTTATAGGTTTCTGTCTCAGAAAGAGAACTGAAATGTAAGTCATCTGTAATTGCCAAATTATTACAATCTTTAATTTTGCCCCTATTTACGTTTATGACAGCACATTTATCTATTCCAAATTCCATTCTAATATCATTGTTGAAACTATGTGTTAATTTCAACAATAATAATAGATCACTCTCTTTTGATGTGAATAGCTTGAGATCATCCATGTAAAGTAGATGTGAGATGGGTGAGTTTTCTTTTCGAAACCGAAATCCTAATCCAGATTCCTCAATAACAGTGCTTAAAGGATTCAGGGCTAAACAAAACCAAGTTGGGCTCAAACTATCGCCCTGGAATATACCCCGCTTAATATTTATAGAGTCTATCGAACTACTTTGCCACTTACCTGGTAGATTTAGGATAGTGTTCCACTGACCCATTAATTTACTTAAAAACTTACAAATTTTGTCATCTATTTTATATATTTCTAAAACTCTCTTTAGCCATGAATGTGGAACAGAGTCATATGCCTTTTTGTAATCCACCCAAGCAGCAGACATATTTTTGCGATTACGAAAAACTTGTCGGCAAATAGCTGTGTCAATGAGAAGAAGTTCTTTACAACCACGTGACCCTTTCCGACATCCGTTCTGTGCGGTTGACAGAATGTTATTATTTTCCAAATGTTTATAGATCTTGTTATTTAAAATTGCAGTTATTAATTTGTATACAGTTGAAAGGCATGTTATAGGTCGGTAATTTTTAGGTTCCGTGGTGTTTCCATTTTTATATAGTAAGTGGGTAATACCAGTTGTAAGAAGTCTCGGGAGCTCACAGCACTCAATGGCTTCTTGAATTTGTGCAGCCAAACGCACATGGCTACTTGTTATCCATTTCAGCCAAAAGTTGTGTATACCATCTGGTCCAGGTGATTTCCAATTGTGTAATCTACGAGTAATTGAGTATACATCTTCAGCAGTAATTGAGATAGAACCCATGTTAGCCAAATTAGAAAACTTACGTTCGGTTGCACGAATCCATTCGCCTTCATTATGAGAAACTTCATTAGACCACATATTTTTCCAAAAATTTAGACATTCAATTAAGCTTGGGCTGCCATGAGTACAACTATTAGTTGTAGTGTTCTCCCAAGACCGATACACCCACTTTTGATTACTTTCGAATGTGCGATTTTGGAAGTACCGTTTAGACCTTTCTGAATATCGTCTAATACGGTTGGCCCATGCTTTTAACTTTTGTTTTTGCGTATCAATGTACTCAGTAATTTTATCCGGAAAATGGGGATCTAAATGGCTAATATTATTTTCATTAGAGATTTGATTTACTAAAGTAATTATTTTTTTACGCCTGTTACCTGTTTGGTAGCTTATTAATTTTCCTATAATTTTGCGAGTATTGTCAATTCGTTTTTGAATTCTTTGTTTCCATTTAGGTTCTGTATTATTTTTCATAAAATTTTGTACTGAAATGATAGGAATTTTCATTATCATACATACAGCATGGGCACAACAGTATAGAAGAGACATAGTTTCCAAAATAGAATTACTTTTTTCAAAATAATCTTTACATAAAACATTCATTGATGCTACTGTTAATATAGTTTTTTTGTTGTTAGGCAGTTTAGGTAGTTTCGGTCTATTTTCTATAGGTGTATTTTTATATTCCAAAAGAGAACATTCGAAAGTCCTTCTTATATATTCGCTGTCCTGGGAACTCACATCTATATCAAAACAATTTTGCTCTACTTTTTCGTTGTTTAAGTTAGTAATATTTATATTATGGTTACT
The DNA here is from genome assembly GCA_963668995.1 of Parnassius mnemosyne. NCBI lineage: Eukaryota > Metazoa > Arthropoda > Insecta > Lepidoptera > Papilionidae > Parnassius > Parnassius mnemosyne. Next base: position 15,011,692 of record CAVLGL010000148.1, read on the forward strand.
GTTATTAACATTTAAGTCATCAGACTCACCTGGAAGTGTTCGTTGGGAATCAGGAATTGAATTGATAGAAGATGTTGAGTACTCACTGCAAAGTTGTTCAAGTAATCTGTCATCCAAAATCTTACGACTTAGAATGACACGTACTTGATCTGAAAGTCTTTGGGCAGTTAAGTTTGTTAGGTTGGGCTGTAGCTGTTGGAATTCAGATAGCATTTTAGGGCGATAAGATGTAAGATTGGTTCCTCCTTTGGTAGCCTTATAGTACGCGCGCATAACACTTATATTTAATTCTTTAGTCCAGCGCATGCGTCGTCGCACTACACCATCAGTAGCGGGGTCCTCTTGTAGGATGGTAATTCCTGCAGGTCCCAAGCCAGCCGGTGGCGCTCTTCGTCCCCTCAAAGATGGTACGGGGGTTCTTCTTGTGCCTCTAGGATTACATTCCATGGATGTGTAGTCCTCCGTAGGCGATGTTACGTGTGCGATTGTGGTATTGGCGGTATTTATTCGTCTTTGTCGTCTCGTTTGATGCATAATGTAACGTTAAATTAAATATTTTATAAATCTGTTTGTAAAATTTCTTATATGACAGTTGTCAATTTGAAAGAAATACATTTTTTCTTGAAATTAGTTTCTTATCCACAGATTTTTAAAGTTTTTATTTATATTGATATTGTAAAATCTATTTGCGTTGAAAATTTGTTATTTGGGAACTTGAAACATATGCTACAAAAAATAATTTTTAAGATTTTGTACTGACTGCATCATTTACTTTTGACAACGTCCGCCATTATTATATTATTATTATTATTATTATTATTATTATTATTTTGTTATTCATGCCATCAACAAGTTGAAACAAAATTAAAAAAGCGACAGTATAACGCGCACGTTTCTATGATATACTTTAAGGATTTCACTGAAAATAGATAAAATGCAACAAAAAGCCAATGAAACCACATTTTTCGATTAATACCTGTGCTTAGATAAGACATAACAATCACCATAAATCGTATAGTAGGCGCCGGAAAAGAAATAGTCAAATCTCAATTCGTCTGTGCGGCTAATATGAGGCGCGCAGCTTCTACGTGTGGAGTGAGCTTTCTTTTATTATTATTAATTTTTAACGTTTAATGCTAAAATAAAAAAATATTTTGTATAAAATTATATATATCTTAAAGTTTTAAGATGCCAGTATCTGTGATATAATATTGAATATGTTCAAAATAAAACTAACAATCATTACTTCACATTAAGGCGCAATGACCGTGTCAGTTTTTTTTAACACCAATGCCATAAGACATGTAAAGCATTACTCAACGATTTGACTTCTAGATGATTTCAACGTCTGTAAGATCACAGTAGTAAAATTTCACGGTAGATTCCACAGCGTGTTAGCTGGGCACGCGCATAGTTGGCATTACGCCAGCTGCAGCCCGCCGGATGCCGTTCGCTCTCAAGAATTTGATCTCAGCGTAGCCGCCGAACGGCGCGGCGCCGCGCTTTGGCCACGCGGATACAAGAGAGCTCGACTTGCTTTATAATGTGGTATTGCATCTGTATACCCTGTAGTGGGTAACAAATAGCCCTAGTTTCAACAAATTCAAATGACTATGAAGGGAAATAGAACCTATATATGATATGTGAGTGTAGAGAACCGGAGAATTTTTTTACTGGAAATGAGGCATTCTATCTTAGTCCTCACGGCTGACAACGCATCTGCATTTTAATTCGCAAACGAAGATTGATGTAGATGTCTATGTGCCACAGCAACTACGTACCATCAGATAGACTGTGTGCTAGTTTGTTGCCCTTATTCTATAAATAAAAAATAAATATAAAGTATAAGTGGCTTCTTTTAGTATTTACTACTATTTTTTTTAAACTGAACTTACATATACCTTATATATTGTGTACGAGCAGCTATACCTTATGTAAGCGTGTGCAGTTTATGAACATCTGCAACCAACTTCAAATAAAACAGGCTGCAGTTGCGTTTCATTTCTGTGGACTGAGAAGGAACGCATCACATTCTATAATTATACTGACTCTCTATACCCTCTAGACCGGAACATAGCAATATAAGCACTGCTATTTGACGCCAAAAATAGATAAGAGTGTGGCAATTACCCAGAAAGGTCCAAACGGAATGACAATAAAGACGCTCCGTGGAAATTAGACCGACTGGGAGGGCATCAACATCGTCAAGCTTATTATCACCGGGACCCGAACTTAAGGTTTTTAGTCGCCCATAGGCTAATTTTAGCTTGGTCATGCATATGCATATGACTTCTCGAATAAAAAAAAACTACATTTTAACATTGTCGAATCAGCTCAACCGGGTAAGAAACATGCTATACCAGCGTAAAATAGCTTGACGATGCTGTATGGTGAGTTGGTGAATGTAGGGAATCGGAGACTTTATACTGGGAACGCATCTACATATTGATTCATAATCGAGGATATATATGGTATGTGTCTATGGGACGCAGCATAAACTTACCATCTGTTGAAATATGTGCTCGTTTATTTAAGTCTTTTTAGCCTATATGGTAATTCAGGCCTTGTTTACTATCATAAAATGAAGCCTGACCTGTGTACTAACTAGATACATTATTAATTAGTATTTACTCGTATAAACAACATCTAAAGAAGAGTGTTTTATTTCTGTAAGTAAAATATAATTTTAAAATACAGAAAAAATAACCAGGAAAAAATGCACTTTTCTCAAACGCTGTAAAGTTGCAAAAATGCATTATAATGCCATTAAGGTGTTTACGAGCGTGCAGTTTGTTAAGTCGTCCACAAAATTCACAGAGTACTCCGACACTGGGATCATTGACATCGAATTATTAAACAACATTACGCTCGTAAATAATGAAGTTGCTAAACTCGATCATACACTGAAAATTTCAAAAAAAAAACAATGTAGACGTAGTGCCTGTTGTGTTAACCCGGAATAACACTTTAGATTTATATTTTAGGAAATGTTGTATTCTTTTTACAACAAATCCGTCCCAGCAAAAATGATATAATACATTTATAGAAATTCAAATTCGACGATACTCTTCTTAACGTTTCACGTGCTTTTATCCATGATTTCGCTGACATATAATTTGATTATGCGACATAAAGTACGGGCTTTTAGAATAATGTTTTTCGTTATTATTGTGTTTCTGTTTTTGCCTAGCATATAAAAAACAAAATGAATTCTGTTTTTTATACAACTATGTGTGATAGAGGAGCATACATGCACCTGATTGTAAGAGGGTGATGTGACCAGTATGCCGATGTGTAGTGTCACCTCTGCGGAATAAGAAAAGCCTAGTTTCTAGTAAAAAGGATCTCAGGTTCTCGTAACTCATCATACCTAAACTGCAGTACTGCTATTTTTGATGATCTGCTGTGACAGCGTAATCCTTCACCGTGTCCGTGCCATTTGCGCTGCAACCATGCAGCGGGAATATGTGGCAAATATAAGAGAATGGTACTAACCCAAATAAACTCTTAGAAAGAAAAGGAGTCGTACCATCTTAATAAACATTAAATGACGCTATCGAAAAAACCAAAAAGGAAAACCTTGCATCATCAGAAAATTTTGCATCTGTTGTGAAATTATAAAAATGACTAGTTAATAAAAAAAAATGTGTTTTGCGTTACAATATGAATAAATGAATGTAATGATTTAAAATTAATAATTTTGTACAGACGACTTCAATATAAGTTATTAAGAATAACTCAAAAACTATTAGTCTGACCTTGATCAAATTCATATGGGACCACATGTGAAGTACCAGCTTTCAAATAAAAAAGAATGATTGAAATCGGTTTACCTAGTACAAATTTATGAGGTAACTCACATAAAAAAAACATACAGTCGAATTGAGTACCGTCTCCTTTTTGAAGTCGGCAGAAAATTAACCTTTGCGGTGGCCGCGGAATGGAATCCATCGTCCCTTGCCGTAAGTGTATGCAGAAGAAACTTATACTGTAGATAAACTTTTAATATTTTTCTAAGGTTTACTCCTTCTCTGCTCTGAGCTCTGAGTCTACCCTCTTACCTATTTCTGCCGCCAAATAACAGTGCGTGCACTTGTGTGTTCCAATCTAAAGTGTATAGACAGCCATTTAAAAAAAACTATATAAATATATATATATATATAATAACAAGCTGTGAGGCATTTCATGTTGGCCCTCGGAGGTGATAATGCATTCGTAGCATTCTTTGTTTAAAGTTGGCTGCAGGTATCCATGATCCATGATTTTCTACGTGGTAGAGCCACGCTGCAGCTACATTATAGTTGTAGCACGAATGGGTGGGCTCGACCGGGGAAGGACCGCGCTCTCACAGAGTATCAACGTAAAATAGCAGCTTAACACTGCTGTGTTTCGTATGGTGAGTGTAGAGAACCGGAGACCCTTCTTACTGGAAACGAGGCATTCCATCTTAGTCCTCAGGGGTGACAACGCATCTGCATTTTGATTCTTAATCAAGAATAGATGTAGGTGACCTTTACTCTATAAAGAAATCTTCAGAAGCCACATCACGTGGACTATAGGTTCGTTTGGCACTTCAGTTTTAAAAAAGAAAAGATAACTATTTTTTTGGCCAAGCGTAAAATGGGTGAGACGTCGTATTCTAGAATGCGGTATACCGTATATGTGAGCATGCTGGTTAAGCTACTTTCTACTTTGGAAGAGGCCCATACCAAGTAGTAAAATTTACGGAATGATATAGATAAATAATATAAGTACGTTTCATTGTCCTTAATTTTCCATCATCGTTATTCTACAAAAAGTAAAAATATTTAAAACACAAAGCAGAAGCTTCTACTCGAAGATTTCTCACATACTCTAGAATATATCCGGCACCGCATCGGTGACAAATGGTGCAGTTGACGTATAATCACTACGGCCTGCCTTAACCTGATGAAAACTAAGAACGACAGTACAACAAGCTTTATGTTGGACGAAAAACAAGGCTAAATTTTCCCACTAATAATTATCTCTCCGCACATGTCAGCAGCACATAAAGTTTGACCAAGGTTACCTCAAAATAATAAACACACAAAGGCTTTATGTGGATCATATTCAATTTAGGTAAATAACTGCGAATGTGCGCTTTAGTAATAACCCTATAACAAATATATTCTTTATAAAACTGAAGTGACAAAAAACTAACAGTCCACACACAGTGATGGTAAATGACTACTGCAGTCCATGGACACCTGCCACCAACTTCAAACGAAAAAGGCTACAGATAGGCTAAAGATGTTTTGCGATTGATGTTTTAGGTAAAGATGCTAAAGAAATTTTCTTCCTCGCACAGCTTCCTTGTGGAATCCACGAGCACCAGCGGTTTTTCCGGACCGATACGACTTAGGGACCTTCAAGAATAGAGCCTACTCCTTTTTAAAAGGCCGGCAACGCATCTGCAATTCCCCTGCTGTTGCAGTTGTTCATGGGCATCGGTAGTCACTTACCATCAGGTGAGCCGCATGCTCGTTTGCCTCCTCTCCTATAAGAAAAAGATGGATTATCATCTGTGAGGACTAAGATAGAATATCTCATATTGCCTCTATACTTGCTCTTTAAGCTCTACGGACTGAAACACAGCAATGCACTCACAGCTGCTTGGCGGGGGAAATAGTTAAAAGGTTGGTACCTATCCAGACACGAGTCCTAAACATACCTACCCTTCCTACGATCTGGTAAATTATTAAAATTTTCCCTACGGTATGAATTTCTTCTGTATATTAATTACTAAATGATTATTTACAGATCATACCTGTTGTGAGCGGGAATCAAACACGGGTAACGCTGCACTGGCTTTGTAGTGTAGTGGCTACACTACACTACAAAGCCGTGATAATGAAGATTTGCTGTAGTGTTAGTATGATAAATGTTAAAATTGATTAATCTGATGATTAATTGTTACTGCAGCCCATGATCGCCTCAAAGCTCCGAATAAAGAAGAACAACACACTGATGTCATCTTTAAAAATTAATATGAAATGGAACATCTCTCCGGCACCCTCGAGTTTTGTGGATATAAATATAAACGTATAAATATAAAAGATATAGACTCACAATTTTTTTTTATATAATATAAAGGCTCCAGTACACGTTGGTCGAGCGCGCTTGGCGAGCCCGCTCGGCAGATTTTTGTGGTGCCGTTCACACGTTGGCGTGCATCATTCTGCGTTGGTAGCTAGATGATGATGGACGTTAGTGATCGCGGCCTTATTTTTATGTTGCTCATGTTTGGGGTTCCATATAACTACTTCATTGTGATAAGAATCAATGAAACTAAATATTTCCTCATTAGGTCATGTCCCATGTTCGTGAAATCATTTTATTAAGCCGTAAAGCGTAACTATGAACTGAACAGTCGGCCAACGTGTGATCGCTATTTGCGGCTTGCGCCAAATTTCTTTGATTTGTGCACGGAAAACCGATACTATACGGCTTGTCGGCGAGTGTTGGCCGCAAATGCCAAATACACACAAAACGGACCAGTACACGTTGGCCGAACGCACTCGGCGAGCGCATTCGGCCAACGTGTACTGCTACCTTTACATGTCTCAAGGCCTTTTGCTGTCATAAATTACAAATTTCAAAGACATGATGGGGAACAGTGCGAGGGTGTCGGCTCTGCTCTCATCAACCTGCCTACCCAGCGTTGAGAGTAATCTTAGCCTACGCCAGCTGGCAGGCGCGTTCTTAGGAACACATATGTCTAACAGTGTATATAATATAAAGCAATGAACAGTATATTTTTTATTCAGCACGCTCCTATCTATATACCTATTTTAATTATCTAATGTTTTAAAATACGATTTGCGATTTCAGTCATATAATAATTGTTCTGTACAGAATCCAGCAGCTAAACACATAACCGTTTTGTTTAACGTGACGCTTATGCTCCTATCTGTTACTGTTTCAGTCTATTAAAGTTCATTACTGAACATAGGCCTTCCCCATAGATTGTCTCATAGGGGGGATATTTGCTATAGTTGCCACGCTTGACAAGCGGGTTTTTAATCGCAGTTTTTTTTTTATTTTAGTCGTTAATAGGCAATGGATATTTTTACATCGTCACTTTTTATTAGCTTGATTTCTTTATATGTCTTTCCGGTTCATACATCGGTAATCAATTTTTGAAATAGTTGCTGACATCTGATTGAGCTGTTTGGCATATTTATATAACTTCGATGATATGCATAATATGATACTAGATATCGATGTTTATAAAAGCATTTTTTGAAATATGTTTTATATTTATTAAAATTTAATTTATGTGTATGTAGTTATATTTTTGATCACATGCCTCTGAAAACTCTGAGAAACTAGAAATACAATTACCTTAATATCAACTTAATTAGTTTCTCATAGAAGCGATACCAATATGTATATGCAATAAATCAGTTACATCTAAATCGCAATACAAATAATAACGCTAAAATATTTTTTTATAAAACTGAAATTACAAACGAACTCACAGTTCACTTGATCGTAAATGATTTCTGCAGCACATGCAGCAAACTTCATGTAGATGCGTTGTCACCCCTGAGGACTACTGCTACTGCCTGTAAAATGAATGTAAAAATAGATCATGTTTATATTAGCTAATTTATTCAACTTCAAATACCACTTTGTAAATAATGTTAAACATTTATGAGGTTAATTACACACCACACCACACACAGATGTAAAATAAACAGAAGTGGCCAATTTCGTTTTAGAAAATGCATAAGATAGAGTTGACTTGTGTAAACTACCTCTAACGATAAACCTATATTCTAAAATTTAAATGTTACAGCGGTGATTTAAGTTTGACTTGAAAGTATTAATCGCGAGGTTTTTTATTTTCATTAGTCTATTAACTTTTTAAGAAGATACATAACGTCTGATACTATAATCGTTAAACAATTTCGCGAGCTATTACAGCAAATGCTTCTTTTGCACTATGGAAGAGTAATGTTCAACAATGGAATATTTATGAACTGTTGAAAGCAAACAACCACACGGTCGCTGCAACATAAATATTTTCAAATAAGTAAAAATCAAGAGGTTATGATAACATACTACGTGACATTCGTTATTTACGTTCACTCAATTCATACGCGTGCCAGAGGTCGCGTGGGACCGAAACATTTGTCTAGTATCACTTTACTGACAATTAGCCGTATGAAAGACAGCTGCTGACATCGATGCCGGCCAAAACAAGGGACGATCATTGTAAGATATGTGTTATTATTAACTAAATCAATAAAGTACATTCGTTAACCTCGTATTATAATATGGAATTTAAACAATCTTACAACTGTTTCAAAAAGATTTGTGATGCATTTCAAAAAAAAAAAGAAAGAAGTCTTATTTCTGTATTAACAACTAGTGTGTTATATTATTATACTTTGTACACAGTTACAAGTACATTATACGTTACAAAGAGTCACAGAAGTTATAATTTAGAGAAATGTCAACCAACATAGTAAATAGCGGGTGATGGCTTACGTACGATTTGCAGACTATATATTCAGTATGGCATAATCCCTAAAGACTTTAGCTCTTCGATATTAAGATGAACATAAACAAGACAAAAACTATGCATAACGTTTATGTAATACATATGCCGGTGGTTGTGAACACTACGCTCGAAGTTGTTGACGGGTATGTTTGTGTACGAGTATGTGTACCTGGGGCAATTTGTCCGATGAAAAGGTCACTCGACGAATCCACCTCGGCTGGGATGCATTTGAGAAACTGCGATAAATCTTGTTGTCCGCTATGTCTCAAATCTTTAGGACGAAAGTGTAATAACTTGAAGTGACTATGGGCCGACCATTAAGCTCGAAGAACCGACAACCGATGGGGAAGAAAGAGTTCGAGTAGCAAATTCAAGTGCAGTATCGTCAAACCGCACTAGATGGAGTGACGACCTTATGATACACGCAAGTTACACAGATACACACGATAGATGCAGATAGCTGTACGATACCGTACGATAACCGATAGCAGGCAGCCCAGAGCCGTACTTTGTGGGAATCTACGGGCGAGGCCTATATTCATGGACTAAGTGGACTTATGATGAGTTGTAGTGATTAGTCATAGCGTCAATCAACACAAGTTCCTCTGTATGACGCAACTGCAGATTTTTTTAAATGATCTTGTTTCTTTGTACATAGTAAAAAGTTAGTAGTTTTTATAGGATAGCAAACAGTCTACCTGATGGTAAGTGGTTGCTGAGGTCCATATATCCTCGTTTGCGAATCAAAATGCAGATGCGTTGTCAGCCGTGAGAACTAAGATGGGAGGCCTCTCTTCTAGTAAAAAGGGTCTGCGGTTCTCTACACTCACCATACGACATACAGCAGCGTTAAGCTGGTATTTTACACTGGTATTCTGTGAGAGCGTGGGCCTTTCCCGGTCGAGCCGATCCATTCGTGCTACAACTATACAATTAATACAGCTGCAGTATGGCTCATACTATAGCAGTCGAAAATAAAGTAAATATAAAATATTTTTTATGGGCACAGACGATTTCTACAATGTTCTCCTTTTTTATGCCACTGATTTTTATTCTTCTTTCTTGTATTACTTTTGTCAAAATATGCATGTTGTAGTAACATTTCTGTATTTTTTAGAATTTTCTATTTTTTTTAATAAATGCAGTGTAGGTGTATAAATCCATAGCCCAGCGGATTACTAAGTTGAAGTGAGTGAGCACTAGATGGAGTGACGACCTGGTAGGAGATGCAGGAAGTTGATGGATCAGGTGGCTCAGACCGTGCTTTGTGTCATTCCTTGGGGGAGGCCTATGTTCAGCAGTGGACTTGTGATGAGCTGTAATGATGATAATGTTGATAAATGTTGTGTACTGATTTCTGGCTGTACTAAATAAATAAAATAAAATAAGAAATAATATTTTTTTCACTAAGACTTTTCATGTAATATGCTGGATATAGATATAACGGAATAAAATAGTGACGAGTGATATTTTCTACCGACTTCGAAAAAGGAGGATGTACTCAATTCGACTGTATGTTATTTTTTTATGTGTTTTTTCCTGTGTGAACCAATTTCGATAATTATTTTTTTATTTGAACCTAGTAACTCATGTAGTTCCCTATAAATTTGATTAAGGTCCGGCCAATAGTTTTTGAGTTGTACTTGATTATTTATGTTGAAGTCGGTTGTACAAAATTTAAAAGTTATGCTAGCAGCGCTTTTCAAAATTTTTAAAACTATCCCTATATACGCTTGTAGTACCTACATAATACGGGGAGATGACTCTTGGTTCACATTTTGTAATACAAGCTATTACTAACCCTTTATTTATATGTACGAAAACGTATATAAATATAAATATTATTTACAGCTGCCACCAAACCGACATAATGTACTCATAATTAGCAAACGTAGATTCTAGTAAATTTTAGTAGTATATAATAGAAGTATAGTAATAGTAGTAGATTTTATAATTATTATATTGTTGGTAATAAATAATTTACGATGTTTGTTATTATAAAATGAACAAAATTACCATCAGCGATTTTTCCGGACCGATACGACTTAGGGACCTTCAAGAAAAGAGCGTACTCCTTTTTAAAAGGCCGGCAACGCATCTGCGATTCCCCTGGTGTTGCAGTTGTTCATGGGCGGCGGTAGTCACTTACCATCAGGTGAGCCGCATGCTCGTTTGCCCCCTCTCCTATAAAAAAAAAAAATATCTGCATCTCATTTTTTCATTTTTCCTTTTTACAAGTGCAACAAGTTTAGCGTCGTAATAGCTGTACTGGTTGTTGCATATTCGACCGTACGTTATTCACTATAGGGCGCACTGAAAACCAGCTTCGTGGATAATACCACGAAATAATGCTGAGTGTAGCCCGTTTATACCAAACCCGCACACATAATAAAATTTTGATTGTATTGATTTTATTTAGGTTTTGATTTTTTTTTTGGTCTGTAGTTATAAGTTTTTAGTGCATAATATCTTTTGTAACATGTGTGTTGGTGTTTGATGTAATAAATAATTTTTCTTTCTTTCTTTCTTTCTCTTTCTATATTTAGAACAAATTTATCTATTACAAAATGAAGTGCCAAAACCAAAGTCCAAGTATGTTTAAATTTTGCCACGCGGTCAATACTGCAGCTCATAACAAGCCATTTCTGATTGCGATAAAACCTCTCAACCGATAATAACAACGTGTGATTAACCTTTGATGTTTTGTTCTATCGTCAAGTGGCTGGTTTTAATACGACTGTACGCGATACTGCAAGAATAATGTATGTGTCAGAGTCAGACCTAACATGCACCTTTAGGCCGGCCACATACATACCGAATTCCCTTTCGGGATTCCGGTCCATATAAAATCAAGGACCCCTCACACACGCACTGTAGTTTTACTTTCGAAATTCCGAAAATTCGAAATTTCGGATTCCGAATGTATGTGGCCGGCCTTAATGACATCAACATTTCTTATGAAAGGCTAGCGGCCCACCTCGGCTTTGCCCAGGTTGAACAATTATCTATCTTAAATATTAGATAGGTATAATTTATTTAAAAACTTCATGATATATTATATTTTTGTGTTGTTTTTCTGAGGTTTTAAAACAAATTGATTCTCCGCATTTCCTGACCCAGAGAGGCCAACATCCATGGCGCCGCGCCAACATAATTATTTTGAATGTTTTTATATAAAAATGATTACTGTGGGTTATCAAACAATTCAGCCATACATTATTTTCGTGCAATTTCAAGTATTGACGCAACGCACGTAGAAGACTTCGCAAGCCCTCCTAAAGCACCGCATTTTCTAGTATATACATAGATTCTATCTCCTTCTCTCGTACACCTATCCTACGAGTATAGATTTATATATGTTGTCTATTTTTAGTGTCGCTTTTTCGTTTCATTGAGTTTGAAATCACAACGATGCCAAAGAAGTTTTCACTTCAAAAATACAAATAAAAGTTAACAAAAAATTTAATATTACTAACCACTTTAAGGACCTCGTCTGAAATAAAGTTATTATTATTCTACGTGGTAGAGCCATGCTGCAGCTATATTATGGTTGTAGCACGAATGGGTCGGCTCGACCGGGGAAGGACCACGCTCTCACAGAAAACCAGCGTAAAATAGCAGCTTAACGCTGCTGTGTTTCGTATGGTGAGTGTAGAGAACCGGAGACCCTTTTTACTGGCAAAGAGGCATTCCATCTTAGTCCTCACGGGTGACAACGCATCTGCATCTTGAGTCTTTATTGAGGATAGATGTAGATGTCTATGGGTCACAGTAACCACTTACCATCAGGTGGACTGTGTGCTCGTTTGTCACCCGATCCTATAAAAAAAAACTCATATATGTGCGTATGTATGTATTAAAATCCGGTTAAAGAACTTACAGTGTCTGGGGCCTAATAGGTTAGTGTTAGTCTTATGTTTACGTCTTTTTTTCATATTTTTAGGTTAAGGTACATATTGCAATGGGCCAGTGTTCTTAACCTCTTTTTACCCATTATTAGCCAGTGCTTGACCATGTAATCGCGATGTAAGAATATCCACTACCCTATATCATCCCGTGGGTTTTGTATGAGGTGCACAGAGGGAAACAAACCAGGAGATGGGCAGCTGCGTCTTCTTAATAAAAATAGAAACTGCAGTTGCTAACCCACTTGCCATGTGTGGCAACTATGGCAAATATCCCCCATGAAGCAATTTATAGGGGAGGCCTAAGTTCAGCAGTTGACTTTAATAGGCTGTAACGGTAACGGTAACGGCTTGACCACAATCCCACCTGGTGATGAAGCCCTAGACTATTATTCAGGATAAAAAGTTTTGGTTTTTGGTAGAGAAGGATCTGGTATACAAAGTTTTTGTTATTTACTTATTACATAACTCGAATAAATAAATCAAGAAAATACAATCCTGTATATTTAAAGTATATAATATAAAGGCTGATAAAACACTACTATAATTTAAAATAGTTTCTTAAAATTCTAGGGTAATGCCGTGAAAACAAATATGATTCAGCTAGAAAGAGCCCGATGTTCAAAAATGTCAATGAAACCTTTTAGATGTCAAACAGATATACTGCACCTGGAAAGATCAAGATCTCCTTACCCAAAATCTAGTTGTGTTTTATCAGTTGTTTCAGTCCCTATATAGACTCACTTATTTACAACAAAGTAGTCAGCATCTGTGATATAAAATATTTCTCAGTAAATGAACCAGAAACAAAAATTGTGTCCTTGCTCGCTTCCTTAAATTATGACTCAACAGAAAGAAATATTCTCACACGTATCATAAAGGCAACTACCAAATTAAGAAATGCGTACAACGTTTTACTCCATTCCTAAACGTTTCTTTCATTGGTACACTTTTTATTTAATTATGTGGTTAATTGAACCGAGTGAAAACTATAAACATAAATAATTGTTAATGCTAAGTAACGACCCACGATGCGGGATTACCTAGTGTGGCTTTCAACCTATACTTTAATGAATTGTAGTTATTTTCTTTCAAATAAATATTTTCATTTTCATTTTTCAGTTGTAAACTCATATTTTCTGGTGGCGGTGACAATTCATTAATCTCATTTTGTCCCGTGCTTGTGAAAGCATGTTAATGGAAAGCGTCAGAAAGTGGCTTTAGATAAATGACTGCTTTCTATGTGGTAGAACTTATTTTTTGTCTGAGTGGCCGTCTAGATACCACCCTCTTATCTATTGCGCCGCTAAATAGCAGTGCATGCCAAGTTGTGTTCCTCCGGTCTGCAGTGTATACAGAGTATAGTTGCAGGTTGTGAGGCATGTCATCTTAGTCTTCAGAGGGGACATCGCATCTTTAGCTTTCTTTGTTTGAAGTCGGCCTTCAGGTGTCCAGGAACTTTAGTAGCCACTAACCATCTACATATTATATAGGTGGACGGTAAGTTCGTTTTCCACTTTAATTTTATCAAAAAAAAAAATAACATCTCCAAATATAAAATATCAAGATCGATGATTGGATGTAGCGCAATAGGTGTGATGTAGATTTTTTTATAAGAGAGGGGACAAACGAGCATACGGCTCACCTGATGGTAAGTGACTACCGCCGCCAATGAACAACAGCAACACCAGCACGGCTAGCATGGGCTGGGGATAAAAAATTTATCCCACGATTATATCCACTGACAAGAGATAAAATTATCTTGTCCCTATGCTAAAGCACGGCAACGGGGAGAAGTATATCCCCGTTTGACATAACGAGTAGACATATATTCCCCATCCGTAGCATGGAGCCAAATGAAAAATAAAAATTATGCGTTTTTGACATTTGAAAGGGCAAATTCTATCCTAGTTCATTGGACATGGGTTTAAGTTTATATTCATACGAAAAATCTATCTAAATATATCTCCCATTTTATCTACTGTGGATATTACATCTACCAGTGTGCCTATAAACATTTTCTCCTTTCCCTGGGGATAAAAAGGAGAAAAAACTTTCTCCTGCGCATGCTAGCCTTGCAAGGGAGTTGCAGGTGCCGGCCTTTTAAAAAGGAGTAAACTCTTTTCTTAAAGGTCTCTAAGTCGTATCGGTCACGAAAAACGTCGATTCTGCAAATCCACCTGCAAAGCGTAACAATTAGGGTTATCCTTTGTGCTGGAAGAGGCCCGTCTCCAACTGTGGAATATTACGGGCTGAAAAAGTTTCTTTTTTCAGCCCGTAATAGAACATTCCACCAATTCAGGATTTTTATTTAAATTTTGTGTAATTTAAAAACGCTTAAATTTGACATAGCTATGTGTTCCATTCATTTAAAATCATTCTTAACGTTTTGAAGTTACGACATTATTATTTTGATTATTTATATAAAGCGTAACCTTATATGATCATAATTAATTAATAAATATTTTTAAACTTTTTAACCTAAATTTTAATTTGATGTTTCATAATAGCCTATTAGCTTGATTTAACAACATTCGACTGCTGCTTATAATATTTGCTTGTTTGTAACACTACACTACGCTCGAAATTGTTTACGAGTATCTTTACCTAGGCAAATTGTAGGACAATGTTATGCTGGTATATCCAACTTCGATAGACAGGTTAATCGACGGATCTAACTCGGCTGGGCCTTCGTGTAATTACAATACGTTTTATCGTCACGTATTAATCAAAACTTAAAAACCAGACTGCTGAGCTCGAAAAAATTTTAAACTCAGCGTTCTGAAAGTTCTGAATTGACAGAAAATTTTCAAGACCGCTTAAACAAAATTGCGTAAAAACTCGGTACATACATTTAATATCAAATATTTATATCTAAACAGATATTTCTTTTATTCTTTTAAATTATCAGCTGTCAATTAGCAATCGGCAGTGCGAACTGAATGAATGAACTCGATTGAAACTCTTCGTTAGCTGTGAAATATATAGTCATTGGTAGGTGTCGAATAAACAGCTTGGCCTTCCTCGAGGCCGCGACTGACCTGATTGCGAAACACTGTACACAAAAGTGACTCATTGTTTCAGTACGCCGATTCTAGCGTTCTCCGCCCCCCGAAACTCATACGTAGATTATATTACATAGTTCTGCACTCACATTTTCTTGTTGTAGAGATGGAAGGATAGATATTTAGCCGACTGCTAAAAAAGTAGGAGGTTCTCATTTCGACTGTATGTTCCTTTTTGTTTTTGAATGTATGTACGCCATATTTTCGCCAATTGTGAACCGATTTTAATGATTCTTTCTTTATTAAATATTTTATATTTCAGATTTGGTCCCATATAAATCCTGGAGAAAATATTTCACCCTTATGTGGGGAAAATTGAGGATGCTGTTTTTAATTTAACTATTTACACAACATTGTCACAACATGTACACAACATGTGTATTAATAGCGTCACCTTGATCTTGTGACATTTCTTAGTTCTCTCTAAAGGGTCAAAATTTAATTTGTAATAAAAAGTATACATATATCTATTTCAAAGAATTAGAAAGAATCAAAATAATTTTTTTATAATCACTTCTTTCAGGCTACAATTATCGTAGCACCGACTTGAGAAACTATAATGTAAAAATTATTTTATTAAGTTTATTTCTTTTAAGTCATATGATATCATATGAATACATAGTAGTTTAATGGTGCTGTGTTTCGTTTGGTGAGTGTAGTGAACCGGAGACCTTTATTTCTAAATAAAAGGCTTTCCATCTTAGTCGTTTGTAATCGAGGATAGATGTAAATGTCTATGAGCCACAGCCACCACTTACTATCAGGTGGACTATATGCTCGTTTGTCACGCTTATCCTATTTAAAAAAAGTCATAAATCAACACGGGCCGCCGACGTACCGGACTTTGTTGGTCTATTTTTTAAGTCCGATTTTACTTTTATTTAAAGTTTAATGTTATATACAAATAAAATTTATAATTTACGAAATAATAGACATAAGCGATTATAACTTTAATAAATATCGACACATAACATATTACTTATTGTCTTTGGTTTATCTTTAGTTTATTAATAACTTTCTCTTAGCAATTCTCTTAGCATTTTCTTTCGCATTTACCATGGGGAGTGCTCTGAGGAATTGTTCGAATTAATCCCAGCCACCAAATTTCACAAACGCACATCGCGGCGGAACTCCCGATACCGTCCACACCATCTGGATGATTGGCGGTCCTCCACTGTGCGATTTAGAAGATGTTTTCTTCCTCGCACAACTTCCTTGTAGAACAGTTTACCACCAGCGATTTTTCCGGACCGATACGACTTAGGGACCTTCAATAAAAGAGCCTACTCCTTTTTAAAAGGCCGGCATCGCATCTGCAATTCCCCTGATGTTGCGGTTGTTCATGGGCGGCGGTAGTCACTTACCATCAGGTGAGCCGCATGCTCGTTTGCCTCCTCTCCTATAAAAAAAAAGAAATTAAACAATTTAAAAAAAATATAATATATTGTTAAAACATAGTATAAAATTAAACCTAATTAAAAGGATACAATATTAAAAAATTTATACTAAAATTTTTAATTGTCATACAGTCTTACTCCCCGTGGTATCGTGCCAAGAACGCTGGCTGCGTTTCCCCGCTGAATGGCTATACTTAGCCTTTGAGCGAGAAAAGAACCAGCCCTCTTATCACCAGTAGCGACGACCAGTCGCGGATACAGTTACAGTTACTTTAGGAACATCACCGCACAGACTGATAGTCTCTACACCGTAGAGTCTAGGGCAAATGACACAAATACGTAGCCATTTCTCAAAGACTCATATTTGCGCCACTTACTTAATTCAGCTGCCTCTGATACCGCCTCGGCTCTAAACGAAGCTTTATAATATATAAAATACATAACTTAAATAATATACAAAATGCTGCTATTTTATTCATCGATTTTTGGCGAGAGCGGAGCTATATTAATAATATATCATATCTTAGTACACGAGGACACGAATGGGTCGGCTCGACCGTGGGAGGACCACGCTCTTACAAAATACCAAGGTAAAATAATAGCTATGTTTTGCATGATGAGTGTAGAGAACCGGAGACCCTTTTCACGTAAAACGAGGTAATTCATTTTAGTCCTCAGGGGTGACACCGCATCTGCATTTTGATTTTTAATCGAGGATTGATGAAAATGTCTATGAGCCTTAGAATACACTTACCATATGCCCGGCTAGCATCGGCGGGGGACAAAAATTTTATCCCCCGATTATATTAAGATTATATACCGATTATATTTTACACGTGGTAGAGTCATGCTGCAGCTATATTAGTAGTATAGTTGTAGCACGAATGGATCGGCTCGACCGGGGAAGGACCACGCTCTCACAGAATACCAGCGTAAAATAGCAGCTTCATGCTGCTGTGTTTCGTATGGTGAGTGTAGAGAACCGGAGATCCATTTTACTGGAAAAGAGGCATTCTATCTTAGTCCTCACGGGTGACAACGCATCTGCATTTTGATTCGCAAACGAGGACAAATGACTATGGGCCACAGCAACCACTTACCATCAGGTGGACTGTGTGCTCATTTGTCACCCTATCCTATAAAAAAATATCCACTGACAAGAGATAAAATTATCAAGTTATGTCAAACGGAAAGAAGTATATATACGGGGAGAAGTATATCCCCGTTTGACATAACGAGTAGACATATTATATCCCCCGTCCGTAGCATGGAGCCGAATGAAAGATAAAAAATTATGCTTTTTTGGCATTTGAAAGGGACAATTTTATCCTAGTTCATTGGACGTGGGTTGAAGTTTATATTCATACAAAAAAAAACTATCTAAGTCTAAGTCTATCTCCCAATTTATCTACAGTGGATATTGATTATACTGTGGATATAGATTGGTGGATAAAACTAAGCGAGGGGATAAACATTTTCTCCTTTCCCCGGGAATAAAATTGTCTCCTGTCCATGCTAGCCCTGCTGGTGGACTGCGTGCTCGTTTTTCACTCTTATTCAATTAAAAACCGTTATTAATGGAATATTATTATGCAACAGTTTATCTGCAATAATACAAACAAACACATCCACACTCACACGTTCACGTGACAACAGAAACGTGATACCTGGTGTCTGTTGTCACGTGAATACTATATTGAAATAGTAACTATAACACAATAACAATACAATAGTAGTATTGAAAGCATTAGCAAATTGCATGTTGCATGTGATTATTATGTAAAGTGCGACACATGTGAACATTGACAACTGTGTCGCTGATTTCATTCGATAATAACGTCTAATCACATAATCATAACAAACGCCTATAACCATAACAAAAGGTAGCTCAGAAGTTAAGCGCTCACTGTAAATTTCCCAGTTAGCGACCTGAGGTTTGTTCCTTCCAACACCAATAATGTAGTTAATTGTAACTTTAAGTAATTTACCACGCGTTCGATAGTGAAGGAAATTATCATGAAGAAACCTTTCTTTTAGAGGATAGGGTGACAAACGAGCACACAGTCCACCTGATGGTAAGTGGTTGCTGTGACCCATAGACATCTACATCTATCTTCGATTACGAATCAAGATGCAGATGCGTTGTCACCCATGAGGACTAAGATAGAATGCCTCGTTTCCAGTAAAAGGTGTCTCCGGTTCTCTACACTCACCATACGAAACACAGCAGCGTTAAGCTGTTATTTTACGCTGTTATTCTGTGAGAGCGTGGTCCTTCCCCAGTCGAGCCGACGCATTTATGCTACAACTATACTACTAATACAGCTGCAGCATGGCTCTAACACGTATAAAACACCTGAGGAATAAATTAAAAAAAATGTGAAGCAGCCATTCCATCTTTCCATTACAGCCTGTAAAATTAAGTCTACTGCTGAACATGAGCTTCCCCATATAATGTCTCATAGGGCATCGCAATCAAAAAATAAAATAAAAAGCATGTGTGCAGTTCACACGCGGTGGAAGTGAATCCTTCAAATGACACGAAATACAAAACAAAATATATCACTGCAAATGATTTGTTTGATTTGATAATTTTCAACTACAAGTGTAGTATAAAAAATAAAATATAAGTTAATTTTATAGCAAATAATTGTTACACTCCTTATTTTAAGACACATAGAGCCCAAATTTTAGTATTTTTAAATTATAGTAATTAAATCAAAATATTAAGTCGGTAATATGGATAAAATAAAAATAAAATATTTTTAAGATATAATTAAAGTCAAAATTACAGCCTATATACGTCCCACTGCTGGGTACTGGCATCCCCTCATTTCTGAGAGGGCTTATGGCCAACTTCACATGTCTTCGAAATTTTTTTTTCTATCTCAGACTTGCAGGTCGATGTTTTCCTTCACCGCCGAGCACGTAGGTAAATCAGCACTTAAAATTGCAATTAATAATTTCATTGATGCCGGCGGGAATCGAACCCGGGTGTTATTCCACAATATACCAGGGTACCATAAGATTTTTCAGTAATTTCCCAAAGTCGCCGCTTACGACACACAATAGATAGTGTTGTCTGTTTTCTTTAAAATGTTGTCGTCGTTTATACCTTTCTTTAAATTCGCTGTTGCTTTATATGGAATAAGGGTGCTAAATACGTATTGCTAATACGAACATACAGTCCACCTGATGGTAAGTGGATGCTGTGGCTTATCGTCATCTACATCTATCCTCGATTCAGAATCTGAGGACTAAAATAACTATTATCTAAACTGTGACTAAGATGAAATGCCTGGTTTCCGGTAAAACGGGTTTCTGTTTACTACGAGTACACTCCCCCAGTTGAGCCTACCCATTCATGCTACAACCATAATATAAATGCAGCGTGGATCTACCACGTATTGTATCGTATTGTAGCTTAAAGCACGAGATAAAAATTTGAAAAGAAAATTCTTTCTCGGTGTCTGTCCGATTGCATTCACTCATGGTTTTATAAAACTACTATTACATCGGCAGGGTATCAGCGTATACAAATGCATCACCTTATCTCGTAATTGTCATAGTATACGTCTAAACGTGATTTCTAACGTGGTAGAGCCACGCTGCGCTATAATTTATGCAGCGAATATCAACTCAGTTGGTTCAACTGAGGAATAACTACAGACTCACGAAATACCTACATATAGTACCTACCTTAATGCTGCTGTGTTTTGTATGGTGAGTATACAGAACCGGAGACAATTTTACTGGTAACCTTGAGCATGCAGTACACTGCCGCCCGCACTCTGCGTACGCCCATTTATCATAGAATTCACACAATTTTTGAAATTTATTTTAATTAAAAAAGAAAAGCGAACTTCAAAAATTTAATAAAACGTGAATAATATAAATTTTTAAATTATCTAGCCATTAGTGTAATCCTCAAATGATTAGAGCGTTGCCTTTAGCAACAGATGCATATAATAAATAATTTAGTCACCTTTAAAAGTAGATTTTAAATGTATTTACAACACATAAAAACAAATTAGAACGTGGAATGTGATGATAGGATATCAAACATTAATAATCTGCTTTTAGATGTAGTTCATTTCTCATAATAATGAGATAATAGTATCTGAATAACGAAGAAAAACGCACTATCGCAAGGTTTTGGTCGGGGTATCGCCGTAACTATTGAACACCTTCAGACCCCCGTCCCCGTGACCGTAGGTTCAAAGTACTTGAAACTTTGCGATTTTAAAACAAGTTAAAACTAAACACCATTCGCAAAATGAGTTACATTGTAAAATAAAAAATTTTAATATTATATATAATATATAAAATGACAAAATAAAAATGTATAAACATTTTCAAACATGAATTTTGAACATTGAAAGTTAAGAACTGAATATGAGACGTATTTAGAAAGCAATTAATAGACCAAAGCCTTTCGTTATCATTTATTGTGAATAGGTCAATTTGCTCGAGCTTTCGAACGATGACGCACTTTCTAGTATTTTCACCGCAATAGCAATTATGTAGCAATCAATAGGACGAAAATTTAAGTTGGAGCGCTAAGCGAGTCGATTAATTGCAATCGATGCAAATTGAATCTATTTATATGCGACGACTTAGGGTTCATCAGCTTGGAGCAATAATTATATTATTCCGATTGTATTAAATATGTCCCAGGTTCACTGTTATATAAATAAAATTTAACAATTAGTTACAGTTGGTATATAGCCGCTTGGTAGCGGCCTTAGAATCCAGCCACCCACTCCCTTCCCGTGACTAAGACGAGGCTACTAAGGTAGAAAGCCAAACAAAAAGTTATGGCCGGCCGAATCTCAGTCTTTTGTCAGACCAAAATCTCCATGCCTGTGATAGGCGGCAGTGTCACAATGGCGACGTGCCTGACACTGTGATTGCAAGCCCGCTTTCCCAGAGTAGCGATGAAGAGGAAATCCGTCCAATAGTAAGTTACAATAAAAGACGGCACCCAGTTCCCGGCAGTCCTGATTTACGTTGCCGTGGTGGCGGTTATGGCAGCGCAAGGCAGCTGGCATCAACTGATTGCATGAAACTGAAGATAACACGCTTTGGGATAAGCCTACGAGTATGTCCAACGTTGTCTGGACATGAACAGTATTGAATAAGTTTTAACAGACATAGTCGTCGGGGATTCGAATCCATAAATGCGAAGAGGCTCTAACCATTAACTCTAGAATTGTTAAGGAAGTAGAAAAGGAATCTATACAAATAAGTAAATTGAAGTGTCTGTTTGTAATGTCAAAATAACAGCTTTTTACAAAATGCATATGAAAGTATTTACGGTACTTAAAACAAAACAATATTTTTTTTGTCTTTCTGTCTGTCTGTCTGGATGGGCCTTTCACTGGCAGATAGGTAATTTTATAACGATTAACATAGGCTACATTTATTTTACAATAAGAATAAGAGTTCCGCGAAAAAAAATTAAAACCCATGAAATCGAATCGTAAATAATTCCATGCAGATGGAGTTGCGGAGAACAGCTAGTCGCAAATAAATGAAATCTCATTACAAGTCATTTCACAGTCTTTTTAAGTTCACTGCTGGACTGGCTGTCTGGAAAGACTTTTCTAGTATTACTACTAGAACTCTGAGCCTTAATACTAGCCTTCGGAGTTGAAAGCCTATACCCTCACATAGATGATACTGCTCCCCATCACCAGTCTGTATAATTTGGAAAAGTATCATAAATCACAAACATTTTTTGTTTATACCAAAACGTTTTGCAACCTCTTCACATAACATCCATCTTTGTAGCAAAGCCTTTACTATGAGTACGTTAACAAGCAAGATGTAGAAATTAATCAAACTTAAAACTTTATACCAGTAGCTGCATAAAAAAAAATTAATCACTGATCCAGTACGTGTCGGCGGAGTTCACATGTTTCCAATTTTTTTTATATATGCAGTTTTCCAAACAGTAATTTCAACTGACAATTTCATTGCTGGCGCTTATAAGTCAGGTTGCTTGTGTACTGTGAAAATGACCAGTATAGCTTAGATTTTGACCTACAATGGCTCTACATAACTTCATATATAGGGTACACGCCTGTAATCCCTGAGCTAGATCGGCAGATTTCAAAGAATAGCGAGCTATTCGGACCACTTTCAGCCCAAAAATGGGCATGGTAGACCCTTGACTCTATCTTTTACATATGACAGAGCTCTATCTTGTACATATATGTTACTAGATGTAATACTAAGACTGCTGACAGGAAGCAATGTCAATCATGCGATACGCCTGGTGCTGCAATCCCCAATCCTCCTGCTAAACTTGGAAATAACGCAAACTGTCTGCACTATGTAAAAGCCTATGTAAACAGACTTGTGCTATATTACAGTTGACTCGCAGTAAATCGACAAACGTTTTGCAAGGCGGTGTCGGATTATCAAATTTGTCGGACTATAGAGTACTGTCACAACCCCGGAACTTTTTGAAAATTAGTACCTTGTACTCCGATAAATTACATATCAATTATAAAATAATATAAAATAATTACGCTACCATAGTCGCATTTAAACTGAGACAATACGTGTCAAGCTATATTCGTGGTGCTGAAAACTAATTGCAGCCTGTACGTCCACGAATTTGCAAAAGACACCTCCCCCCGTGGCAGATTCATAACGCGATTCAACTGTAACTACGGATTACAAGGGGTGGCGGATTAGCCAGAAGCGGATTACCGGAGGTCCGCTGTATAATGTAAAATAATGAATTTTTCAAATAGAAGATTTCGATATAAGAAAGTTTTATCCCATTTAATATTTTATCCCATTAAATGGTCAATATCTTTTGAGACACTCCGCATTATAATATTAATTTAAAAGCAGAGATTCAAACCATTCTTTTCCTTTATTAGTAATTGTTGTATTGGTCGACAGAACTCGGAGAATTAGCGGTGAATGACACGATCACGTGTACCCGTTTACAAAGTTAATTTCTTTGTTTTAAACAAATATTATCATGCCCGTAAGTATACGTATTCCGAAAATAACTGCAGATCATTCAAATTCAAAATAGTTTAATATATAAAAAATAATGTTCGTTTGTTTGTATTTTATGCGCAGCCATACCGTTCATCAGATTACATTAAAACTTTGTCAACTTACCTATTGGCTAAACTTACGCGAAGGTTAAGGCTAAGGCTAATCCATAGGCTTCCAAACTATTGTAAAACTTTATTTAGGAGTAAGTGGTTTCTTCCATATGATTTTGTAATTTATCTATAACTTGATAAGAGTAATTAATATTAAATGCACTTGCTAACATATTTATCTGGCGACGTTGATGACTTCTTGACTGATTTTGACAACATTTAATATTAACGAATAACCGTCAATATAAGAGATGGTTAGATATGCTCTCTCTATTTCTACACAGGGTTACTGGGAACTCGACAACTTCCTGGCAGGGCGTGAAAGGAGAGTCAAAATGCTACAAATTTGAAAATGAACAGGTCTTGAGATATACGGATTTTAAAGATTTTTCAATACTCACCCAGAATTTCGTATTAAATGCTAAATAAAAATAAAACCTTTTTGTATGCTTTCTTTTAAGTTTATTTACTTTCTTGAAGCTTCAATCAAGCAGCGAATACAATCATAAAAAGTACAAAAAGTATTCACAATAAAAAATTATGTCTTAATAAAAATTTTTATCTTTTTTTTACACTTTAAATATCATAAAATATTACGTACTTCAAAAAATTACTATGATATAAGACATAAAAATATTTTAAAAACATGCCCATTTAATCAGCTATCCAAAAAGGTATTATCATAGTGAATAATATATATAATATCCTGGTGAAGTCAATGAATAATAATAATAAAATGGTCTTTTACCTAACGCAGGTAGAGAACGCCAAAGAATGATCGCTAACTTGCACACTTTTAGTCACATTGGCCTCTGATTGGTTGTTGACAACTATTCAGAAAGCAGACGACCATTTTAAATTGAGTCGTAGCGATTAGCGACGTTCGTTATTTAGGGCTTTTGCACATATAAGACACAGACACTAGACTAGAAAAAATTATTGTCTGATTTATCGTACACATTCATGCAAGACGTCTTATCGTCGGTTTAAAACCATAATTCACGGAGGATACACACGTACCAAATGGACAGGCGACAGCATTTAATAGCAATTGCATACTTTTACCACGGAAGAAAACGCTGTAGTTGCAGGTGTCATTCATCAGACTCTTGTATATAAATTGAGTAATGATGACCAAATAATTTAATACTGTATTAAAATATGATACAGTTACTTATAAATTTTTTTCTAACATTGTCAAATCTTTAAAATTTTCTATTTATATGAAACATATTTCATCCCATTCAAATTTCTAAATTTATACTCCTCACAAGTTTTGTCCCAAATTACCGGTCTTTCTTCTATAAGCGCTAACATTTTTTTATAGTTAAATTTAAATAAAAGTTTAATTTAAATAAAGGCTTGGACACTACTCGTGTTTTTCCTTACGCAGCCCCGCCGAATGTGCAAGCGCAAACTTGTTTACATAGTTGAGCAAACGTCGTGTCTAAGCGAGACGTCTTGTCTAGGTGCGACATGGAACGTGCAGCCGACAAAATAACTAGAATGTGCGTGTCTGATGCGACATAAGAAATAATGTCTTGTAATATGTATGGTCTCATATGCCAATGCGACTGAATTTCTTATAAAACATTTCTCATAAGACAGACACAAGAATTTTTCTTATAATATGCAAAAGGGCTTAGTTTAGACTATCGCTGCGCAAGCACGTGTGTAAACTTCCTTCTAATAAACTCTCATCGCGTTAATTCATTTGATATTGTTTTCAGTCGTTATCGTTATTGTCATTATTGCTATTACCGTTATCTGTTACTTCATTGTTACTGTTTTTGTGCGTCCAAGTTAAAATGGCGTCATATTCTAATAAAGAATATGCCAACATCATGTACTGTTATGGTATTGCTGACGGCAACGATGCTGGGGTTCGTAGAGAATATCAACGGCGCTTTCCTGATCGCCTTACCTATCGACGATTAAGTGAAAGCGGCACTATTCACAGAAATCGATTGGATACTGGCAGACCACGACGTTTTACGGCTGGCGATGAAGAAACAATTATGCAACATTATATTGATGATCCTAACGTCTCACCGAACATTATAGCACGCCGGCTAGGTATGTCCCATTGGTAGGTATGATCGGTGGTGCACCTGTCAGACCGACATCCGTACCGTTACCAACCGGTACAAACACTGTACGAGGGGAATCTAGCGAGTAGACTCCAGTTTTGTTGTTTCATGCTGAACGCCGACGCAGAAGAATCCTAATTTGATCCAGATATTATTACAAACTACAACAATCTTTATTAATGGACATTGAACGTGAACAAAAGTCCAAAAAAACTTAAAGAAACAGCGTCACAGTGCAGATTTTCTTTGAATGTGTGGATGGGTATTGTAAATGACAAACTTATTGGGCCTTATTTTATGCTACAAAATTTAAACAGAAAAATTTACGAAAACTTATTAGTAGATGTTCCAGAAGAAGTTAAAAGTAATTTTATTTATCAGCATGACGGCTGTCCAGTATCACTTTTTTTATTAAAACTGCCTTTGTTTTTGTGAACATACATTAAATTATCGTAAATATACTGAGAGGCCAAAGTTAATATATTTATTTTTTTAAATTTATCTCTAAGAGACTCTTTCGGTTTTAGGTTGTAAATAGCTCTAATGGCCCTCTTCTGTAAAACAAAAATAGTTTCAGCAAACAGGTTATACCAAGCATCTACCGGCTACTACTTCAGGCTACGAGAATGCTTTCGCTTACTACCGTAAGCTTGACGGAAATTGTCCTTACAGCTTGTTTTTCTATGATGAAGCGGAGCTCATGTTCCTATCTTCATATGGAAGTGCGCCTTGAGGGCTTACATATGAGACGATGGACAATTTCCGTTCCCTAGAACTAGGCTTCAATTATGTGGGGGAGAGGAGAGCCTGATAAGCACTTCTCCTTCGTCCGCCTCTCTAGCTGTGTTTTGGGATATCTGCCGATCTTTCATCCTCTCTCCTCTCTCTATGTCTCTCTCTCTCTCTATTTCTCTATCTCTCTGTTTCTCTCTCTCTCTCTTTCTCTCTGCAGTCTCCTTCTGAGAGATCAATTTTTCGTAAAAGGTAGTAGGTCAGTGTAATGCTCTACGACTTTTTATGTCTAAACAAAGCCTTAGTCAAGGCTGGAAGCGAGAGGCCGTCCTCCACTACAACCACAAGATCACAACGCAGCTCAGCACAAACTAGGTAATTTCTAGGGTATGATTTAAGCCGCTGTATAATTGCCTAGCCTAGGTAAAGCTTATCGATGCCAACACGCTTAGTAAAATTAAATAAAAATTACTCATATTGAACTATCAGAAAACCGAATAATCAAATTTATTATAATTTTATAATACATGCCCGCACACACACACACACGCGCCCATTCTAATAATTATAATAATTAATATTTATTTTGATATAATTTCTTTATAAACATTGTATGTTTGGATTTAATAAAATACATATATTTACTTTTTTATTCTTTATCTTTTATTT
Source organism: Parnassius mnemosyne (assembly GCA_963668995.1). Taxonomy (NCBI): domain Eukaryota; kingdom Metazoa; phylum Arthropoda; class Insecta; order Lepidoptera; family Papilionidae; genus Parnassius; species Parnassius mnemosyne. The sequence continues at coordinate 15,039,213 of CAVLGL010000148.1, forward strand.
ACTGTTTTCAATTTTTTATAAATCATCCATTACTTTTTAAATTTTAATGCTTTGTATTTTGACTCCATCACTGTCTTTCCATTGTTTTTTAGATTATAAGCTTAACAATTTAAAACACAATTTATGTATAGCCTAGTCTCGTGTTTATTGTTTGTGTTTTCTTTATTTACCGTTAGGATTTATTTATAATGTATTAAGGTTCCATTAAGACCATTAAAACCATTGCTCGAACTACTCGAAAGAGACTAAACGAACAACAACGACTAAAGACGACAAACAACGGCTGTGGTTCGCCACGCCAAATGCTGAGTGTGACCCCTTTTCGTCACGTTCGACAACGTCTATACTTTATTAATATTAATAATAACCTGAAAAATAAGGAAACAATTACACATGTACAATAGGGCGTTGTGCTTATATGGCGAAATAAATATTTTCTTTCTTTATTAGACTTAACTAATTTAACCCGATATTAACGGATTGTGCATACTCTTAATACATATATATCCATCCTTTATAACCTAAAAAATTCACTGTTGAACCTAGCTGAACCTAGGCCCCCTCCATAGATTGCCTCATAAGGAGGATTTCGCCATATTTGCTACGATTGGCAGCCGGTTTTCAGCCGCAATTTTTTTATAATTTTGAGTTGTTGTCAGGAAGACACTGCTGTCCATCTCCTGTTTCAGTTTCCCTCTGTCGCCTCTTACGACACTCACAGGACGAGATGTAGTGTTCTTACACCGCCACTACACGGAGCAAATACAAAATATTTAAATTTGATCTTATTTTTATTATAATTATTCTAATGTGTTAAAAGGTACATAAAGTAAAATAAGTTAAAATGTATCTAAACTTTAATTAAGATGTTTTAGAAACAAACAACTGTCTCAAATAAATTCGGTCGTAAATACTGGTGTTTAATATATAACTGTTTACTTATAACTGCCTTCGAGTCGTCTACACCGTGCCCTCGTTTTGAAGAAACCTTTGGAATGATCAGTCGTGCCTCATAAACAAAATGAGTGCAGGGTCTTCGACCGGAGGCAATTTAAAATGCTAATGTGACATGCGAGAGGGAATTGGGTCGGAATCAGCAAAGTTCACAGATACAATGCGTATTCAGGTAAGGTTCTTGACCGCACTACTGACATAAGCCACGATGTTAGCGCAGTGGCGCCTAACGTGTTAAGATGCCGGGATTAAATTGTCACAACAGGAATTCGGCGTCCAAATCGGAGGAATGACCCGCCGCCGCCTATTGCTCGCCGTTCAATCTTTGCTTGTGAGCTTTTCGACGCTTCTTCAACCAACCAATGATGATCAAAATAAACTACCCGTTTTCTTAAAACTTTTTCTTAAATAAACTGACTCAAACATTAAACAAGTCGACTATTTGAAAAACTAAAATGAGTGACTAAAAATTGCATTTAGAAAAGAGGATTGAAGTCTTTACTTCAACCCTCTTTAGAGTTGTATTACATTCTTCATAGTTGACGTCAAAAGTTCTCTTTTCTTAGTTATTTATTAATGCTCTGAATTAGGATCAATATTCCGTCTTTTAAACTTAAAACACCTCATCCTTTTTCAAAGCTTTTAATTTAACTTGCTTTATTCTTACGTCTTTTCGGTTCAATATTTGTAATCAATTTTTGAAAAACTTGCTGACATCCGATTCAGCTGAAGTTTGTCATACTATTAAGTACTAACTTGCTTTTTCCGTATTTCTCTCTGGTTGAAAATTGGTAATAAATTTTTGAAACACTTCTGTCATCTGATTAAACTGAAATTTAGCATACATATGTATTTTGGACGATGGAGCAATAATATGGTACCATGCAGTTGATCTGATGATATTTATTAATTCCGGCGTTTCGGGTGCTTTCCAGGACCCATGGTCACGGGGAACTGAGGTGATTGACGTCCCATGGATGCTGGAAACGACGTGGCCATGGGTGCTGGAAAGCACCCGAAACGTCGGGAATTAATAAAAATAAGAAAAATAAGTTAATTAAACACGATAAAATCCGTAAAAGTAGTTTTATTCAATGTGTAGTGTTCGCGTAAATATAAGAAATCATTTTGTAAACCCTAATTAAACAATTATTGCTATATAAAAATTTTAAACTTTTTGATATGCATGTTTTCTGGGACTTTGTTGTAAAAGCGTAAAAATTGCCCCACGAAGGAATTACTGACTCTTTGGTTTCGAGGTTCTGGTATAACTAGCTTTATCTTGTTCCTAGTATTTACAAAAAATACATCACTATTTTTAATGAAATTATTTTTGTCCTTGCGTACATAATAGCATTAATATTTCTTGAATATACTGAGAGGCTAATGTCAATATATTAATTTCTTTTAATTTTTCTCTAAGATACTCTTTTAGATCTAGGGTATAAATTGTTCCTTTGGCTCTCTTCTCCAAAACAAAAATAATTTTAATGTCAGTCGTATACCATAGACCAAGATAAGAATAATATCATTTTTTTTTACAAAACTCAATACAGGAAATGATTTACTTTTTACTACACAATTTAAGTTTGCGTTTGTTAGCGAAATTGTCTCTGAGTAATTTCTCACTGAGGTGAGAATTTATTCATTCATTAAACAATTTGTTTTCTTTGAAGTATTCAAGTCCATAATTACTGTATTAGCTGAAACAGAGAGTCGCATACCTGGAAGAGACATTACTCACAAATTCACAGTGTAACATCGCGACGTGATTCATACTGCTTGGATGAAGTGGGCGACAAGTAATCCCGCTTTATTTTTACGACTTATGATAAAATTAGAAAGCTAATATTGGTACTTTTGAAAATATCCTTGCTTTTATTAATATTGCCCCACTTAACATTGAAAGGGATTTCCTAATTTTTAGTATCGTGCGCATGATCTTTAAAATACCAAAGGTGAAAAGCATCGCTGTTATTCGTCTAATAGGATTAACTGTTCAATGCCACTGCGAAGCATTCAAACAGATATACAGAATGAGTTACCTTTTGAAAAAAAACTATAAGTAGGTACTTCAAAATAGATTAATAATATGAGTATTCGTATGAGTATGAATGACAATCAGTTAAAATAATGCATTACATTACATTTTGAATTTAAAAGATAAAAACGACAGAATGTTTGAGTTTATTTTTAATTAATTTTTCTTCAGCATTTGTTTTAATAACTTATTCTGAACCGTCTCTACAATTTTGGCTGGTTATTGCTATTGTGATTTTTTAAGTTTTTAAGAATTTCTCCTGAGTCGTAAAGACAGATACATAATGTGTACATGGCCAGTCACACAAGCCCAGTATAAGAGCATTGGAATGTAATACTTGTTTTGTGCGGGAATCTAATCCGCGGCTTGCAGCGCTGCCGAAATGCCTAGCCACTGAGCTATCGAGGTATCTTTTGAATATTTATAGCTTCAAAATTATTTTAATATTGTCGTCGATCAATAAACCAAGAGAAAATGTAGTTAGTGCCGTAAATAAAGGCTGTCTGCATTACATTCCACTAGAGATAAACTTATATTAATTTAACGAGAATAGTTGTAGCACGAATACTTTGAATCCGAATAGTAATAATTTCTGTGGGCGCATGATAATTATACAACTGTCATACGGATTAAGAATACATATTAATATTATTCCTATATATTGTTTATAATGTTATAATAACAATAAACCTTCATTGTTTTTCCTGTGGCGGAATTTCGTGATACTACCATAAAAAGTGACGTTAAGGGAGTGAAGCTTTCAGTAAACCCAATGCGATTTTTATTATAATTAAATATATATTTTATACGTGGTAGAGCCATGCTGCAGCTATATTAGCAGTATAGTTGTAGCAGAATTGGCCAACCCATTTATCGACCGAGGAAGGACCACGCTCTCACATAATGCCAGCGTAAAATAGCAGTTTAACACTGCTATGTTTCGTATGGTGAGTGTAGAGAAACGGAGACCCTTTTTACTAGAAAAGAGTCATTCCATCTTAGTCCTCACGGGTGACAGCGTATCTGCATTTTGATTCTTTATTGAGGATAGATGTAGATGTCTATGGGTCACAGCAACCACTTACCATCAGGTGGATTGTGTGCTTGTTTGTCACCCTATCCTATAAAAAAATAATACTTCCGTAGTAACTATTAGTTAATCTGTAACTATACTATATTATGAACTAATAGATTTAAGTTTAGTGGACTATCCTTGCATCGCGACTGCGCAGCAATCATATTCACCTCGTGGAAGTCGTAAGAGATGTCACAGGGAAACTGAAACAGTAGATGATCGGCAGCATCTTCCTCATAAGAAACAGCGCTGGCCAATTCATCTGCCAAGCGTGACTACTAACTAATATCGGTTTTGTAGTGGACTGTTGATAGGCTTTAATGTAACGATTATTAACATTAAAGGTAAGAAATTACTACAGGTACCTATTAATATAAATAAAATAAAATATATAGGTATTAAAAATCTAAAATAACATAAACTTTAAAATCAATTTGCTAATCTAAGCGGTGTGCAAGATATTTAGGCTGGAAAGAACGAATGGGACATGACGGGAATGTACATTAAATATTGAAGTTTTCAAATTTTATTCAAAGGAAACATTCTTTTGTTTTGAAAATAAGAATAATCAAATTCAAACATTATTTTAAAAAGCTTACCTGAGCTAGGAATGTAAAACACAAAAAATAGACAGTCAAAACTGTTTTATTTAACCAATCGAATGAAATATGATAGAAATAGAATCTCTCAACAACAATTGAAGGCTACAAAAACATTGTATCCTACAATTAAAGAAGACAATGAAATTCAGCCATTCCTGCATATTGACTCGAATTAAAATTCTATCCTACAAAACATCTTATATCCTTTTCTTAAATCTCCACAATAAGAAAGAGAGCCATGCTGCAGCTATATTTACAGTATTGTTGTAGCACGAAAGGGTCGGCTCGACCGGGGAAAGACCACGCACTCACAGAATACCAGCGTAAAATAGCAGCTTAACACTTCTGTGTGTCGTATAGTGAGTGTAGAGAACCGGAGACCCCTTTAACTGGAAACGAGGCATTCCATCTTAGTTCTCACGGGAGTTAATTTGATTGCATTTTGATTCGTAGTTGAGGATATATGGGATATGTCTATGGGCCACATCAACTACTTACCATCAGGTGGACTGTGTGCTCATTTGTAACCCTTATCGTATAAAAAAAAGAAATAAATTACGAAGTTTCACAAGCAGCTCAAAAAATTCGTTATAAAATACAGACAATTACAAACATTATTGTATAAGTATGCCATGCCATGTGAGACAAGGTTTAAAATAGAAAGTTTTAGTTTGTAAATGGTGAAGACTGTAATTTTAAAATTGGAACTAATTTATCGATAATCTGTTGTTATTTTTCTTTGTATGCTGTTTAAGTTTGTTTTCCGCTATTTCACAATCGTGATGGCTTATCAGGAACAATTTAAACCACAAAAATCCCGTTTTAACTCTACAGTGGTGTGAAGAGAGGTATTTGGATAGACACCGTCCAGAAAACTGTTGTAACGAATGGTAAAAAAAATTACACAGTATAACGCCCACAGCAATAAGTCTGGAGTTTTGACATACTTTGGGTGCTATCCAAAAGCTTCGAGTCTGGAAGCTGCTGAAACGTGCTGAAAACGTACAAACACAAATTACTCGCAATGGATGATTGGCTTAAAACTACATAATGGAGACCGTGTGAGAAGATTGTAATTCTGTAAGAATATTCGAACAGAAATAGCCCGTAATCCAAACTTCTTAGACTAAGTTGTGTGGTCTGATTAAACAAATTTTAGCTATAATATAATGCAAATTTCAGTAATAATAAGATTATTGCTGAAATTTGCATTTATCGATCGTAATTATCAATGTTAGCAGTAGTTTTAGTCACGTGAGATTTGCGTTTAATGTTTGGTGTGGAGGATCTGGAGGAACATGGTTGTGGTGGTGTACCTGTTTGAAGGACACTTCAATACTAGCAAAAATATAAATAGAAATATTAATATTTAATTTGAAATATTGATATTTCTTTATTCTAGATAATCTATTCTAGATAATAGATCTAGATAATCATATTGCGGAGTTTTAAAAAAATGATAAAAGGTCCTTTGACTATTTTAAAAAATAACAGTCTAGGTAAGGACGTTAACCCCTCCCCCCCCCCCCCCGAACGTGCGTGGTTCCCGCCTTCGTGCCGTAGGGGCGTAGTAACCGTAACTTGGTGACCCCGCGGTGAACAAAGAGGAACCCCTTGGCTGGCCCGTCGTGTAGGGCCGGCCCGAGGTGACCACTCCGAGTGGACTTGACGAGCCTACTTCAGATGTTTGTTGGTGGGCTGAGAGGGGTGTCCTCGCCCATAGATACTATTTCATGCGACAAAACGTTGGAATCTTAATTTTAGGTCCTAGCAGAACATACCTGCGCGCTTCGCGCTCAAGGCCTGCAATATAATTTATATAATATAAAATTATGAGTTCTTTCTGCAATTTTGCTTTATAGTCTAGTGAACAAGTTCAAAAACATGCTAATTCTTGTTCCCGCTCCTAATTAGTTAACCTTTACCACACCCACGGATTGTTGTATGGCTCCACTACTACGTGAACAATGAGATTCTCATGGGACTGGTGTCATAGATAGGCATTAACTTTTCCCAAATATTTATATAATAGCATGTCATTGTTTATAAAGTATTAGCTGTTCCCCACGACTTTGCCCGTGTGAATAATTTTTGCGCGAAGCCTAAAATAAGAGCTTAAATTACTCCTCATAACATCAGCTATCTGCCAGTGATAGTCCCACATAAATCAGTTCACAGGTTTTTGCGGGATGCGTGTTCACGTCAAAATAGCTCACAGATGACAAATTTTTTTCAGACTTACTTATCATTTTTAGTTATATTTTGGCCAATTTACACAAAGCCTTTATTAATTATAGTTTATGTGTTATTCTGATGTATGAGCTATAACAATGTAAAGTTTTATTAAAATCCATTCAGTAGTTTTTGCGTGAAAGAGTAACAAACATCCATACATCCTCACAAACTTCCACATTTATAATATTAGTAGGATGTTAGTAGGACTACTTCATAGAATCTTTATTAAAAAAAAGCAGATTTATTGGTCGCTTTCTCACTTTTGTATAACCTTACAACACACGTAAAATACGTTAAATAAAGGTTGTCTAATTAAACAAGCAAAGTGAAATTTACCTTATGTATAATACATTTAAAAGCACGACTAGTACTTTCGTTCACGTTTGTAACCTAATTTGGCGGAGAATGCTTTTTAATATTAATATTCACGTACAAAAGAAAATTTCATTTCTCATAAATTTTTCGTGGTAGAGCCACGCTGCAGCTAAATTATGGCTGTCGCTCGAATGGGGAAGGACCACGCTCTCACAGAATACCAGCGTAAAATAACAGCTCAATGGTGCTGTGTTTCGTAAGGTGAGTGTAGAAAACCGGAGACCCATTTTACTGGAAACGAGGCATTGCATCTCAGTCCTCGGGGGTGACAACGCATCTGCATTTTGATTCCTAATTGAGGATAAATTTGGATATCTATTGGCAACAGTAGCCACTTACCATCAAGTGGACTGTGTGCTCGTTTGTCACCCTTATACTATAAAAAATGAATTTGAACAATTGTATGATTTAAAACTAAGAGATGTTACGGAGTAAACGAGTACCGTATATTAGTCGCTTTTATGTTTACAGAAAATCTGTCCAAACAATCGGTTTAGTTCAGGAGCTTACAATTTATATAAGTTTAGGACTCCAAAATATATCCATCGTGACACGTACGGATAGTTGACTATACTAATTAACATATATGAAAGAAGTTGTCCTTCCAGAACTTGAAAAAAGTGAAAAACACAATGAGAGAGAAAGTCACAAATGCTGCATCAACAACGACATTAGTATAGACTACACTAATTTTAATTTCTTATGCTCATAAAATAAATCTTTATTTCACCAGAATATTATACTAACTCATTCGGCTGAATACGATAACTTAAATTGCTGCCGGATATGCAGAGTAATGAACGAATAATTGGTAGTGAACGAATAATATGAAGTACCAGCAACTCTTGTTCGTCGTCTAAGCCAGATACTAGCGCAGAAAAATAATATACTACGACTATCAAGTCGAGTCAAAAAGATAAACTGTTTGATAGTGGTTGTGGTCAAGAATATGTGAATTCTAATGTAAATATTACTAAAAAGAAGTTTTTGAAAAACGACTATAGGGAAAAGGGCTATATAGCAAGTGCCATTCTAACATTACAGAAGGGAGCTGACATTTTGTTTAGTAAATTTTAGGACTTGGGTGGGTAAGGTGAAGGAGAAGAAAAAAGAAGGAACATCTCGGCGCCAGTGGAAGTATTAATAGTTTTATCCTAGCTCAGTGATGTGTTAGTTGTTGATACGAATATACATAAAACATAAACACTCACGCCTGTCACCCAGAGGGGTAGGCAGAGACTATGGACTTCCATTTGGCATGATCCTGACACACCTCTCCCGCTTCCTCCACATTACCTACGCATACACGCTCATCGGTTAAGGGTAATCTTACTTTAACCCATTTTCAATATATCGACAATTTGGTCGATAAACTTTCGCCTAGGGCGTCCCTTCCGAATATTCAATAGAGTTCTGTAAATAAACATTTTCATACACTACATAAATTGGACTTTTTTTTA